>JAJHJA010000758.1:0-657873 GCA_021202915.1 Heliconius himera | reverse complement strand
TTGCGCCACGACTGGCATTGTTTACTTTATTGTATAAAATATTGTATAATAGTGCTTCAAAAATATATATTTTTATCAACAGTCATATAATCAAGACGTTTCGAATGTCATTCTTTAGCCAGGTCATACCAGCGCGATTTTTATATAACATTCGCTGGCAAGCTAATGCCTTGAGTTCATTCAAATGACGATAACTTTTTTTTTAATGAACCGATTTTGATGAACCAAACTTTAGAACCTAAATTGAGTTAAAACAAAGCAATTGGTGAAATTTTCAAGTAAATCGGTTCAGTAGTTTCTATAATATGTCGACAGACAGACAGACAGACAGACAGACAGACAGACAAGAAATTCAAAAAAAATCTTTTTGCTTTCTATTAGTCTTTTTAAGTGTCCCTCTATCCATTTCAGTCAAAATTACTAAATGTACAGACAAAATATTTTTACTGTCTTATTATATATAGAGATTACTAACCCGATTTTGATTGAATCAACAGGACAATGTAGAAGTGATTGATTTAATTTGGATCAACGTGACAATGGAGAAGTGACTAGTGCTCAACTGGCACGCTCAAACCCCATTAACAAAAAATCAATAACACAATATTTACTACTTTTACTTCACATTTTATTTTTGCGTATCTCCTCCATATTTTGATATAGTAGAAAAAAGCAATCCATCTTCAATATTCCGCTAAAATAGCGACAATCTTGAAACGGTATACCAACTTATTATATATATTTTGTTCAAATATACTTTTGATGGGGACTGAACCTATAATCAATGCTTGCAGCGTGACCCTCGTGAACTGCACCTATAGCGTCCACATTTAATTGCACAAATAGACAAACAAAAACAAACATATGTACGTAAACCATACCTGATAGCTTCCAATAAGATAGGCGGCGTTGAGTCGAAGTGTTTCATTATTACTGGTATAGAAAACAATCTTCTTTTTGGGATTCTTTTCCAATTCCTCGGTGAGTCTTTTACAAAATTGGTAGAGGTGGCAGAGATGGTAAGGCCCGAAGTCGAAATAAAAATTTTCGTAGACGATGTCATCTTCTATGTGAAAGTACTTGCTGTTGCGAGTAGGTTTCGGTTTATACCCAGTTTTTAGTGTAGCGAAGTATAATCTATCTGAAATAAAGTAGGAAAATACTATAGGCTAAGTAATCATTATATTATTGATATATCCTAAATATTAATATTGTTTTATCTGAAAAGGACATGTTCTGGATTGTTTTTTAATTGGGCTGTAGTATCATAGAAAAGATAAAAAAAACGTCTTCAAACCAAGCAATAAGATCATAGGAAAGTTTTGAGATAATTGCAGTATTCATAATTATTTAGAGTATTGTACAATAGTACTTTTATCTTTTAATATAGTAAAGTTGGTTTCTTGCAACGATCATACTTGATAACATCGCAAGGATGGCTAGATTTATAAAAAAATAATAAAAAACAGGGTTTGAACTAACACCTGTTAATTCAGTTGTTAGTCAATATACAAACCACGTTCTAAGTCGACTAACCAATTTGACAAAAAAATAATACCACTTCTTCTATTCTATCGTACTTTAGCGGTATGCAACATATAGTATCCAGCTATAACCTAATATGGCAACTCAACCGAGTGGAAAGTAATGCTTACACTTATGTAAAAATCGATACAGACGTGATGTTTACATTTTTATCTATACAAATAATATTAGGTAATGAGTTAGTTTGGTTTAACGCGCTTATATCAGAAAGTACTGGCTTTTTTGGGTATAATCGAGGCTACAGGCTCACGTAATCAGCATCGCTTTAATAGTGTCGATGAGAAAATACTGACAACAAAGACTGTTTAGAGTCACCTCAGACATTTAGAATGTTTTCAATACGCAGTGTCTCTAACTGTAAAAATATATAAATGCGACGGTCGTGGGTTCAATTCTTATCCAAATTAATTAATTATTTTCACATTCGGAGTTCCTTAACATTAAGTTCCCTCTCTCTAGTGCCTACCCTGCTCTACGCGTGGTACAGCGCGGAGCGAAAAAAATAGATTAATTGAAGCACATTAGATCATTATAAATTCATACATAAATCTTAGTTATCTCCATTTAACTATGCGGGCGGGATTTATAAGTAGTAAGTATAGAGAACCCTATCAATGTGTCACTCTGTTCTCCATGTAATTAAACGTTGTTCACGTATACCGGATTTATTTTCTTTATATGGTCATATAAAGAAAATAAATCCAGTAAAGTGCGAATCGGACTCGCCCACCAAGGTTTTCGTTTTTATTTTCAGGATTGGAATGGAACGGACGGAAAGTATAACTACCCAAATAGCTGACAAACTTAAGTAGCTTAAGTTTTGTTTGTGTGATTTTTAAAGTTCGGTACTGTTTAAGCAAAAAAGAGAACCTTTATCAAGATCACTATGTTGGCCGTCAGTCTGTCTGTCTGTCAAGAGCCTTTATCTTAGGAACGCTTGAAGATATCGAGTTGAAATTCAAACCATATACTCAGATCTACGGTCGATCTCGATATCCTGAAAAAACGTAACTCTACATTTACTTAAAAATATATATTTCCATTTATATCACAAAAAACGCTATTACAATAAAACAGTAAGACGTTCTACCACTGCGCCACTGCGCTTCAAATTAATTTAGAAACAATAGACATATTTTAGGTGAAATGTTAATCTTTTTCACAAGAACATAAACTAGACTTATACACAAGAGTAAATAATTGCTTCCACGCACGAGTGATTCCAGTGATACTGTAGCTTGTAGCTACTACGTAATACGAAGTCTTTAAATACAATTGAAAAATTTGTTTCAAATAGAATACGTCGCATGCCAGTCGGCTATTCAATATCCGCCTTTATTATGCCAGCTTCAATTTGTGTGTATTGAATTTTTTTTCAGTACTTCGTATATACTTAGCTTTTGTCTAATCAGACGCAAGATATTTTTTAGTATTATGAAAATGTTTGTCTGACGAGGGATATAGATTTAAATTTCATTTAAAATATTCATTAATTACAAAGAGGTTAGTTTATACAAATTATTTATTGTAATAATTATTCAAGAATCATCGATATCGGTAGGCGTGATATTAAGTTATTCGTCGATTGCTTGTGCACATACTGAATCCAAATTTATGACTTATGTGAGTTTCTCGTGGATAACATTGTCAAAAATACACCAAATTAATGGGAACAAGGGAAGCACCAGCTTTCAAATAAGAAAAGAATCATCAAAATCAGTTCACCAAGTCCGATGTTCTGAGGTAACAAACATTAAAAAGATATAGTCGAATTGATAACCTCCTCCTTACCGAAATCGGTTAAAAAATACAAAATTCTTAAATATCGGTACGAAACCTTTAATGATCTTTAGTTACGTTCATACAGTATACTTTCCTTTGATTAAAAACATTTGACTTTGGAGGCCAAGTTTTTGTACGGCCACTGCTGGACATGGGCCTCCCACAGGGAGGACTATATTCTTTATATGTGTAGTAGGTAGATATAAATAGTAATAATAAAAGTCTAACTTAATTAGTTTTTCTTATTTAATCTCTAATTCTAAATATAATATTGAAAATAGTTTCATCTTGTTATAATATTCTTGTTGTAATATTTAACTTTATGGTCTACACTACACTAACCTTGTTGCGTTCGACACTTATCACAGAGCAAATAAAACAAAGTTCGAACAAATTATTTGAATAAACCTTTATAAATAGCCGTACTAAGTTTTAGCGATAAGTAAGAATATAAGCCCATAATGCAAGTAACCAATATTTAAAAATGTGAGTATTATATATTATTGGTTTTACAATATTGTTTCTTATATGAGTAAATCAAATAAAATCAGCTTCACGCTACATCTCGCATACAGCAGGGTATGCAGATTGAACCTAGTGCTAAGACACTCCGTTGCCCACTTTCCGCTAAACTCAGCGTGCTGCAATGCGTGTTGAGTGGCGGAATACAACGCCGCACTTTGCCTCGACACCACATTACCGAAACCGACCGTCCGGCCGGCCATTGTCCGACTGTTCTTTTTTTTAAATTTATATTTTCATTTTAAAGAAAGAAATATTTCATTTCTTGGAATGAGGATTGTATCTACAACCAGTCCCTTTTACTAGCTTTTATTAGGATATACTTTTTAGGATACAGTAAGTTTAACTTAACTTAGTTTCACGCTTTATCCCTAGCGGGGTAGTCAGAGAGAACGGAGCACCAAACGCTCCGGTCTCTACATACCTCTTTCGCCTCGTCCACTGTCATCAACTTCTTCATGCCTTCCGAGGGGTCCTCATGCTTTTCACGTGACCGAAAAAGCATGAGGGAAAGCTAGTGATCAAAAATTTTATCCTCTATTATTATGAACAGATAAATATACCAACATTACGTCATACATATACATATATACATATTTATATCAAAATAAAATTAGCATTATGCTAATAAGACATTTGGAACAGCTGACACAATTCGCGTCGAGTTTTGCGTACCGATTAGTGCATAAAGAAGTGCAAACTAATGGTAAGTATTAAGAATAATTTTAATGTGATTGTTATTATCGAATTAAGTTTTTTATTATTATTTAGCTTCACGCTGTATTCCACTGACTTCTAGGGGCATTTCGTGTTGAGTGGCGGAACTCAACGCCGCAAAATTTCAAAGAGGCAAACTCTTTGTTTTTTTTTTATTTAAATAACTTATAGCCCTTTACTTACGTGTAATTTGCCAACGTGTGTAGATTTATTATTAACCATGTGATTCATTTATACTTACTACATATTAAAGGAAAAATAATTCTTACTATTTTATTTATATATTTTTTTAATAAGAGTACTATGTTAGCCGAATTTTCTGTGCCGTAAATTTAAGTGGTTCAAGCTTTTAGGCTAAGCATCTCGCGAATCCTAAAGCTCTTGGCAATTGCTTAGGAAATTGTAATAGTATTGTTTGTTTATGCCTGCTGCTTTGTTTGATTTATTTATTAAGTTAGCAAGTTATTTTATTAAAGTTATAAAAGTTATTAAAGTTATAAGTCAGTCGTTAATAACGGGGTAGACATAGTGAATTTAATGTTAAGACACGCCGTTCCCCACATTCCGCCCAATTTTCAATTTTCGTGTACAATAGCGGAACTTTACGCCGCTTGTTTCCAGAGCAAGGAAATGTAAATAATTAATTCCCGAGAAGGACTCAAGCCCACAATCGTCTCGTTTACAATCAGACAATGTGCCACTAAGCTATGACAGCCTCCACCGTAAACAATCATTTAAAACGAAAAAAGACAAAGTAAATCAGAATTCAAACAATTCTGCAAATAAAAAAAACAAAACTTAAGATGACAAAGTCTTCGTTGATTACAAAGAGAATTCCAAGTAACAAGAATAGTCTTGACACTTCAGAATCATATCTAAAATTAGATGAACCCTTCTCTTTTAGTTTAGTAAAAGTGTTTGTACAGTATGCTTTAAGTTACTTCTAATATCATTTCTTATAAGAAGGCTTGTTTATATTTTAAATAAATTTTGGCGAGCACATAAAACTAAATTTAAGTAAATGTATTGAGTAAGAATGGACTATTATTATTTTTTCCATTTAGAAAGTTAAAAGAGAACTAAGTGTCAAGACACTCCATTCATTACTTTAAAAAAAATATATGTATATTTAAACGAAACATTTTATGACCATCAGCCTAACATGCTACACATCTATATATATTAACTTTTTTAAATTATATATCAAAAGATGTACTACAACTGAAAAACATTAAAAACGTATCATTAAAACGTACTTAACTGAACCCTTTTCTAGATTAGGATCACCGTGGAAATCCCCACATTGGTCAGAGTTTCCACCCTCACTTTGATCGAATTACAAGGAATCCTACACATAGACATAGAACAGACGTACATACATACTTCCACGTCTTTAATCCCTTTCGTAAAACTCTTTGTCCAGCATTTAGTAATAACTGTAATCGGCTTATGCCGACAAAGCTAGGGAAGTAGTTCTACTTGATTAAACGTCAACATTGTGTGACATCTGCTACAAAGTATACTAACGTTCGAAAAGGAATCGCAATATTTCATATTCTCTTTTAGGCTTTGGCCTGATATCAAACAAAATACTAGTGTGTGAAGAACGTATGATAATTTTAGTATAGTAGGTTAGTGGGGAACGGAGTGTCTTAACACTAGGTTCCCTCTGCCTACCCTGCTGTGTGCGGGATACAGCGTGAAGCTAATTTAATTTAATTTTAATTTAGGTTAGTATAGTAGGTACTTAAGAAGCAAAGTAATAAGGTAATTTTAAATTTTCTCATAAAAATATATGTATATGTTTTGTCTAATGCAAATAAATACAATTATAAGCCTGTGTTCTGCTTAATAAAAGTATAAGCCAGTCAAAAATTTTATCGGTTAACGATTGAATCTAATACTCTAGGCATAAATGTGCTTATTTATTTTAATAAAATTAAATTCATGGGAAGAAATTACTTAACGGTTCATGGATTCGTAGATTCCATGATTGCCTTTTCAAGATTTACAACAGTAGTTCCAAAAACTTCAAACCAAGTATAGTTTTCTTATTAAAATAATATAACTATCTTTAATATTATATGAAAGAATGTTAAAAATGTATATGCAAAAAAGTACCTATTACTGCATATAAATATACTGATTCATGTAGTTTCTTGATAGACAGTAGTCTAAACAATTTATTTAAAAATTGGTTAAACAGTGACCAAAAAGCATTTAGTTCCAAAGTAAATTTGAGGTCAAAGACAAGCATACGACTGTAAACGGGATAGGTTGTGGATTCGATTCCCACTCGAGGAAATGAAATATTTATATTCGTCCTGATAACGAGGCAAAGTGAGACGTTAAGTTCTGCCACTCAAAACTTAATGCCTCCAGAATTTGACGGAAAGAAGGGGACCAAAATGTCTTAATAAGAATGGAGTTTCTTAACACTAGGTTCCCAGGTTCCCTCTTCCTACCGTGCTAGATGCATGGTACACGTGAAGCTAAAATAAAAAGTTAAAAGCAATCAGCTATGTAGGTGACTTATTAATTACAATGCAAAAGAAAATGCTTTTCCATAGTAGATTGCAGTTAAGTGACTGTAATTACTAAGAACCTAAATCGGTTCTTTACTGCATCGGATGATTTGTTGTATGGTTTAAGTTGTCTTAACATAAAAAAATAAAGTTTATATAAGATAGCTTTTAGTATTCCTCATATAACATTTTATTAAATTCAAATTCAAAATATTTTCTATTCAAAATTCTCTAATTTAATCACTTTTGAATCGTCAAATGAACATAGAAATTAAAACTAACTACAGTCTGATATCGCTGCACGTTTAATTCCTATTTAATTTATATCAGCTATAAAGTAAGTAGTAGCTTGGTAGGTATGGCTGAATTTACAAAAACACGATACATTTATTTATTGTTTAATATAAGTTTTCGTGATTATAAAAAAAAAGTTTTAAACGAACATTTTCACAGCGCCTGTGTTGATGTTTAAAATAAACAGCGATATCGACAAGTAATAATTGTGAGATATCATGAAGACTTAGGAACCATTGATAAAATTTTATTACTTTTCTTTCTTTAAAAGCAAATTGAACTCGCAAATTTTAGGCGGTGTACCTATAAGAATTCTAGATATCAGAATATCTAGATTTTGAAGCGTGTGCCTGTAAACGTGAGAATAGATTCAATTTCCACTGGAGGCAAGAAAATATTTAATATTTTCATTTCCACTCTGGTGTCGAAGCAAAACGCGGCGTTGAGTAACGCCACTAAACACGCAACGCCTCCAGAATTCAGCGGAAAGTTGTGAACAGTGTCTTAACACTAGGCTCCCTCTGCCTACCGCTGAATTCCTATATACGGGATACAGCGTGAAGCTAACCAATAATGCCTTATACTATATTCTCTTAGAGTACATAAACCAGTTCATACAATATCCGAAGGCGGGCCAACTCGCTAAACAGTTGAATTATAACGTCACAACTATATACGTAATGGCCTACACTATGTTAATGAGATATAGTAAAACAGACAAACCAAAAAATCCACCTGCATACTAAGTCGCTTATTCTTAAGTTTATGATAATGAATATTTCGACCCGCCCTTGGGCCATACCACTTCGCGTTACTTACGTAACGCCAAGGCCACGTCGACACTTGGGTAAGCTTACCTACTTTGATACAGTAATATTTGCATATATTAAGTTTTGATTGAAGAGGATGATGGGTATTAAGAAATAAGACAATATAGCAGCCATATTATATTAGGTTTGTTGTGTTGGGTGTCGGAAATTTGCTATAAAAAAAACTGGCTCCTCGACTAGGCATTGATGAAGAAAAGGATATATCTTTTTTTAAATTGATAAATATAATTAGAAAAAATATTTTGTAAGCACAGTGATGCTGCTTGTTCTTTAATTATTCTTCAATATCAAGCGATTTAAAGAAAACGTAGCTAATTTTTATCTCATAAATCTTACATTTTATAAATGTGTTTCGATATCATCCGTCCAATAACCTTAATACGATCGAAATGAATATTATATTATTTGTCAGCTTCCCGCTGTAAGCCACAGACAGCAGGTTAGGCAAAGGAAACCCAACGTTAAGAGACTCCAATGCTCCCTTTTCCGCCAATTTTTTTGTCTAGACACCAGAGCAAAGAAATGAAAATATTAAATATACATTTTTAGTGCGGGAATCGAAGCCACACCGGTGGCGTTTACTACATAAAACTTTTAAAATAAACGAAAATAACATAAATTCTATATAAAGTTCGATTACAATAAACAATACCGTTAAACCTAGATGGGTTTTGGAGACGTTCCTTCCCAAATTCAAGAAAAGACACAAAGAAAAAATAATATACATGAAAATATTTCAACGACATGTAATATACGTCGCAGTATTACATTTTCGAGCATTCAGATACTTCAGCGAGCGTTCGCACAATAGTACTTTGTAAGAAACCTGAGGCACGTTTCAAATAAAACCACGTTGTTTGCTTACTAATTTTCGTAATACATATATATATATATATATATATATATATATATATATATATATATATATATATATATATATATATATATATATATATATATATATATATATATATATATATATATATATATGTATATATATATATATATATATTCTTTATAGAAAGAGAGAAGAAAGAAGAGAAAGAGAGAAGAAATCTGTACTAGTACCTGTATTATTTTTTCAAAATCAGTACTAGTACTTCAACGTGAAGGTCAGAGAAAAGTTAAGGAAGATCAGTATTCTCGCTCAGAATTTGACGACCTTTTTTAGAAACATTTATTTACTACGATACGTTAATTCCTCTGCATTATTTAATTCGTATCCTCCTTCTACTTCCCTCAATTCTCATTCATTTAGTGACATTTCATCTTAGTTCAGCTTCACACTGTATCCCGCACACTCCAGGGTAGGCAGAGGGAACCTAGTGTTAAGACACTCCGTTGCCCACTTTCTGCCGAATTCTGGAGGCATTGCGTGTTGAGTGGCAGAACTCAACGTCGCGCTTAGCCTCGACACCAGAGGAATGGAAATATAAATTTAAGTAAATATTTCATATCCTCGAGTAGGGATCGAACCCACAACCAGTCAGTTTTACAGTCACACTTTGTGCCGCTGCGCCACGACTGGCCTCAATCATTCGTCCTCTGGATTTCATCTTAGTTGGCGAACATTAATGCAACTTTTTGTTTCAGTAGACCGGGAAATAAAAATAATTTTAGTTATAGAGAATTCAAAAATTTCAAAATTAATTATTATTAATAAAAATTGTAAACCATTCAAAAATAATTATTACCAACCATTCAAAAATATTTAGGTATATATCATATTCTTCTGTTGAAAAAAAAACATGATGTCCATTATTATAGTAATTGTAATAAAATTACGTTTTTTATTATTTAATTAATTTAGGTCATTATGCTATGAAGGACAAGAAGGACATTCTCAGCGAGAAATTATATGAAGGTTTTTGCTGAAATTACTAACCGACCCGAGTGAGAGTGGGACCTTCAACCGTTAAGTCAAGAGCAAAATAACGACCGATACTAAACGATTATTATTTTTATTTGAAATTTAAAAAAAAATACATTATTTATTTTGTGATATAGATTTGTATGATTTTAACAAAAGTATATTTAAAAACTATCACAATTTATAATAAAACACGTTTGAATCAACAATTTAATTAAATTTTGAATTAACTAGTCCGAACCGTGTCAGTGATAATTTTTTTCATTTTTTTATAAGATTTCGAATATACAACAGTATAAATATTGATAAAATATAGTAAATTTTATATTTCTCTATAAAAGTGTATATTATACTCACACATTTTACTAGAAAATTAAAAAAAACTATTCAATGTAATTACGTTCTTACAAAGACATTGGATGGACTCAAAGTTAAGTATGAACTTATAATATCATACAGTTCAAGTCATCATTCATCATAAATTACAAAGATTTACAACGATTTTGACTAATACATTTTTTTCAGCTTCAATCTGTTTCTCATATGTAGCTGTAGTCAGAAGTAGTCCAGTGTTAAGACCACTCTGCTCCCCACTTTTCGGCGAATTCTTAAAGCATTGCGTGTTCAGTGGTGAAACTCTTTAAATTAGCTTCTACACCAGAGCGAAGAAATGAAAATATTTTAATATTAGTGAATCGAAGCAACAACCAGTCGTATTTACAGTCACACGCTTGTGCCCCTGCGCCACGACTGGCCTCATATATTTACTTATACAAAAAAAAATAAAAATATATATATTCTGTATACATATGTATAGCAACTTAAAACTGTCAGTTTGTACGTCACAAGGCTTGAAATGTATGTTGATTAAAAAAGCTTATGTAATCCGAAGGCCACTTGCACTATACCTTTATTGCATATGTCGGGTTGAATAGGAAATGACGTCTATTTCAGTACAGTAGGTACAGTATACAGTTTTAAGGCCAAAGTTTAACACGATAGCCCTTGCTACGTAACTCATGTTCTTGAGAATAATTATTATTGTATAAGAATTTATAAAGGTTTTGATCGACTCTAAAATTAGCTGCTATAATGGTTAATTTAAATTCAGTTGAAAATAATTGTACATTTATCACTTTAGTTGTATGTAGAAAACAATTTACGCGATGATTGTGGATTCAAATTCTATTTTATGTTCAAGTATAGAGTAGAGTAGTAGAGTATATAGGTAAGGAGTGACAGCAGTAAAATATTATTTATGTCCAGTTTTATCAGCCGTACGTTCAGCCGTTCATGGGCAAGGCATAAATTAAAAAAATGAGTTTTTCATAGACGTGATAAATAAACATAAAGTGGATACCTACATTTATTTATTTTTTTATATAAATCAGATATAATTAAATTTAAAACATATATGATCTTAGACACTTTTAATTAATCTAAGTTCTGTAATAATATATTCATTATTGAATTAAAATTCTAGGAATAGGTCTCTTAAGAATGCCCTTATTTCATATGTAGTAGGCGTAGACGTTTTATTAACAAAAAAATATAGATAATATATTAAAATTATATAAAGATAACCGTAAAGAAATTGGCCCAAAAAATGTATAAAATAATCTAAAAAATCTTCAAATATGACAGACGAGTGGGTAGCGGATAGATCCAATATGGTTCGCATCAGTGATACCGCAATTTGCCCACTGAGTGCTCTTTGATAGGATGAAATGGAAAAATTAGGCGGATAGATATTTTCGCTATGTAATTTTGTTCTAATGAATAAATAAATTAAAATCTCTGACACATTCATCAGCATTTTTTTTGTTATTTTTAATATCAACCGAAAATTTAAGCTTAAGCTTTACACAGTTATCAGTTAAACTAATAAGGTTAAATATCGAAAATTTATGTTATTCTCGAAAAGCTCTTCTGTTTTCTTTATAGACTCTGTAACCCCAACATAGCAGGAAAAATGGGAACCTAGTGTTAAGACACTCCGTTCTCATTAAGGCACTTCCCTTCTCCACTTTCAGAAAGAAATGCAGAATTAGTGTAACACAGTAACCTATTTAACTATAATCGAATGTTCATTATCAAAGGGAAGTTATAGTTAACAAAAGGTGAAAATTTCCGTGCCCAAGGGAAACGCGGCACGCCTTTATGGGTTTATCCATCGTTTGACTCACCTTTGTTCAAATATAGCTATTTTAACTTTAAGTATTGCGTTTTATAGGTGATTTATGTTTACGTATCATTTGAAAACTATTTTGAAGGCTTCTTTTATTTCATTATTTTGGTTTTAGACGTATTTTCATAAAGTAAAAATGAGGTCAATTGAATTAAAAATGTTTATTAATTTATTCAAATAGATATAGAAAAAAGTACAAGTAAAATATCATAATAACATAGACTCTTTTAGGAAACCCATAGAACACTTATTATATGAAAAAAAAATGAGTAACATTATAAACTACTTGCTAGTAGAAATTAGGGAGCACAATTCCCGTAGTAGACAAATAAAAAATGGCGGGGGAAAATGGCGAATGTAGTGTCTAAACTGTAGATTCCTTCTGCCTACCCTGCTGTTTGCGGGGCATACAGTGTAAAACAAAAAAATCTAAAATAACTATATTTTTCATATAAGTTTATTGCATATATAACAACATTATTTCTATATACTGTCCACGATGTAAAATATTATACAAAACAGTACTCCGACCGAGTATAAATTACAGTCCGGCAAAAGCACACTCGAAATTTCCTCCTAACCAATTTTACACGGTAATGAGAAAAACATAAAAGGCTCGCTCGCGTTGCCAAGTGGCTGAAGCTTTCGTCATACGCGGGGGTTCAAAATGTGTGACTTGTATGGAGAGAGAGATCAATGGCCGCGAAATGGGTTAGCATTTATTTTTCTATCATGTTACTCTATTTTGGTACAAATTTGCGATCGACGAAGAATACAGATTCAATTTTCGCATAAGAAACAAAACTTAAGTTTAAAACTGGTGACTAAATACTAACAAAAAAGATTTGTCATTAAAAACTCTACATCAAAAGAAGTGAAAAGGAAATACTAAGAATTTCCAAATATAACCAATAAAATTACTACTACTAAGCATAAGTGACACAGACGGCCCAAAATCGATAAAAGTAGATGATATTGGAAGAAGCCTACGTCCAAAATTCGACCTACAAGAGGCTGTTATAATACAGTTTACAGGCAAACCTATATATCCAACTCAAGATCGTAGTATTTTTTCTTACTTCACTACTCGACTGACAGGTTTTTGATAGAAAAAAATATACTATACTATTTACGCTGGATCACGCTGAGTTCTCTAATGTGGTTACTTACTTTACTTAATATGGTAAAGTATTCTCCTTGAGAAATTTGCTTAGTCTTGCTATTACTTAATTAACCAACTAAAATGGTTGCAAAAGTAGCGAGCCAGTTGGCGTTTTAAATTTTACCACGTTAGCTTTGGCTACTTTTAAATTCTAATACTGGATTGAATATTGTATATTGTGAATATAACAATATTGTAATTAATTAAAACGAACATTTTATTGTAAATGAGAAGAGAGAAGAGTACTGTCAATAACCTCGTTTTCCACCAATTAAAATTACTTTTTCCCGACTGCTAAGGAATGTGTTTCGCGCGTATCTTGTGTGTATGTATGTATGTAATATTCTTTATTAACTCATATCCCCAGAATCGCTAAACGGATTTACTTAATTGAAGTATCGTTAGATTCGTATTAGCAGCCCAAGTGTTCTTAGATAAGTGACGTTAAAAATAACAAGACGTTAAAAAAGATTAACAGTCGGGACCTATTAGTAATTCTTCAATCAATAAAATCTTTATCAGGAACTCCGCATAATTTAAAGAGGTCCCGACTGTTAATCTTAATAAACTATTGGACGGGGTTTTTGTTTTTATATATTTTTTTAAATTCTATTCTATTCGAATTGAACCCAAAGCCATGGCCTTTTAATTAAATAAAACGCTGAATTAAAAATATTCGTATGTATTACTAAAATTTGTGACAAAGTAACATACTATAACGAGCATAACATTTAAATACTACAATCCGGTCTGGATTACCTATGTTGTAATATTTATCAAACGTATGAGAAACCCGACAAATGTGACTAAACCTATTCGGCATAAATGAACGCTTTACGTAAACACTACCTGCTTTATATGTACACATAGTATATGTAAATAAATACATGTAGGTAATACATTATTTTACTGTTTATGCTAATCTTTTATTATATCTTTCAGTTTCACGCTCTATCCCGCGCAGAAGTGTAAGAAGGGAGAGCTTAATATCAAGACAGTTCCCATTCGTTCTAGTGGAGTAGAAGACGAGTTCATTACTAACGCAATCACACATCTGAAGCTGTTCAACTGATTTTTTTTATATTTTTAGCTGATTTTTTTATTTTTTTAGCTTCACGTGCAGCGTAGAGATATAGGCAGAGGAAGTGTTAAGACAAGAGGAAGTGTTAAAAGTGTTAAGACACTTAGTTCCCATTAAGACACGTATATGCCCCACTTTCCGCCGAATTCTACCATTGCATGCCCGAATTCGGCGTATGCTATTGAATGGCAAACTCAACGCCATGTCACGAGAGCGAAGAAATAAAAATATTAAATATTTCATTTCCCCAAGAGGGAATCGAACCCACAACCGTCGCGGATACTGCAAATACATGATAATTATCATCGCCAACACTCACGAATACGTTCTCAACAATTCATTATAATTAAAAAATCTACTGAGCTAATACGTATATATATACAAAAAAAAACAATCATCTTCAACAAGTGGTAGACGGTTAGGATAATTTACAGTTATAAATCATTTGAAATGGTCAAACAACATAGAGCCAGAGTCGCGGAGCACTCTGTGAAGGTCGGCTGCATTAGCGAATCAGTGTACCGAGATCCAATGATGTAACCTGCACTGTGGACATTGATGTCATAGTTTATATGATATATTGTTAATTTTACGCTACAAGAACAACATAACTAATAAAAAGTATAAATTACTACGTTCAATTTTTCTATGATATATAAAATGTCGAAGTTTTTGTACTGAAACCGAAAAATCATTATATTAAAAATATTTTATACAAATATTCTTGTCCAAAATCATCGGGCAAAGAAACCTGATAGAGGCCTCATTGGCTGAACCAAGAATCGGCGTAATAGACGCCGTTCTAAATGAATTGCATTGCGTTTGCATTCACATTTTAATTATGCTTCTCTAAGAAATAATACAAAATAGGAGCTCTCCTAAAAGAAAATATTATTTCTATACAAATATTATAAAGCTAAAGTTTGTTTGGCTGAATATGCTTATCTCAGGAACTGCTGATTTCTTCGATAAATAGATCCACTATTTATCGAAGAAGGCTATAAATTATATTTCCATTTCTTCGCTCTGGTGTTGAGGCAAAGCGCGGCGTTGAGTTCCGCCAATTAACACGCACTGCCACCAGAATTCGGCAGAAAGCGGGGAACAGTGTTTTACACTAAGTTCCCTCTACCAATGTGCGGGATACAACGTGAAACTATAAATAGGGTAAATTTGTGTCCTCGGGTACTTAGAGTCGTGTGATATACAGCTCTTAGTTATTTAATACATAAGCGCAAAATCGTAAAAAAAAACATAATAAAAAACAAATCTAGGCGAAACTCTAGCAGTAAGCTTTCTATCTTCCTCAAAAAGAACGTAACGACTACTTTAAAATAAAGTATTAAACAGTCTTTAAAATTTAAAATCTTATCTCTAAATGGATAAAGTTACGGGCAACTCAGCTCCTGAAATTAAATTGCCTTTTCGGGATTCCTTACCGAATAAAGATATAGAAGGAATTTTAAATAAAGTTGTTTTATTGTATATCTAAACTATAAAACAACTCTTCATGGAACTGTTCACTGTTAAATTGATTCAATTTAATTTAATTTTTTTATTGTTGTTTAATTTTAGCCTTTTTTTCGATTACTTTTTTTCGAGCTTCACGCTACATCCCTCTTTTAGCAGGGTAGGCAGGAATAACCCAGTTTTGAATACTCTATTCCTCACGGTCCACATTATTTTAGAAGAATTGTGTGTTGAGTAACGGAGCTCAACGCTGCGTTTTGTCTTATCAGAGCGAAGCAATAAAAATAATTCATTCTCCCTCGAGTTGGGATCGTCCAACCTAGCGTACCCACTCAAGGAAATGAAATATTTATTTAAATGTATATTTTCATTTCTTCGCTTTGGTGTCGAGACAAACAGCGGCGTTGAGTTCAGCCTTCAGAATTCGGCAGAAAGTGGGGAACAGAATGTCTTAATACTAGAAGCACCCCCGTCACATTTTTGTCCCATACACAAATTTCATTGAGTTTTTTATTTGTTACTTTATGTCGATGAGACTTTTTGACTTTGACTAATTTTACACATTTATATAATTTAAAATATATTTAATTTTACAGCAGTAATATATTTATAGTAATATAATAATTTTACAGCATATTTTTCGAAAAAAAATACGATTTACCTAGAACTGCCGCTGGGTCATGTTTGTCTTGTCATTATTATTTCATAATTTGAAGGTATAATTTGACATATTTTCATTCCTCGGGGACGACGCGGAGGTGAAGATGCGACGCGAAGGCGGAGAAAAACACTAGGTTTAGCAGTCAATGCCTAAGTTTTTAGAGTTCCGTACCTTTTAGGGAATAGGAAACCTTATAACATCACTTTGATGTCCTTCCGTCTGTCTGTGCCTTTTTCTCAGGAATGCTTGGAGATACCGAGTTGATATTTATATACTCAGATCTACGATCCCTTGATTTCCTGTATTTCTACATTTACTTAAACAAAGATATGGCCATTTAATATAGTAAAAAAACGTGTATTTCGACGCTATAAGGGGAATCAATTTAAAATTTAATAGGGTACTTCCGGTTGACCTAGAATTATGAAATTTGGCAGGTAGTATTAGTTCAGGAAAAAATGATCAGGGTGTTACTTTCCAGACCCATACATAGCTATTGACGAAGAACTTTTTCTTCTAAGTGTCCTAGCCGATTCGCCCAGTTTATGAGCTCTAAGTCAGAAAAATAATGTGAAGGGTAGGATAGATAGAGGGAACCTGGGAGCCTAGTGTTAAGCACTCCGCTGGCATTTTCAGCCGCAAGTAAAGTTAAAATTCTCAAATTATAAATTATCTGTGAAGTACCACATATTGAAAAAAAAATATCTGTAATAAATGCACCAATGAAGAATATTATTTGAATGCTCTAATAATAATATTAACAAATTTATAATTTTTCTTTGTGTTTTGTTTTTTCCAACTTTTATGTCTGTTAAAGAATAAGAATTGATTTTAAATTATTAAATGTGGTCTATATATTTTACGATTTATTTAAATAATAACTTTCTTATCTTATTCCAATAATCAATATAATAAGAAAAGTGGGACAAATTTATTAATGAAGGCAGTTCAAAGGAGGTCTAAATCTTCAGCACTTTTAGTGTTAACACTAGGTTCCCTCTGTCTATCCTGCTGTATATGGAATACAGTGTAAAACTGATTTCATGATATATAAAAAATATGACTATTTATAAGTTGTAGAATTATTCTTATTGCTATAAATTTGTATTTAATGTAATAATTAAAATCAGCTTCACGCTGTATCCCGAATACCGCAGGGTAGGCAGAGGGAACCTAGTGTTAAGACAGTCTGTTCCCCACTTTCTGCTGAATTCTAGAGGCATTGTGTGCTGAGTGGCAGAACTCAACGCCGCGCTTTGCCTCAATACCAGAATTAAGAAATGGAAATATAAATTTAAGTAAATATTTCATCTCCTTGAGTGGGGATCGAACCCACAATCAGTTGGTTATACAGTCACACTTTGTGCTCATGCACCACAACTGGCCTCATGTAATAATTACTTTATATTAATGATTAATAAATCAAGACAATATTAGTAAATGTGATAAAAATTTTCATGAGCTTTGAAATTTATTTTGCATAAATTTCATATTTTAATGTCAATTACTTAATATTTTTTTAATATTATCATTAGCCAAGTTGGCATGACCACAAAATAGACTATTTATGTTATCTACACTAGTTGTGATATCATTAAAAAAAATATTTTCTCTGTTTACAGACTTGTCCAATACTTTAATTTCGATTCTTTTATTATTTTTTATTAGGGTGCACAAAAGAAGAACTGAACTGATAAATAGAGTTTCTTCTTTTTTTATTAGAAACACACAAGTGTATGCCAAATTTACCTATATTAGACAGATATACAATACAATATTCAAAATGTTATATAAAACAGACTTAATTTTCTGCAATAGTAAATTTGGCGAAGTAGAACTGTATTTTACTGAGAACAATGGTGATGGGTTTGATCCTTATTCTGGAAATTTATTATTTTATTTCCTTAATAACTGATTGGTGTTGAGTTCTGCAACCCAACATATAATATCTTGAATTTGGATGGAAAGTGGAAAATAGGCTCAGCATGCAATGCCTCAAGTGGCAGAATGTGGAGAATGGAGTGTCTTAACACAAGAGTCCCTCTGTCAACCTTACTATAAGTGGGATACAACATTAAGTTAAAACAATCAACAAACATACTTACTATAAAGATATACTTAAAATACAATAAAGAAAGTAAAAGAAATATTACCTTTTATGATTTCTGTAGAAGATATGATGACATCATTTTCATCCATTCTCGATTTGTAGCACAACAGGGTTGCTGATTTCTTTATTTTGACTTATTTTAAAAAAATTAAATGGAGAAATTTATAATTTTATTACTTATTGGAATCCATTTTATGTGTAATTTTACCTGAAATGGGATATTATGAATAGTAGAATAGTATTCAAATTGGACAAGGAAACGTTTGTCATATTAAGTTAATAATGTATTTTAAATTCATCAATTGTTATTATTATTATTATTGTCATAGATTTTTTTATGAGTACTTTGTATTACTTATGTAGTGTATTTAATTTTATATTAATTTTAAAAATATATTTTTAAATTTGTTTAAACGCAGTTTAATCCTATGTATTTCGCCTAATGGCAAGACCATAAATAGTTAATAATATTTTAAATGCAATTAAAATACTTCATACCATCTGTTAAAAAAATCTTGAATTGAAGTAATTGGTCACCTTAAACAGACTTAGCCTTGGTTGTTGACAAAATATAACTGATGTAAAGTTCACACGCTCACTATCAAAGAAAGCTTTAAACTGTACACTTACACTAATTTACACTGTAACTAAAAAAACATCGATGACACAACAACTAACAACTTGAAAGTATTTGTATTTAGCCTATTTTGTTCTCATAATACCAGGTTTTTTTTACTTTTTAGTGTTACGGCGACGACGCAGTTCGTATTATAGGCGCCGCGTAGGAGTCTTTATTAGACGGCGTGGGTAGATTCCTTTACTCAAATGTAAGGTCATATCAACTGGAACTAGATTTGCGAAGCCTTCGTGTCACTTTAATTAAGAATTTAGGTTTTATTTCTACGCTTCGTCAAACAGATAGCCAACATACCGCTCAGCTGCGCGTTCGACACTATCACACTGTACAATATGTAAACAAGTACCGGGCGTAGCTATAAATCACAATGTTAGTAGCTGCAACGCAAGGTCACCAATTCTCGTTCAGGCCGAATGTAATTTTAAATGTTCTCCATTTAATAGGTGACGTATTTTATTTATTCACCAAACCCGCTGTCCGACAGCCGTTGGGATGTACGGAACAAGACATTTCGCTCTTTTTTGTAATTGTCAGCCTCGTTTTGTCAAAGTGACTGATTGCAACGACATCTAGCTGTTGGAATCGACTGTCAAGTATTATGAGAGACCCAAACGTTTCTACTTTATTATTGTCTATGGTATGTAACAGATGTTGAGTATGAGTGCAACTGTAGACAGGGGATCAAAAGTTGTTTTTTTTTTGCATTTATTATAAGAAAATACGTATTAATTATCACTATTTGTATATGATGTATATTTTTGTACACTTATTTTTATTAAAATTTAATTTCACTTCTATTTGTTTTGATATTTATAAGCGCAGAATAAGCTATCTTCTTTTTACTTTTCTTATTTATGGTAATAAAATTGCTAATGGTACATTTGATGCATACCATATATTTAATATATCGTATCTTTAAAGATTCTGTTTTATCCAACCTAAATAAATAGTTAAAATCTATAAGTTCATGGGTTTAAGAAATAAAATCATCTCTAATTCACATATATTTTTTAATTTATTTTAAAACAAATAATAAAATCTTTATTATAAAAATAGTAACTTTTAATCTGAGACTTGTTATTTAATGCTTATATTACATATTCAAGCGTTACATAAATGTCTTGTTTATTGAGATGAATTAAGTTGATCATTGACCACTTTGCATCTGTTTGAAGCTGCCATTACAGCACCAATAACTGCCGATCTGAAACCTTTAAGCAAAATAAACAATAAGTGATGTAAAAATAAGAATCTTATAAAAAAATATATAACAACTAAAAAAATGGAAAATATTTGAATTTGAGTTGGTTTACATATGGCAATTTGGATAGTTGACTACAGCAAGTAACGTACGAGACTGAAACTCTTTTAATTAGGATATTACTCGTCTAGGTACTAATAGACACGTCAGAGCAATAATTGCGATCACAGTGACTTCGCGTTTACTTTAATTTGCTACTTATTCAAGTACGTCAATAAGCAGTAAAATTATGTAGTATGTATACATATTTAACTGATGGTTTTAGCAATCATAAGCAATATACACTTAAAAAGTTGTTATTTTTTTAGTGTTGGTTTACATAGAAAAGAGAAGATTTTAAGTAAATAAAGTAGAGAATTGAGTGATACAAGATTATCTCTGCCAATCTTATTATAAGCAGAAAACTCATGAGGAACAAATAATAAATATACAAATCATTACCATTCTGTTCTAAATGATAAGTTCCTTCAGCAGTCGATCCTCCTGGTGATGTCACATTGTCCTTCATAACAGCAGGGTGACCTCCATTACGTAGCATTTCAGCCGCGCCTAAGGTAGTTTGCGTCGCCAATTTTAGAGCTAAGTCACGAGGCAAGCCACATCGCACCCCACCATCAGCTAACGACTCTATTAGCATGTATACCTGGAAGTAGAGATTGATTCATATTATGATAATTTAGGAAAAAAAATATCATTCAAAATCCTTTGCCTCTCCTCTGTTATATGTTTCTAAAATAATACAGCAGTCGAAAAATTACAAAAGATGTTATATTTGAGGCTAGTCGTCTAACCACCACTCGAGGAAATGAAATGTATATTTAAATTTATATTTCCATTTCTTCGCTCTGGTGTCGAGGCAAAGTGCGACTTTAGTTCTGCCACTCAACACGCAATGCCTCCAGAATGTGGTGGAAAGTGGGGAACGGAGTGTCTTAATACTATGTTTCCTCTCCCTACCCTGCTGCGTGAGGGATTCAGCGTAAAGCTGTTTTAATTTTAATTTGATATCTTGAGCTTAAATTTTACAGGTTAGAGACCATTTACATTTTAGTGAGCGTGAGATTTGAACCCAAAAGTATGGTTTATCAGACACGGTACATGCCTCAAATGGGTTACAGCTTACAAATAAAAATGTAGACCATAATTTCACAGAAATATCAATAAAAGTCGATGACATAGACAGTTATTTGCACACTCGTAGTTAAACCTCAATATAGATTACAATTATCTTAAGTAGTTTACGATCTGTTGGTACTTAACAGTCGTTATTTATTTATACTAATATAATCAAGCGGAAGAGTTTGTTTGTTTGTTTGTTTGCTTAAACGCTAAGATCTCTGCATCTACTGGTCCGATTTACTTTCTTTTTGTTTTGTATAAAAGCTGCATTCTTCAGAAGTGCTATAGACTATATAACATTACGGTGTAAGTCTTAGTTAGCCTTAAATAACAAAATAGCAATAATAAGGAACGCCATAGATTTGCTTTAAAATTACTTTAAGCGCGTGCGCTACACATATAGCTTATTATATATCAGTACGTGGTATGACAAACATATTAAATTTTATTAGATCTAAAATAACGGCCGCCTCTGCTACGGCCGCAAGCCTAGGCTCGAGTCCCGCGGGGGACGCCCTTGCCGCCGAAGACGTCCTATCATACAGCCACGTAGTGTTCATGATTGAATGTATTAATCTGTTGGTAAACGCAGTATAATAAAAGTATTGTAGGTGGTATGCGGGCCAGGCCGCGATTGGGCCGCTTGTTTATTTATAAACATACTTATTTATAAATAGTTTATTTTTTTATGAAATGCATCCGTATTTAAACGTTAAAATAATTTATTAAAGACAAATCATTTCATTGGCACAATCACTGTACTAATTTAATTTGTATAGATACACTTACATAAGCTGGTCCACTGCCGCTTAAAGCGGTTACAGCATCCATTTGATACTCTGGTACTTCATCACAGGTACCGACTGCTCTGAACAACTGAGATGCTACTTTAACATCGTCTTCTGTTGCTTTGGAACCTTTACTTAACGCTGCAGCGCCTTCTTTTACTAAGGCTGGGGTGTTGGGCATTACTCTGATCACTCTAGCTTCTTTTGGCAGTGCCTGTAAGTTTTAGAAAAAAAAAATACAATGAATATAAGGTTTTTGTTGTGTTTACAACTTTTATTTTGTGGTAATATTTTATTTCGCACAATGGCTCGTCTTGTTGCCTGCCCAAGCGCGCCTTGGTACGGTACGGGATGGGTGAAGGGTTTAATGCACCAGCAATATTTTTAAATTACATTATAGTAGATGATCTCTAAGTCGCGCGTACCTTAAATAAAAGATGCTTATGGATAAAAATATAAGAATAAATAAGTAATTAATATTATCAACTAATCAAATGTTTTCATTCCAAAAAAGTACCTATTTTGACCTTAAAAACAAGAGAACGTAAAACTTGTAACTCTTATATTTCTAAACGGACTAGTGTAATTACAAAGCTATCATAACAAAAGTTGTTTCTACGGAAATAACCTATCCAATAACATACATCTTCAATTCATCTATCGTAACAAAAGTTTTTCCTACGGAAATAACTTCAAATCTTATTACTATTGGAGGGTGGCCCCATTTTCCATATATTGTCCATAGTCGTTTGTAAGCAACTGTGGGATTTTTACACAAAATGTTCATTTAGGATCACTTTACCATCTTCAAGTGTTTGTCATACACAAACGATTATAATATATAAGCATCTATATTAGATTTCTGCTTAAAAAGGTTTATAAGTTTTATTATTGTGGACAAATTATAATTATATATATATATCAAAAAAATCAGTTTCACGCCGTATCCCGCACACAGCAGGGTAGGCAGAGGGAACCTAGTATTAAGACACACCGTTCCCCACTTTCCACCGAATTATGGAAGTATTGCGTATTAAGAGGCGGAACTCAACGTCGCGCTTTGCCTCGACACCAGAGCGAAAAAATAAAAACATAAATGTAAGTAAAATATTTTATTTCCTCTAGTGGGGATCGAACCCACAACCAACCGATTTAACAGTCACACTTTGTGCCCGTGCGCCACGACTGACCTCAACAAATTATAATATTACGTTTATATAGTATAAGCAAATAATATATAATTTCATCTTAACTTACATTTTCAATAGTCTTTGTCGACACTCCCATAGCTACAGATATAAAAAGTTTGTTCTTAGAAGCGGGTAAATTTTGAACATCTTTGAGTGCTTTAACTACAACGTCTGGTTTAACTGACACGATTACAACCTCGGATTTCTCTACTACAGATTTGTTTTCATATAAGGCTGTTGCTCCAAGACCCTGAAAAAAAATATAAATAATCATCTTCACGTTTTAACCTGTATATAGCAAGCTAAATAGAAAAAACCTAATGGCATAATACTTTTACGCTATTAGTTATTATTTAAAGAAAGAAGCGATGGCTAGACGTCGTTATGCAAGACATCAGAGCCTGATCCTGATAATAAAATCTGGGAATAATCCATGGCAGAAAAAAAACACTTATTATAAAAACAGTTTTTATAGAGCTGGTGGATAGATATGGGCGTAGAAAGAAGAGGTTCCGTGCACATTCCAGAATAATATGGTGTCCACCCCCAAAAAAAATTAGTAACAAAAAATTTACCCAGAAAAATTGTAAAAAAAAGTTTATACGAACATATGTATCTGTTCAAAAGAAAGGTCCAGACCCGCCCCCAAAAATATCTCTAATGCGGATAGAGTAGAATTCAATTCGACTGTATTTTTTTAAGTTAAGTAAAAGTTACTTGAGAACTGACTGATTGAACCGAATTTGATTTTTTTTTTATTTAAAGCTGGTGCTTGCTGTGTGGTCCCATTGGTTCGTCCATTTTTGACAATCGCATAAGTCTCAAATTAGCATTAAGTATGTGCGCGACAAATGGATGATAATGATAACTCAATATCACGCCAACCGATTTCGATGATTCTTTTTTTATTGGAAAGAATACACTTCAAGGGTAATTCGATGAGAGTTTTAGAGTAAAGTTTGGTTTGGTTCTGATTATGGGATCCGGTTAAATTCAGGTTTTTTGTTAAAAAATATATTATATTCAAATTTCGCAAAAATACTAAAAAAAACTATTTTAGTGCCGATTTCCGATTTCGAAAATATTTAAAAATTATTGGACCAGACGAATTACTTAAACGAATGAATATAACGTACGTATCACTTGTCACTTACAGCAAAGTCAAGGCTGTGGTTACGTCAGTAAACAAAGTGATATAGGCCGATGTAAAGTTTGCAAAACGCAATTCACTCTATTTATAAAATGATAAAATGTTTAAAAATATGTACAGATAAATACTGTTCTAATTTTATGTTAATATTCGCTTAAATGGTTCTAATATTTAAGATTCTGAGCCCTAGTAGCGGTTTGTAAATAGAGATGTGACAACGTAACTTATCGTTGTTATTTGTTTGTCCAATATGCGCAAAATTTACCTAAGGCTTGTGTAAAAATAGAAAACCTTGAAGTTTTAAGTTTAGCATAATATACTTAATGTTTTCTTAACTTCTTACATCTTGAAAAAGTGCTTGGGTCTGTAGTAAATGTATGAAGCATTTATGAAATAAATGTACGTACATGAATGGACGTACTTATGTATGTCCATTCATTATTCTATATACCTAATCGTCTTTTAAATAGTCTCTTAACATAAAGTTAATGTTAATTAAGAATAGTACCTTGAACGCCTCAGCGCTAGCGACATCCGCAGGGTGACAGCTTGCAGTTATTTCGTCAGGTTTTGCTAATCCTGTGAAAATATTTAGTATAAAAATTTAAATAGTTATAGAAATTTAAATATCTTTTTTCCCGTATTTTTTATGAAAGCAATAATTTAAGTCTTAAGATTGACATTCACATAGATGTTATTATCGTAAATTATCTCTTTTTTGTTTTACTTTAAGAGAAGTACAACGATAAACAATTATATCTTCTTATAATATGAACTAAAATTGAATAAGCAATATTTTTTGATTGATTGATGATTTCAACTTAAAAATATACATCGTACATGAGAGCTATGTAGTAGGCGTGAAATCTCTCTCTTTCTCTCTCTCTCAGCTGGAGAGAATAAAATTAAGTATTGTATACCTGCAGATATAAATCCATTGGCCAAGGCGTAGGCCAATTTGCCTCCTCCAATAAATCCTATTTTCATTGCTTCTTTGAATGTTTCTGAAACAATAAGATAATAAAATGAATTACAGCTGTTCGTCACAAAAGTATAATATGAAGGTGCAAATTAATCTCGCATGGAGAGGGTAGGTTGACATCATTACATCAGATACGACTTATTCTTTTAATAGTTTAAATTGGTTTTCTTGCCATTACTATTCAAGAATTCTATTCCACTGGTTTTAAAAGGCCAATCGATTGGTTTCAAATTATTTTTAATTAAATAATTGAAATAATCTTCAGCGATAAAACAATTAAACTTAAATAATATTTAAAATTTCAAAATGATAATAAAAAAACGAAACCATTATTATTATTCATATATTATTCATTTTGTTGTGCGTCAAGACCTTTCATCTCGAGATCGCGTGGAGGTATCAAGCTGAAATTAACATCACATATTCAGATTTACAGCCTCTAGAAAATATAAAATATCAAAATTCTAATGCAATCGAAAAATACGAGCATTGATGCATTGTTAATGCTGCATTTAGTATGAATTCGTCATATAATCAAAACTTATAGAGCAAACAAGGGAAAAAACGGGAAAGGATTCTTTTTTAGGCAATTCTAAAAAAAAGTAATTGATAACTTATATGTATATATATTTGTAGTTATTTTCATACAGTGAGTCCATAATATATACGCTCGTAAACTTCGAGCTTCAATCCTGAAATTAGTACGGAACCTTCAGTGGGCCAGCCCGACTCGCACTTGACCGGTTTTTATTTCATAATATCTTAATTTTCAGAAGTGGTCCTTAACTCATCATATCTAATTACATAAAATGCTCATTGTATTTCCTTGAATATATGATTTAGAAAAAAACATTAAGTCGCAATATCAATTTAAAAGTCCTTAAAATTAACACGCAAAGTTATTAAAATTTTTAGCAAATATTTAGCAAATAAGTCGCTAATCTAAAAAAATCTATTTTAAAATTATATTAAAAAAAATATTGACTATTTAGGAGCAATGTATTATTTATATAAATAAATTATTTTGGAAGCATGAAAATTTAAAATCATGGCCTTTGAAATAATCCAGAAATTTGTATTTATATATGATGAAATTTTGGAAAACATTAGAAAGATTTTAAAAAAACTCTTCTTAATACAAATATTACTTTATAAAAACTATTAATTGAAATTAAACCAGAGAAGTGTATTCAAAGGAAAAAAAATGCTTCATAAACGAACGAGAAGAAAAAAAAAAACAAATTCTTTAATATTTCCCAAAATTACGTAAGATTATTTTGTGAAGACTGACAACTATGATAAATAGCGAGCTATTATTAGTAAACCAAATCTGACATTGTCACTTGACATTGAGATTTTAAAGTACAGTATCGTTAAAGAAAATAATAACTAAATTATTGTAACGTTTTGTTTAATATCTAAGACTATCTCTATTTTTAAATACAAATAATTTATTATTTCAATATAAGTAATGAAGCTATCCTTTAAGCATATTACTTTTTTATAATCTTTCGTAATTTCCAATATATTTTTATATGTACGTAATAAATTACTATTTTTATAAATAAAACTTACATGTTTGAGTTTCTAACGTGATGCTCGGTTCGCGATTCTCGCTACACTGACTTCTCTTATCAGTGATGGATCAATATGCAGCAAACGAACTTATCAGAGACATGAGTGTAAGAAGGGGGGTGTCGGGTGGGCCTTGCCCACCCCAGAATAGTCTGGTGCCCATCTTAGAAATTTTACTTACAACAAAATGTCTCCGAAAAATTCAAAAAACAACATTTACACGAACATATCTATTCAAAGCTAAAGTCCAAGACCCCCAGAAAATATCTTTAAATATACGCTAATCATCAGAGACAATGTTGTTATTCATATTATTCTTAGATATTGGATTTCAGGCTTGTCGCAAGCGTGCGACTGTGCACGCTACGGGTTGTGGGTTCGATTCTCACACAGAATTCTTATTCAGATTCTCATTCAGAATAGAATATCTTAATACTAGGTTCCCAGGTCCCCCCTACCTACTGCTATGTACGGGCGGCAGCGTGAAGCTAAAATAAAAAAAGAAAGTGGTTCATAACGTATGTTCAAAATTACTTTACTTATAATTCTCCCTTTTTAAATTCAAAAATCGGTTTTAATTATGGTTTTTTCGACAATTCAATGACCCATTTAAGTTATAAGGATAATATGTATGTATGTACCTATGTGAGCGCGTCTAGTATTATTTTAATGGGGTAAAGTAAAATTTAATTAAAAATATTTCATCGGTATGAGTTTTTTAAGTTCTACAATTTATGACATTATATCATGAAAAGAAATATGTAAATAATAAGTATATGCAAATTCCGAAGGGCATCAAGCACACTGCTCTAACTCCTCCCTATAAGTAAGCTCAGTGAAAATGAAATTATTTTTAAAGTAAAACCTAAAAAAGCCAAAAAGGTTTAAATTCTGTGCATTGATAAAATTAAATTCTGTGCATTGATAAACGATAAAGATATGTAAATATTTTGTGAAAGTAGAAAGTATAAGTCAAGTATCTAAAGAACAAGTAAACTAAAATCAAATAAATCAGCTTCACGCTGTATCCCGCACACTGGTAGGCAGAGGGAACCTAGTGTTAAGACACTCCGTTCCCCACTTTCTGCTAAATTCTGGAGGCATTGCGTGTTGAGTGTAGGGGTCGCAATATCGGGCCATTCAAGCAAAACCGGGATTTTCGATGTCGACTTCAGAAAAATCCCGGGATCCCGGTTTTTTCGATATTTTCGATATTTTAGTTTTTTGTACCAAAATTAGTAATTTTTCAAGCCTCTTCTTATTTTTAGAGTTAAGTTAGGAGGGTATTTTTAGGGAAATAGTAAATTAAATTATATTTACTAAATAAAACAATTTTTAATTATAATAAACAGTTTAATAATAAAACTTTAGTAATAATATTTATAAAAACAATATATAATAGGTATATTATTTAACAATATATATTTTGCAGCGTTTTTGCGGCGATGGGCGAAACTTTACAAGGAGATGTACGAATGTGATGACGCCTTAGTCTCAAGTAGCAGCAAAACGCTGAGTCTTGATGTAGCTGATGGCGAAATCAGTGTAAAAGAAGTTCAGAGTGCAATACTAAGTCTGAAATGTGGTAAGTCAGCGGGAGCAGATAGAGTTACTGCCGAGATAATCAAATATGGTGGGCAACGCGTCTTGGACTTGTTCTGGTTTTTGTGCAATTTATGCTGGAAATCAGGGGAGGTCCCAGACGATTGGCGAGGTGCGGTCATCGTGCTTTTGTATAGAGGCAAAGGTTCACAGATAGACTGCGCAAGCCATAGGGCTATCAGTTTGATTAGCTTAGGTAGTAAGGTTTATGTTAAAGTTTTAGCGAGAAGAATGCAAGAGAGATCTGAAAGGCTGTTGTGGGAGACCCAAGGAGGCTTTAGACCTGGAAGAGGGTGTATGGATCAGATCTTTTACCTCTGCATGATCACGGAAAATTTTTTGGCCGTTAACCAAAAAGTTTTCTGTGCTTTTGTGGACTTGGAAAAGGCGTTTGACAGATTAGTTAGAGCGAAATTATGGGAGATACTACCCCGGTACAATGTTAACGGACCCTTGTTGCAGGCTGTAAAGTCTCTTTACAGAGATCACTCAGCCTGCGTGCGAGTAGGAGCTGGCATGTCGCCCTGGTTTGACATCCGATCGGGTGTTAAACAAGGTTGCGCCATGTCAGCTTGGTTGTTCAATTGGATAGCTGTCTCCAAGGATGACACTTGGAACATCGACGGGCAAGAATAGCGTGCAACAATGACGTGCAACAAAAACGCACAACGAGAAAATACGGTATTCGTGCGTTCGTTGGTCGGGCCGGTCAAACTCGGTTAATGTCGTAAAATTCCAAATATTGAGCAAAACTCATCGTTTACCTTTGTCGATATATGTTATGTACCATTTTATATCTTAAAGAAGCCTGAATTTAATAGCAGACACGTTTTAATTCGAATAACTACCTTTTAACTTTCTAAAATCCGAAAATATCGAAAATCCCGGTTTTTTGTAAAATTAAAACCGGGATTTTTAAGATCTATATTTGGTCCGATATCCCGGGATTTTTGAATCCCGGGATCCCGGATTGCGACCTCTAGTTGAGTGGCAGAACTCAACGCCGCGCTTGTCCTCGACACCAGAGCGAAGAAATGGAAATATAAATTTAAGTTAATATTTCATCTCCTCGAGTGGGGATCGAACTCACAACCAGTCGGTTTTACAGTCACACTTTGCCCCTGCGCTACACTGGCCTAAAGAACTAGTAATAATTATATAAAACATTGTAAATTTAAGACGTAAACTTCTTTAAAATAAATGCCTTTTGTATTTTTTTAAATATTGTAATAGTAGTATTTAAGTTTAAAATTTACCACTGCAACGTTAACATACATAAATTAAATAATATTGAATTAATATTTACGAGCAGCACTAAAACGCTCTCCTCAGCATATTGGCGTGTAAAATGGAAAGCCCCCTCTGGAGGCAGCGGTACAATACCCATAAATATAAGGTAAATAATAAGTAAAAAAATGTTACTAACATAAAATCATATGGACCAAATAAAAATAAAATTTATAACTAAATCATTTGGAGGTTTCTTTTTTTTGGTTGTTTTTTTTTAAATAAAGAAAACCTACCGTATTTCTAATACATTTCTTTATCAATCGAATTCACATGTACGTGTAGACAGATAATCTCATTTGCGTCATAACAAACTAAATGCATAAAATAAAATGCTAAATTAGGAAATATTCCATGAAAATTTTATCTTCAAATGTAATTGGTTGTGTTGTTAAATAAAATTAGCATTTAATTAAATCGTTTTATTATCATCATTCGTAATTTTTTAACTTAATAGCTATAACTTTGAAATTTCAGTCATTTTATTTTATTATTTATCTTAAACTTAACGCTATATCCTTCACATAGCAGTGCAGAGAGAGAGAGAACCTGGGAATCAAAATTATAAATCCGCCGAATTCTTGAAGCAATGCGTGTTGAGTGGCGGAAGTCAGTAGTGAAGAAATATTTTTATTTCAAAACTTTTGCACTCGGAGGAAACCGTGGAAACCGGAAACCGTGTGTCTTACGACTGGGTTCCCTCTGCCTACTCTGTTATAAGCGAGATACACTAAGATTTTTACTGAATGCTCACTACTTTATATGTTAATCAGTATGTATATTATTATTTGTGTAATTATTAATCCTAGTTGAATCCCACTTACCTATACAAAACTAAATATCGCTTACACCGTTTTAAATAACAACTACACTACTCTAACTAATTTATCACTAATTTAAACTAAATAGGTAAAGCAACTAGAAATATTTAGCAATTAAATTACATACATATATAATTAAATGTAATTACTTCTAGCACATTCAAGATAAATACTATAATATATTTTGACACAGTTTGTAAAATGTAGTGTAATATAAAATTTTTCCATAACCCTGCCAGGGCTCACGATAACATATCTCATTTGATTACACTTCACTATTTGTGATTGCGATGTGTTCTTTAGTTGCTGTGTAGAGGTCAATGACCATTATTAATGTTTATGTGTGATTTTTTTCAATAAATATCAGTTTATTTCCTATATATTAATATTTATTGACACTCTCAATAAGAATCGGTCTAAAATATGGATCATTTTTCGATTTCTGTCTTTTAAAAGAAAAAAAAAACTATGTGATTTCAATTTTTAAGTCCGTCGGTCCGTCTGTTAAGGCAATTTTTCTCAAGAAAGAGCGAAAGTAACAAAGTGAAATTAATACAGTCTCTTTGCGCACACTATACAAACACTAGTAAATTAACACGATACGAGCGATTATGACAAAACATAATTGTAATTAAATATTTCAAAGGAGATAATATATAACATTTAAATAAGCTGTTAACCCTTCTATTTTGCAAATAATTTACAATTTCTTTATATCGATGCTCACGATTCAAATTCTGTAATATTATGTACAAAAATAGAATATTTCAGAGTCTTTACACATCCAAATGTAAAGTGGCTCGTGGTTTAGGTACGGTTGTAAGCGCTGGCTGTGGGATCGATCCTCATTTGGGGAAATGATTGTATTTTAATAATTTAAATTTTCCACTCTGATTCCGATAATAATTGGGCGGAAAGTATGTACTCAGCTGTAGATTTGCTCATTCGAGACGCTAGTAAAAGTTACACCATCTTACCTCAAGGACCGCTTTAAGTTTCTGGGGTCAGACACCCTACATTCCCAAAACCTCCGTTCCCGCCATAACTATATCCTCGAAATTCCATTATGCCGCACGAAATGCTATAGTGACTCTTTTACTGTTAAAACAGTAAAACTATGGAATGAGCTGCCATTGGAAGTAAGACGTTCCCAGTCGACTGGGATTTTTAAACGACGTCTTAAACAGTACTATCTTAAAGTTAATTCATAAAAGGACAATATGATAAGTTTATATGTATTTATATTTAACTGTTGTATTTATGTATGTATGTATGTATGTATGTATGAATTTATTTATGTATGTATGTATGTATTTATGTATGAATATATTTATGTATGTATGTTTGTATGTATATTTGGATGTTTAAAACAATTTTGTATTCACTATATATTGATTTATGTATTTCTTAGTACTTTTTGCACCTTTCTGCTTTCTTTTATAAATCTAATTCTTACGTTTTTGTTTTGGTTGCCTGTAAGAGATCGCTTTTAGTGATAAGGCCGCCATTGCACACTTGTTATTCGTTTTTATAATGTACTGTATTTTATTCTTCTTTTTATTTGTGCAAATAAAGTATTATATTATTATTATTATTATTATGTTTGTAGGATTATTCCTTCTCGGTTGGCCAAGACCAACCGGTAGCTTACAACATCCACGGGCCAAAGCCAAGTGGACATTATAATGTATTTGTGTGAGAGTGTTGGTGTGTTGGGTTTAACTGCAAGAATTTTCTAGTGATACGGCACGTATTTAGAATAACTGCTTTCTGAAGGGTAATGTAAGTGTATTTGGGTAGATTTAATTCCTTTAGTGAGTTGTGCAAGTTGTTTGGGATAATACCTGTTGTGGATAAAACTATTGGTACAATGGTTACCTTACGCAAATTCCACATGCGGGTTATTTCATCTTTTAGTTCTATATATTTATTTAATTTTTCCGCTATTGTGGTTTGGATGTTATGTGAATTAGGTACTGCTATGTCAATTATATATCCAGTTTTATTGGTTTTATCTATTAATGTAATGTCCGGCCTATTATAATGAACTGTTCTATCGGTAGGTATCGCTCTATCAAAGTACAATTTGTGGGATGTATTTTCTAAAATCGTTTCTGGACTGTATTTATAGTAAGGTACTGAGGGTGTCGGTATCAGGCTGTATTTCAGTGCGAGTTTTTGATGAACGATATTGGCGACCTGATCATGCCTATGTTTGTAGTCTGTTTGCACAATTGCTTTGCAGGATCCAGTAATATGCTGGATCGTCTCAGATGCACTGTTGCAACGCCGACATACATCAACCACGTTTCGGATCTTCATAATGTACTTTTGATAGTTTCGAGTTTCTATTACTTGGTCCTGGATCGCAGACATGAAGCCTTCCGTCTCTGGAAACAATTCACCGCGATGGAGCCACTCGTTCGATGCATTTCTATCGACGTGACTGTGGCTCAAATCATGGTAATGTCTTCCGTGTAAAGACTTTAGGGCCCACTCATCCTTTCGAGTCTGTCGGTCAGTGAGTCTTATGTTATTTTGAATATTTTTATCTCTTAAATTAAGCGGTGTAAGGTTTAGGTCATTATATACTATGGCTTTGTGTAAGTTGGATTGTTCGGCTTTGCAATGGAAGTAATATCTAAGATTTTGAATTTGTTTGTTATGAAGGTTGATGACATCCATAAATCCCCGACCTCCGTCATTCCTGGGTAATGTTAGCCTCTGTAAGCATGATTTTGGATGGTGCTTTCTATGTTTGCTCATTGTGGTATTAATAAGGCGTTGTAGGGCCTGCAGCTCACTTTTTGACCATTTAATTATACCAAAGGAATACGTTAAAATGGTGACAGCATAGGTGTTAACAGCCTTTACGATATTTTTTGAGTTAAGTTGAGTTTTCATGATAGAATTGAGTCTGTGTTTGAACTTCTGCATAAGATTCGATTTTGTTTCTTTATAATGTATTTGTCTGGATTGATTGTAGCCAAGATATCTATAGTATTCGGTTTCCTCTAGAGGGTCTATGGTTTGACCCGTTTGCAATGTGTAATTGTGTTGGTCTATTAGTCCATTTTTAACGGAATTAATCTTGCACTTGTCGATCCCAAACTCCATGCATATGTCTATTGAGAATGTCTCAGTTACTTCTGCCAGTTGATAGAGCTGCTCTTTGGTCTCCGCATAAAGTTTTATATCGTCCATGTACAAGAGATGATTAAGATTTATTTTATTGTTCCCCTTGTCAATGAGTCGATATCTGAGTCAATATATTGCAGGGGATAGCCAATATCTAAAGAATTTAAAATATTTGATAATGGATTTATTGCGAGACAAAACCATAAGGGACTGAGAGCATCCCCCTGGAAAATACCTCGTCGTATTTTAATAACTGGTGTTTCTATTTTATGTGTAGTTGTAGTTAGTTTAAGTCGAGTAGTCCAATTTGCCATTATACATTCTAGAAAATACACTATTGTTGGATGAATTTTGTAAATATCTAGTATCTTAAGGAGCCAAGAGTGGGGTATAGAATCATATGCCTTTTTGTAGTCTATGTACATTAAATAAAGATCTTTCTTCTGTTTTTGGGCTTGTCTCATTATGACTGCATCTATAGATAGTTGCTCTTTGCAGCCCTGGCTTAGTTTACGGCATCCTTTTTGTTGCTCTACTAATATGCTGTTTTTCTCAGCATGGGAATATATGAAGTGACTAATACAACTGGTCATGATTTTATATATAGTTTGCAAACATGTGATGGGCCTATAATTTGCTGGGTTCTTGAGATTGCTAGTGTCTTTTGGTAACATGTGTGTGATTCCTGTTGTGATGTAAGGTGGTATTGTGTGGGGATTAGCTATAAAGTTGTTAATGTGTTTGAGTATGTAAGGATGAATGTGTGTAAATTTTTTCATCCAGAAGTTATGGATGTGATCTGTGCCTGGCGCTTTCCAGTTATGGAGTTTCTTAATAACTTCTTGAAACACCTCTGCAGTAATCACTTGAAACTCCATGGGCCCCGATAAAGGGTGTGTAATTTGAGTATCTATCCATTGTGCTTGTGTATTATGACTTATAGGATTGTCCCATAGCTGGGACCAAAATCTGTGCAGTTCTTCTGACGTAGGTGTGGTGGACGTAGAATTGGTAGTATTACTTTGTGTATCATTAGAGGAAGACTGGCTAAGTTTTCGGTAAAACTGTTTTTCGTTATGAATAAATTTGATGTTTTGACTTTTGCGAAGTGTGCATGTTTTGTAACGTTTGAGTCGACTACTTGTTACGGAAAGTTTTTGTTTTAGTGTATCTAGAAAGTGTGGAAGCTGTGAATTATGTTCTTCATGTGTAGTATGTATTTTGTATTGTCTTATGATGTTTGAGATATGATTGTTTAAGGTGGTACTCCTATTTCCTTTTATATATTGAGTTAATCGCCCGATTTTTATACGAAGATCTTCTACCTTTCTTTCTAATCTAATTTGCCATTTTGGTTTGCGGTTAAGATTTTGGGGTGCAGTGTTTTCCTTTTCGATTGGGCTATTTAATTCTAAACGCGCTCCATTAAGTTTAGCTGCCGTCCAAGCGGCACAATATATTGTTGTCTGAAGTGTATTAAAGTCTATGTCTGGGTGGATGTGTTTAGGAAGAGTTTGAGAATTAATATAATAAACAATTTTAGAAAATTTTTTCGACGATTTCTGCTTTGGAATATAAGGCCGGGTTGTAGGATCAGAGTTATTGAATTTGTCAAAAACATCTGAGAATGTATTTGTTATAAGTATTTCTAGATTAACGTCAGCGTCATTCTGACCTTGTGTGTTAGGCATATTTTGTTGTGATTCGCAAGGTACAGTGACTGTATGTGTAACGTTATTTGAGATGGCAGGGGAACTTAGCATCTCCTCGGGGCTTACGTTCTGCAATGTTACTCGAGGTCCACTCCGCGTGAGGCCATTATTGTAATCGTCATGGGGGGTGCTATCTTGACCAATAGAAGAAAGCGTGTCTGATATGTTATGTATCACTATCGAGTTGTTTATGTTTGATGTCCTGTTCTGATCATTATTTTGTTTTGAAGTTTGTTTTTTGATAATTTCTCTTTCTTTGGCTGGTATGAGATTGTTGCGATGAATAACTCTAATCTGGTCAGATAATCTTTGTTGACTAACGAAGTTTAGTTCGGGAAATAATTCTGTGAATTTTCTATGAAGTAACGGTCGGTAGGTAGTGAGATTAGTTTCATTGTTGGTAACGCTATAGTAACACTGAAGAAGTTGCCTGTTAATATCTTCTGTCCACTGCATTCTCTGTCTCGGTTTTCCTGTTTTCGTAAGTGTTGATTTCATGTTTACTAAAATATTATTTTGTTGAGAATTTATACGATTATGTCTACCGTAATAATATGATGTTGCTATAGAATGTGAACCGCTTGCTGAGTTACTTAAAGCGTCTGTGAGGTCCGAAATAGGTGTTTGTGTATTTTGTTTGGACGTGTTTAGTGCTTTATTTTGCATATTTTGTATGACTTCCTGTTTGATCTCTTCTAATATTTCAGGTGCTAGCAGTCTGTTTCGTATGATAGCTCGCCTTTGATCTCCTAACCTTTGCTTGTGTGTTTGAATGTCTGGGAAACTTTGTGTGAATCGTACAAACAGTGGTTCAAGGTATTTCTTTGTGTGTGTTTCAAGCTGTGTGATTTCAAGGTAGGTGCGCCAAATGAATTTGTTCATATCATTAGTCCAAGTTATACGCGCACGTTTTGTGGTGCCTGTAGTGGGAGCAAATCGTATGGCTTCCGCCTCTTGCTCAACATCTACCGACATTGAGGTTGCAGTCGATGAACGAGATGTGGATGGGTTCTCAAAAGAATGTGGGGATGAACTGGGTGACTGGAACAAACTATGGGTGGATGAAATGGATGATGACGGGGAAGATGATGTGGTGTTTACCCTACTCGCAGCAGTACTAGACTGGGCAAGTTGTAGCGATTCGGTGCCCTCCCCAGAATTCGTAGGGCTGCCCGAACTTGCTAGTTCGGGGCGGGATTCTCCATTTCTGGTACCCGCCTGGGGTACTTTATTACTACTTCTTAATCGCATCGCTTTTGTGGGTTTACTATTGCTCCGTTGGTCATTGGTGAGTATTCAGCTAATTGCTGCCAATGTCCGCCCCTCACGTGGCTGTAGGTGGTCAAGCCGGACGTGGAGTTAGATTTATGAGGGGCTTATTATTATTATTATTAAAAGTGTCTTTCAATGTTTATAAGACACTTTTTTGATACGTTATAGCCCAAGATCTCAGGGACCGCAGACCAACGCTCGTTAAAGTAGAAACGCTTGTATTTAAATATGTTTTTACGAATAATGTAAAAAATATATATTTATTAAGGCCAGATCCTTTACAGGAGTAAAAGCCCACTTGCTTTCGCTAGATGTCCTAAAAATTGTTTAAATTTGAGGCGAATTACGTTATAGTAGCAAGCCTCAATTGAACATATATCATTTACAGGACTATTTAAAGTTTATGCTAAAATATAAGTAAGAAGAATGCAAGAGAGATCCTAAAGGCCGTTATCGTAAAATTGAAGTGAGAGTAGGTGACTTGAGTGCAAATTGCCTGCTGTACAAGATGATGCAATGCTCATTGCATAATTTGAATGCGAGTTGCAGGCTTTAGTCATCACTCTAAAAAAAGGGTGTGAAAAAAAAAGGGTGAGCGGGAGAGTGAGATCTCGATTGACCTTCGAAAACACAGTATCGCAGGAGAAACTGGAGAAACTGGAGGAAGGTCACGTAAAAAACGTGAGGTTCCCCCGGAGGGGATGTATGAAGAGGTTGATGACAGTGGACGAGGCGAAAGAGGAATGTAGAGACCGTAGCGTTTGGCGCTCCGTTCTCTCTGACTACCCCGCCACTGATAAAACGTGAAGTTAGAATAGAGCAGAGTAGAATATAATTTAGCTTTAAATAATATATCAATAGGCACATATTATTATTAGATATTTAGTTTCAATATTGCGTCTGACTATTTATTGAAGTCAATTTGTATTGTTCAGCCTTGTCGCCAATTTACTTTGTAATAAGCGTTAATAGAGAGACACTGTATACTAAATGCAGTGGGTATATATTACCAGAATGTTATATAATCTTTATTTATAATAAAATTGTAATAGATCGGTGTCTGAACATGGAAGATATACAAGAAACAATGTTATTGGGGACCCTTATTAATATATTCAGTCGTGGCGCAGTGGCACGAGGTGTGACTGTAAAACCGACCGGTTGTGGGTTCGATCCCCACTCGAAGACAGGAAATATTTATTAAAATTTATATTTCCATTTTCCTCACTCTGGTGTCTAGGTTATTATTTAAAATGAGTATTTAAAGTTCACGTTTGCGCGCAGTTACGGTTTTTACTTAGACATGTGAAATAACTAAACATTTTTCAATTAAATACGAGAATCAAATTATTTTCTAAAATATTTAAATTGCGATTTATTGAATGCATTACCAAACTAAAATAGTTATGAATAGATTTTTAGGGTTCTGTGCCTCAAAAGGAAAAAACGTAAACCTTATAAGATCACTTTGTTGTCCGTCAGTCCGTCTGTCAAAATATTTTTTTTAAGATTGCCTTGAGGTATCAATCTGGAATGAATATCCTTGGAGCACAGAACATTTCGATTCCACACTCCATTCCGATTACGATACTTTTCTGTTCCCTACTTTCTGCTGAATTCTGAAGGCATTGCGTGTAGAGTGGAACTCAGCGTCAGTTACCAGAGCGATGAAATGAAAACATTAAATATTTCCTTTTCTCGAGTGGGAATCGAATCCACAATCGTCGCGTTTACAGTCGCACGCTTGTGCCCTTGCTCTACGACTGACCTCATTGTAATATTTCTATTGTTGCTATTTTTATTAATTATATTTAAAGTAAATAAAAAGAAATATAAAATATAAACAAATGGCTATTCAAATGTATGTATATGTTAACACACAAGTATAGGTTATGCCCTAGGCATAATATATAAACATAATAATAAATAGTAAGTACTTATATAAAGTTATCACTTACAAGGCTATCCAGAACGTTGAACGACATCATGTGCATAAGACAAAGTCCAGCGTGATCGAGAATATATTTATTATAATATTTATAACTGTACTTAAACTCAATTCTTTATTTTAAACGACAACATATTTTTTTATAAAAAAATATTCTTAAAATGATCGCGGGACAATCGAAACTCTGTTTCTTATATCTAAATTTGACAGTTACCAATATCGGATTGGATAAGAAGGGTATCTTAAAAATGGGTGTTTTGATTTTTTTAAGTTTCGAAGTTCATTGTCATATCTATGAACTTAAAGTAAAAAAATTACACTGAGTTGACATTAAAACATTTGTATTCCGTCGTATAATTATTAAAATTATAGATATTAAATTTATATCAAATACTTATCATCAATAATATGTAAAAATTTACTTCAACTGAACTTTAAAGCAATAACCGATTAAATACTTTCACTATAAAAATAAAATTAGTGACTTGAATATTTTTATAATTATTTGTACAAAAAAAATTTTTATAACAGAACAACAGTTTTTACAATTCAAATAAAATGACACCAAGAATAACATAACATGAATAAGAATTAGGAACAGCCTTTAGTTAAAAATTGCAGTACAGTAAATAGTATGTAAGTACCATAAACAGATAAAGAAATTTAATTGTTTAACTAAATCTAAAATATCTAAAACAACTTACGTTTAATCATCTTTACGTCTGAGTACACAAAAAAAAATAACTATCACAAATCAGATCTACATATGTTTAAAATTAACCGAAATCACATCACTATCGAGACTGTTTGATAAATTAAACAAATATTTTTTATTATTATAACAATACAACTTTCATAATTTAGTGCTTATGAGTCCATGGAACAATGTGAACTGGATAGCGTCCGATGTGTGTCCTCCCAGCGCATACAAGCACGAGGAAAATACATAAAACAATAATCATAAATAAATAATGAGGAAACCTATATGATATAATAAGTAAATATCAAATGTGACTGTCGCTGTGGCTATCGCATATAAGGAGTTATAAAGAAATATACACATGTATTTCTTTTTCAATATGCAACAGGAAGTACTATTAGTTACTTAAGATTTACTCTCTAGGTTTTGAAAATGTGGTAAATGTCATACAAAATGCACCAAAAATTTTGCATAAATGCTTATATCTTTTAATTGCTCTAACTTCTTAGCTTGATTTTTTTTGCTCTAAAGGACCATTAAACTAAATATTTTATATTAATTTCAGCTTGATACCTCCACGTGATCTCAAGATAAGTATCGACAGACGGCCAACTAAGTAACCTTATGAATGTTCCGTTTTGTCCTTTTCAGATACCTATTTAATCAATTAACGAAACAATGATAACTTAAGTAGTCAAATGTACCTAGATGTAGAAATATTTTTCCTTGTTTTTCTTGTTCATACGATTTTTTCAGGATTATACGTCATTACGTCAATTTCGCAGAAAAAAAATGTATGTGTCATTTCTCTAAGTTTTTGTTTTAAAATCTTGCATCCATCCCAATTCTCGAGGGATAGCATTTTCTTGTAGCTTAGATAGTCGCAGTGCTCAAAGCTAATTTTTTTACCAGTCTATTATTACTAGTTATTACCTTTTTTCTTTTCTTACGTTTAGTTTCGCAATTCAACATGCCATTAGAATTTGGCGACAAGTGGAGAACGGAAGTATCATATGTGTCTTAACACTAGGTTCCCAGGTCGCCTCTGCCTTCCCTACTATGTGCGGGATACAGAGTGGAGCTGATAAAAAAATCTTTAGTAAACTTTTGAATCCACAACCAACGTGAGCGCCTCAATGCTTAAAGTCTACTTTATTTATAATACTAAACAAATTTATTTATAAATCATATCTTGGTTTTCATTACCTGTGTGACTGTACACATGTCATATATATTAGATAAAGCTCGTTATCTAATACGTCATTAGGATATCACACAGTGTTTAATGGACGGCGTTATTAGTAAATAATTGTTTATTGGTATAGGTAAATAATTGTTTAATTCTACAAAATATACCTATAGTATATTAATATCGTATATTGATCTATTTTCTTCCATCATTCTAATGGATTTCTGTCTTAAGCGCACCTTCAGCAGTAGCAGCTTCTAGTCTAGGTAGAGATATTTTGTTTCTGTTGAATTTCAGGGAAATTAAATATTGGTTAACGATTTAGCGAAACAATCGGCAAAGTTTATCATACTTATTTAGAAAACGTATAAAAATTTGAACGCAGCGGGACTCGAACCCGCGCCTCCTGGAAACCGACCAGGAGGTCAGTTTCCAGGAGGCGCGGCTTCGAGTCCCACTGCGTTCAAATTTTTATACGTTTTCTAAATATGTATTTTTCTTTCCTAAGTGTGGAGTAACACTCTAAAAATGTTTAAAAAAGTTTATCATACTTGCCTCCTATTAGGGTTCGAATCCACAACCATGGCGCAAACAGTGAGACAGTCAGTGCGCCACAAGGGATGTTTGATGTACCTAATAATTTATGCAATTGAGATTTTTTTAAATAGAATAGGATCCATTATGTTCGAAAGAAAAAAGAACGCCCCAAAGACTGATTGATACTTTGATGTAAATAATTAAGTAGGTACATAATAGAAGAACTATTTACAAAATCAGCGAATTAAAGTAGCCTGAATTGTTTTAGAAATATCCGGTTTAACTTTTCACCCAAATTTTTGTTAATGTTGCACGTACTTTGCTTGATTAGACATAAAAATATTTTGTTATAATATTAAATTATCTGATTTCATTTCGAAATCACAACCATTGCATTGTGTTGTTCAATAATCTGTTACCACTGTTTCGCTGTTAACTGTAATGGTCTGTGCTGTGCTCTTATCTGTACGAAAAATATAGAATTTTGCTGTTGAGCATGGTGTGAATAAAAAAATAATAAATCATATTTTTTATTTTTGTTTATCACTTTATTACTTACACACTTACACAATTATTTATTTTCCCACCTGAATTAGTTTCTTGGTCTAAGAACATTATCATTTTAAAAAGAGGTAAAGTTCAAGAGTGTTTGTAACAACATTGTCGCAAGGAATTCTTTATATTGTCATAACTTTTTTATTTATAAAGTGATTGAAATAAACCAACACAAAATGTTAAGGGAAGTATAAAATCGTGAAAACTGCATTAAAATCAATTAAGCAGTTTCTGAGGTAAGCGTAAAACTTACAAATGGACACACAAACAGACAAACCGACAAATAAAGAAAAAACTAAATTTTAAAAATCATTGTTGTGATATTTCAATAATAATGGACTTTGGCTTCAAACAGATATGTTCATGTAAATGTTGTTGTTTTTTGGGGGCAAATTTTTTGTTAGTTAAATTTCTAGGGCACCAGGCTATTCTAGCGATGAGCTACAATTTTATTATATGTATAGATTACAAAGTATTATTTTTATCTATTAAATAAACCAAAAAAATTACGAGAAACCTAAAATTAAAAATAAGAAGCCTAAAATTTCCCATACAAAAAATCTAAAAGTAGAGAAAGACAGTTTAAGCCCTTCATTACTATTCATAAAAAGACAAAACAATATTTTTATAATATACTTATTTATACAATACCAGTTAAATAATACACGTAACTGGTAAATAAGCTTCAGTTGGTAATTTGGGAGATATGGGTAAGTAAAGTATACACCGATTAGGTATGAACATATTTGTTTTGTATTGAGAAAAGCTTAATGCAAATGTTTGTGGCGCCAACTATGTACTGTCAATGTCACCGACATTAAAATATGTGGGTTCTGTACAAGCTGTTTACGCGAAATAAATGTCAAGTTAAATTATATATGTTCTTCAGTAGTATGTATCCCAGGTTAGTCTTAGTAGTGATATTACGTTCCGGCAAAAATGAACAACATGTTCCAGCTGTTAAATTCCAGCTTCGGAATATGTTCTAATTTTCGTTCCTTTTCCGGCTGTTCCTGTTTTAACCTTCATTCCTAGCTATATCCCGCATAATAATAGGTTAGGCTGAGGGAGCTTAATGGTATCGAGCAACGTCAAATTTTCGAGACATTGTTTGTGGCGTGGCGGAACTGAATGCCGCACTTTGCCTTTTTAGCCGGGCAAGAATAGAATCAAAATATTAATAAGTGTTCTTCATTTTTGCCGGAAGTTTTATGTACCAGGATTGAAATGTATTTACTAAAATTTTTATGTATAATAGAGTGTCAAGCGTTCGGTTTTACTGTTACACGATGGTTATAAGTTCTTACAACGTTTGGATTTCTACTATATAAAAAAAACACACAATTTAAAAATAATTAGAGGGATGTGCATATTTTTATTTAACGACGAAAATAAGTAAATGTCTAGAATGTTAAAAGTGGCGATAGTTTTTATACTATACAATGTTAAGAAAATTTTAAGAAAAATATTGTTTATTTCTTTTGTTCTTTATTATAACAATTATTAACTATAAATATGATAATAAATTTAAGATTATAACAAACATTTCTTATTTTATAATTTTACACACTAGTTTGCAATCCTCGGTAGTATAGTGATAAGTATCCCGCCTGTCACGCGGGAGACCGGGGTTCGATTCCCCGCCGGGGAGTTTCTTTTTTCTTTTAATTTTATTATTTGATTTCTATTTATGTCGTATATTAGATACTGGTAATCAAGATTAATGATACATATATAATAATTGATCTTTTTAAATTATATTATTGTTTTTATAACATGAAAGAAATCCCTATCACAAATAAAATATTGTGCACAATTAAATATTATAAAATAATTAAAAATAAAAAAAATAATTTTACCATAAGTACGATCATAAAATTCTATCATCAGAATCGATCTCTATAAAGTTAAAAATGTTCGTTATTACAAATAACAATAACAACGCCATCTCTGTACAGATAGCGTTACTAAAACTTAGCCATAGACTAAATTTAACTAACTGCTAGGTCTTTAATAATGCAATTTATTAAATATTTACGTAAGTTTGATAAATGAATAAGTAAAAGGTATAAAGTACTTATAATAAAATCTTAAAGAAATCTTAGAATTTTATTTTAATTACATTACAATTACAATTGTATGTTTGTATTTTAATATAAAATTCCTCTATTACAAGTGAACAAATAAATACACACACATTTTTTCATTAATAAAGTGGAATAATTGTACTAAAAAGAATTTAATATTATTATCTTTACTTTATAGAATTAATAATCTGTGGAGTTATATCTGTGATCTGTCAAATTACTTTTATTTCACGTATTTTTTGTTTCATTCGCGCTCAATGCGTCGACTGCGATGCGTTACGCTGCTGTGACGGTTGCTTGTCTATGGGAGTACCCGGTCGTGTTGAATTAGTGGCTTATATTTTATGATCAGTGAATTAAAGGAGCATTATTTATTTCTATGTATGACAGTGAATAAAATAACTATTTAAAAATGGCCTTGGAGGGTGTGAAAAGTGAAAAAAGTGAGGAAAACAACGGTAATCTCCCGGACGGCAAGGCGAACGGGATCGACAACAAAAGTAAACAGGTAAGAATCCAATATGATTTTCGCGATATATTAAATCGTATTCGCGTTCTAAAACGATTAAATCTGAGTATCATTATTTTTTTAAAATCTTATATCAAGGGCTTTAGTTAAAAAAAAAATAAAATTACTGAACTACGGCATTATTTTGCGCAGCTCTAATAGCTGTATTGCAGATTGCGACCGGGATACTTGGGTAAGGGTGTCACTGAGCTCACGGAAATGACCTATATCTTCTATTTAAAGCTTTATATTTTTTAAAATTATACATATGTTAATATCTTGATTATGTTTTGCGTATTAAAAAGAAAATATTCGATCGTTCAAAAGAAAAACCCGCTGGTTATTTCAAGCGTTTCGCATAGAGTTAAATTATGTAATTTATAAATTGTTTTCTTTTTACTTGAAATAAAATTTATAACGTCGACATTATATTATATCATATTATATTATAAAATGCAACTGTATTTTCGTGTTTGGATTACTTTAATGTTCGATATGTAAATAATATTATATATTGAAAATATTATTATAAAAAGTAAATAAAATCAATGCAAATCAAGCAAATAAAACTTTCAAATAAATATATTCATCATAATTATAATAATAATTAATAATCAACTGACAATTATATTCCATTATGAACAATTGTAAGAAGTATTATGTAAGGCATTAAAGTGATTGCAATAATAAATTCAGCATAGACAAATTTTCACAAGTGCTAATAAGGCCATATTATTTGACCCGGTCCTGTGGCACAATTAAGAGTATTATCATATGAGATCATATCATATAATTTTTACACTTATTTCAATTTATTTGAATTTTAATTCATAATATTCTTAGTCAAATAGATATTAAAGCAATTTTTAACTATGTTTTTTAATTGTTAGTATCATTTTTACTTAGAGTATGTTCTATTAATTATATAATTAATTTGTATTTTCACTTTTATCAAATATTTTATTTCAAATTGTTTTAATTTTTAACTAACAGCACTTAATATTGCATATTCAAATTATTTTACTATAATACTATTAAACTACTATATTGTATAAAATATTGTAAGTAATTTTGTTATAAGTAACAAAAATTTATTCTGAAACCCTTTTTTGGCATATATGCAGTTTCTATGATGTATCGTTTTTGCAAAATATGCATCATATTAAACATTTTCATACTTTTAAAGTGTTATTTATTCATACATTAATGAAAAAACATTTTTAGGATCAAAAATTTGAATTATAAAATCAGCCTGAATATCAACAAAAACCAGATGAACAAATAAATAACATTTTCATTGCAGATTGACATGCATGTATTCTTTCGGAAAAATAATAAAAAGATAAACTAAAACTAAACTAGCTTCTCTCTGCATCCCTAGCAGGGTAATCAGAGAGAATGGAGCACCTAATGCTACGGTGTCTGCATACCTCTTTTGCCTCATCCATTGTCATCAACTTCAGGGGTCCCTCATGCTTTTTACATGATCTTCCTCCAGTATCTTTGATACTGTGTTTCGAACACAGACTTCCTTTTCTCACTCACTATTCCGTCATAAACATTTTTTCTTTCATCACTCATTCTTTCGACGTGCCCAAATCAGCTGACCACGATCGTCTTCTCGTAGCTGCCATTCTGTGCATCTCTTCATTGCGGAATCAATCAGCTAAGCTGACTCCGTATAGCCTACGAAGAGATCGCATCTCCACAGCATTCATCTTGCTTTCATTCTTCTTATATAATACTTACAATGTTTCGCTGCCGTATAACAGTGTCGGTACCAACACTGCATTGGGTACGGCCAAACGTGCAGCTGTGCTGACGTTTCGCCGTCTACTCAATGCAACTAAGGTACCGTTAATCCTGTTACCGACAATTCCGCATCCATCTCGTATCTTCCATCTCTACTGAACATACTTCCCAAATACACGACTTCATTCACTTGTCTCTTCGACGAAATTTATCTTGCATTTCGCCTTTTCTTTATTTCTATCAAATACCAGAACCTCTGTCTTTTAAAAGGAAAATTGATAAAACTAATAAGTTATTAATATGGGCACTTATCAACTTGAAGTTTATAGTATGTATTTGTTGTAGGTATATGTATATTATTATTACATTATATAATATTACAATCCTAAACAGTTAACTTTTTGTCGTATTCACTTTCATAACATAATAACATTATTATTTTTTAAGTTCCTCATGAATGTTATTGATACCTTGACACTATTTGATGATAATTTACTCGCATCACATATTTATGCCTAGTTGTATGGGTGTCATTGGAATTTGACCCTAGAATCATCGCAGACTTCCCAATTATGATCGTAATTCGCAATGAATTCGTCGGCAGCTGTAATCTTAAAAAGAAACTGAAATCTTATATAAAAAATCGCATTCATATCGTATAGTGGTTTGCTGGCAGCTTTGCTCTCGTGGACTACACGACAAGAACACACAAATACATTTTTATAACATATTATAAATATTTGATATTCTCTCTCTCTCATACATATAAACCTTAATCTTGAATCGTTGATTATTAGTGAAAACCGCATCAAATATGTAACGTAGTACGTAAATTTTAGGTGTAGGTACTTCGAAGGGTAATCATAATTTATTTGATTTTATATTATGTAAAGATGCAGTTCATTTAATACAGATTTAATACAATAAACATCAGAATCATTTATAATAATGCATCCGAATCAGAATGAAAATCGAAGTTAATCTCCACCCTATGAATTTTATTATCTACGCTTCCTTTCCCAGGCGTTATTTTATGTGGGGCAAACAAACATCTGCTCTGTACTCGCTGCAATATTTAAATACGTTATAGATTTTACGCCATTTATCGATTCTATAGGTATTATATTGTAGAGGTAGCGGTATTGTTATTTCATATTATTATTATTATTGAGCAGTTTTCTGCATCTTTATTATTAAAGTCATTTTAAAAACTTATTTATTTCGTTTATTAGAGTTTTTTTTACGTTACTTTCCTCTTGTTTACTTTTGTAATAATATATAATTACATATTTTAGATAAAACACGAGAAATTCATCGACTTAAGGCAAAGCAATAATAAGTTAGAACAGATATATGTAGGTACATATCATATATCTTTTTATTAATCAACGACGAATTATTTGGCCCAATAAGTACGTCGTACACGCTAAGTAAACGAAAGCTTAGAACTGAGTGGTTCAACTCTTATACAAAACTAACAAATGCACTGCCTGTACAAATATTGGCTTCGGCTCCGTATCATATCTACACGTGATGTTTACTTAAATTAAATAAATTTATACGTCTATAGAGATTAGGATTTTTTATATAATTTCAATATTATAATGCAAAATTTTAGAAAGCTTTTTTTAAAAAATTATAAATAAAAAATATATTATTAATACATACATAAGTTTTGGTCAAAATTTAGAGTGTAAACTTCGTAACACCTTATTAAACAATTTATCGAGATAGATAAAAAACTATAAGTATACATGTATTATCAGAAGGTTTTATACACTTTCAAATTGTATTAAAATGAAAAAAAAAACAAAAAAATGGATTTGGCAGGTTTACACTCCCGCCAGCAATCAGCTGTAATAATATATGAATATATCAAATATTATTTACAAATATAATTTTGTATTAGTAGTTTATTCCATTGCTTTCGAAGTCATAAATAAGGTTTAAAATGTGACAGTACGTTTTTTTTTGTTTCACGCTTTTTCGTATATATGTAGCTAAGAAACTAATAGTAAAACACTTTATTCTACGTGTTGAGTGGCGGGATTATACTATTATTATACATATAGAGACTAGACTAAGCCTATACTATTATATAATATTGAAAGGTAAATATAAAATGTTAATCTTTTAAGTGGATATCGAACTCACAACTACCACGTATTCAGAGACAGTAGCTCTACTGGACTACGGTGACGTTTATATTAATAATAAAATAATAAAATATGATAAACATGAGTGCCATAGTATTTTTGTCGATGGCGCATTTGGGGTAAACTAACATCTGCTCTCACATTGTGTAATGTACGTCGTACGAATGCGTATAAAGCGTAGGTACCTAGTCCAATTATGTATTCACGTACGTTACGTTCACCGTAGAAAAACGTTTTAACCTGATTCTTAAAATGATCTCATAAACTTGGGTCAGTTGAGTTTGCCTGACGAAACTCAGAAGTTTCATTTTCAAACCTCTCAAAAAATTCTTTATGTTTCTATCACTTCACCAAAATATTATGTCGACGTTTGTCTTGTTATTAGAAAATAAATAATTCATTAACCCAATTAAGAATTCAACCCCCAACCGTTTTATTTACAGTCCAACGCCAGTGCGCCACTCCCTCGTGTGAGAGAAAAAATATCACTCAATGACTAACTTATAGTATTTAAACTTTCTAATAAGTATTATTTAAAGGAAATGCATATAAAAGTGCATGTAAAATAAATAAATAAATAAATTAAACGAAACGCCGGGTGATCACAATACGGCTTCGGTGCACGGCCGATTTGCGCATGCATATTATTAGATCCGCTATATTCTATTGTGACAGTGTTCCAATTTTTAGTCCCGTATTTATAAACCGCTCTCAAGCTCTGAGATCGATCTTGAGATGCCGCTTACATTCGTAACTTATATATATAAGTATGAAAATGGCATCTCAAGATCGATCTCAGAGCTTGAGAGCGGTTTATAAATACGGCTAGTAGTTCACAATTTTTTTATAATATGTTGCAGTGTTTAATTAATATAGTACGTTTATAAGTATGCAATTTAATTACAGTAGGCATCTGTGGTTTATCGATCTGTTATTTTGTTAGAGTCGTTCAGTAGTTCGATATACGAGTAGTCAGTTTACCTTTTAAATATAAATTGAATTCGTTAGCGATAATAATCTTTAAAAAAAAATCATTTTGATGTCCTCAATTCAATTTGATAATTAAATATTAAAAACAGTACCTTACATTGCATCTTATTGAGAATTCAAAATGCAAATGTTATATCATTTTACAATAATTCGGTATAAATTTTAGCTTTAAAATATGCTATATTTAGCAATTTCTGCTTACATTAACAGAAGTGTTAATGTAAGCAGAAATTGCTAAATTATATTTTTCGGAGGAATATAATCGTGGAGATCAAAATATTTGATAAAATTATGCAACTTTACGTGTAATCTAAACGTAAGTAAGATAAAACAGGATTTGTTGGATAGTTTCTCCTTATCAGTTGTTCGATTGTTATCGACACTTCAGTCGGCAGACACCATGGAAAAACTAGGTTATAGCAATTTTAATGAGCTCCATATAAGACACTAGGCAGGGCTTTATTGCCTGACGCTAAAAGTGAAAAGAAGCTTAAAATTTTAACGTTACATAAATGTTTTTAATTTCATTTTTATTATAATAAAACGCAGTAGTTGTCCTATGTTTATATATTTGTTATTTATATATAATACAAACAAATATATTGTTTATATATTCATTAATATAAATTTGTTAAAGCGTAAAAAAAATTCTCTGCATTCAATTTGATATCTCACCAGAAGTCGACTGTAATTGTAATACGTACTATCAACTTTTATAGTATTGCACTAAAAAAAATTGTGAGGTATTAAAAATTAACGTCCGAAGTTTTAAATTCGGTTTATTTTTATAGTATTGTGAGCAGCACGGACAAGATAATTTCATTACAAGTTGATAACATCTTATTTTTCAAAATTTTTACTACAAAATCTATGTATTTTTCCCATAAAAAAAACTGGGCAATGTGCATATATAAATACACATATTGTTTAAAATACATATACCCATACAAATATATAATATTTAAGTACAAAATGATGTCAGCTTACTAATATCGTCTCGTTCACCTTGGTGTAACATTGTAGCTTTGAGCTTACTCACCGTAAGTCCTATGGGGCTTCGGCTTGATTAGCTTACAGGAAGGAATCCTGACATGTACTTTATATGGAAATGAATTGAAAATTCTTTGTACTGTACTTACTTTATAAAATATAATCTGTTTCACTTATTGCTGGAATAATTCCATGTTCCTCTTACATAAGATTAATTTATTACGGCATTTGTATTGAATTGAAAGGATTCAGTCGTGGTCTAATTTTATATTTTTTTATTTTGACGAAGTGTTGAGTACGTAAATAGGTGTGTATATACATTTATTAAATATATCGTTTAAAAACTTAGACTTTCCTGTTATCCTTGGTAACAAAGATAGATAGATGCTTTTAAAAATATTGTCATGTTGTTGACAATATGTTATGTTAAGTAGGTATGTTTGAGGGAAAAACCTTTAATTTATGTGGTACTCACGTCACGTTCAGATTATATAGATGACTCTATCTATTGTATTTAATTATAGTATTTATTATCTTACATAACTTTTATGAATAGTGATTATTATAAGTGAACATATGTACATAAGATATAAATAAGGAAAATATCTAAGGCAGCAGTATTTCCAGATATAAACAAAAATCTATTTTCAATAAGTGATATATACTAACACTCCTTTTATTCACATTAGAGTGATATAATTTCGCAGTTGCGAGGATGTGAGGACCTTTTCCCTCGATGCTGACGTCATTTGCGAGGGTCTCTCAAAGTTACACGTACGTGCTTCTAGGTCGCAGTACAATGCAACGCTTTTACAAGCTTTGTAGCATATGTACAAGTACGAGCCTAAATATTAGCACAGTTTTATCCTTTTCTATCTCAGATTCAACTGGATGGGTAAAACAATGGATGTTCTTTGATTTTTATGAATTATTTGAAAATAAAAAAGAAATTATCTTTTTAATTTTATCTCAACTATTTTATTTTATACGTATTTTTTAAAATTCAGATATCAAAGTCATAAAAAATTTAACATACGACGTTGGTGAACCAACCAATAGTTTCACGATTCACGATTGCGTAATTTTCTCAATTCCATTTGCATAAGAAGTTTGAGTACGTTCCTTTATCGTTAGAGGTCGTATAAAGGAGGCTTTTATTGCTCCGATATAAATATATATCTAAGAAAGGTTCTAAATGATAAAATTCAAGATTTGTCTCTATAAGGAATATAAATTTATTTTATTCTTTATATACATAAAACAATGCTTCTTAGGATCGTTCTTCTATTATGTAAAATGAATATAATATTTCATCTTTCGGCTACGCATCACTTTTAATTTAATATGTATATTTTATCAGGAACACTGTTCTTGGTACTTTTTCCTTTTATGAATTTCAAATTAAATTTAATATTATAATTAATTGAAAATATAAATATGTTAAATGATTACGAATGAATTATATATTAAAACCGACAGACGTGACTCAGATACTTATATTTAATTATTACAACAGCAGACAAGTACATTTGTAATATTAAAAAGGTTCCATATTTAATAATTTCATTAAGTGCTTTGATTAGAATATAAAATTAAATTAAATTAGCTTCACGCTGTATCCCGCACACAGCACGGTAGGCAGAGGGAACCTAGTGTTAAGACACTCCGTTCCCCACTTTCTGCCGAATTCTGAAGGCATTGCGTGTTGAGTGGCAGAACTCAACACCGCGCTTTACCTCGACACCAGAGCGAAGAAATGGAAATATTAATTTAAGTAAATATTTCATCTCCTCGAGTGGTGATCGAACCCACAACCAGCCGATTTTACAGTCGCACTTTGTGTCCCTGCGCCACGACTGGCCTCAATTAGGATTTTTATATTTTGATAAATATAAATGTGGTAAATTCATAAATTGTATTTATCCTTATTTTACCTAATATGTTCTAGTCAAAAGCCAACTCTAAATACTTAAAATCGTCACGAAGAGAACTTAACATTAGCTACCAATAATGGCCATGAAGTATATACCGCGGTTCCACACAATCTAGTCGTTTAGAGGGTTGTTCACACCCCTCTCGAGTGACGTCACTTAGTGGAAAGCTTTGAAAAGCACACGTACCCTGACACAAGAAGATTTCTCTCACGGCCTTGGAATATGTTTATTGAAGCATGTTTGAAGAGATTTCAGGGTTGTTTATGAAGATTTTTAACTTATAATCAGAAATAAAGCTATACTGTATACGTTAAATTTGAAATATAAATCAGCTTCACGCTGTATCCCGCTTACAGCAGGGTAGGCAGAGGGAACCTAGTATTAAGACACTCCGTTCCCTACTTTCCGCTGCGTTCTAGAGGCATTGTGTGTTGAGTGGCGGAACTCAACGCCGCGCTTTGCCTCGACACCAGAGCAAAGAAATGTAAATATAATTGTGATATTTCATTTCCTCGAGTGGGATATGAATCACTCTTTAGCTTTAGTTAATAATACTGAGGTCTCAGATGTATGGCGTCTAACTCACGGTCACTAAATGACGTAATTGTTTTTTTTATTTTCAACTTATTCTTTTGCCTTTCCACACATACTGTTATATCGCAAATCGTGACTTGTAATGTCCTCGTAATCGCGTTTTGTGTAATTAGAATTTGTAATTAGCTGAGTAACTACATGGGATTAAGAATTATATGAAAAATAAACTAGTTAGGTGTGGTTAGTTAGTGTTATGATTTAAAACGTAACATTTTGTTTTGAAACTTTTGTCTCAATCAGCTTCACGCTGTATCCCGCACACAGCTGTGTAGGCATAGGGAACCTAGTGTTGAGACTCTCCGTTCCTCACTTTCTGCCTAGGTTTTGAGACATTGCGTGTTGAGTGGCGGGACTCACGACTCACGGGACTTGTGGCGGGACTCAATGCCGCAATTTTGCCTGGACACCAGAGCAAAAAAATGGAAATATAAATTTAAATAAATATTACTAGTATTTATACCAGTCTCGTTTACATTAACACTTTGTGGCTCTGCGCCACGACTGGCCTCTAAACATTTTCTTGAAACTTTTTTTGACATTATACTTTCGATTGTACGTGAAGGAAATTTTTATTATGTCCATAATAACGATAAGTCTGATTCTAGTATAAGTAGTGTAAAAGTTATTTTGGCAACAGTTCAATAAAATTTCAATGCGGGGGAACTTGTAGAATAAAAAGGTGAGTCACTTCGATTTCTTAATCTAGGGAAGTACCATTGTTCTATGTTTAAATTGATGAACTATCTTATGCTATCAATTGTCTATCAATTGTGTGATATAGGTGAATATAAAATATTATTCGATATGTTTGTTACCTATAATTAAGAGCAACTTCTGCCATTTAATATTAAATAATAATTATTAAAATTAATAACATGCTCGTTTTACACAGACTTTTTTTAAGAATATATATTTCAGAACGCTAATAAACCAAATATAAGAATAAAACGCAATCCCATCGCATGTTTTGCTATAAAAAACACAGTTTACCTACAGATTGTACTAACATAGTTGGAGTTAACGATTTTTCCAGTGAACTAACCGCAAGGTGGGTCGGCCACGCCTAGCGTTGGTTGTTCGTAATTCGGTCACGGCATACTCAACCATGACCTTGACTGAAATATATGTGCAAATTATTGGAGGAAATGACCCGTTTGTAAACATACTCTACCCATTGGGCCCCGCTGAATAGTTTGGGTTTCGTTTTCATATATAGAATATTCTTTGCTGAACTGACGTCTCGTCTCTGGTCTAAATGTAAAATTAATTTATTTTTTTCGATTTATTCTTATGCCTTATATGTGTCTATAGAGCTAAAGATTTCGCTTCAAAATAAGGATTTTATAGTGGAAAGTTAAATGATATCTAACGGAACTTTCGTATAAATTGTATATATAATTATCATCAATAAACCTATTAAAAAGTACGACTAACTTTAATGAAAAACTAATTTATTCAGGCTCTTTTTCAAGCAAAATCTATTTTTCTATGTTTCATATTTTAAAACTAACACACTATTTCTCCTTTTCTCTCACAAACAGGACACAATACAATCTAAACTAAAAGAACTTACAGAGAACGTCATCACAATCTAAAATACATAGCTGCAATGTCATTTCAAACTAGCTCAAAAGCCATTTTGATAATAAACCTAACCTCGTAAACTGTCCTTTTAAGCAATTTCTACCGTTAAAACGTACCGTGCTCCGGAATAGGAGGGGTAACGGTCGGCGTAGATTTTATTATTCCACTTTGTTGCTCCGAACTCCCAACTGTAGGGAGCCCTGATGCAATCTGCATGGTGCAGACGATGCAAATTGATTTAATAACCTCCAAAGGGATTAAAAGCTTGCATACGTTATGCTAGTCTGTTGACTCTCAAAGCTCAGCGGGCAACTGTACCGTTAGATATGGTGGGCTTATTGTGAATTTAAATTTAATATGATTGGATTTTTTTTTCAGCTTCTAGTTGTATCTTACTTGTAGCTGGGTGAGCAGAAGTTAAGTTAAAACACAAGTTAAGAAGTTAAGTTAAGACACTCTGCTCCTCGCTTTCTGCCGAATTCTGGAAGAATGGAGGCATAGCGTGTTGATTAGCGGAATTCGAAGCCGCGCTTTGCTACGACACCAGAGCAAAAAAATGAAAATATTAAATATTCCATTTCTTTGAGTGGGATCGAACCCACAACTTGTCCCATTTACAGTCACACGCTTGTGCTGCTGCGCCACGAGCCCACGACCGGCCTATTATGAACTAAAATTATGTAGGCTTTATTGGTGTACTTTATATTCATATTGGAGCTTTAAATATTTAGATTACCACAATCTGAAAATGATGATGAATAAATAGTATCTATATTTAATTTATTAATTAGGAGTAGTTGATACGTGCATATGTTAATTGTGGTTTTAAATCTCTACTTTGTGACCATTTATATTCGTAATGCATATTACATATATTTAGATGTTTCCCTGACTTCTCTGTTATCTTTATATTACACAGTAGCTTATGAATAAAGCTGTCTGGATACTCTTTCCTTGTCATATATTTTTATTATACAATCGTTTATTATACAATTTGTACCAAATACACTACCGTACTTACATAAACGCTTTTCAATTGAAATTATTGTATAGTAGTTAAGTGGCGTTACATGTTATGTACGATTGAATGAATCTGTCATTTCAATTGATCGAGCGTAGTCGAACCGAGATAGCCGCGGACTAATCAATAGCTACCGGCGAGTATTGTTGTGCTTGTGGATTGTACTCCCAGCCAATTGATCTGAACCGTTCAAGAGTTGTCGTGAACTCTGTCGGTGACTAGCAACACTCCGTGACTTTTGTTGTCTTTTGATTATAGTATTACAGTCGAGCCAGGCCGCCGTGGCGTGGCAATTGTCTGTTTCTATGGTTGTAGATTCGATTCCAATTCGAATTAATTATTTATTTTACCATTACTTGGCTTCGGGAAAACGCGGCTTTGAGTTCGGCTAATCAAATCGCAATGCCTTGAAAAACTAGGTGAAAAGTCGGGAACAGAGTGTCTTAGCACTACCTTCCCACTGACTACACTGCCATATACGGGATACAGCATGAAGATAAAAAATCTACAGTAATTCTTAAGTAGATATAACATAATTATTTATATTCTGCCGAAACAGAAATATCATATGATATGGATAAGAAATTCAAAATTATATTAGTGTAACCACAAGTAAGCGTCTATATCTTAAAATTAAACATTTAATAACGAAGTGCTCACCCAGCACACATTACAGCCACATATGGGAATACATGAGATGCGGTTATTTCACCATAACACATAATTAAAATTGGTTATATTAAAATGTCGCCGATAAAAGATTTATCATTAGGTAAATTATAAATGCGGCCGGTAATGAGGTAACAGGTGTATGTTAAATCACGCTATGTTAATCCCTTTTTTTAATTATAATTTATAATATTTATAAGAATGTAGATTGCTATAGATCTACCTAGAAATATTTACTTTACGATTGAAATATGTTGGAAATGATTTTAAGTATTTTATCACTTAAATATTACTTAAATATACTTAGATGTATATTTCCATTTCTTCGCTCTGGTGTCGAGGCAAAGCTCGGGGTTGAGTTCTGCCATTCACCACGCAATGCCTCCAGAATTCGTCGGAAAGATTTTCTTCATAGATTCAGAGATTTTTTTCATACTTAAATATTATTTCAGTCTGTATTATTACTACTGTTTCTGCGAAAAGTATGTGATACATAGTTTAATATATTTTGTATTTTTGTTAATATAGCTATTTATATCTTTGCTTCTATTTTTTTTATCTGTATTACAATAATATTCTTGCAAAAATACATACATATATTCGCTATGGTTATTAAAATAAAAACACATTCTTTCATATATTTCAACGTTTCCAAGAAGTTTTGTTCGTATTTATTTTCCATTACGGTATAAAGCTCCAGTGAAAGTTTGACCTTTTGTTTTGTAGATCGTGTCTTATTTATAGACAGTACGTACCTACAATGAAAGCGAATCCATAGACTTGTAAATTAGCCTTTGCTTTCAAAGGCTATGTTTTTGTGTATTCATTTGTTCGCTTTGTGTTTTTCTAAACTGATAAATATTAATAAGTTGATTATCTTTTGTTTGATCTTATTTGTATTAAAGACATAAATGATTATTTTGAGGCCAGTCGTGGCGCAGCGGCACGAGGTGTGACTGTAAAACCGACTGGTTGTGGGTTCGATCCCCACTTGAGGATATGAAATATTTACTTAAAGGTGTGGAGGTTTAGCGCGGCGTTGAATTCTGCCACTCAACACGCAATTCCTCCAGAATACCGCAGAAAGTGGGGAACAGAGTATCTTAAGACTAGGTTCCCTCTGCCTACCCTGTTGTGTGCGGGATACAGCGTGAAGCTGATTTATTGATTCTATTTTATGATTATAATAAAAATAGAAGAGTTTGTCTTTTGTAGAGTATACTAAACATATTATGTATGCACTAACATTACTCAACACAACAGCAAAGAAGTTTTTTTTTAAATTACAAACAAAAATCTTAATATTTTTTCTCTTCATAGTTTAGCTATAAATTATAGATTTTTTTATTTTCATGTATTTTTTACATTATTAGAAATAAACACTAGAAGCTTAGTAATCGGTCATATATTTTCACTATGATAACAAATTTTACGTTTGATTGCAATATATTGACTACTGAAACCACGATGTTTGTTATTCTATTATATTGTAGTCGTATATCCCAAAATACAATCGATCGTACTCGCAATACGCTATATTGTAAACTTCAATTTCGGTGTGAACTAGTTTTTTTTTTATGGTGGCGGCGGTGGAGGCGTTTTTTTTATGGTAACTCAACGCTGCGCTTTGTCTTCGTTTTCGTGTTCGTTTCGTTACCATATTTGATATTTTATTTCATCCAGTGGGAATCGAACTCCCAATATGTCGCGTTTACAGTCGCACGCACCCTTACGCTACTATTGGCTTTATTTTGTATAATATTATTATTATTTTATCGTATATTATAAAATGGAAAGAAAATGGTTAGTGTTTTTACTTTTAAAACATTTTTAGCAATACATAGAGTAGGTAAATAATGTAATGCACAATTTCTCCAAATAAATAAACAGCAGAGAATGAAGTGATTTGTAGCCATTCTCTAGAGAAGTCCAGTCTGCAACAAATGAAAGACATATTTCAATGCCCTATCTTGAACTTTTGATAATGACTTTTTACCCTTCTTGAACTAATGATATCTATCCTATTGAGAATAGACTACAAATTCAACTACTTAACAAAGCCTTGTTGTGTGTTATTTTTTAATCCGTTTTGCATAATAAATGCATTTTTTAGGTAAACTGGCAGCCAAACAATATTAAAATGCGACCTTGCTTCTGAAATCGTAATTGTTGAGGAAAATTGTAGGAAACAAAGGAAAATGTCAAAGCCACTGTAAAAGATGTTATAAATTCGCTCGAATAAATACTTTACGAGGGTCATTTGATGCTGTTCAAAGGTCCTGCCCTCAGGGCGACATAATTTTAGACATTTACTATATAAACGAGACATTTATATAAATAACTAATTATGTTTTAAAGTATTTTAATAGTCATTATATGCTTATAATGTGGATTGTAGACAAAATAGTTTGAACCTGTAGTCAGAATGAAGCCTGTGTTCGTAAATGACACAATAAGCAGCGTTGAGCTCCACCAATTAACACGAATTGGATCGGGTGAACAGTGGACAACAGATACCGTGAAGCTTAAAATAAAATACATATTACCCTTCCAAAGATTCGTTTTATATAATTTATACGATTAAATTGCATTTTATATAAACATTGATCGTAGGAAAATGCGTTTTTAATTATTTATTCCCCTAACACGCAAAATTATAATCCCATTGTCCATAAATTGAAAACATTATGTTTAATGGATTAAAGTTAATTACACCGTGTTTCGTATAAATAAGGCTGTGTCGCGTGCCTATACATAGGTGAGCGTGACCGCGACAAGGCAAGTTCTGGGAATGTTTACGAGTCTTGTCTAAAATTGTCACAAAGCTAAGACGAAAAGCAGCATTCAGCTCCGCCACACAAAATTTCTTAGGCGGAGAACGGAGAAATAGAACAGAGTATTACATTAGGTCTTATCTCATCCGAGATAAAGCGTAAAGTTGAAAACAAAATACGAAACTATTATTATAACAGTTTCGTTATATATAATTTTTATGTTAAAATTGCCCTTTGTATAAACTTTGTTTTTAATTTTCTCCGTAAAACGAAAAATTATAATCCAATCCTTATATATAGGAACGTTATGTTTAATGATATGTTTATTACCAGACCATTCGTAGCTCAGGGGCATAAGCGTGCGACATTAAACGACAGATTGTGGGTTCGATTCCCACTTAGATCCAGCAACGTGGCGTTGAATTAAAAAAAAAATAATTACCACATCGTATATAGTACAGGTTATGTCGCGTGCCTCCCCATAGGTGAGACGGTAAATAGCGTCGATGTTCGTGCGGTCGTCTTTAGCCGCAATTTGTCTATGCTATGTTGACCTAGTTGGTCTGATGCAAGCGCTCAAATCGTATCCCATACGTTTTGGATCACATGAATTTTAGTTTCTTATACTGTAACATCGTGTTTATTTGTGATTTTACATTCGTTGTTGTAGTTGTAATATTTATATTTTTTTGTATGAATGTTTTTTTATATTATATATTTCAGTAAAATTATTTTAAAATAGTTTAAATAACAAAAAAAAACAGCATTACCTTGATCATTCTTGTAAATACACATATTAAATAATGCTTATATTTTTATTAGTTTCTCAGTTTTAATAAGTTCTTTGATTTTCACGATTATTACACATTTTAAATGAAACTATTTTAACCGGATTAATCGCGTATATTTTGTACTTTTATACATTTTGGGAAACCCGACGTTTCGAACACTTTGCAGTAGTTAAAATAGTTTCATTCTCAGTTTTAATTTTTCTAAATATAATCGTTCTAGTCTATGACATTTTTTATTATTTAACTAAAATATAAAGATTCTAAATAAAGCAATTATCCATAAATTTTAATTTAATTTAGTTTTATTTTAATTTTTCCATAATCTATAATCATCCTAACATTGTGAACGTGAACGTAAGTCTGTCACGCTTTCACGTCAAAATTACTAAACCGATTATTAGGTATCTTTGTATACCTATATATCCTTTGGCTATAACAAAAAGTTTAAGCGAGCGAAGCCGCGTTTGAGTCTCTAATCATTTTATAAAGGAATCTTTCATCTGATGATTATATCGCGTGTTGGCCAATAAAATTTTTGCTCTCCGTTCTCGTACCGTTGAAGCTGTGTCGTAATTACTTGCAGTTCTTCTGTTATGCCGTTCAGCTAATTTCGTATATCGGCCGCTATGCGTAGCTTTTGAATTTACATTTTTTTACATACAAATGTTTTTGTTAAAATAAATTGCAATGCTAGAAAAAAGTATATTAAATTATTATTTCTAATTTACAAACTGTATAGACTCTCGTCGCGTAGTGGCAAAGGCATGGGACTATAAACGCGACGGTTGAGGGTTCGACTCCCAACCGGGGGAATGAATTTTTATTTGTTAATCCGCCGTTGTCCGTCGCTTCGCTCAGTGCCTCGAAAATACGGCGGAAAGTGGAGTACTACATATCGGGAGACAGCATGAAGATTAAATATTTAAGTTATTTTTCCTATATATTTTCTAATATTATTAAAATATCAAAGATATAACTAAATGTATAATATAGCATAATAAATATTAATAACAAATGAGACTACTGAGAGGCTTATTTGGCATACACATTTGGATATAACATTTTACAATCGGCTTTTATTACCATATTTTTTTCGCAAGCACTGCGCAGGCATGTACGGTCTAATGAGGGCGTTGACATAGTTGGCTCATAGCATTTTAAAATTGCCAAGTAAAAAAGAAGTTTTAATCTGTTTGGGATTTTCTAGTCCAATGCTCATGCAGCTTAGCAGTGAAGCTTTATATAATACTCGAATAACACGAGCGAACCGCCCGCGGCTTCGCCCGCTTCGACTATTGAATTATTTACTTAATGCACTGAATCACGTTCCTGTTTTAATATATAACGTATGTTTGCAGTGCACTTAAGTTTTTTAATGTAAATATTAATAATATTAAAACTAATTGTTGCATTTTCGTATTTCACATAAAGATATTCAATTGTTTAAAAAAAAACTATTATTGCTTATAATAACATCGTAACTCATCGGAATCTGTTCCTGGAAGATTTATTAGAAAAATAAAATTGCCGTCATCTCAGTTTTCGAAGCCGTCGTGCGACGCGACTGTTGTGGGTTCGATCTCTACTCAGGGTGTTGAATTATTATTTATTAATATTTTCATTTCTCCGCTCTGGTAACAAGGCGAAACAACAATAGCTTCCTTCTGCCAACCCTGCTATAAGCGGGATATATTGTGGAGCTAAAAAAAAAGAAACTAGCTTCTGACTACTTCTGACGGCTAAGTACCATCTGTCATTAAAGCTTACTGTCAACGAGGATTAATATTTTCCTTGCTGACCATTTACTTGTATGAGGCTTCAGTCAGTGACCACATCGGAAGTAGGCGGTGCGTAAGTATCAGATGGTCGCTCAAGTGGAAACACAATAATATCCCATGAACCCCAAACTTCAACACTAAAATTGTACAAAGTAATTTAATTTACTTTGATGTTTTTTAACAATTTTTTTTCTTTTTAATTTCCTTGTATTTTTACGATTTTTTTCTACTGTTTGGCTATTTACAGACATTGCGTGTTACATACAGGAAGTCAACGTTATGCTTTGATTGATTAAATCGAGGGAGCGCCTATGCCATTATTTATAAATATTAATGAGTGCGATTGCAACCTATAACGAAAAAGGTAATAAATACGAATTTCAATTCATATGAGTTCAGATGAATATCTTAAATTGAGTAACCTCTATAAACTTTAATCTATCAGAAATTCAAAAATATGCATGAAATTATCTTTTTAAAAAATTAAATCTGTATAAATGGGCAAATCAAGTCCATAGCACCTGGCTGTGAAATTAGTACAGCACAAAGGGAGTGGTTACATATCCTCGTGCTTCCGAAAATATGCCAGGAACAGGTTTGGTGCAAGTTTAAAGTGTAATCGCAGCTGAGCGAGAGTGCAGTGTATGCGGTGTCGGGTTTTTATTTGATTTTACAATTCAATATTTGCTTTGCTTCTGGTGTGTATAAATAAATACAACTTTAATTACCTTTATTTATTAATATTAATATAAAAATAACATACCTAACTAAAAGGAAATTATTGGTCATTTGCAAGTATGCAAATATTAGCAGGTTTTTGCTTGGTCTTAAATTCTTTATGATAAGCTTCGTAATATAAACCAAGTCTAAACTATTTATACTTTGAACGCAGATAAAGCGCTGAATAAATAAAAAATAAATAGAGACAGGAACTTTTAAATGTTTTCACATGCTAATTTAAAGGAGGTAGACTTTTCTGGCAAGGCTTTTCTGGCATTTGACTGATAATGTAAGCAGTGAAATTCTCCTCTACGAGCCCTATGTCTAAAATATAGATAAAAAGAAAATGTCGTTATTGACAATATAAGGAAAGGAAGGAAACAAGACAAATAAAGATAAAATATTGATCTAAATAAATTTTAGCCCTGCGGTACATCAAGTATATCAGAGTTGCCAACTCGGGAGTTACTTCCTTGTTACGCGGCACAAGTAGAACGACCGTTCCGGCGTAAAACTAAACTGTCTCATTTAATTTAATCATACTAATTGTAGAATGAAACACGCCTTTTGCGTGCCAACGATTTGGCACTGGTTTTATTTAATACTCATAATTCCAAGAATGACGTTGCCTATTCTTAGTTAATTATGACCTATATATTATACGGCGGTGTATGTATTTTACTTTTATATATTTCTTGCTTTGTACAGTAGGTTTTTGGATTTTAGTCAAAGTTTTTTTTTATATACAAAATTATATTTTCAGCGCCGCATTTCACGTGAAGGCAGAAAGCCTAAAACCGTCGTGCATTCTAGAGTTGATATTTTTTTAATTTCCCCACCACGAATTTGATATTTGTGTATTATTTGCTATTTTTGTAAAATGGATAGGATGTAGTAAAATGAAACAAATTGTCTTTAAAATTAAGGTTCATAAGTGTCTTAGTATATATAGTAGTCTACAAAAATTCAACCTAACAATACTATTTTTTTTCTAAAAGTACGTACTCGATATTAAGACCGACCGGTTAATAATAGATGCATAAAACGTATTCACATACCTATACAATTAAACAAACAAACTAAAAATTAATCGTGGCTCAAATTCGTATCTGTCTTATTTTGTTTAATCACTCAAAAACGACCACATTGTACGTAGTTTGTTGACGTTTTTACAGTTTTGTTGCTTATGTTTCATGTTACAGGGTGAGATGCTCATCGCGATATGACATCAGCGAACCAAGCTGTTAGACACTTGGTCCGTGGGCGGAGTACGGCTTTTGTTTTAAGTCACGTATGGAAATGAAATATTTTATGAATAAAGATTAATTTTGAAATAGAAAAAAATATACTTTACATAAGAATTTTATATCTTTATGACTTCATAGTAACCGAGACTTAGAGTAAAAATTATGATTTTATAACGACACGAGTGTGATGGTAATAATATTACAAAATAGAAATATAGTATTCTCAACACATACTTAGCTTAGTTTAGCTGAGCTTGTTAATATTCTGCAATGATGGAATAGTGGCCCTGACGCAATTACAGTTGGTCCTATATCGGTTGGGTTGATCTTAATCTTATGTTTTTAACTGCATGTGGTGCTTAGAATTGTAAATTAATGTAATTTTGCGATGGATTGAACTTATAATACGATTTAATTGAGCAGAAATGTCGTGACCTAAATGTTATTAATTCATAAATTTTATTTACTTTTATTAATAATACATTTAAAATAAAAACTGTATTATTGATATAAATAAATTATTGTATCTAAAGGCCGACTGGTACTGAGAAAATAAAGTAAACAGATAGTAAAAAATAAGCTAAAATAAATTTTATGAACGTTATTAGTATTCTGTGCGATTCAACCATTTCAAAACTGAAAATATTATTATTCACATCATGTTTACGATTTTAACAAACAATAAATCTTCGCTCGTGGCACATTCAATGTTTTTTACTACATATATAGTAAAATAGTACACACAAATAAGATAACAAACGAAATAAAATAATATGAAATGATAAGAAACAGATCTGTGTATCCATGTATATTTTATGTAGTTTGTCGAACCGAGACGAGTCGTGACAAGTGCTCACTCTAACATATTAGGAATGTAGAGTCAGAATGTGAATGAAAAATTACATATTAACGAAAACGTCCATTATACTTTCAAATCCACACCAGGCTTCAAACAATGGGTGCACTCAATCGTACAAGCTATGGCCTGAGGTATGCCAGTGATAGTGGTCTCGCCGGAAATTGACAAAAAAGTTTGTAATATATCAGTGTGTGTCAGAATGAAATTATATCATCCTGGATGGGGATCCGCACTTACAATTTTGCAATTTATATTATTGTAGCGGTCACTGCTTCATTGTTTAAGTGCCCTGTTGATCGTGGAAACTTGGGTTCAATCTCACAGTGCCTACATACATACATAAATTTCTTCGCCCACTGTATAAGTTTATTTTTATTGTAAGTTACTTACTTTAAGTGATATGTTTAACATAGGTATATTAAAAAGTAAAGAAATATTTGTTTAACCTCACTATGTATCCCGCAGATAGCATAGGCAGAGGGAGTGCTAACACTCCGCTTCCCACTTTTCGCCAAATTCTAGAGACATTGCGTGTTAAGTAGCAGAACTCAACACCACGCTTTGCGTCGGTACCAGAACGAGGAAATAAAATTAGTATAGGAATCGAACGCACAACCTGTTGCTTTTACAATTACACGTTTGTGTCCCTGCGCCGCAACTAACCTCATCTTTAAACTGCTGAATTATTTTAAATGCCGTTGCATTGTTGAAAATCCATCACGTTTTTATACAATCACTTCGCATTCAGCGACATTTTACTTTCCAAAATTGGTCTCCAATTATCCTTCACATCTTTCCAGTTTTAGTCGTGTTTGTTTATTTCTTCGTACACCTAAAATGACGTCATGCCGCGTCCGCATCGCTACGAGCCTGTGTTCCGACCGTGTCAAGTCCGCAAATAAACGTATGATGCAACTGACTCAAAAGTCCATGTCTCATAAACTTTTAATAGTATTAATGACGGAAATAGGTCAAATTTTGATTATAACAGAGTCCAGTCGTCACGTAGGGGCACAAAGCGTGACTAAACGCGATTGTTTACCAGTTCGATCCCTACTCGAGGAAATCAAATATTTATTTAAATGTATGTTTTAATTTCTTTACTCTGGTGTCGAAGCAAAGCGCGGCGCTGAGCTCTGCCACCCAACACGCAATGCCTCCAGAATTCGACGGGAAGTGGAGAACGTAGTGTTTTAACATTGGATTCACTCTGCCTACCCTGCTGTAACATTTGTTTTAGAGAACTAAATAAGCGATTTTACGAGACATTCGATGGCTATACATATTGTGTATGTATTTATGTAACCCACATATGTAGAGTAGTGAACGTTTTTAGTCACTTGTCTTTTTAGATAGCAATGAGGATTTGAATACATTAAGATAACTCGCAAGGTCGCGTTGCTCTTATTGTCGCGACGTGTACACACGACTTGCATGCAGTTGATTCTATTTCTGATAAATTTATTTATAATATAAATAGAGTCATTTATAATATATGTTAAATTATAATATTAAATATAAAACAGAAACTATAGGTTACTGTAAAATACTAAGGAAGTTCCCCGTTTCGCCTATCTCCCTGCGGCTTTCGAGGCGTGTTGATATACTCTAGGTTTACGGCAATTGCTCCAATACCCGCCTTATACGGCCACGCGTAGTACAGGTAGCTGAGATTGTATTTATTACAGCAATTAAAACTAAACTGATTGTTTAGTTGTTGTACGAGTACGTACGAACTTTGGATTTTAACATCTAGTTAAATATTTGTTAAGCTCAAAGCTTATTATTCACAAATTTAGTAAAATCATGCGATTTAATTATATTTGTATGTATTTTATTCACAATATATTCGTAAAACGTTTTTGATTTAACGTAATACAAACGATCGTAACTATACGGTTCACGGGTAACAATTTGTATATTGATCTTTAGTCTAATTTCGCATTCTGCATTGCAAACCACTGAATGAAAATAATTATACCTACTACCATGTAAAGACACCGTTGAGTTACGATTTTATTGTAAGTATCGATAAGTTTCAAACATTCAATTGAATATTCTTATTGGAACTACGAAAATGCAGCCTAAGGTTTTAATAATTTTCACATTTTTGCTTTGTTTACTATAAAACAAAGATATCATCTTCATCTTTGTTACATAGATACAAGAATGTATTGAATATTTGTACGTTCTCAAGTAACTTTTCAGAATTAAGCGACATTAGCGAATGATATAACATTTACATAACCTGTTTCATCTCGCGGTCAGTGCCATAACGCAGTTGGATTGGCGCCACAAACACCGTGAAATCGTAACCTATGCTATAATTTTAAAGTGCGCTTCAAAGGTCAGATCGAGTTGATTGTTGTATATTTAAACGTTTGTAGAAGGTTTTGTATTGATTGCTGCTCATTTTGAATAAGGTATAATATGGTATCCTATCTAAATACCTTCAATCTAAATATATATAATAAATAAATAAGCTAAAAAGTGTTTTTTTTATTGTATATTTAAATTTAATATAATATATAATACTTACATTTCGTTTACGATGTTTTGTATGTATTTATTTGTGTAAAATGTGACTTTTTTTAAATATAACGAGTTATCGTTCTACTTTCAGTATATTATGCGATCATTTATATTTATGTTTTTAGTAGCTATCACTTTCATTTCAATTTTAATATCAATTAATACATACCTGTAATCGACCAAAATACTGTTTATTTTTATTTTTTTTATAATTGCTTATCATTATCACCCTTTTAATGCGTCCAGGTCTTAAACAAACACTCTACTATACAATTTTTCATTAAATTATGTATATACAACTGATGAAGCGTCGCAGGAATTTCTTGTAATTAGATACCGTAGAAGTAGCTTTGTCGTGTCTGTAAATTGCATTAGATTAAATCTGATTTGATTATTATGAACTATTAATAGTAATATCTCGACATAAATATTTTTGTATGTATAATGGTAAAGAAGAGTACCGTGGCTGTATTTCATTAATTGCTGGTGGAACTACCACAGATAAATAAAAAAAAACTCAAGATGCACTTTTCCCTTGGTTTAATTGTACGTGCTCCGTCCAATCCAGCTCTACGTACAAAGATTTGACCTTTTTTCACCTACCCGTATGACTGCTATATATACACATGAATCTGAAAAAAAGTAGACAGAAAAAAGAAGGTGTCGAATACTTCGTTTTCCACATTCTGCGTAAGTTGGTGACATTGCTTTGTTATATAAAATTTAGAATCAATCAGTGTTCATATAATTAGCAATTATGTAGAATTGTAGCTAGATAGATCTCTATATTATTGCAGCATTGCGCGGCATTGAGTTCCGTCACTCAATACGCAATGCCTCCAGGAGTCATCGGAAAATGGAGAACTGGAGAGTGTCTTAACACTATGTTACCCCTGCCTACCATATTGTGTGCAGAATACAGCGTGAACCTAAAAACAAATTTATTTATGTCATACATATAAGTAATTATAACTTAATGGAATATTTTAATCCAATATTCTTCCATTACCGGGCGATTCCCCTCGCGAGTTGCTAACATATATCTACGCTATGTTCCATCATAATTATTTCACAGCACCATTTCTACTTTAAAAAATTATTATGCCTTCTTTTAGACTTTTAAAATATGAAACGCCGCTAAGCAATTATAACTGTGGTTGCGGTCACAAACTACAATTACGTTAAGAGTTTAATTTATGGTTAATGTATGTATGATGTATATATCAAGCGTAGTGTGTACGAGTGCTCTTACACGAGGCAAATGACATTCGGTCAAATTGTACAGTTCTTAATGACTCTATGTGACATTTTCAAAAGGTTTCCTGTTTGAAAGGGAATTTTATAGAATTGTTTTAGTCAGGTAAAGAAAACAAATATATTAAGTAGTAGTAACTTATTTTTTTTTAATATATATATTTGATGACTTTTAGCATATAGGTATATATTTTTAATATTTGCAAGAGATAATCTGCGACATTGCTATTCTTATACTAGTAAACTAAATTTAATATAAACATTAAAAAATAAATTCGAACCGTAATTCAATGAATAAATTAAAAACAAGTTGTACCAGACTCTACATTGCAATAAAAATATCTTCACCAGCAATTGTATAGAAGTAAAAACAGTTGAATTGCTCAGATTCTATAGTGTAAAACGTTAGAATGTGCCTTTATGGTCAACGCACTTAGTTTGTGCGGCGTCAGCTAATAGTCCAGATAGATCGTGGGAAGGTTCCGGTTATTGTTCACTGAACATTGAACCATCGTCTGTTCTCACTTGATAGAAATCTGTAGCCTACATCTGCGCCATAATGCATAGAATGATATGATGTGGGTAGATCGATAATGGTAATCGGATCAGAATTTATTAAGGAACTGTGTTTGGTAAAATTTGACGCAATCACTTTGGTTAGACTTAGAAATATGAATATAAAGAGTACTTTTGCACGCTTTTCGTTTTTTCCGCCTAGCTAGGTAGGCAGAAGGAGTAAGGAGTAGAGTTTAGACACTTTTACATTTCGGAACTCAACGCCGCGCTTCCTCTACCGTAGCTATGAAAATTTTATATAATCCTCGAGTGGACATAAAACTGCATAACCATCGCGTTTTCAGTCACATTGTCCCACGAACGCTTCAAAAGTATTAGTTGCTCTTAATAATTCTTTTTTTTTTAAATATTTTTTATGTGATTATAAAAAATATTCAATATGAAAAAGTACGTTTAGTACTTTTTGTACCTATGTACAATAAAATCAAGGAAGCTTATTTTATTACTCACTAACATACATGGTCAGTACATCGTATTGAAAATACTTTCTATTTAAAGACGATGACCAGATTTTATAAGTAAACATAATATCATCACAGTTAATAACCTACATTAGTTGTATGCATTAGTAAAATCTGCAGGAAGCTAAATATAAATATGCAATCAAGTCTGAAATTACTTCTAAGAAAGAGATTACGCAAATATTGCACACGTTCAAATTATGGATTCTGATAAATTTTGGTAAAATATTTTAAAATATAATATATTCAGAAAGATAGGACTATAAATACCATAGTTGTGAATTCGATTTGAAACGATTTCAGTGATTTTATATAAAAAAGTATGTATATACATACATATAAATAAAAGATCATGTAATGTTTTTCTTCACTTCTTTGGTCACTAAGATTAGGAACATAAATAATTAAAAAGAAATGCTATTATATTTTGAGAATTTTATTAAACTTATCTAACAAAAAAATATGAGACTACTGTAAAAAGACGTTATAAAACATTCAATAGTCAAAAAAATATATAAAGAAGTTAATGTTAAGAATAAAAAAGCATCTTCATGCTCAAGTGCTAAGATTCTCCGTCCCCCAATTTCTGCGCCGCGTTTGTTTGTTACCAGAGCGAGAAAATGAAAATAATTTGTTTCTTCGAGTAGAATTCCAACCAGTAACCATACGTCGTGCTTACTGACAGATATTCTCTGTGCCGCTGCGACAAGACAACCTCAAGTTATAATAAAATATATCTTAATTTTCATAATATTTTAACACTCTTTGTTACAAAACGTGGAGTTTTTGACTACCGTTGTCTTTCGTCATTAGTCGTACACTGACATTTCCTATTTTTATTTCTCACACTAGAGAAAGACATGTTGTAATTATTACGACACATTTCTTTTCTAGCAGTGTATACGTACTTGGAGGTTTTGATATGTTATTTTTATGATTGTATTTTTTTAATTGTAGCTAACGTTTTTATTTTGAACTTTGAGTAATTATAAATATTTTACTGAAATTTCAGTTAAAACTTGTATTTATATATATTTGATTTCATCATATGAATCAAAGAATAATAGTTAAAAAGTACGCAACAAAATATTTTAGCAACAAAAAGCTTCTTACCGTAGTTTAACATTATCCTTTGAAATTTGGAAGATCTGTTTTGTGGAAACAAAGAAGATTTGATCCACACTTATATTCGAAAGTAACTCTGTCTATCTATTTGAAAATACTATACTATACTATACTAGATTCATGTTTTATCCCTGGCGGGGTAGTCAGAGAGAACGGAGCACCAAACGCTACGTTCTCTACATATCTCTTTCGCCTGGTCCACTATCATCAACCTCTTCATACATGCCCTCCGGGGGGTCCTCATGCTTTTTACGTGACCTTCCTCCAGTTTCTGTGATACTGTGTTTTCGAAGGTCAACCGAGGTCTCTCCTACCTCTCTTACCATTCACTTTTTCATCATAAATCTTTTGAGTAAAGAGACTTTACAGCCTGCAGCAAGGGTCCGCTCTCATTGTACCGGGGTAGTATCTCCCATAATTTTGCTCTTGCAACTCTGTCAAACGCCTTTTCCATGTTCACAAAAGCACAGAAAACTTGGTTCACGGCCAAAAAATTTCCGTGACCATGCGAAGGGGATAGATCTGATCCATACACCCTCTTCCAGGTCTAAAACCTCCTTGGGCCTCCTGGTTTGTTGTCAAACATCATGTTTGCCTCAAACAAATTCCTTATAGCTCGTTGATGTCTTCTCTCTCACCCGCTGGGGGGAGAGGGGGAACGGTGTCAGGGCTATGCCCTCTTGCCGTGGATTCATTCTGTGGCCATGAATATGGCCACGGCGTTGTAGATGGATGAAACTCCGGATGCCTCAGGATCGCAGCTTGCGCTGGACTAGGGGAGGGGGGTGTTCAAATGGAGAGATGAGCATGTGCTGAAGGGGCGGTCAGCCCAGCCAGGTGAGACCCAAGGTTACCCAGGGGAGGCCCAGCTTAGGCGACCAGCGGCCACGACAGCGCTCAGGAGATGGAAGGTTGGATGAAGTCACGGGGGGTTGGTCTATTGGCATCCGGAGGACGCGAGTGAAGAGGCGCGATGTCCTGCAGATGGGTGTGAGTAGAGGCGTCAGCTCGGTGGAACATGCAGGTGCTCAGGCGTCGGATATGGTCCTCCAGGCTCTCCATACGGAGGTCTCTATGTAGAGTGGTGTTCCTCACGTAGTAGGGAGCCTGGGCGACGCGTCTTAGTGCTATATTTTGTATAACTTGAAGGTTGGTCCTCTGACGCGGCGTGGTTAGTGCATACCAGGCCGGTGCAGCATAGGTAAGGTGAGGTCTCACATAAGTTTTATACAGCAGCAGCCTGGTCTTGAGTGGCAGGCGGGATCTTAAGAGTGGCCCGAGGAGGTGGAGGGCCACTCTGGCAGCATTGGTGGCTTTCCGTACCTGGGGGACCATTGAGAGCCTTCGGTCGATCACAACCCCCAGGTACGTGGCTGCATATTTCCAGGCAACCTCTTCGTCCTGGATTTTCAGAGGAGGTAGTGGTCTTCGTCTGCTCAGAGAACCAAACGCAACAGCCTGCGTCTTGGAAATGTTGAGATTCAGTCTCCACTTCGCAAGCCAAGGCGGTAACAGCTCCAGCGCCTCCTGGAGCTTATGGGCGGCGTGTGAGACTGTGAGAGAAGTTGCCACTAGCGCTATATCATCAGCGTAAAGCGCTAGTGAGGCTCTATCAGAAACGGGAAGGTCGTCGGTATAGAGAGCGTAAAGGATAGGGGATAGTGAGCTACCCTGTGGCACTCCTGCCGCGATAGGGTGGCTGCTGGAAATGGCACTCTCCACCCTAACACGGAATGATCGGTTCTGGAGGAATGAGGCCAACCATCTCAACAGCTGCAGCGGGAAGTCGGCCTGGAGCATCTTGTAGAGGAGACCGGGATGCCACACCCGGTCGAATGCGCTAGCGACATCCAAAAAGGCTGCAGTTGCACTCTCCTTTTTGTTTAGGGTGTTCGTGATGTGATGCAGGACTCGCGTTGCTTGCAGCGTCGAGGAGTGTTCACTGCGGAAACCAAACTGCTCGGATCTGGGCTGGAAGTGCGTCTGGATTAGAGGGAGCAGCAACCTCTCGAGCAGTTTGGACAACGCGCTCAGGAGGGTGATGGGGCGGTATCCCTCTGCTCTCCTCGGATTCTTTTTGGGCTTGCAAATCATGATCACCAGACCCTCCCTCCACGCCCGGGGGAAGTATCCCAGGCGCAGAGTGGCATTGAAGAGTCTAGTGAGGGCTGCATACGTCTTCATGGGCAGATGGCGTAGGGCCCCGTTCGTGATGCCATCCAGCCCCGGAGCCTTCCTCGGTTTCAGTCTCCTCGCAGCTTTCCTCACCGCCGAGGGGGAGAAAAAGGGTGATGGAGGCAGTGGAAGAGTAGCAGCGCCTAGGATATCGTCCACTTCTTTCTCCAGGAGGCTGTGAGCTTCCGGGCACTGGCTTTGGTTCGGTGTGAACTGCGATTCAAGGTGTTCAGCAAAAATGGCGGCACGCTCCTCTGGCTCGTACCGGAGAGAACCGTCATTATGATACAACGGTCTCACCGGAGGAGGCTTCTTCGTCAACTGTCTGCAAAGCTTTGACAGAGAGGCCTGGTCCTCGCTAGCCTCTTCGATGCGTGAATCCCAGGTGTTGGCAGCAGAAGAGTCTAGTGCAGCGCGGACAGACTCAATGAGGCGGTTGAGTTTCGTCTTCGTGGCAGGGTCCCTCGTCCTTTGCCACTCAATGCGCACTTTGCGTTTTTCCGCTATGAGGCGGGTGATCTCAGGAGGGGTTGGCGGCAGTCTAGTGGGATGGTGTGGTGCGGATGCTTCGTCCAAGGCTTCCCTCATAGTGCGGGCCAGGGACGACTCCAGGCTATCGATATTAGCCGGGGAGTCAATAGGAGTGGTCGTAACAGGCGTGCGGATGGCCATTAGGGCAGTAAATTTATCCCAGCAGATGCTCCTACCTGCAGGAGGTCTTTTCGCGATGACGAGGCGGCCGGAGATGGTTGCGAGCACAGGATGGTGGTCCGACCCATGGGCGTCGGGCAGCACCTCCAGTGCCATCGCCATCATACCCTTGTGCACCACCACATCTATAGTAGAAGGCATGTGGTTTCTAACGTTACCATAGTGGGTAGGCATGTCGGGTCCGGAGATGTCGTAGCCGTGGCGAGAGGCATCCTCATACAGCTTTCTGCCGTTGATGCAGGAGCAGTGGCAACCCCAGGCTGGATGATGCGCATTCCAATCCCCGGCTAACAGCGTCGGCGTGGTGCTGTTGAGCACTCCGCGGACCTCCTTTGGGTCTATACGGGTAGAAGATGGTCTATACACCGCGTATACGCGGAGTGCCTTATCGCCGAGCTGGACTTCCACTCCCAGAGTGATGAACGTTCGAGCATCAACAGTCGGCAGCGGTTGGTGCACCAGGTTCCTTCGAATGGCCAGAAGGAGGCCTCTGACAAATTCCTTTCCTTGCAAATTTCCAATATAAGCTTTCCAGCCTCATTTACTCTCTTGTCACCATAGTGACCTAGCACTCCCTCGTAACCGCTTCGTGCATTTCCGACTCATCCATTCAAATCACCACATATTATAAATTTTTCATTCCCTCTAACACTACCTAGAACGTCCCTGACACTCTCCCAAGACTCCTCGTGTTCGTTCGTCTAAAGCCCAAGATCCAATCTCTAGATTGGATAGATATATGGAACAACCGAAGATTGACGTAGGAGATAGATTATTAATATTGAGCGTAAACCAGCAAATAAATATTATATAATAAACCACACAATGTTAATAAATTAATGACAATTATTTCATATCACATAATACAAATTAATATAAATCCTTGTAATGGACACGAAGTTGTAAAACTTTATGAGTTTCCTCGGGCACAGTATCTAATAATTAAATAATGTTTAGTATCTGTTCATTAGCGAAGAAGTGGTTATTGCGACGTAAATAGATTTAACAAACACCGTTTTCTTATGCTAAATTGTTCTTGAAACTTTCAATAAAGCTAATTGATTAGAAGCTCTATGTTGATTAGAAATGACTATATTGAAGTCGTATAAAGAAGTGTTGTGGCTATATTAATGTATTTTTGCTTTAAAAAAAGATAGAGCAATTTAAGACCGTAGAAATTGAATTACTTATTGCTTTGTCTGCTCATAATCATAATAGTTATATGTTGTGTCTTAATATTTTTTTTAGCTTTACGCTGTATCCGCATATAGCAGGGTAGGCTGAGGGAAACTAGTTTTTAGAAATAAGCTTCCCACTTTCCACTGGTTTTTCTAGGCATTGTGTGTTGAGTGGCGAAACTCAACGCTGCGCTTTTGCCTTGGTAACAGAACGAAGAAATAAAAATATTCATAAATAATAATTCAGTCTCCGGGTGGAAATCCAACCCACAACCGTCGGGTTACGGTCACATGTTGCGCCTGTGCGATACGACGGCATCTACCTCGGATCTAATTTAATAGGCATTAAATTATAATAGGTTCAAGGCAGACACATAAATTCTTGTTCTTTCATAGTTATTCTTTATAATAATATTAAAATCAAATAAAATCAGCTTCACGCTGTATCTCGCACACAGCAGGGTAGGCAGAGGGAATCTAAAGGTGTTAAGACACTCCGTTCCCCACTTTCCACCGAATTCGAAGGCATTGCCTGCTGAGTGGCGGAACTCAACTGAATATTATAATTTTATATTCATTTTAATATATTTGTATGCCAAATTATTATTATTAGATACTATAAACCTTCGCAGCTGCTGTAAAATCTCTCATGACCTAAATGTAGGCACTTTCTACTTGTATACAAAACCTAATGGATCTAAGTGTATTCCATCGGAGGCTGTGCAGGTAACTGTCGACGGTGATCGATTGAGTTTTGTTAGATGAAAGTCTAAAAGCATCTTCGAGAATACGCAGTTTTTGCGTACGTTTCGCTTCATCTTGTTAGAGCGAGTTTTTCTTGTATTATAATTATGAAGGTAGAAATTAATTGAATATAGACAGTATAGTACTACAATATTGTTAAATCAAATCATTTTTAATCATGATCGTTAAATGCACATTAAATATAAATTATATCTTTAGTAATATGAAACATAAAAAAACATCACACTTGTAGCGTTCACGCTGTATTCCGCACGAAGCAGAGTACGCGGCAACAGAGAGAACCTAGTGTTAAGACCCTCCATTCCTCATCTTTTATACATAATGTAAAAAAAATGTTTTTATATAAATTCCTTGACTTCCTTGTACTAAAAAAGTCGGTTAAAAATGTAGTTCAAACAGCATCACTTCACTGCTATTTTTGAACTAAACTATGCAAAACTGTTGGCTAATAAATAGTAGTAGGTATGCGACTTTTAAAAGACATTATTGTAATTATTTAGGTTAACGCTTCTGTAGAACGTTGTTATGTTGGCAATATATAAGTATTATATTTTACGATGTCATTACTTATTCCTATTGTTAGTTTCCCTTTGAGAAAAGAAATTTATGGACTTCCTAGGTGTTTTCGTTAGTGTGGTTTCTTTCATTTGCTCTATTTCTACGTTGTTTGTTCTCTAACGAAAATAAATAACTTATATTCTTTACGAGATTAAAAGAAACATTCTTTTTCTGTGTTTCGGCAAAAGAAAATTGTATGATTGTGTGATAACATGTGACTATCGTCTACAAATTTGACATCGCCACTAACTACCATATTTTTAATGTCTTTTATACAGGAAATATTAATATTTTTTAAAATAAAATTATTAAAATAATCGTGGCATAATGCTAAAACGTTATTAATAGTTATCAAATACATTTTCTGTTCAGCAACCTAAGAGACCTATAGTAACCTTATAGTTCTTGTACACATCAGATCAGATGGAGTTTTTGTAATTAATTATAATAGAGACTATGTTCTTACTTTCTCTACAAGATCTTTCATTAAATAAGTACTACCACTTGCTCATTAGAAAGACATGATAAATTGTTGTTAGAGTCTTGTAGGTCATTAGTATCCTTACGAGTTGTTACTTTTTTGTTACCATTTATCTCACGTTTGAAAACTTAATAATGAAACTTTAAGATTTTCGACAAATTACGTAAAATCATAACATTTTGTAATTTTGCTTAAGTTATTATAAGGTTTTTTTAAAAACATACTTTTTGTTGTTGAAATGCATTATATGTAGGACACAAGGATATGAAAATATTAAATATTTCATTTTCCCAAGTTGGAATCGAACCTACAACCTGTGGCGTTTACAGCCCCACGCTTGTGTCCACACGCCACGACTGGCCTCTTATAATATATTCCTAGTAAAGTAAAAAGATAATTGAAATCAATAGTTAATAAAGCTTTTGAAGTAAAACTAAACTTTTTGTAAAAATCTCAATAAATAAATAAATAAATAAGTAAATAATCTAAATGACTAATTTGCATGTAGGTCATACATGATATATGATCATTAACTTTAGCCATAAGCGCTCAACAGGCTGAATAAACTGTCCTTTGAAAATGTATTCAAACTTTGTTATGTTATTCCAGTAACGATATTCATGCAAATCCTTCTAATGATATGTGCATTTTGTTCAGTGAAGTTCTATTGACTGAAATGCTAAGTTAAAGGTAAACTTGTTGTTGGAGATGGAAATATACGTATGTATTTTTAAATGTAGGTACATCTATTATGTTACTCTTATTCAAATTTTTGACTGTTTCATGTTGGGTGGCGGAACCTAACTCTACGTTTAGTATATAGACAAGACCGGCTAAAGGCCCAATGCCTAATTTCGCCTAGATTACTACTATAGGAATACAATCTTCCTTTCGCTTCACATTCATAATTGATTAACGCCCAATATTAATAATCTATCTCCAACGTCAATCTTCGATTGTTCCATATATCTATCCAATCTCTAGATTGGATCTCTAGATTGAATCTCTAGATTGGATAGATATATGGAACAATCGAAGATTGACGTAGAAGATAGATTATTAATATTGGGCGTTAGACAACAATTTTTGTAATTAATATCAATGTTTTATTACATTTGTTAGTAAAACTATTTAAATAATAAAATATTTCTAATACCTAGAGCAGGTGTTTAATCTGCTCGATCGCACATTCCATAGGCTTGGACCGCTATTACAATAAGTGAGATGCTTCAACAATGCCTTAAATAGTAGGGCTACTTGTGGTACACTATACCTATCGATGTGAAGCGAAACTTTCACTGTCCAAACACTTTCGCCTTCATTTCAGCGGATAATAACAATGACTTGGTTGATTGAACACGCATATAGAATTTGTTATACATTGTGTAACTTTAATTTGTTATATTGGCATTTTTAGTAGAGTTTCTATCGCCTCTTATGTTTCATATTTTGCCTATTATTTTGTTTAGCTTCACGCTGAATCTCGCACATGATAGAGTAGGCAGGGTGAAGCTGGAACACTGTTGTTACTAAGAATCTTCCCTTTCTCCACTTCCTCAGAAGGAATGTTCCAATCTTTGTGAGGAAGTATCTTACTTGTTCATTTATTTTACTTATACATAAAAATATATTCTATTCATAGTAACATTGATAATTTAGACATTTTAAGCAAAAAAAAAAATCTATTTAATTTATTGAAAACCATAATGACAGGAGCTAACAACTATATTAATATATTATATTAAGATTTTTTATATTTTTTCCAGGTTTTATTAATGCCTGATAGTCTTTTACTCTATTTAATCGATATATTCCTAAGCCGCAAAGAAAGTCACCACACATTAGTGACAGTTATAAAGATATTCCTTGTATTGTCACCTTATAAATAATTCAGACCAGAGCTGTGGCACGCATCTTGCTCACGCAGCTCTTTTTAAATATTATTTCTTGCTTTGTAAACTTTATGCGTTTTTCCTTATCTACAACCAGTCAGTGGCTATATCAATATGAATACATAAATATTTACATGAACACTTATATTAACAGTTTTATTATTGAAATATTTTAAAACAGCTGTTACATTTACTTTAAGATTTTTTATTTAGTTATTTTCGATAATAAATCTAAGATATTATTTATTAAAAAAATAAATAAATCAGCTTCACGCTGTATCCTGCACACATCAGGGTAGGCAAAGGGACTTCGGGACTTACCGCCGAATTTTGGAGGCAATGCGTGTCGAGTGGCGGAACTCTACGCCGCGCTTTGCCTCCATACCAGAGCGAAGAAATGGAAATATAATTTTAAATAAATATTTAATTTCCACGAGTGGGAATCGAACCCACAACCAGTCGCGTTTACAATCACACTTTGTGATACAACACTACTAATACAATAAATATAATCTATCATATATACAGATATATATGTAGCGTAGAATCTAGACTACAAAAAAGGCCACCATTAGTTACAGTTAGACGACAAGTTTGCAGGGTGCCCTGAATCGTTACATCAATTGATTCTAGCTGTGACAAGACGTTTCCTGGTTTCAGGTTGAATCAGTATTCTCGCCACTCTCCAACCTAACTGTAACTGTGTTTTGTTTTGACACACGTCTCAATTACTGCCAACTGACATTACTGACAAACTTGACTAATGCAATTGTCTGTGGCATTAAACAAATTAGGTCGTGGAGAAAGTGTTGATTAAACAGATTATCTAAGATGAAACTTTCTTGTAACTTCAATTTGTTGTTTGGTTAATCTTGTTTGGTGTATAAAGATGAAGAATGGAGTATAAAAATGTTTTTTGTTTGTTTTGTCGCCTTTAATTCTTTTGAGGTTTTAATTATAATTGCGATTACATATTTTTATATCGGCACACTTAAGCTACCAGCACGGAAAATGAAAATGTTACAAGTGGGACTCGAACCCACAACCATCGCGTCTTCAGTCAGAGCTAACCCACTGGGCTACACTCCCTATCTGCATCTTCCATTTTATGACGGGGGCTTTCCTGTCTGTTCTACTTCTTTACCTCTTTTCTTTATCCAATATCGCGTATTCTTGGACTAGGAAACGAATTTAAAAAAAAATATCACAATATATATTAATATATTATTTTTATTATAAAGTATTTTTAATCTATATTCCTGAGAATGAGTGCTAATTTGCCACGTATGTATGTAATTGGTCGTATTATATTCAATTATACAGTTTTAACTACTTGACTCACTTATCACCACATGACAAGTAGGTACGTAATATAGCTCAAGGTTAATTTCATTTTGCAATCGCATCATCTCTTCCTCATCCTCTTAAGGGACGGGATGTTAAGTACAGTTAACGGTTATAGTGACGTTCTTCTCGCTATATTTTTTAGGTCATTCGTTTATATCGAATAAACATCGAATCGTTTTCTTAAAAATCTTACTATTTTTTTTGTGGTTTTATATAAATAAAGTTGAGACTTTGAAATGTTTAACGTTTTCATTTGTTCGCTCTGATGTCGAGGCAAAGCGCGGCGTTGAGCTTCGCCATTCATCTCTCATTGGCCCTCGAATTCGACATAAAATGGGAAACGGAGTGTCTTAACCTAGGTTCCCGCTGCCTACCCTACTCTGTGGGGGACATACCGTGAATCTAAAAAAATATATGATATATTGTAGAGTATTAAATATAGACATAATCGTACCTACTGTATGTAATCGTATACAAGATGAGAGAATTAATATTAATTAAAGTACCTTTAGTCAATTAATTTAGATGTTTACACTTGTATCAATACAAGCTTCGTGTTTGTAAACTGACATGAAGATGTCTTGTTTGTTATATCTATATGTTAATTAAACAACAAAATTACGTGTTATCCAATCGCAGATAAACCATAGCCAGAGAAAATTTTATTATATTTCTTTTTCTTTCAATCAGCTTACGTAACTTTGATTTCATGACTTGTAAAGTTTGAACAGTTGTTTTTAGTGTTAAGTATGATTACCAGTATTTTTTTCATATCTACAGACAGTATTAAACGGAACGGATAATACCTAAAACTTTTCGCCAAATTTAGACAAATAATTGGGGTGTGGGTGGTGGATCTTAATGCTGCGCTTTGTCTAATCAAACTAGGGAATCCGAGATAGTCGTAAATGTATGGATGAATATTTAATTTAGTTGAAAATAAAAATATATACAGAATATACATATTTATATGTTCGTGATTCATGTTATTTTCCTTATGTTTGCTTACCTCTTAACTGTCACTTGACAAATGTCCACCGACTTGCGCCAACGCCTCCGTAGGCACGACGCCGAATAAGGAGGTGAGTCAGCTCAGCTCTAACATGTCTAGCCGTAATGGGTCTATTTACGAATGCCTCTCATATGATTTACTGTAACAAACTGTCTGGGAATTGATGATATTATGTTGTTTTTATTGTTATTATACTTACAAGCGATGTCCATGCAAGAGGATTCTGATTTAAATTGATTGAAATGTGTTATGAAACAATTGAACATTATTTTCTTAGTTGAGTACAAAATCGTTTATAAAATAAATTACTCGATTATTCAGACTTACCCCAGCTTTTAGACTAGTTCACTACCTTACCAACCCTTTACTCTTATAGTAAATCTTTTATACTATTCTTATAAAGTAAATGTAACACGCCAATTATATTAAATAATATGATAAATCACGTAATATGCAATTTCTCATACAAATGTCGTGAACCCTAACCTTCAACGGAACTCGGGCATCAACGTCCGTCAATAAATCAGTGATCGCGCCGTCCCGAGCCGTGGATGTACGCGGACGGGTCGGGAAGCAAACCGGTCCTAGCGCTGTTATAGTTATGGTCCTGTTCGGTCATTATCACATAAATATTGGAATACTGTAATTGAAAACTAAAATGAAGAACATAGAAGTAGTATTAATATTACCAACTTCTCAAAAGGATATTGCAGACAGCTATAAAGTATACTAGCTATTGTTAAAAAAGGAAAAACAAAACTGAAGGCTCTTGAAATGACACCAACCTTAGCTCCCTTGTACACGGACTTGTATTGGAATGGAGTACAAGGAACAAGAGACTGTGGAATATCAGTTTTAAAATCTGAAGTCAATATGGAAAAATATTACTATCGTTATCTTAAGAGCTTAAGGATTTTAATGATTTTTTTCAGTCAATGCTCTTATTTATTGGTTTGAATGTAAACTTCGTTTGGTTGTCTCAATTGTGATCAATTTTAAAAATGTACCTAACATTCTTAGGTACATTTTTCAGTCCATCCTTAAGAACGCAACCACCGCTTCTATTCCTCTTTTGGCCTCCAGTTTTTGAGATTAAGCATGCACGTGCCAGTATGAAAGTTTTTGTATCAGTTCGTTGCACTTTTCTGTTACTCTGCAATTATTCTTGCTCTTTTGAAGAACGGATGTTCGCACGACAATGCATCCTTCAGGTGTAGCGCCTTCACTATAATGTTGCTTTATAATCTCACTCGAGCGGTGTATCAACAATCTTCCACGTTCCAATTAGACGGATCTTTTAAAGCCTATTCATATTGTTCCAAGCGTGGGTCGAAATAGCTTTTAAGGCAACAAAAGAATATTATGCACCCTGAAGCTGTTTTAAGAGTACGTTTACACGGGCCCTACGAACCAGTTATCGAAACAATGGTTTTTTAAATTCCTTCTAATAAAACAACGATAAAAGTATAAGTGAAACACAATATTTTTGTTGTAGCAGTAAGAATTTCTAAGATGTTTTTTTTTACATAATGATTGAAACACATTATGTAGAGCAATAAATATGAATATTTTTTTTAAAAAAAGTAGATTACGTTTGTTATATATAAAATAATATTAAAGTGCTTAGAAATTACAGTATATTTTAAATAGAACTGTTGAGTACTATTGTTAGCTATCATCACATGTAGATAAGATGTCAATTATATTAATATTTAATGCTTATATATCAACAAAATATATAACATTTCTTTTAATTATTTTTAAAGTTTAGTATACTTTAAAGTGTTTTTTTTGTCAATTTTTCTTCCATAACAATTGTGAAATTACTTCGAACTCCTACAACAATAACTTTAGCATTTCTCTTTCCCCTTTGTCTTGCTTTTAAGGACAGGAAAAAGTTATTTGTCACAAACGCTCGTCTGAATAAAATGTTTTCCTTTAAATAATAGTCGTCTTAGTACTTACGAGACTGCGGAAGTGAGATATGTACAATGTACATGCGTGATCTAAGGTAGTTTTGAAAGCCGTGTTACTATTCTGATATATATTTTTTGTAAAATTTCTATTAAAAATGTAGTAACTCTGTCATAACAATGCTGTATAATGATATTTTAGTTTTAATAAAAATATATATTAAGTGAATTGTGAAGTAAATAATTATAAAATGTTTACTTTTTGCTATTTTTACACATATGCTGTAAACTGTTTAAAAGTTTAGTTTAAAATATATTTTCAAGTATAAAATGTATGCGATTAATTCGGCTAATATAGTTTCAAAATAATTTCAATAGTTTCTAATAAGTAAATGGTTTCCCTACAATAGAATTTACCTACACACCCTAAAATAGTCAGATATCTGTAACTCTTGTCTTTTACTTACATGATTGTCGTTTACTTACACAAGTCGCTAATTGGTAGATCCCAAAATCGTCCTTTCTCTAATTTCATTTACTTAGGCTTGTGTGTCAAAGTGTCAACCAATACAAGAAACACTTCAAAATATTTCAATCACGGTTATTTCCCTAATTGGCATTTGTACTCCCAACCTTTAATAAAGCACATCTCAACTGCGTCACAACATTAAGGTTTAGTTTTAGCTATCCAAAAGGAACATAGAACCTAGTGTTGAGACACTCTGTATCCATTCCCAACTTTTCACCGAATTATATAGGCATTGAGCGCTTAATGGCTGAACTCAACTCGAAAAAATGAAAATATTAAATATTTCATTTCCTCGAGTAGAAATCGAACCCACAACCAGTGGCGTTTACAGTCGTACTCTTGTGCTCAGGCGCCACGACTGGCCTCAACATTAAGTTAAAAATTTAAATCAAATAAAATGAATCAACGCCCACGAATCATTGTCAAGGTTTGTTTACGTAACCGCTGACAGCCTTGGAGATTACACAGCGCGTAGGTATACTTATATTAAGTGATTGCTGATCATTATGTAGCAGGTAATGATGTAACTCCATAACAGTATATGTTAGTGATTTGCGGTAAATGTCTTAGAAAAAATATTTTTTTTACACGAGTATATAAAAATATAATATAAAAAGAGGCCGTCGTGGGGCAGGGGTGTGACCGTAACGCGACGGTTGTGGATTCACTCTTTCTTGGGGAATTATTTATTATTTATTAATATTTTCATTTCTTCGTTTTGGCATCAAAGGAAAAGCCCGACGTTGAGTTCCGCCACTCAACACGCAATGCCTCGAAAAACTCGGCAGAAAGTGAGCAACGGAGTGTCTAAACGAGCACAAAGCAGGCAACATTAATTTATATTAGCGAAGCTGATTTAATTTATTATTTTAAAAAAACTTTTGATAGCTACTGTAGAAGGGATGAGACTAAAAGCTCGTATACATTTATATTACAGATATAAATATTTGTACGGCCATGATTAAGATTAATGGCAGCGTAGCATTTTTATTACAGGGCCGCAGAATTTTCTATATTAAGCTTTCCATGAAAAAGAACATTCCAGAAATTAATAAAATATGATAGATTAATGAAACATTAATTAATGAAACATTGACATGTTTGATCTTTGAATGTATGAAACATCTTTCCAGTCAGGTATAATCTTTGCCTTATCTGTAGGTATGGACTTTTTCTCACTCACAAGTCACACCACTAGTTTGTACCGTTGGTCTCTAAATAGGTACATGATCAACAGGAAAAATAAAGTTGTTAGTTTAAACCCTCTCTATTAAAAAATTAATAAAATGTTTTTACTTTAAATTCATAATTTTATTTGATTATAACAGAATTTTTAAAAGATAATTTTTATACGTTTACTAAATAAATATTTTTCTTTTCTAAGTGTGGAATAACACCTTAACACTGTTAAAAATATTTGAGTTATTTTTAATAGCACCTTTAAATAAGATAATATACTGTTATTTTTGTTATTTATCGTAGTTATATATTTAGTATTATATTGTGCATTTACTTAAAACGAAATGTACGACTTTTTCTGAATATTAAATTGTAATGCTGCCAAACATCTATTAATTAGTCAATTAGTCAACCCATTGTCTTTGGGATTACTCAATTAGTTACACCGATTGAGAAATAAAAATTTGATATGTGTTGAATATTTAAAAAATATTTTTATTACCAAGTGCTTAAAAAAGAGTGTACATAATAAATAATATTCTTATTTTAATATCTCTTAGTTAAATAAAAAACAGTTTCTTGCTGTATCCCGCACACAGCAGGGTATGCAGAGGGAATCGAGTGTTTAAGACACTACACCACTTTCCGCCTTTTTCCGGAGGCATTGAGTGTTAAGTGACGGAACTCAATGCCGCACTTTGCCTCCACACCAGAGCGAAGAAATAAAAATATTAATTTAAATAAATGTTTTTATTTCCTCCAGTGGGGATCGAACCCACAACTAGCCGCGTTAACAGTCGCACACTTGTTCCCCTTGTCACTTGTCCCCCCACGACTGACCTCGTAATATTCATATATTAATATCTATTAATTAAATAAAAATCCCAACCTTAGAACATGGTGTAAAGCAAACTGAAACTTTTAAATGCTATTGTAATACATACCGCGCGTGCCTTTTCACGAATTGTTCGTATCAAACGATCTATTTCCAGTCGATACTTTATAGAAATCATCAACAGCCGGTCAGCATTCACAACACTTTTATGAATCAATGCTCCGTGCGGCTTAACCCTTTGGAGAGCTTACTATTTATTCCTGGTTTAAAGTGCCATCGTAAATCATAATTATTATTGATCTTGTCTGCCGCGTATTACAGTAACGTAATGGGCCCGACGCGAGGTTTGAACTTTATAACGCGTTTGGTTCATTTTTGTATGGGAAAAGGATTTATTGTATGTAGAGTTTTTTGGGTAATAATAATTAATAGAAACTTTAAGGCGCTCATTTTAAATTATTTTTTAACTTTGTGTAATTTTTGTTTTATCGTAAAAATGTCTTTCTGATACACCCTTATGAAATGTCAATAGACTAGGAATCATCCGATCATCCTATATATTTTAATCAACAATTAAAATAAAAATATCGATTTCAAAAGGTTAAATTAAAAAAAAAATGTACTTTAAAAGGATAATATATATATAATTGTTATATACATATTTATATATTTTTGATGATTTCTTTACTAAGCACATCCCATTTACATCCAATAATAATGTATAGCTAACCCTAGAACAGCTCACGAGAGTGGGCGATTCAAGTCCAATAAATCCCTGTTGAGTATGACCCGCTCGACCCAATTACGCGCTTTCATTTACCGTTTAAACATAAACTGTACATTAATGTAACTAAGAGATAAAATTTGTATTGTGTATATATTTAACTATATTTGTTATGTAAATTGTTAACGAAAATTACTATACCAATCATAGGTACCTAAAAATGCTTTTAGAAATTTCTGAGTGATTTATCACTTCTTGTTCTTTTCAAATACAGTGAATACATTTTAAATATAGGTCTATGTATATTAAATACAAGAAGCATTTTCACTTCAGTTTACTATATTATTAAGCTTAATCTTTAGAAAGTAGGTAGTCTAGGTAGGTAGTTGTAGGTCTAGTAGGTATCCAATAAATCCCTGTTGCGGTAAAGCTTCACTCGACCTAATTACACGCTTTCGTTTATTGTCGTCAGGGAGAGCGTGCTTTAATAGGATTAATATGTATTACAGCAAACAGCTTAGTAGTAAAAAAGCTGCTGCGTGCATCCTCATATGTTAATTTATATTTTTTTATTGTTAATACACTGGTGTGTTAGTAGCGGAATAAAAGGAATGACTTGGAGAACAGAGTGTCTTGACACTAATCTCTTTAAGCATAACTTCATATATTCGGCATATAGTGTAAACAAAAAAAATAGCATCATACAGCTCCCGCTTTTGCTAAGGAAGATAAATCGGTAAAGACTGTCCTTTGCACTTTAGTGGATAGAATAGAGGTTTTTATTTATTTAGTCAACTATCATCGACTATATATGTATATAGGCAATATTTCAACGTCATAATTAGATTATAATACAGATAGACAAGTAATAAACAAAAAAAAACTTTATCATAGTTTAGGTTTAAATTTTTTTTAGTTGTAAATATCGGTTCACCTGTACCTGTACGATTCATTGGTTAATTTTATTATTTCTCTAGATAAAACGCAAGTAAACAACTTTATTGCAAGCGCCACCGAGACGCCGTTGTTGTAATGGCACTTTCACGTAGCACCGATTAGGACCTGCTTGTTTGTGGCCCTGATCTTTGAAAGATTATTATTATTATTATTGATAGATAGATGGATTTCGGATGAGCTATCTAGGAGACGGAGAGCTTAGACGCAAACTATCAAATAAAAATATTTTCATTTTAAATGAAACTTAATTTATTTTATTAAATTTTAACCGGATTAATCGCGTATATTTGAGATTATACATTTTGGAAACCTGACGTTTCGAACACTTTGCAGTAGTCCGTGGTCACGGGTAGAAATACTTTCTATGAAAATATTTAAGGTTCTTTTAATTTTGCCATTTATTTCTATATCTACTTTAGTTTAAAGTGATGCCATTTTAATAACAATATAGTTTGTAATTGGGCTGAGTGAAAAGCACTTTGCTGTTGAAATTGAAAACACTGTACCGTTGTAAGTTGTTGAGAGAAAAAGCAAATATAGTATTTTCTACCCTATCTTATTAGGATAAACTTTTGTTGTTTAATATAATTTTCATGTTTTATCAATTAATCAATATTATTATTTAACACTAACAGTATATTTTCACAAAACTTTGGTATAATTGCCTTATTTTATTTTCGACTCAGTAAGTACAGTAATATACTTACATTATCTCTATATGGTAAAACTTCAACCAACATTTTATCTAAGTAGTCCAAAGAAACAATTTAATTATTCACCAATTTTATACCACTGTCGTCGTACTACCAGATAAAATTTTACTTCGCTACAATGGCGCCAATTATAGTATACTTTCAAACTTATTTTTTTTTTCAGTTTCACCTGTATCGTATGCATATAGTATAGAGGTAACTTAGTTAAGACACACCGTTTCTCATTTTTCGCCAAATATTAAAGATATTAAGTGTTGAGTGGCGGAACTCAACGCCGCGCTTTTTGCCTTGGTACCAGAGCAAAGAAATGAAAATATTAAACATATAATTTCCTCGAGTTGGAATCGAACCCACAACCTCTTGCGTTTACATTCACATGCTTGTACCATTGCGCCACGACTGGTCTCCATTATTGTACTTTCACACTTATTAAATTTATAAGACTTTAATGCTAATAATATAATGTTTTTCCACCGACTTGTTAACATAGTACATAAATTACATCAACTTAACCGTCGTAAAAAGCTATTGCGAATATTGCTGTCATTAGTGATGTTTTACATTACTAGACCCCGTCGTGTATATAAATATATGTGTTATTATTTTTCGGGCAATTTAACAACTTTGCTGTATGTATATGGTCCACAATGTTTTATTATTGTGTAAATATAATTAAATTCAGATTTACATATTCGTTCATAGATTTGTGTTTCTTCCTTAAAACGATTTTGTTTCAAAATCAGATCGCTCTTTACGCTGAATCCCGCATATAGCACGGTAGGCAGAGGAAACCTAGTGTTAAGGCACTCCCTGTTAAATGGCGGAACTTATAAGCCCCGCTTTGTCTTGTTACTACAGCGAAAAAATAATTATTCTCGCAAGTGGGGATCGAACCCACAACCGTTTACAGCCAACTTTACTTTGTGCCACTGCGTCAAGGTTAAACAAGGCGTTGAATTTCGACTTGAATGACTCGAAAATTCGGTGTAAAGTAGGGAACCTAGTTGGTACTACGCAAAAAATGTTGAATTGAGAAAATTTAATTTGAAAACGTTATCAAGAGACATAACAATAAAAGAATTAAACATTTTATAAAACAGCACCAGCTAAAATTTTGTATATTTCATAGGTTCCACAGCCTCTATCACCTAGGAAAACCTCTAAAAGTCAAAATAGTATTGGAGCTAACCTTGCGAGTGACACATTTATCCATTCGAGTGTTTACTATCATCTGATGCCTGATAGCCGTCGATAAGCGTCGCGCTAGGGAAATTGCCTGTCATATCGCGGTTACGGGAGTTTCGACAACACATTTGTCGAAAGCAGAATTTAGTTAGAATTAACTCAATTTTCACTTGTTCCCAATCAGTAGCAGTAATAATCGATTATAGTTTGGTATAATGGTTAAGGTATTAATTATACGTTATTAGAAAAAGAATATAGCAAATATGAAAGTTTTGTACATCAAATTCATACGTACGGTTAAACGTATGTAACATTGACATTTTATACTTATAATTAAAATTTACATAAAGGTTGTGACTTCGATTTCCACACGAAGGAATTAATATTTTCATTTTTCTTTATTCGATCCACCAAATAATTTAAGAGTCCTTGTTTATAAGGCTTCAATTCGCTCCCAGGTTAAGAACGCTGTGCCTGTATGGAACCCGTTATATAATAAGTACAAAGTATGTCTTGAAAATATTCAGCTAACATTTTTACTTGCCATACAGTACAGATGCTATGGCAATGGCAGGTACCGTATGTGCAATTGCTTAACTATTATAAACTCATTATATTAGAAGCAAGATGTAAGCAGCTTGAAGCATTATTTTATATGGTTTATGCCACAGTAGTAATGATTGCCCTAGTCTTGTCAATCAAATTTGTTACTGTATACCAACTTGAACACATTGCCATCGATTATTTGCAACCAGTCGTTGTCGTACAAATGTCCATATACGTAGACTATTGTACAGAATGGTCAACTCCTATAATAATAGCTTTAATTCTATTGATATTGCGGCAACGCGTTTTAGGAGTTTGAAAAAAGTAATACATACACTGCTTAAATGCTTAAATCGCGGCGTTGAGTTCTGCCACTTAACACGCAATGCCTCCAGAATTCGGCAGAAAGTGGGAAACGGAGTGTCTTACACTAGGTTCTCTCTGCCTACCCTGCTGTGTGCATGTGGGATACAGCGTGAAGCTGGTTTACACTGCTTAAATAATGTTGTCTTTGGCGTACCTACGTATGTATTATGTTACGTTTATAGTAATCTGAGGTAAACGGTGTTGGTGTTACATTTATATATTTTTATGCTATTTTTTTTATTTACATGTATGTGCACCGTTTGTTAATACCAATAAATGAAAAAAAAAATCTTCGATCTGATATCGAGGCAAAGCGCGTTGTTGAGTCCCGCCACTCAACGCACAGTGTTTTCAAAATCTGGCGGAAAGTAGGAAGCGGAGTGTTTTATAATATGCTCCATTTGCCTTCTCCATTTGCTACATACGGGGCACAGCGTCAATCCGAGAAAAAAATAGAAATTTGATGAATTTGGATTAAAAAAACCTGAATATTCTATTCATACCTAATATTAATAAGTGAAACAAAAACATTGTCTCTCTTTTTATGATGATTAGATATCAGAAGTACGAAATTTGGCACACTTGCAGTTTATATAGAGAATGAGAGCATAATGCAAATATTATTTTTAAATAATGCCTAAAAATACATAAAATTACTAAAATAAACAAAACACTCACTACCATATGTTAAAAATATACACTCTTGTATAAATTGGCATATGTATATGTTGCTATGACAACGCGTGTTGTACGTTTCTCTATATAGTTTTATGTAAATTCTATTATCAATTTATTCCCTTGGATAGAACTTAAAGTTAATTTACGATCGTTGTAACTTACAAATTTAAACGTTACAGTGATTTTGAGCGCCTACTGAGAAGTACTCCGCAATTGATATCACATGTCTCAGCTATTAATTTCTACTAGGCGTTTCTGAGTAGTACATGTTTTTATAAATGTTTTTTTAAAGATAGTATATATTAAAAACAAGTAGATCATCATAACTAGTTTATAGATACGGACACTAACTTAATGGGATTGTATTGGGTTCGAATACCTTTGGGAGAATCACAACTAGATAAAATGCAACATGCCTGTAAGTTTTAACGCTCAATGCAATATTTTAAAACCAAAATAAAAGAGTAATTTTTGCTTATTATTTTGCTTGATAATTGAAATTTGGGAAATTAATTATGTCAATCGATATTTACTTTTTATATAACGAGAAAAAGCGTGTAATTAACTCTAAACGCGACAGGTTATGGGTTCGATTTATGCTAATGTTTTTTTTTTCTTGCTCTGGTAGCAAAGCGCGGCGTTCAATTTCACCAATAACACGCAATGCTGCCAGAATCCAACTGAAAGTAGGAAAAGGCAGTGTCTTTAAGTGAATGCAATATCTTAATATTAGGTTCCTAGGGTGACTGCCTACCCTGATGTATGCAGAATATAATGTAAAGCCCTAAAAACAACTTTTAATCGTAACAGAACAATAAGTTAAACTTAGAAAACATCGTTACTGCAAACAACCCATCTAACCTGGATTTATTTACCCCGTTCAACGTCTTTTACAAGAACCCTTAAGTTGGTCGTATCTTAAGGCTTCCTTTTATTACGCACGTAGTTTACGAGCTATAAAGGGTCGGTGAACACTTACGTAACTTACAGTTCTAATTTCTATTCCATGATATTAGATACGGCGATCGATACTCATGGGATGTATCGTATACTGTAACTCAACTCTGTCAAGTCATCCGTGTTCCTGCTTCTACAGTATTGACAAATGGCCATTATCAAAACGCAACCTTAAATTATGTTATACAGGACATAAATTTAGATAGCTTCCGTATAAATTTATAACGCCTTTGATGAATGCTTATTAAATTTTTTTGCGCCGTCAGTACCAGTTTATGTATTTGAAAAATGTCCGATTAGATTTGCACTGCTGGTCAATTATACCGTAGATGTTTTGGTTGTCGTTATTGTTGGACAAGGTCAGGCGTTTTTTTTTATTATAAGCTCGATTAATTTTGTTAATTGAGAATATTATGAATATTTATTATACTTTCTCTTATTCACTATTTTGTAGTGTTTTTGATTTCTTTTATATATTTGTGTCTATAAGCTTATCAGTAAAATTGTTCATTAATTTGCTTAATCTATTAATTGAAGAAAAGAAGAATCTTCTTAACGTTTCATGGATTCATGGTGCAGGTTGCGTTGCACTTACTGCCTTGTAGGGCTGAGAGCAGTGCTTGACAGTTTTTTGATTAAAGTGTAGATTTAGGAGTAAAATATGTGAGAAAAATTTATATATAAAAAAATAAATTAATTAATTGTGAAAAAATAAGAATATGATGAACGCCTGCTTCATACCAAGTAATTCTGATAAGGCCAATCTATAAAGGTAACCAACAGAAGATAGAACAAAAAGATCATGCTGACCTTTTCATTCTTTTGATCTTACATCGACGATAAACATTACTGTTAAATAGAATCCTGTTTTCTCTACTTCCCATCCCCATAAAATGATATTACATTCTAACACATAATGTATCTAAATGGGCGCAAACTTCAGTTTTAGTCTTCAGATTAGATGAATGCCTATCCCGGAATTTGTTAAACATATATGAAAATAAAAAAAGGATTCTTATTCAATAGGTATTTGTATTATCAACTGTAACTTATATGTTTTATTTAATTACAATATTGATTTGTTTCATTTTGATTTACCTAGTTAATCTAAGAATACAGTAGCCATCTATTATTTCTGTCATCAACGCTAGGAAAAGGCAAATTTACTTCCTCGATCTTCGCCAGATTTAGCTCTAATAGTCTAATTGTCGCTTCACGTGTTTATCCAATTGCCTGATTGTACTTGAACTGCGGTCACCACGATGTACTGTCGGTATCTCGGATTGGTTGCGTGGGTGTCGATTGAACTAATTAATTGTATTTGCACAAGACTTTTAATGGCTACTTGATAGTTCATGATATCTTGTAGATATTTTTTTCCGTTTCTCCTTTTTCCGTCGAAATTGAACCCACAACCTTTCGTCGTTTATACTAGTACTTTACTACCTTTCGTAGTCACACTTCGTGGCCACGACTGTAGATACTGCATTGTATTGTTTATTTAATAGATCGTATACAGATTAATGAATACAGATAACTTAACCCATCTTTCTTTAATTTAATCCAATTTAGCTGAGGAATTTCGATGTAATATAAGTTACATATAAATTTTAAATCTCATATATACAAACATATTAATTACCACCTTCGTGGCGCAGTCAATGAAGTGTAGTAATGACTCTAACTAAGCGGAAGTTGGAGTTAATTATCGTCATATTATATCTTTTCTCTTTTCGACGTTTCCTAAAAATGTAGGAAATGCATGAGAAAAAATGTAAACTGTTTTCTTTTTTTTTTGTAAAATGATCTATAATAAAAATATACTTATTATCGATGCGCAATGGAACAGCGTCTGACTCTATATGCGATGGTCACGAGTTCGTCACTAGCGAAATAATTCACGAGTGACGAAAGACGAATTTATAAAATTACAATTAATTGTTACGTAATACACAATTTTGAGATTTCGGACGCAAAGCAGAGAACAGAGAGTGTTTATAGTAGGCCCTCTATAGTTACACCATATACGAGTATATCAATACATCTATGGGGAAATAAATATATAATTAACTTACCTAAGGATTAATCGAGTATTTAAAAATATTTATTATTTTAAAACAACAGTATTTATATAGTACAAAAGAACAACTCAATTTGGCCGAAAATCGTCAGTTAAAAAACAAAAGTAATATTTTCCCTCTCTCAAATTGGAATGAAAATTAATAAATGTTGAAGCAAAATGAACATCGAAACTAGGTTAGCTGTGTGGATTGCAATTCTACCCATTTTATATACTTTATATACACTGCCTTCGTTTAAAACTAGGACTTCTGTGCGTCGGCCCGTAGGCAACGGGGAACTTTTTAATTTATAATTGCTCGCTGCTCATTCAGAGTAGTAATCATTGTATGTACATTTATTATTATAGATGTAAGGATTGTGGAAATGAGATTTTGCATAAATACATTAATATTATATCTAAAAATTAATTTTCAATAAGTTGACGTAGCGGCACAGCCTCTGGTTGTAAACGAGGTGGTTGTGGGTTCAATCTCCACTTGGGGGAATGAATTATATATTTTCATTTATATTTTCAAAGTGCGACACTTTGCTTTCCTTTTCTTTGTTCCGTCACTCAATACGCATGTCTCGAAAACGGAAATGTGGGGAACGGGTTAGCAGGTTCCGTCTGCCTACACTGCTTTGCGGGAAAAAGCGTGAAGCTCTTTCATTAACGCAATCTCAATTAAAAATAATGAAAACATAATTTCGTTTCGATCAAGAGCAAATTGTAATCAAATATACTGTTAACAACGAAAGGTCTACCGTAGAAAAGTGAGATAAATATAACGGCGGCTATATCGTAAGACGTAAATAGGCTTCGTAAATGCTCTGGTAAGCAAAGATTTCAGTCTTGCTTATATTCTCGGTCCATTTCACTTTCGAACACTTGCGATGTAGATTATAATAATCTCTACACGGTATCGGTGTATACAAATAACATTATGTTGTCAATCATTTTGAATATTGTTTATATTTAGTGGGTTAACTTTTGTTTTGTTTTTTTTTTTGTTAATTATTAGGTAACTATAGTGTTCATAGTGTCGTCTTAAAACTTTATCTTTATTGTCTTCTAATAAGTTTTTTGTTTAATACATTGTCAGAGGATACTTAAATTAACATTTATATGAAAAATATGAATACCTTTGCATGGTATACATATTTTTATTTATTAAGTGTATGGAATGATGTGCAAATTTCACGTGAAATACTCTCTTGGTCGAATTTCAATAAGCCCACTATTTTTCCGTCTGTGCAAGACGTGAAGAAAAAGAAGTAAATTTATTAGGTTTTCCTGCAAAATTATAGTTCGTATGCTATGCAAGACGTTGCCCGATTGATGTTCATTTATATATTTATATATTTATATTTACTGGTTTCACTGCTTTTAGACATTAACCTATATTAACAAAGATCTTGTTTAATGTCCACTATGAAATAATGTAACACGAAACAAAGATTATTCAAAGTATTCATTTTTATAAACAAGTACTTCATGATTTACAATTTTCATTAAAATTAATAACTTTCCTTTCTTCGCAACAACAACACTTCTTTAACTAGTGCGAATATAATAAAAAAAATGTCAAAGCTTACTCTATAAGTATGTGAACTGTCTCTAGTAATAAGGCATTGAGTACACCATATTGTTGCACAAGTCACCTATCAACCATCTGGACGCCCTACAAATAAGGGCCTCCTTTTTTTTATAAAAAGTAACGGTCCGCGACTGTAGCTGATTTTGATCAAATGCAGGCTTTACTGCGTCAAATGAAATACAATCATGAAATTGGATTGTATCGGTGTACGGTATCTGTTGTCGTAAATATAGGTTTTCGTTGATTAAATTTTTTTATATTTTTCCTTGTACACTATTCCTGGTGGCGTATTTTGAATGAGTCAAAAGCACCCGAAAGCTGTACAATTAAAAATATACAAAATATGAAAAATATATATGAAATTTATATTTTAAAACTGGAGGCATTGCGTGTTTAGTTCCGCTCCTCTACAAGCAATGTGTTTTCTCCAGAATTCGGCGGAAAGTGGGGAACGGAGTGTCTTAACACTAGGTTTCCTCTGCTTTACTGTGCTGTATGCGGGATACAGCGTATGCTCATTTTATATTTTAAAACCAATTAATCGAGGCAATAGCGTGGCTTCTTATTTGTCGAATAGATCGTGACTCGGCTGGCGGCTATCAAGATTGCTTTAGAAGCTGTCAAGTTTTATAATAATACTTTGTAATCCGTAGTCTATTTGCCAATAAGTACCTTATTCCACTTTGATGAGTCTGTACTTCAATTTGCCGGCCGTACTGCACTTTCTAACGGCACTGATTATTATCTTTCTATAATGATACTTATTGCGTTCTTTTTGTATACAACGTTCATTCAATTTTCTTTAATAAGCTATGGAATTGGAGATGATACCAAGTTTTTGTTAATGATCTATGAGGGCAATGTGAAACTTTGATTGACATGTTTGTTCCTTCCCTTTCTAATAAAAATGGTGAATATGCTAGTTTACTTTTAATAACTAAGAATTTTTTTATTCTTTGTGATTATTGCATTTAAAGTAAAAGTATATTTAAGAATTTTTCTCCTTATTCATTTTCATTGGGAATATACACGTAACTTCCCAAGGAAAATCAATAAATAGAAAAAATCTTTAATACTTTTTTACTTTAAACGTTTTTAACCTTAATGAATATTGCAAAACATGATAAACGTGTTGAAATAGGTGATCCCTACGGTTTCTAAGTCTATTGGGAGGTCCAGAGGCAATTCTGAATAACGAGGTGTATTGTAAAACTTGCCATTATAAATATTTTTTTATTGAAAAAAGGAGGAAAGTTCTTCGCCCTTCTATTTAGAAACATGAAAAGAAATATATATTGAAATTGTAAGAAAAATCTCGATACTAAGATAGTTTTATTATATTCAAATATTTCAATATAACAATAACTAATAATAGTAATGCCGTACCTACTATATCGGAAAAGATGATCTCTAGGTATCCAAGCCAACAGGGAGTAGAGCAAATCCCACATCACCGTGCATATTGTCGCTGTATTCACTAGCGCGTAACAACCTAACACCGACTCCCGCGCAGTGCCGCAATGGCGGTGTGGTGCGGCGCGCGTATACTGCCGCTCGAGAGGCGCGTGTATTCCATCACGCTAGTGGTTGGTTCATTTCTTGATTAATTTTTGTGTAGATTAGGAGGTACAGTGCAGTGTTATAGTTATGTTTAAATTTACAAAAAAATTTTTTTTTTCAATTTTTATGAAAGTGAGGAAAATATAAGTAACTCCGGCAAACATTCTTACTATAAACTTCATAATATAAATAATAATAAAGGACTCTTTAATTATACCATGTTTCTCTTTTATTGCTTGAGAAAAGGATTTGCAATTTTACTTAGTGGAAAACTAAAAGAAGTCTTGAAATGTCTTGTGATCTCCTGTAGAACAATGTCTTCATTAGTTTTTATAAGTTTCCTCGAGAGGATTACGTTTTACTTGTTCTCTTTTCTCAGTTCTCAGTGTTGATAATGGCTTGTAAAATTTAAAAATAACTCAAGTTACTAACGAATATGTCCTGCGAAATATTTTTTTAAGTAAATCTGGGTACTGGTGTACTTAAATATATTATACTGTCCCCATGAGAGATTGAACCCGCGACCAAAGCGTTCAATAAGGCGCGTCCCTACTGAAGTGCGACAGTAAACTGTTATTGTTCACAGTTTATTTTTATGAGTTTTACTAGTATTCTTGTAGATAGATATTTCAAATAATCGTATTTTTTTATGGTTGGCCTAACACTCCATTACAAATCGAATCTGAACATTCTGTAACTAATCGACTACATTCCGACAAAAACATTAATTGAGATAATAATACACTAAGAAAGTTGTGGAATTTTATAGAATTTTAGTAGTGACCGTTTTTGTTATATATTCTTTGGATGATACTACTATACATACTATACATTACATGTAAATTGTGAAAAATGCAAGTTTTGCAAATACTACATTTCTGGGCTAAGCCATTTATACAAAACAGTTAAAATTTAAAAAAAATATCTGATTTAAATCCACATTTATTGAGGCTAATTTAGTCCAACAATGGCAAGTTTTGTTATAACAATGGGATTTTTTGTATTTTATCTTCTATGGGATAAAAACAATTAATGATTGTATTTTGAACACCACTAAATATTATTCTCACAAACTGTATTACACTTAATTAAAATTGCTTAGCGTGGTGCGAATGAACGAAATTACTTACATTGTCGGAGCAAAACTGATTGGATTTTCCTTAATAGTTCATGTAAAGAAAATCTATAATTTCTTTTAAAACATGTATGTATATAGTATTTCTATATAAACACAATAGGTACTTATTTACGAATATTTTCATTGTAAAATAGTAAATGTTACTACCGTAATCAGTTAAGATAAAATCTCGAATTTTATCGCTGGATGTTTTTCGCTTCATAAATTTTTCAATTATATAGCAATTTTTCCTTCACTTTTTTTAAATTTGTTTACTATACCTAAATAGATTTAGAACATTTTTTATAGATAAATTGTAACCATACATATAGTAAAAAAGATCGCTCTATGTATCCATGTACATACAGAGAGAACTTTCATAAGTTATATGAAACACTATTATTGGGGACATTTATCAAAAACAATGATTTTTTAAATTTTTTTATTTGTTTATCTTTGGTTGTCTGTGTGTTCGTGGACACTAATCTCAAAAACGGCGATTTAAATGCAGTTTTCTCTATTGTATATTAGTGAACTTCTCTCAACATTTAGTTCTTGTACTACATATATCTTTTATTCATTTGTAGCTAAGTAAGAATTAGCTTTAAAGAATTCTATGAAGCACATTATAAATATAGGTTATGCTTAGATTTCATATAATTTGTACGCTAGAGCTCGCTTTTGTGAGAATAAGCGGTCATCACGAATTGGGTGAACGGAACAAATTTTCTCTTAAAGTTCTTTGTCATACAATCTGAAACGTTGGAATTTGACATTTATAGGCTGCGTTTTTTATAACTGATAAATATACATTTTTAATATTAGGACCTTTTCTAACATCTATTATAATTTGATCACCAATGTTGCCAATGTAGAGGTTTGTTAGAGAAAGATTATTGAAAATAATTATAATTATTCTCTAATCAATAATTAATAAATAATCAATGGTTTCTTTAACTGTTTGACTATAACAAATTAAAATCATAATATACTACATAATGTGATTTACTAAAGGGCTACCACTATGCCTAAATATAAACATTATTATTAATTGTATAATATTTATGATTTTAAAAACGTTTTTACTGTAAGGCTATTACAATGCTACTAGAACAAAGTCAAGTAACATACTTTCAGTATATTATATACAGTTATTAAATGGATTGATGTGGAAAAATTTAGTTTTTGCCAATCCTGAGAAATTTCTAAAATGAGAATTTCTCTGGATTGTGCACTGTTAATGGTCCATCACAAATACCCTTTTTAGATATATAACCGATTGTACAATTGCGTCTATTTCTCATATGAGGTTAATGTCCAAGGTACATTCAGACGAGTGACGGCCAATTCTTGTAACTTCAGATAGCACACTAACAAAGGGTTTGAGAGTCATTGATTAGGTACTTTTAAATAATATTAACTTATGATTTAGCTTTATTCTCATTTTACCTGCTTAGTGATCGAGTGGCGTACAGGTCGTAAGTTAATACCCTTAAGTTAATACCCTTATAGATGTTTAAATTGTGAATATCAATCAGTATATCTTATATTTGAGTGTTGGTTTATCTAACTCTAACTACTAAAACTTGAGAGATTTTAGACAGACATTAAATTGAATATTTTTAGGCGAAACTACAAATCACTGTACTAAACGGCTTTATAGCTTTTAAATAGCTATTTAACAGTTAACACCCCATGGCTCTTGTTACAAGAACTACAATAGAGCACAGTCACGATTAAATCAATCATGACGACTGGGGTAAAGTAAATGTCGACTTAACTAATCCAGATACCGTTTGAAAGCGTAAAATAACAATTTAACGTTTGGAGTTATTTGATGTGTACAAATCAGATTTGATTTTTTTGTTTCATACTATATCCTCCATGTAGCAGGGTATGCAGAAGGAGCCTAATGAGATCCCACTTTCCGCCGAGTTTATTGGAGGAATTTCCTTTAGACACACTGTTTTAAGTGGACCGAAAATAACTCTAACATTTTGACGAAATTTGGTCTTATTACTAATATATTAAATTGTTATTAAATTATATAAGTAACGTAATATTTATTTCTGTATATTTTATTTATAGAATTATTTTCTTTATTTCCAGATAGACCCAAACACAGCGTTCCTTCGCGCGGCTCGCGGCGGTCAACTCGACACAGTGGTCGACTTACTCGACTCCGGTGCTGTAAAAGATATAAACACATGTAATTCGGTAAGTTGTTATAAAAATTACATATATTTTATAACTTAGAGTGACGCCTAATGTCGTTTTAATCGTTTATAGAAATTTCATACTGGGGTGTGGAAACCAATGCAGCGCTTTGCATAGACAAAAGTGTTACATTTGTTACATTTACAAACTATGTAAGAGTGTTAAGGCACTAGGCTCTCTCTGTCTACCTTGCTACATGAGGAATAGAATAATGAAACTGAAAAAATATTAATATAAAATATAAAAAAATGTGTGTAATTGCCAATTGCCTATTTTTTTATATTTTAAAGTTATTTCGTCAGTTTTCCCATCCCAAACAGTGTATTTCAAAAACAAGAAGCTCCAAAGTGCCATTTTTTGCTGTTATCACAAAAAAATTAGCTAGCACTAAAATTAATTAATTATACCTAATCCACGACTGTACTTACTGTTTATTTTTATCTCGCTGTGGCTTTTAATGTTTTTGTTTAGTTCAACGATCTTTACTACAAAGGAAATCTTTCAGTCATAGGTATTGGCTATTAAAGATTTGTTATCAGTTTTAATTGTATAACGAATCTGGTTGGTTAGTTATTCAGTATATATGATTATACTATAAATTTATAATAAGTTATATCTTGTGTTGAATATAATCATTAAAAAAGGCTTTCGAAAAGTAATTATTTTATTTACCCCAGTTATATTTAACCACAATTTAACCTTGATTGGAATATGCACAAATTAATCAGATCTAACCCTTGTCAAGAGTTAAACCGTTTTATCCCTACAGTTTAGTACTCCTATTATAAAAATACGATCGACTAATTAATTGACTCTTATGATACAGATATATATATATATATATATTGAACACATTATTCCCACTCCGGAGATTGATCATTAAATACTTTTCAATTTTTATTTGTATAATATTTAATTATATTTTTCATCATATTTAAATATTTTTTTATTTCTCACTTCCAATAGTCTTATTGGTATGTGTGTGTGTGTGTGTGTGTGTGTGTGTGTAAAGTGTGGATTGAAATTGAACCTACAACCGTTTCGTTTATAGTCAGACGCTGCACCGCACCGCAACGCTCTCTATTTACATTAATTTCCTTGTTATTTTCCAATTATACACATTGAATAATACAATAAAACACTTTACAACCTTAAAGTCACTTATCCTGTGACACATAGGCAACTATGAGCTCGCAGACGTGATCGATATCGGTGCCAAGTCCCGAGACGAATCGGGTCAAGTCATAACTCACTTGTAGTCCTCTAGGAAAAGCTCTATTCTTTTCTGAAAGCACATTTAAAATGTGTCACTTAGATAAAAGTTCTTGCTAATGTAATATTTTCATTTCAAATCGTAACTACTGTTTATTATTTCGCTGAAACTATCTAAATAATTCAAATAAATATTATGTATATAGGTCTATTATAAGTAGTTAGTATACTTTTATTTTGCAAAGACAGTTATTATTCCGTATATTTTTTATAAGAAAGAAAATATGTAAAGCAACTTTGAGAACCACAGTTAATGCCACCAATTTTTCGAAAGACTGATAAAATTTTATTAACCACGTTCACAATAAAGATTTTAGATTTTTTTATATAATAATATGTGTAACGATACGGGATCAATAAACTTTGTAATATGTTTATTGGGTCGCATATTCGTGTATTGTGTATTCTTAAGACTTGTACCTATGTAGTTTTAAGGAAGTATAAATCATTATTCTTAATTTATTGCAAACAAAAAAATTTGCACCCAATTACTATTTATTCAAATAAAAGCGTTTCGCATTTTTTTGCCATTTACCTATCATTTTCTAGAAATACACAATAATATATGTATATAAATATAAACTCATTCAGTCATACGCTTGTGCCACTTCGCCACAATGGCATCATTGAAGTTGCATTGTAAGTGCAACGGTTGTAGGTTCGATTTTCATTCGGGGAAATGAATTAAGGCAAGTACGACGTTAAGTTTCACCACTCAACACGCAATGCCATGAAAATTCAGCGGAGAGTATTAAACGGAGTGTCTAAACACTAAGTTCCGGAATAATACTGGAAACAGCGTGAAGCACAAAGCAAAACTCAAATAATTCAAATCCAATCGAATGAAATCATTTTCTTTGAAGACATACGTCTAATCAAAATCGTCATCAGCCGTAACATCAAAGTAATAGTCCCCTACCGCAGTATCTATTAGTTCTCTGGCACCATAAGTGCATCTACAGTCAAGACTAGGACCGGGTGACCTATTAACTCACTTTGCGGTCTAGGGACCAATCACCCTCGTAATTATACACAGTTCCCCGGCTATATCATTATATTTTGTATAATGACAGCGTTTAAAAGGGTTATTTCGTATTTGTTAATGCCTATATATTTATTGTATGTTTGTTGTATGGGCTTAATAGTTTTGGTGTAGGGTGTCAAAATTTTTATATAATTATATGTTGTTTTGTTAATTTTTAACAGACATTTCCTTTGCTTTCAAAGCTTTCCAATCTGATACGAGAGGAAAAAGAAGACAGATATAAAACATTATTTATTTATCTTTTGTTTTTTTTTCTTCTATTTTATGTAATTGTCTGTTTGCTAGCTCTATTGTTGGCAATAGGTAAAAAGTTAATTTAAAATGATACCTACCTGATAAAACTAGGTTAAACATTTTTCCTTACAAAAAATACATTAAATCAATTGATTAAATCTTAAGGACTAAATGATGCACCACTACTTATGCTCCTCATCATTATATGTACATACTAAGAAAGAAATGTAATCAATTGCGCTTGCGTTTGGCGGACGTTGATGATCTACGAGCTGGCTTCCTTGCAGTACTTACCTACAGACTAGTTCCTGCTCTCTTTATAAAGTTGATGTGAATGTGATAACAATATGGATTATCTATCTAAATCCTATAAATAATCTAGATTTTAAGTTTTGCCTAAATTGTGGCGTTTACCCAAAACGTAGATTTTATATTTTTGTAAATATTTACATTTAGTTATCTTTTTACAATTTCCATTATTTTTTTAATTATTACGTATAGTTTCAGAATCGTATGTCACTCTCGGTCTAATGCAGAAATTATTATATTCGAAGTATAATCATTTCTTGTGGAGTAGGAATCGAATCCATCACATCCGTGCCACGGTCAATACCATTTATCATTATAAAATATTGCTCGTATTCACGTTGCTTGTCTAAAATATTTTACGATCTATCTCCGCTAGAAACGTATGAACTTCCGCTGCATTAATTCACTTACAGAAATAGCTCCACCATATTAACATACATCCGTGTTTCAGTGTCATGGTGATCGTATCGTTTCGCATACAACTGTGTCACGGTTAGGTTTTGTTTGCTTGTGTTGCAAATCAAAATCGTATCGTATATGAGATACGAGAACAATATGCATTGTGAAATTTTTCCTGTTTTCGGTATGTCGATATTGAGAATGCTAAGTTTGCAGGTTGAGTTTAACTGCAGATTCAAAATGTTATATTATACGTTTGTAGATGTTTATGTATATATGTATGTATGTATGTATGTATGTACTTAGCGTTGCTCAATTATTGTTATTTTATATTATATTAATACGATATCATACGATTCATGATTTACAGGTAGTTGGCCATGACCATGTTTGTTATTTTCTTTTTTTTTGATTTGTGTTACTTTAATAGATCACTGGCGACCTATGCGCGGCTTAGCATGCTTAACTTATTGTATTATTATAACCATTTATTTTTACAATTGTAGCCTATGTGCTACTCTGATTCAAAAGCTTCGTCAAATTTTAGTAGTTTTTAAGTAAAAATAGAACAAACATACGCCTCACATACAAACCTTACAAACATTACATACATTACGCAACTCAAAACTCACTCAACTTTTCTGCTTTAATCAGCCATTATACAGCTGTCTGTAAAATATACAAAAATATGATTATTATAGAAATGAACAAAGTAACCTATACATATAATATTTTTGAATTATTTGAACTTTGACATTTTTAAATGTTTAATGTTCAAATTTTTATACGTTTTCTAAATAAGTATTTGAACTTTGGTTTTAATTATTTATGTTATTATCTACCCAAAATGCAAATAAGATATTTATTGTAATTGTAGAATTTTAAAGATGGTATTCCAATGTATAATTAATATTTTTATTGTGAATGGAGGCGACCTTCAGAGTAGCTAAACGTTCAGCTCCACTGCACAAACGTAGCTGGGATCCATTACAAATTCACAGGTGCCATGACTTGCACAGTCTTGCTATAAATATATACCAGTAGCTTTAAGTCTGCGTCTAATAGTTAAAAAAGTTAGTTATCAGTTAAATAATAGTTTATTATTTAGTGTAGGAATGTCTATAGTTGATTACATAAATATAATTTTTAAATATAGAACATTAATGTTTTACTGTAATATTTTACAACTTATAAAATATGATTTAAATAAAAAAAAAAAACTAAACTAGCTTCACGCTGTATTCCGCTCACAGCAGGGTAGGCAGAGGGAACCTACTGTTAAGACACCCCCGCTTTCCGCCGAATTCTGGAGGTTTTGCGTGTTGAGTGGAACTCAACGTCGCACTTTGTCCTGTATATGTAAATATACATTTAAATAAATATTTAATTTCCTCGGGTGGGGGTAAAACTTACAATTAGTTGCGTTTACATACACTTTGTGCCCCTGCGCCACGACTGGCATCAATGTTGTTTTCAAAATTATATTAAAAAAATATTTTTTATTATTTTTCAGAATGGTCTCAATGCTTTACACTTAGCAGCTAAAGATGGACACATTTCCGTTGTCGAGGAGCTTCTAAAGCGTAGTGCGACAGTCGACGCAGCCACTAAAAAAGGTATAGGTATATTCATACAAATTAAATATTAGAGTTTTGTTATTTTTCTCAAAGGGAATCTAGCGCTAACCGTAAACCGTAACCGTTCTTAACTTTTCGCCAAATTTTCAAGTCATTGCGTGTTGAGTGGCAGAACTTAACAATGAATTTTGTCCCGTTACCAGAGCAAGGATATGAAAATTAAAATAATTAATTAAGTCCCCAAGTCGAGAAATCGAACATACAACCGTCGCGTTTACAGCTACACGCTGTGACACTGCGCCAGGAAGACTTCAATATATTTTATATGTAATGAGATTTCTTAATCACCATAAAAACTAATTTCTATTGTGATTGTTAAATAGATATATTGAGAAAAAATTAACTTTTCTCTACTTTATTCCTAATATAAAAGCGCAATGTTTTATTAATTTAAAAAAAACTAAATTGGGCATCTATCTCTTATACTCCTCATTCTTTGTTCATCAGGCAATACAGCCCTTCACATAGCATGTCTAGCCGGCCAAGAATCAGTAGCGCGGGCGCTGCTCGGCGCCGGCGCCAAAGCGGATGCCCAATCTGCGGCAGGTTTCACTCCTCTGTACATGGCGGCGCAGGAAAACCACGCAGGGTGTGTCAAAATGTTGCTGGCCGCTGGTGCCAGTCAGACGTTGGCTACGGAAGTATGTATTGGCATTATTTGGCAGATTAATTTATTAAGATTTTTTTAAGCTTCGCGCTGTGTCCCTAATGTAGCAGGTTAGACAGAGGGAGCCTAGTATTAAGACACGCCTATCCCCACTTTCCGCTGAATTCTGGAGGCATTGCGTGTGGAGTGGCGGAACTCAACGCCGCGCTTTGCCTCGACACCAAAGCGACAAATGTGAAAATATTAAAATATTTTATTTCCTCGAGTATGAATCGAACCTACGACTTGTCACGTTTACAGTCACCTGGTATCCGGTGCCCCCGCGCCACGACTGTCCTCCATTTATTTTTATTTTTTTTTTAATTTCTGTTCTTAACCTTTATTTTGTGTCAACAAAATGGGTTTTTATAACTATCATACAATAGGAGTAAATCAAGCAGAATATATATTTCATCGTAAAATGATATTTGAAGAAGAATCTGGAATATTAGAAATTGTTTCAGTTCTTTATAACATGAAATATAGGATGTTTTTTCGTAATAACGAAACGTGAACGTTTTCGTATATTTTGTATATTTATATTTCTATACATTTTTAGGTTATTTGGTGTGTTATTCAAAAAGTTACACTTTTAAATTCAAAATGCAATATTTGTATATTTTATTTATTTGAAATCCATTACTAGCTAATTAAAATAAATCAACTGAGTATAAAAGATGGTGACTCTGTGCGTAAAAATAGCTTGAAGTTCTTACTCAACTAATATTGTCTCTATTATACTCTTCAGGATGGATTCACACCACTGGCAGTGGCAATGCAACAAGGCCATGACAGAGTGGTCGCAGAACTACTAGAATCAGACACGCGGGGTAAGGTGCGACTGCCCGCCCTACACATCGCTGCTAAGAAGAACGATGTTAAAGCTGCTACTCTTTTACTCGAAGTGAGTAAATTATTATTTTTTTATTTTGTATGCAAGATTGAATTAATGGAATATATGTAAGTTTATATATGTAGATTTACGTACATAGATATGTATAATAAATAATAGGAAACGCTAAAAGTATATAGGTATAGGTTAATTATATATGCGAATTCAAATCAATAAGTAAAAGAATCTTTGTTTATTGTTTTGTGTTACTTTTAGTAATTATAAAGTGTAAATAGTGAAAAATTCTAATGAATACTATTTTATCTATACTAGCGATATAACAGACAAACAGGCAAAAAATAACAATTAGTGTTATTGCTTCTAATACATTACTAAATGCCACCAGTAGTGACCGACCGAGGATTCGGCTTAGGCCAGTTTCGGCTAACAATCGTAGGTTCGGCCATAGTTTTAGTTTCGGCCAAAATACTGCCTGACCTTCGGCCAAACCAAAACCTGAGTACTTGTTTGTATAGTACTTGTTTATAAGTATAGATTTAAAGTTAGTTAGTTTATTCATTCGCAACTAAAGTATTACAGACCTAAAAAAAGTAAGCAATAATGACAAACAGGCCAATTTTACAGCCTACGCTTGAGAAAAAAATACTTAAGCCTTAGCGTAAAACTCCATATTGTTACAGGATTATTGAGGATTGTAAATCACGTTATGTAAATCAGGTCACAGCTCCGAGTCCTGATTCCGTTATATTACATTCCATTTGCTTTTATTTTCAGTTAACTAATAATATTTGTATATACGATAAAATGACATTTGGAATAATAAAAAGAATTAACACCAAAAACAATTAAAATACCGTTTTGATTTTTTGTTCTAGTCTTGTAATTAAACTAATTTTCTATTACACTTTTTCTTTTTAAACTTTATTTGGAACAGAATTTTGTACTAATAGCGTTTGATAGTCACAAGATAGTTTCTATATAGATAAATTATGAAAAAAAATACTAAAAGTTCTTAACATTTTTTAAAAGTGTTATTCTGCACTTAGTATAGGAACACTTACTTAATAAGTCCTAAAAGTTCATTAAAGAATTATTGTTAGTAAAGTTATATTATACTAATATAATCGTAAAATCGTGTTGTCTACATAAAGTAGTAATTATAAAATAAAGCCTGTAGTTTTACAGATATATTTGAAATTTACTACTTTACTAGGATAACTTGTTTTCTACTTAACATTAACAATTTTTCTACGTAATCATACTCGAGTTCGCTCTGTCCAAGCGCTCTGACTACTAAGCTATATAGGTTCTCATGAAGCTACGTCGAAGGTCTTATACTTTGTTACTACTTATTTATGTCGTTGGCATCTTTTTATAAATTTTGAATGATTGACTAGATGATAGATAATATTTTTCTATACTTACTGTCTAAGAAAACTTTAAAAATAATCCAATAATCTTTTCAGAACGAACACAACCCGGACGCATGTTCCAAGTCAGGCTTCACCCCCCTCCATATCGCTGCACACTATGGGAACGTGGGAGTAGCTAAGGCGCTGTTATCATCTGGTGCAGACCCGGGCAGAGCCGCGAAACACAATATAACTCCTTTACACGTTGCGAGTAAATGGGGGCAACTGGCTATGGTGGATCTGCTGGTGGAAAATGGTAATTTGGTTTTGTTATTTTGAATTTTAAAGCCTTATTAATATTATATTAGCACCTAATAGTTTACAATGGAGAACATAGTTTCTTAGTTTGACACCTTATCATACACACCGGGTAGGCGGAGTGACTCTGAGGAGAACGTGACGTTAAGACATTTCGTCCCACTTTTCGCCGAATTCTGAAGACATTGCGTGTTGATCTCTACGCCGCGCCTTGCCTTGCTAGCGAGAAAATGAACTTAGCTTCGCGCTTTATCAGAGAGAACGGAGCGCCATACGCTACGGTACATACCTCTTTCGCCTCGTCCATTGTCATCAACCTCTTCATATATGCCCTCCGAAGGGTCCTCATGCTTTTACGTGAACTTCCCCAGTATCATTGATACTAAGTTTTGAAGGTCAACCGAGGTTTCCCCTTACCTCTCTTACCACTTTTCCATCATAAATCTTTTTTGCCATTCTTTCATCACTCATTCTTTCGACGTCCCCAAACCAGTTCAGCACGTTCGTCTTCATTCTTATCGTGACATCCTCGCTAGTACCTGCCATTCTGTGTCTCTTTATTGCGGATTTGATCAGATGATTGAGAAAATGAAAATATTAAATATTTTATTTCTTCGAGTGGGCTTTGAACTCACAACATGTCACGTTTAGAGTCGTATGCTTGTGCCCCTTGTGCCACGATTTGTTCTAAAATCTAGTAATAAATATTGTGAGGTGTTCAAAAAATATGAGTATAATATATTAAAGTCAGGGTTTTTTGTTATTATGTTAGTTACATAAGTATTTTGAGTAGAAGAGTGAGAATTATATTTTGTATTATTATACTTTTAATCTGGTTTCTATTTACATGTACAATAGGGGCAAATTAGAAGACGGTTTGGCTTCATTATATAATGCATGTCTTGTCTCTTAAATCTCAGATATCTTATCTTAGATTGAAAATACTCAAATTTTGGAAAAAAAAACGGATGAAATATCCTCTAAAAAGATTTTTTTATTAAGGAATACTTCATCACAACTAAAAAATCATACAGTCACTTAACACTTTTACCTTCTCTCTCTCTCTGCTATACGCAGCGTGTGCAGCTACAGCGTGAAGCGTAAAGCTTAACATAATATATTTTAAGAATTGTATGGTAAATACTTATTATTGATTACAGGTGCCAACATAGCGGCGATGACGCGCGACGGGCTCACGCCGCTGCACTGCGCCGCGCGCTCCGGACACGGCAACGTAGTGTCGCGCCTCCTCACGCACGGCGCACCCATCACCAGCAAGACCAAGGTGACCTCAATGTTTAAACGTCTAATATGTTAAATTATATTTGGTGAATGAGGCCGTCGTGGCGCAGGGTCACAAAGGTGTGACTGAACTGGGATTTGATGCCGCGTGGGGGAATAAATTATTATTTATTTATATTTTCATTTCTTCCCTGGCATCAAGGCTCGGCGTTGAATTCCGCCACTCAACAAGTTCAGCGGAAAGTGGGGAACGAAGTGTCTTAACACTATCTTCTCTCTGCCTATCTTGGTGTATGCGGGATACAGCATGAATATTCATATTAACATGTTATGGGGAAAAAAATATGTTTTGGGGATTTTTGTTGACCTAAAGAAGGCTTTCGATACAGTTAGTCATAACCTACTTATAAAAAAATTGGAAGCATTAAAAATCACTGGAATGGCATTAAATATGTTAACGTCTTTTTTAGATAATAGATTTCAAGTAATAAAAATGGGCAATAACAAATATCAAAGTAGTACTGTTCATGTAAATTACGGAGTTCCACAAGGCTCAATTTTGGGTCCACTACTCTTTTTAATCTATATAAATAATATCACCGAAATTGGGCTAAATGGGCATCTCACTCTCTATGCAGATGACACTTGTTTATTTTACTTTGGATCTATGGCCACTATAATTGCACAAGCTCAAGAAGACTTAAACAAGCTATATACATGGTTCCAATATAATCTTCTAACTATAAATATCTCTAAAACATGTTACATAATTTTTAAAGCTAAAAATAAGCCTGTCTCCTTGCACAAACCGCTCGTTATTAATAATCTCCCAATAAAACAAAAAACCACTGAAAAATACCTAGGAATAATTATGGATAGCACATTGTCGTGGAACGCACATTTAAATCATATATTAAATAAAATCTCGGCGCTCCTGGGATCGCTACGTAACATTGTAAGGTGTATACCGTGTAGAATGCGCTACGTCATTTATAATACGCTAGTCAAGCCCCATTTGCTGTATCTGGTTGAGGTTTGGGGTAGTGTCGCCAAAACAAAATTATCAAACGTACAAAGAGCACAAAACAAATGCATTAAACTAATATTTAATTATCCACGATAAACATCTAGTAAAAAAATTTATGAAAACACAGGAGTAATGACAATTCGCCAACTGTACGTTTACAACATCTGTATCTATATACGAAAAATACTAAATAAAACCGTACATAGCAATATATCCTTTACTAAAATACATCGAATCGTGAATGCCGAGCTAGTTTATTGGTGCTGCCCAGAACAAGGACCATTTACGGTAAAAAAATGATAACTTTCGAAGGAGCGCAATTTTATAATAAAGTACCATCACATATAAAAAATGTTAACTCATTTAACACATTTAAATGTCAATTGGCGAAATACGTCCGCGATAATTATTAACAATGTGTTAAGTAAGTATAAAATTTACCATTTTGTCACAATAACTTTATCTTTAACTACTTTAAGCTATTTTTGTATACGTAAATGTAACTTTTGACAGCGACAACTTAACTATTGTATTTTAAAGTATTGTTTTCAAGTAAGTGGCTTAGGTCTTATTGAGAATAAATGTCTATAAACTGAAACTGAACATCAAATTGGGATTTATCACTTTCTTAATCGCTGTTTTTCATCATTTTTGGTTTACCATTGTTTTAATTTGTGGTAAAGATAACCAATGACAATATTCGCATATACTCTGTTTTACGTTCAGTATATAGGAAGCATGAAGCTGATAAAATTTAATAACTAGGCAATCTACTCCGCGTTTTTGTTTTTATTAAATTGTTTTACAAGAATATTTGCGAAAAGGGAAGTATTAACGTTTTTCATTATATTATTAGCATTTATTTTAAATTTATAATTTTACTATGTTCGACGAATGGGATCGATTCTTATGAATCATCCCTTTTCTCGCTCTATTAACAAAATTCCCTCTGCCTACCGGCTATATGCCGAATATTGAAAAATAAATATGATTTCTCATTTCCAGAACGGCCTAACACCTCTCCACATGTCCGTGCAAGGCGAACATGTGGAGACGGCCAAGGTGCTGCTCTCTGAAGGCGCTCCAATCGATGACGTCACCGTCGATTATCTCACAGCGTTACACGTGGCGGCGCATTGTGGACATGTTAAGGTGATTTTACTAATATTATTTATGAAGTATGTTCTTTACATTTAGTATTTAAGCTTGAAGCCGCACTCAATGGACAGACTTTCACTGTCTACTCTCACAGATGGCGCTGGCGATAATAACGTGGTGGTGTACACCAAGTTGAGTTTGCCTATTTATACTAGTCAATATAATGTGTGAATAATGTGTGAATGAGTGAATGCATGAAGAATAAGTTTTAAAGGTATTTACACTTCATTTAATGTGAATAAAAAATAAATAAAAATATAAATAAATAAACAAAAAATAATAATTTTATATTACGAAATAACCGAATGTCTCTAAGTTTTTAAAGTTACTGATTGTAAACGCTAAGGTTATGGTTGCGAATCACACTTGGAGTAATGAATTATTCATTTTCTTACACTCGCAACAAGAAGAGCACGACGGTTGCATCACTTAACACACAATCTTCAGGAAAGTGAACTGTGCTTAGGAAACGGAATATCTTAACACTAGGTTCTCTCAGCTTTGTGCCTACCACCGCTACATGCGGGATACAGCGTGAAGCCGCTCAAATAAAACTAACTAGAATAAGGTTATAACGACACAGTATCACACGAGTTTCTAATAGATAAATTAATTTGATAATAAATGTTTCAATGTTTATATAATATTATTAACTGCCAAACATACGACTGTTGAAATTCACAAATCTAACTATTTATACATGCGTTATTATTTTTTTTTTGCTTTTACAGGTGGCAAAACTTCTATTAGATAGAAATGCAGATGCAAACGCTCGAGCACTTAATGGCTTCACACCTCTACACATTGCGTGTAAAAAGAATAGACTAAAGGTCGTTGAATTACTTCTGAAATATGGTGCTAGTAAGTAAAAGTATTGTAACATCGTAATCACATAAGATTTATTAATTTTATTATAAAATAATAACTTGAGTAAAACTTAAAACTAACTTGTAGCAGCGCTTCATAGAGTTTGAATGTTAATGTGACAGTTGTACTCCATTTGGAGAAATGATTTTTTTTCTCCTTCTGGTAACAAGACTAAGGGCAACGTTAACGTTCCACAACTCAACAAGCTAGTCTTCATGCCGCATTCCGCATATAGATAGCAGGGTAAAAGGGGAAATCTAGTGATAAAACACTTCGTTCCCCACAGCGGGTAACACGGGGTGTCTCGATATAATTGAGGAAAGGAGTGTCTTTGCACGCCCTTAGTGTACTCGAGGATGTACCAATATTATAATCTAGCACTAATGCGACTTATACTTTAAAAATGTATTTGTCCAGTATAAACATGTAAATAATTTTTAAATTGATAATAAAGAAAGGATTTAATTTCTACTAGGGGAATGATTCTGTAAGATGGACAACATTTGGACTCTGACACTCAACATACGCATTTTTCGGATTAGCACAAATGCTTTGTAGTAATTTCACTTGTAATTTAGGCTTGCATTTTATAATTTATTATATTGATTGTAATTACACATTATTTGCCCGTAAAATCCAAAATGATGTGTCTTAACACTTAATTATACATTATTTGTATTCTTTATTTTTAACACTAAGTATTATTTCCAGGTAAATCAGCAACAACAGAATCCGGTCTAACACCACTGCACGTGGCCTCCTTCATGGGTTGCATGAACATCGCGCTGGTGCTGGTGGGCGCGGGCGCGGACGCGGACGCGGCGACCGCGCGGGGGGAGACCCCCCTGCACTTAGCCGCGAGGGCACATCAGACCGATTTAGTTAGGGTGTTGTTGAGGAATAATGCTAAGGTGATTTCAGATTTTATATGGTTATTTATTTTTTTTGTTTTTGTTTTGAATTATTATTATTATATAAATTTAATTTAAGTCTATATTAATTAATGTTAAATATACAAATAAAAATACATTATAAAGGATATAAGCTATGATAAGCTTAACACAACATGCAGGAAAAAAAAGCAAAATTTGTATAGAAATTTTATTAACTTTTGATTTATATTATGGCTAAAGATGTTTTTTGACGTAATTAGACTATCCAATTTCGTAAATTTATACGCAGTTCAATGTTAGGTGTGAAATTATATATTCACAATTTGCAGTTATCTTGTTACAAAGCGTATAATACTGCTTTCTTTATAAAAACGTAAAATATTTTAATTCCATTTTTATTCCATTTTCAGGTGGAAGCTCGAGCAAGAGAAGAGCAAACTCCCCTCCACGTAGCGGCTCGACTCGGGCACGGTGACATAGCTGCGTTGTTATTACAACATGGTGCTCAAGTAGCTGCTACTACTAAAGACAGATATACGCCGTTGCATATTGCTGCTAAGGAAGGTACGTCTCCTTTTTTTACTTTAGTTCGGTTTCTAAGTACCCCAAAAGAAAAAAAAATATTTGTAAAAACAAAAACCCGGACTGCATCAAACTATAAAAAAAATAAACAAGCCCAATAGTTTATTAGGATTAACAGTCGGGACCTCTTTAAATTATGCGGGGTTCCTAGTAAAGATTTTATTGATTGAAGAATTACTTATAGGTCCCGACTGTTAATCCTAATAAACTATTGGGCTTGTTTATTTTTTTTATAGTTTGATGCAGTCGGGGTTTTTGTTTTTAAAAATATTTTTTTATTTTTCATTTTTTTGTTGGAATTTATTACGGTAATGATAATCATGATATACCTTTTTGAAATCCTGAAATTGAGCTCTTGAGTTTGATACCCATATTGTAGTATTCGAACCAAAAAAATTTTTTTTCACTAAGTCCAATGGCGTCCCACAGCCGCCATGATTATTTTTTACTAACGTCACCTATCTAAGAACACTTGGGCTGCTAATACAAACCTTAAATATGTAAATCCGTTCAGCAGTTCAGGAGATACGAGGTAATAAAGAATATTACATACATACAAGATACGCGCGAAAAACATAACCCTTCCTTAGCAGTCGGGAAAAACGGACCTTATCATTATATGCATTGTCATTACAATATGCTACTACTAGATACAAAATATGCACTTTTGCATATTGCGGAAGGTAAAGTATGTATAATATACTTTTTGGGCATAAATTAGGTTTACGGAGTTCTACATACATTGAAATAAGTGTCATGGTAAAATTCTTAGCAAAATATCGAAAAGTGACATCTACAATCGAATTTATACTCATAACCGTCACTGTCATTATCATTAAATATATTTAACTCAAGCCCGACTCGATGCCGCCTTATGCGTCCTACTGAAAAAAAATTATGAAAATAATTTCTTCTACCGAGTAGCTTCGCCATGACTTCAAATAATACTAACTATTTATTATGTGTGTATATTGTTAAACAAAAAATGACTTTTTTATTTAAAAGGCAAAGAAGAAGTCGCTTCCATACTCCTCGACCACAACGCCCCAATCGAAGCGGAAACACGTAAAGGCTTCACTCCACTACATTTAGCTGCTAAATATGGTGATATAGGAGTGGCGAGGCTTTTACTAGCTCGAGGGGCGCAGCCGGACGCGCCCGGCAAGAGCCATATCACGCCGTTACATATGGCCACTTACTATGGACATCCGGATATAGCTTTGCTTTTACTGGATAAAGGTATTTATTTGTTTATCTATTATGTTTATTGTTTGGTTAGAATGGAGTGAGTACTATTGTATTTTTTGTGTACAGTTTCCAAGTACCCACTTGGTGAATCTCAAAAATGTTATACATTTCTTATTGTGGAATATCAATTTAAAACATGTTAAAAATATTAAATTATAAAATTTGTTTTATAGTGATTTTAAATATTCTGAGAAAAATCCCTTATATAAAAATATTGACTAATGTAAATTTGGCTTTGTTAATGTGCACTTGTGTTCAAATGTATAACAGCGTTTAATTGATTAGTAATTGTGTTTTATTGGCTCCAATAATTCATTCTTGAGAGTAATTAAAATTGCCAAAGGTCAAATAGGTTAGAATGTTCATTTGTAATTTATATTTTACATCTGTATATTCATTCATACATGCTTTATTATTGTTCTTACGTTATCAGCTTTTTGTATTCATCTGTATTGCTGTCATACTCTGTGTCATAATAGAGATTTTTTTAGTCTGAAAGTAAATAAAGACTAATTTTTTAAATTTATTTTAGAAATTGCTTTTGGTTAATTTAAACATTTGCTTATCCTATTTATATACTTTAAAGTCTTGTTTTAGACATCATACGTGTAATAAGTACTTTGAGTAATGGTTTCGTCATAAATACATATATACATACACACGTCACAAAGTAATCCCAAAACATAAGCTAAATTCATTATTTAGTAAGCTAGAAACAAAATTTCCATACAGGTGCCTCCCCCCACTCTCTCGCTAAGAACGGGCACTCCGCTCTCCACATCGCTTGTCGACACAACCATCCGGATATCGCTTTTGCCTTATTGGAACACGGTATGTATGGTTATAATAAATCATGGATTTGTGTATATTTTGGAACTACCAAAATATGTAGGTTGAAATATGAAAGAAATATTTAATTTGTCATATATGAATTATTTTATTGACTAAATATGACAATACAATATACATATATACTTTTTAATTTTTAATGTAATTTAAACTTCTAAATTTCTTTCACCTTTAGTGACTTATTTGTACTATTGGTTTAGATCTCGCAGTTAGTTACGAATATATAGTAGTGGAAAAAAGCGAATCTTAAATTTTATTTATTTTGTTAATCACACAAAATTGAGACCTTCATGGCGCAACGGCACAGCATTTGACTATTAATGGATGTGGAATGTATTATTTTCATTTCCTCCCTCTGGTGACAAGACAAAGACAAATGTTGTTGAGTTTCGCAACTTAACACGTAATATCTAGAATATTGAGTGGTGCTTGGAGTCATTTAAAAATAGGTTTCCCGTGCTTATCTGGTGTTGTATGGAAGGATAAACATGGAGCTGCTTTTACTATATGATATTTATATGAGATTTTTTAATAGATGCTGATCCCGGTGTAAAGTCAAAGGCAGGTTTTACACCTCTACATATGGCGGCTCAAGAAGGTCATGAAGATTGCGTCGAAATGCTCATTGAAAGAGGGGCTGATGTTAATGTTCCTGCTAATAATGGTTAGTTAAGTTTTTAAAATCGTATTATAATTTTAAAATAATTTATAATATTTAATAATATGAAAATGTTGCTAAGGATTGAAACGTGAACTTGATAGATACATACATCTTAAATGAATTATCACTTGAGGAAATAATTTATTTATAATTTTATTCCTCGCTTTTGAAACTAAACAAAGTGCAAATTCTGCCATTCAACATGCAGTCTATAAAGTTGGGAAACAGAGTGTCTTTACTCTAAGCTTCCTTTGCCTACCCTGCTATATGCGAGACACAGCCTAAATTAAAAATAATAATAATAATATCTGTGGGCAGGTCTAACCCCAGTGCACCTGGCGGCGGCAGAGGGGCGCACGGCGGTGCTGAAGGCGCTGGTGTCGGCGGGCGGGCGCTGCGGCGCGCGCACGCGCGACGGGTACACGCCGCTGCACGCCGCCGCGCACCACGGACACCACGCCGCCGCCCGCGCGCTGCTGGACGCCGGCGCTGACGTCAGCGCTAAGGCTGCTCATGGGCAAGTGTCTTTTTATTTCATGATTTTTATCTATTACATGTAACACAGTTACGTATAGATAACAATAACGTAAACACATACTACTACAAAAATACTACTAAGTGTTGTCGATCTGCCACTTTTCATTCTTAAAAAATATACCAGAACAAGAAAAGGATATCTCTCGTTCTATTTTGCACAAATACCTATTTTCTAGAATAAACCTAAACAACGTTCAACTTCCCGACAATACCTAAGACTCAATTTCGTGAATGGGACGTATTTCTGTCCATTTAATTGTTCATTCATTCATTTTCTGTACATTTAATGTTTGAAAATAATAAAATAATAATAAAATTAAAATATATATATATATACTAGCGGACCCGGACGCGGCTTCGCCCGCTTAAACTTTACGAATGCTTATAGATATAGTTAGGAAATTGTTTTTGAAAATATCTGACTTATTTAAATGAAAAAAATATAAGTAAACGTAACCATAGTAAAATATTAATGAAAAACTAAACAAAACCTTATTAATAATTTTGTCTAAGAAAAAACATTATTAATAATTTTGTCTCTGTCTGTCTTTCTATTTCCCCGAGCTAATATCCAGAATAACTAAACTAATTTTAATTGGACTTTCAGTGATCGATTTTACTAATTTACTCGGGAAAAATCTTTTTACTCGTCTTCCTTGCGCATGTACTTAGATACTATATGAAATAAATAAAGCACTTTTTACATTAAATATGATAAATTTTGCGAGCAATATCAAATAAAATCCCAAAAAACTATAACAATTTATTAAGTGGTAACAACGGTATAGATAACCATCCAACCAAGATGAAATAACCAATAATTATCTCTTTAATACTTAAATAATATTATGCCGATGTCGCGCAGGGCCGCAACTTACACCACACCAAGAAATTCATGAAAATCTAACTAATACTCAAATAAGCGAAGAACCAAAGAAAAGTAGAAATTAATTATAAACAGCAAATAATTACATAAAAATTATCAGTAGTTCGAAAATGTATGAAAATTTACAAAACCGTCAAAGTCATCTGCCCGTTCGCGTCGGTCATACTATGCCGCTCGTAGGCTAGGTCATTTCGAATCAGTGACATCTCCTTAATTATGTATTAGAATGTTATACAGTGAACTATAATTTCAATCTCGATGAAATGCTAAAAGTTACTATTATATTCATTTTCATAAGGATCAATATCAAATTATAGAAAATACATACAACAAAAACCCGATAAATATAAGGTAAATTAATTAAAATGGTTACTTGTTGTTACTCTGTTACTTTGCTCAAGCTTCAGAGATAAACATAATATCAACATGTATCGCGGACTTTTTTAAACATTATTTAAAGGACAATATTTTTAAAACATTATTTTTATGTATCTCATAAGGTTGAGTCAGCGCACGCCATGTATGCGTTAAGCAAGATCATTTTGGGTGACGTTTACTTATAACAACAAATAAACTTTGCAAACCGTTGTTTAGCAACGGTCGGTTGTTATTAACATGGCGGAATAAATTGCCTGTCAAATTAAAAAATCTTTTAATATATTAGTATATATCGACAATATTACAAATATGAGAAAAAAAAGTAACCTATGTTCATCCGAAGACCCTCAAGTATCTCTGTATGAGTATTTTATTACAATTGAATTAGCGGTTTGGCCCTGATTGCGTAACAGACAGACAGACAGACAGACAGAGTTACTTTCGAATTCATAATATAGGTATGGATATATATTAAATATATAGCTTATATAAACATAAAATGTGTTTGTCGTGCACTTCGTGCATACTAAGTAATTGATTTATATCTATTATGGCTTCTTATGGTCGCCCATTAGTATACGGCACGTGAGAATTGCTACTTCTAGTAGTATCTTAATTTAATTGTATTGAAGTGCTGTAGGATACACAATATTTCTTGTTTTTCCGTCTAGTGCGATAACAAATAAATCAAAAAGTTTTCCGATGTATGAGCAGTCCACCTGTCAGCCTGTCACGGCAATATTATAATGATAGTGACGCTATCTGTCGAAAATAGGTCGTAATAACTCAGAAACCTTCGTGGACTAATGCACAACGACTTTGCTAAAGATCATCACATGATCAAAAACATAGTTTACGATTCTATAAAGAACATACAGACAAACATTCATTTTTATATATAGACATTTTGAAATATTTCTTAACCGTACACACAGACGAAAAGCCGTGGATCGATCGTCTAACTTACAACCAAATGGACATATCATAAATTTCCTTATTAAATAACATGTTTTGGATGTAATTTGGATGTAGCTATTTTTAGATGCTAGTTGCGACCATCATGATTTAAATATTTTAATACTTAGCTTATCTCTTTTATTGATCTTAGATTTTGTAGAAAAATCTGTCTCTCTATATATGTTACGACGTAATATTATATAACTTTGAATTATGCAAATTATTGTTTTTATGAAGGTGAAGAGACAGATCAGTTTTATTTTCAATATTCGGTACTTATTATGTAATGCTTAATATCAGCAACCGACGTAGTAGTACTTGGTAGTGGCGCAGGTGCACAAAGTGTGCCTGTAAAACCGACTGGTTGTGGGTTCGATCCCCAGTCGAAGAGGTGAAATATAATATACTTAAATTTATATTTCCATTTCTTCGCTCTGGTGTCGAGGCAAAGCGCGGCGTTGAGTTCTGCCACTCAACACGCAATGCCTCCAGAATTCGGCAGAAAGTGGGGAACGGAGTGTCTTAACACTAGGTTCCCTCTACCCTGCTGTGTGCGGGATACAGCGTGAAGTTGATTTTTTTACTTAGTAGTCGACGAAGTAGTCGTGTTTCATAGTTTGTTTATATCAAATATTTGGTATTAATCGTATTCTCATAAGAGGATAAAAGAGTTTAAAATATTAGCAAAAACGTTTAAGTCTTAGATTTATTTAATAAGCCTCTTAATAAAATTCATTGATGTAGCTTGACGCTGTATTTAGCCCGTACTATGCAAAGCAGGCATAGGGAACCCAGGATTCTATTGTTAAGATACTTCGTTACAGTAAACGTGGCAGGTTGTGGGTTCAATTCCCACTCGAGGAAATTAAGTATTTAATATTTTCGTTTCCTGGCACTGGTAACGAGACAAAAAGCGCGGCCTTTAGTTCTGACACAACGCCTGACTTCGTAGTTTCGAAAGTAAGGAATGGAATCTATTTTTAGAGAAAGTATCTATTTTTAACATTTTTAAAATGGTATTCCATATTTTGGAAAGAAAAATATTTCAACATTTATGAAAGAAAAAAAACGTATAAAAAAATTTAAAAAATTGAACTTAGCGGGATTTGGACCCACGTCTGTTAGAAGCCGTCCAAACACTCTGATCACTAAGCCATACGCTTATAATAGATGTATCTGCCTAACTTACTATGTACGAGACAGAGCACAAAGCAAAAAAAAAACTTAAAATAAAAGAAGCATATTGAAGAGTTACTTCCTATTAACAAAAAATCAAAGAATACGCGAACAGGAAAAACTAATCCTGTTTTATTAAAAATTCAAATTATAAAAAAGTACTTTACTGATAGGTATTATTTATATAGTAGTACAAGATAGCATTCCTCAATTATTGTGGATAACTCGTTTATATTGACTAGCATGATTAAGAAGCATTATTCGGCAACTGCCACCGGTTACTAAATTGTATCGCATAATGTACTGGATTCTTGATCTAATTATGTACTTATAAGTACAAATCAATTTATTGTAATTGTAGCTTTAAGTCCCAGTAAGTAGGATGTTTTTAATTAAGATATTATTTATTAGTATGCAGCACGTAGAGTGTCAGAAATTTGTTTATAGCAATATTGGGCAATGTTATTGACTTTACAAAATTAAAAAAAAAACTAACTTTATTTCTAATGTCTTTTAGTCTATCTCTAAATACTATATAGTTTGATCCCTAGTCATGGAAAAAAATATTTGCATTTCCCAATTTCTTTTCTCATTTTCTTGCAATATAAAGCCCTACTTAGTGTTGTGTTTCAGAACTTGGTCGGAAAGTAAAGAGCGTAATGTCTCCTTAACGTCTTGGTCCTCTCTGCTTACCCTGCTATACAGTAGAATATTACATTGAAAAATAAATAAATATATCTCTATAATCTTTAAATAATATCACAAAAAATATATATTTTTATACTAATTTCGTGTCCATCAGGTTTACACCCCTCCACCAGGCCGCGCAACAAGGTCACACGCTGATCATACAACTGCTTCTCAAGAGCAATGCTGATCCCAACGCCTTATCTGCGGTGAGTTTTGAAAGTAGATGACAAATCTATGAAAATATTATATAATACATAAAATGTTCATATTTAAAACTGAATATTTTTTTATGTGTAAAAAATATAATAAATTTTCTAACTCTTGGAAATGTTCTAATAAACATAAATTATATTGTGTACCCATTCCTTTTGTATACACATAACATTGTGATAACGTTGATATTGAAATTATAGTTAAAGTCGTATAGTCATAAATTATAATAAATATATGAAAATACTTTAGATATAGAAACAAACATATTTTTTTATATTACATTTATAACTCTATACATAAACTTCGAAGTTACATCACTAGTCAATACATAAGTTATACTATTAGTCAATAGATATATTGATTTAATCATAGATTAAGAAATAGCCTTGTATATGATTTTAATTGCAATAATTCTAGGTCAACGGAAATAGTAATTAAATTTGTTTCTTAATGTATACGACAACTTGTTTATATGAATATATGCATGCTATTTTTTTATCTTCTAATTTGGTAAAAATATATAAGGTTATATATTTAATGTAAACAAACAGTTTTGCTCAATAACAAAAAAAATATTTAAAAAATATTTTGCAGTTTTTTTGTAATTAAAATTTATATGTTGTGAGAAAAATAAATGTTCGTTTAATGTAAATGACGATTACGTCAACAACTATTTATGAGTCATGACTAATATGAATCTTATATACCTTAGTAATTTTCTAATCTTTTTGTTTGTTTTTTTTTTATATAATACACGGAATTTGATTGATTTCGGGTATTATACAAATACAAAAAATATCTGACTTCTTAGAATTTTCCTTAAAATAACCCTTTTGTCACGCCAATTAATAGAACAATTGTACAAGTTTTTTGATGGTACGTAACACAAATCCATCTTCAAATAAAACCCAACGAAACTATTAATTATAAATTATTATTTATGCCGTTCATTACTTCTCTCTACATTTAATATATTCTTATAGTATATCCTTATATATTTAATATTATATTTCAAACCAGAACGGCCAAACAGCGTGTGCGATAGCCGACCGTCTCGGCTACATCAGCGCTGTGGAAGCTCTGCGGCCACTCACCGAGAACACCCTCAGTCAAGCAGTTGGTGATACTGGTAAGTTTATTTTAATGATTTTACAATGTTTTAGTCTGAAAATAGAAATTTGGAGTAAATTTTGTTGTGATAGGAAATTGGGTGTCTCGAAGGGTAGCGATATTTTATTTAATTATAGCCTTTTAAGCCAATGCATTTTTATATTATTATAAAAGAAAATGATTTTTATCTTGTATCTCGTAGGTCGATTGAAATATAACATAATATTTTTTTAAACACTTTTAAATAATTAAATTTAAATTATACTATAAATTTCAATATTACCAGCCTGTTAAATCAACATAACAACCTGCGCACGCACAACTTTGATCTAAATCTGGACACAACGCCGCTAAATCTAATGATATCCGCCAACCGTGCATAAATCCACAACTGGACAATTGCCAAACGCAAAATAAAGACTTCATACATGTAACCACTGGAAGAGGAATAAATTACAAGCAGTTATATACTCTATTTCCTTGTTTCTAAGTTTCAATGTCAATAAGCATTTATAAAGTTAATATTTTACACGGTTAGATCATTTTGATGAAACATTCGTAATTCCAAGTCGATCGGGTTACGTTATTTAATCTCAGTTAAGCAGTGTTGACGTTTTACAAACGTTTTTGACTTGTTGATATTTTGGTTTTGTTTTTTTTTTGTGTGTGTTGATTTGTTTTGCTTTAATTAATTTATTTTGCGTGCGTTTTAAGATATTATCGTCACTGATCACTCTCGTTTATACCATTAGAACGCTCTCTGTGGATTCGATTCCCACTCAAGGAAATTAAATTAAATATTAAATATTTTTGTTTCGTCGCGTCGTCGTTGGTACGGAGACAAAGCGAACTGCCTCTGGCACTCAATATGGAATGCCTCCAGTTGTCCTTGAGTTTCGTCTCTCAACACGAAATGCCTCCAGAATTCGGCAGAAAGTAATTTAACGAAAATAAGAGTGTCTTAACACTAGATTCCCGAGTTTCCCCTGGCTACCCTGCTATGTGCGGATGCACATTTCTACAATATTAAAAAAATCCTTCACAATTTTTTCACAAAACGATTTATTTGCATGTATAATATAAATTGGTATCTTATCATTATAACATTGATTTTCCATATTTGTGTAAATGTTTATATTTTAAGATCATTTTAATCTCTAAAAACTTTTAAAATATAATTTTAAAATGTAATAAGTTATCGTGAAATATTTATAACTGAACTATCTGGCTTTAATCACCTGAAAATACGTAGTTTCGATAAACAAGTAAATACTGTGCATTCGGAGTGATATTGAAATATAAACATTGAAATTAATTACAAACAGATTTACACTATCAAATAGCATGTTGCCTGTGTGCATTAAAATATGAGTTGAAAAACTTATTTTATTTAAAATATAATAGGTATTTATTATATAACTTCAGTCTGTACGCCCTGGCGGGGCAGCCAGAGGGAATGGAGAACGAATCGTCTACTGTCGTCAACCTCTTCATACATGCCTTTACTGTTTTTGCGTGACCTTCTTTAAGTATCATCGATGTTGTGTTTCCAAAGGTCAAACGACCCCCCTAATCTTCTCGGAGGGATCTTATAAGTGATTTAATATTTTTTTTATATTAAACCAGTTGCAATATCACCTGAGTTTGTTATGCAAAGCTGTTACAATATTAATCAGATAACTGATAAGTAAATATTAATTTAATATATAATATAAAATATGTAAATAATACCGATACCGAGTGCCAGTACAAATATTTGCGATTAATGTAAGACAAATGTTTGTATTGAGAGGGAATCGAACTTAAAATATCTTGATAGTATAGCGGTCACAGTATCTCTTACTGTTAATATTACAAACAAAGAAAACAATATTCTTTAAATATGATATTTATTTTCATACTTCGCTCTTTGAAATTTATATCTACACTGGGAGATAGACATATGTATATATATATTAGATATACTTTTATTTAGACATTTTCCGTAAGTTCTTACTACGTTGTTTTGTTTTGCTAAAAAGAAAGTAAAGAATGGAGGGTAACGGAACCTAGGAAGTTTTCAAGGCCTACCCCGCAAAATAATAAAGATGCATAAAGAGTAGAGCATAGAATATGTATATTATATGCATAGATACTATCTGTATTTAAAATGAAAATAAGTAAACGTTCGAAGTTGAAGCCATCGCGGTGCAGAGGGTAAACACTATGGTGTTCGAAACTTATTGAGGAATGATTTATTATTATTTCCTGTAATGGTAAGACAACGCAACTATCAACGACTTGGGCATCGGCGTGCGAAATATGGAGAACAGTGTCTTCACACTATGTTTTCTCCGGCAACGCTCTGTATACAAGTAAAAACCGCGAAGCTAGATGTAAATAAATATATTCCACATATGTACAAGATCTTTTGTTACTGTCGCCTTCTACAACAATGCCTTTTACAATCCCACGAACTCAACAAACATTCACGCTGTACGTTTTACATTCTTGCAAGTGGCAAGTCTTTCTTTGTAAATACTTATTTTTCTTTCATTACGCAACGCCAACGAACGCCGTCTCGCTCACTCATTTGTAATTCTAATAAATACGACTCGATCAATAAATCGATATTGATATAAATAAACATCTCGTTGAAAATGGAATTCAATTGAAATGGTCCATGATATCTAATATTGGTAAAATTTATATGTTTGAATTTTATATCTAAAAATTAACTGTTTTATCGTACTATGAAAGATTTTATACTAAAAACTACAGATTGAGTTGATTGAGTGATTTCGTTGTTATTATTTTTTTAAATTTTCTGGTTTTTGTTTTCATGAGGGTAATAAAATTTATATTTGAAAAAAAAAACAATCAGGTAAACTAAACAATATACGAGTATACCTCGTTTAATAAAACCTTTTGAATCAGCTTAAATGAGATTACTTATCTTGGAATTTTTCTATGTTTACTTGTATAATTGGAATTTTTTGTCAAGTTGAAACAGATTTCAAAATTTTTGTTTCCAGACAAGGTTATATGTATGTAGGTAAGCTGGGGGCCTCGATAAATTAGACTACTTTAATGTTAAACTTGTCTAATTGGAATCTGGCTAAATGATAAAATGACATAAATTCCTTGAGATCCCAACTAATCAAGCTTCACTGTTAACAATAAAAGCTAAAATAAACGATAATACAATATCATATTTTAAAATAATATTAACACGTCCATTTCATATAGAATATAAATATGTAGGCTAATATTATGTGAATAGTATACATTATAAAAACGAACGCGCTCAGTCAATAACAACCAAAACGTTCAACTTTGACCCACATAGCCGTAGAAAGCCATTGATATGAACATAGTACACCTCAAATACCACAGCGATAAACCCACACATTGTACGCAAATCAAGCCCACTGGTCGATGCATAATGCATACGCTACCTACCTGGTAGGTATAGGCCATATGTTTGCCGATACTCCGCAAATTGACTGCAAATTGTTCTTTTTCAATCATTTAAATTGTATAGGGTTGCCATTGTTAAATTGTTTGGAGGATTATAGTTTTTTTTTTATTATATGTATATTGTAGAATAAGTAGGATATTAACTTTATTTTTTATAATTTTCATTTATTCATTAAAGGACTAGCGAATCGCTCGGTGTATTGGAAAGTAGAGTTTCAACCAATTCAATAGAATAGGTATTTGTAACAATTTTATCGAAATTCTTTAAAATGGTGTAACTTTTTTATTTATAAACCGATTGATATAAAACAAACACAAAATATTAAAGGAAGCTTGCCGAAATGCAATAGTGATTGCAATTAAAGCGGGCTGAGATTAGTGTGAACAAATTCACATTCAAACAGATTAATTAAATCATTTTAAGCACGATGACATTCAAATAACGTAAACATAAAGATTAATTTCAAATATATTTTTTTAATTTATATGTAGAGATAAAATAGTTACTGTACTCAACTACTTTTACGTCTAATCATACAAAAACTACATCGCTTTACTCTAAAATAGCACTTTATACTCATATAATGACATCACCATTAAATTACCATTAGATATGCAATTATTCCACATATAAATATAATACATGAATATTAGTAATAGGTAACATAAAAAACTTAATATATCTGTGTCATACACACAAACATTACATACAAATCCAATACAAATTATTGTCATAGTAATTGCACATCAGCTTCAGTCGCATTTCCACGCTTCTCCGATCCAAGACTCATTATCCAATCTGTCCACAATAGTCCATACTAGTTGCTTCTATCTACACGCGTGCTACAAGTTACTCTGTGGGACTAAAATCCTGTTATTTATAGTGTAATTAAAAAATCTGAGGGTTCAAGGGTCGTTTTTCCAATCGGGTGAGTTTTAATCATACGCTATACTGCCTTGGTAATTTTTTTAAGGTATTACCGTCGTTTAATTCACATTTTCTGTTGTATGTGGCATAATTATTTTATTCCCTTAATTTTAAAGTTGCAGCGTTGAGTTCTGCCACTCAACACGCAATGCCTCCAGAATTCGGCAGAAAGTGGGGAACGGAGTGTCTTAACACTAGGATCCCTCTGCCTACCCTGATGTGTGCGGGACACAGCGTGAAGCTGATGTAATTTTGATTTTTTAAAGAAATTGCTATTATATAATAGTTTGGTAACGTAGTTAGACATTGTAATTTGCGTTGTAAAAAACCTGTTTCGAATAACATGACTTACGATTGTGTGCGATAAACTTAACCAAAGTTATATTTAAAGTAACTTTTAGATATCCAATAGAGTAAGCTACTAAAAATAATTTATACCACTACATTATATAGATAGGAAAAATAACTAAATTTACAGTACAGCGTATCTTACATTTAATACCTACTCAGTATATAATCTAATAATGTACGTGACCTTAACCTGCGATACTAGTCTCAGCTCTACATTTGAAGGAGGAAAATATGTTGAACACTAAATATAAATCTCGCTTGGTTCGTTCTAGATATGTAGTATATGTTTATTTTATAGAAAATTATATTCTTTTGTATAGAATATCTTTAAACTATATACATATATGTTTGAATTATAACTGATGATATTCAAAATATCTTCATTTTCCACTCCTGGCAAGACCAAGTTCAGCGTAAGAAACCGCTAATTAGCGCAATGGAAGGTTACCCTAATTATGGAAAATAGAGTGCTTCATCATCATCATGAAAATAGAGGCCGCTTGTGACACAGTGTGCGACTGTAAACGAGACAGGTTGTAGTTTCGATACCCACTCGAGGAAAATATATGTTTAATGAAACTAAATAAACAAAGACTGTTTAATCAGTGGTTTCTCTTCTGTCTCTCTCCTCATCTCGCTTTATGTAGGAAATTATAGAAGCTAATATTTTTATATTGCAAGAATTGTTTGAATAAAATTACTTTTAGTTTTTTTACCAAAGTGACATACATAATTTGTAGTTTGTAATTGAAATTGTAAAAAAGCCTAAATGTTGCAATCTAACGGTCTTAAATATTTTAATATATTAGAAACTAACATGTGGCCGATAGAGACCACTCTTATGCTTAAGACGCTAATTAGTCTAATGAATTCTATGACTAAGATTATCGATCGACCAACCAGAGTAGGCACTTGCCCTATTTTTATTAAATAACTAAGAAAAAATATACGTAACACTAATTAGATGTATATATTTACTTTTTGTATCAGCTTCACGCTGCATCCCGCATAGCAGGGTAGGCAGAAGAAACCTAGTGTTAAGACACTCCTGTCCTCGCCCAATTATATGCAATAGCAATGTTAAATACATTATTTGTTCCATATTATAAAACCATTCTTTTATAACTTTTTAAATGTTTAATGCTCAAATGATTAACCAATAAATAAAAACGTATATATTCGTATAGCAACTGATTCATTAAATATTTATTATTACTTTTGTACTTATGTCGTACTCAAAAAAACATATCTTTTAATTAATATTAATGGATATTTCTTTCTGCTAATAGGCTCGTTTATTACTTTAGATGCTAATTTTTTATTGATATGCTGTAATATTTTTTTCTCGTATATTCTCTATATAAAAACTATATATATTCTTTTTATTAAGTAGAAGATTTTTAAATATAAATAGAAAAATATTATAGTTTTATGGCTTCACGCGTTCTTAGGCATACAATGGCAATGTAGGACCGTCCGTCCATTTGGAATATAATGTTTTTTTTTCGTTAAGTGCGATTAGGATCTGTAATCAACCAGTGGTTTCCTACTTGCGCCACGATGGCGTGTTAAGTACTGCTTTAAGCTTCACGCTTTTTCACGTATACATCTAATTTATTTATTTTTCACGCATACATTTTATATATTTAGGGTAAATAGAGGGAACTTAGTGTTAAGACACTCTGTTATCCAATTACCAAAACATTGAGTATTGCGAGGCCAAAATCAACACCGCAGTTCGTCCACCAGCGCGGAGCAATGGAAATGATCTAAATATAAACATTCCCACATTAGAATAGAATCCATAACCATAGCGCTAAAAATCAAACACTGCCCCAATGCGTGACGGCAAATTCAATTAAGTACTAGGTGACCGATATAGTTTAAACTATTTATATCTATTCGAACTGGATATAACAGCTGGTTCGTGACAACATGAACTAGCGTCTTGACGATATGCCATTGTTTATTAATGGAAAACAGAAAAGTGAAAGGATTCGTATAGAACTGCTAATAATGGAATTCCTTTACACGTAAGACTCACTACGTTCCCATACATGCGCAAGCGCAGCAAATTACAGGCCAATTATGATGTAAAAGATAATGACAAAACGATCTTGATCTTGATTTAAATTATAGTTACTAAATGACTCTACGGAGGGGAGTGCAGCGAGATGTTTCTTTTTTTTTTTTTTTTTTATTCTTTGCGTATTAAGTTTTAATTATTTAAGTAGTCTACGTAATGACCATGGATTCATGGTATGTGGAAAACATGAAACCTCCAAGTATAAAATAGTTAAAAATTTTTGTTGTATTTATTTAGTTTATATTCTCTCTCATATTATAAACTTTATTCAGATGAAAATAAATTGCTTTTGATTTTTTTATATGCTTAAAACATAAACACCCAAGTCCTTGTAATATTTACAGTACGCTGTATCTCACTTCTAACAAAGTAGGCAGAGGGAGCCCAGTGCGCAGTTAAGACATTTCCGTTCCGCACTTTTCGCTGAATTCTAGAGGCATTACGTTACGAGTGGCAGAAATCAATGCGCGCTTTGTTTCCACACCAGGGCGAAGAAATTAAAATATTAAATTTTTCATTTCTTCGAATGGGAATCGAACACACAACCTGTCCTACTTATTTTTATGCCCCTGCTCTAACTGGCCTCAACCAAATGAGTAATAACAGCTATTTCACAGTAACCATGTTCAAATTCCATGAATTGAATAACTCAAGCATAGTTCCGTTTTGAAAATACTTCGATCGTATGTGTTTATAAATAATAGCCTGTGAGGCGAGCCCCATATATTATCTATAGGTGAGACTGACGTCATCGACGTTGAATTTAGCGGATCAACTAGTAAGTTTGTTGTTGTATATTTATTCCTTTGGATATGTGTAGAAATTGGAAAGGGGTAGAAATGACTTATTATCATAGTAGTATTAGTTTTATTTTTACAATATCTCGAATTCCGATGGAGTGAAATAGAGAATGGAGTGTCTTTCTTTCTACTAGGTTCTCTCTGCCTGTTTATTATATTATATTTCATGTCTGATAGTGTAAAATTTAAAAAAGAAATTATTCATAAACAAAGACAACTGTTAGAAATAAAAGCTATAATAATATTATTTACTAACGTATAAAACATTAGTATGATATCATTAGGCGAACATAAAATGTAATTTAACTTGAAGTTGTTAATTATATTATTTATGCACGTAATAATATAATTTCTATGCAGTAATAAAATAGAAGTAATTAAACCTATCATAGAAAATACCTATATTTACAAAAGTTTTTTTTAGTTTTATATATTAAACAAGTCATATATGATTTTTACTAAAAATTTACAAGAAATTATAATCAGCGCCAATTACATTAAGGCGATAAAGCTTAACTAAGACTGCTGTTTTTTTATGATGTATTATAAAAACTATATTTATTTTTTCAATTTCTCTCATAAAAAAATAACGTCAATATCGCCATGTACAACAATCTCAATAATTCAAAATACAATTACTTAAAATTCAACATCGATATTTAATTCAAAAATCTATGTACGAAAATAATTTTCACTAGACTTCGGGCTCTACCGCTAACTCTGTTTATCCGATATGGATTATCGTGTGTGTATTACCTCACATCTTATCTCGCCTTATTAGTAGATAACGTGTCGTTGTAACTTTTACACCAAGTATCATGTAATTTGTAATATCCTATTTTTTTGGAGCTTCACGTTGTAACCTGCACGTAGCAGGATACGCAGAGAGACACTTCCGTTCCTCACTTTCCGCTGAGTTCTGGAGGCATTGCGTGTTGAGTGGCGTAACTCAACGCCGCGCTTTACAGAGCATCCTCATATACTTTTTTTACTTAATATATATGTTTGTTTAAATATTTTATAAATTAAAGTAGCAATATAAAATCCTAATAATGTTTGGTATTTTTCGATTTACAATCTTTAATAACGTATGATTAAATTCATTAAAAACGATCACAAAAGAATTAAACGTCATTTTTTTTACTTATTTCACTTAAACAACATTTCATTGCCTGTCAACAAAAAGCGGTTTCAACAAGTTTCGCACGTATCATCGTCTTATTAGGAACGTCAGTACAACCAAACCAATCCTGTTCTCTCGACAACAGGTTGTTCAAATAGAAATCTTTGTACAAAATCGCACGATAGTTCACACCATAACTCGTCTCCAGAGTAACTATTCATATAATTCTAGAAACCGTAGCGTACGCACTTTACCGGTTTAGTATTCTAATAGAGTTTGAGCTCTATGTAAAAGTTTTTGCATGTGAACGCTCAACGCACGTGAAGCGGCGCGTCAATGATACAGCGGCGGGCAGTTGCGTCGCGACCTCTTAGCGCTTATCACGACCACGCCATTCAATTAGTCAATTAATTTTTATTTTAATAAACAATACTGTATCAATATCGAAGTGGGCGATCGATCACAACAAACGTTTGTAGTGTAGTGTCCAATCGGCCGTAGAGTTCCACTGTCAATTTTGACTCTACCGCTAATTGCTCCGAGTGCAGTAAACTTGCTAATTTCCGCGAATCGTCGGTGATGTAACTGTGATTTTGTAAATGGTTCCTTTGTTCCGCCAGTGATACAAACAGTGCCTTGTGAAGACAGCCCGCCGGCACACTGACACAATAACAGAAATTATATTTTGAATTGGTACGTTCCTCCATGTATGTATGTAAAAGTTTTGTTTCATTATTTTTTTTCATAGTTTATGTGATTTCGGCACTCGGCATACCGCCAAAACGTATTATTGGCAGGAATTTAAGTTTGCGCCCCGTATAACTCAAATGAAGGTTATTTTTGTATTCGGCGTGTCCAGACTTCTTTAATGTTTCTCATATCAAACAATTCAAATTTGAACAGTAGAAAACAATGGTCTATTTGTCAATTTATAATGTATTTAATAAAAGAGCAGTATTATACCATTTTAATTTTAGCCTTATGTCTAACCTCTCATGTAAAATGTCATCTTAAATCTTAAAATATTATAATTCAATATTGTTCTATTTATTTTTTATATTTTAGACAATTATCTATGTTGTAAATATGAACTGTTTTTGATGACAAGATAATATTTATATTGAACATGATAACATTGACATTATACTTCGTTTTTTATATGACCTTAAATTGAGGCCAATGCCATCTGCAAAATATGCTTTGTAAATATTTGCTGGATGAAAATAATTTTCTGCACTTTTACTTGCATTTACGTCAGATATGTTTTCGTGTTAGCTGAGTGTTACTTTAATGGGCTTGTATGTCGCTAAAGCTACATACCTACCAGTTGGTCAATCTAAAAGTTTATCCATGACACATACTATTCCTATAAATAGCTACGGTCCATATGACTCAACTTTTGATACAAAACTAATTATTACAAACTTTTGCCCTTTCAACTGTAAACAAATTTCGATCCAATCAAATTATTTCAATAAAATATAATTCAATAAAAACAATGAAGCAATAAGTCATCAAACGTTTGTTGATACGTGAAACTTATCGACACACGCGTCTCACAATGGAAGCCCAGCTCATGTTTATGTATGGCCAGGCGTCGAAAATATTATGCGACCTCCTATGTCTCTACGATTTTCGATAGCGATGATTTCAACGACGCAATGATGTAAGCGGTCTGACCTCAGTCCTTCACTGTTTTTGTACGCTTGTATAGAATGCTGCGCACGCGACTATGTTCCGTTCTCCCTAAATAAGACATGACATATTAGCGTGATAGAACATTTCGCGGCGATGCCGTCGCGTGTTGTCTATCCACGGGAACCTGTTCCGCGGGATGTCGGCTGCGAGTTCGTACAGATACTTGCACTAGTCTCACTTGTATCACAATTCACTAAATAACTGTTAACTGACGTAAATACTCCTAAACCTCTTTACTTGGGATATCGAAGTGAATACTTTTGCTCTATACCATAGCTAACGACGGTTTCGAATCAATCTCGTGAGGTGTCGAATTGAACATTCCAAAGAAATAAGTGATTGAAACGGTCGGATTTTAAGAGTAACTAGAACTAGTAACATTTCTTCGTGTTTAGCACTTATAAATAAATATTTTTTTGGTCTTCAATCATCTCTTATACCCCATCATATAAAATAAGAATAGAATATGTACTTACAATAAATAACTTCTCTTCCTAAAATATTGACGTACATTCTATCATTATTCATCTCGTACGACCTTCAAATATAATCACAATGAATCAACAGATGTTTTGTGTTCTCAATGATTCAGAGGGCGTGAAATGCCAGTAACTTGTTAAATCAGGCAAATGTTAATATTTGCAACGTATGTACATACATACTACGTGTGTATATATGTATATTAATTAATCATTAGTTAAATAAATTACTTAAAATTATAAGGACTTTTGTGTTTCTTTCACTAAAATGTAATAAAATTTAAGTTTAACAAATCTAGCACCGTAGTTCTGAAAATATTTTATGGAACTTCTCGAGTAAACAAAATCTTATCTTTTATGTTTAATTTTACTAGCATTTTGTCTCTTTTTTTATTCTGAGTAAATAAATATAAAATTCACAGAGCGCCATTATTTCAACAACGTGTAATTCTAATATAAGAAATATATTGTTTTACTATCTACTAAATTTATCATTACATAAATTCAATTTTGCCATATTATTAATAACATCAAAAATATACATAGATTATTATATACATACATACACATCATTATCAGTCACCGACATTAACGTTCCCATACTCCTATATTAAATTAAATAAGCTTAGTTATAATATATTTTATTATCTATTTTCTCCACTTTGCTTTGAATCGGTTTACCGTATATTTTCTACATGTTTAGCTTTTCATTACAGTTATTTTTTATTATAGTCATATGTGGGAACTGCTGAATTGTTAAATTATTATAATTATATTGTAGCCAAAACTATCTTTAAATCGTAATAATGGTGACTCAAACAAAACAACAACAACGCAACAAAGGGCATATAATTTACTATTTTTTTTATACTTATATACAAAGTTTAAGTTTTAACTTTCTCATCTACATATGTAAATGGTCAAACGAATGATTTCTTAACTGAGGAGATGAGAAAAGTTATATGTTAGTTTCGCTGAATTCTTGTTCTTTAATTTTTTTATTCATATATTATAGCAAAAAGAGCAGTCGTAGCGCAAGGGCACAAGCGTGTGACTGTAAATGCTATAGGTTGTTGCTTGTTGGAAATAAAATATTTAATGTTTTTATTTCCTCTCTCTACTAAAGAGGCAAAGCGCGGCTTCTGCCAATCAACACGCACTCGGCGGTAAGTAAGGAACGGAACTGTCTTAATGAGAAAGGTGTGTCTTAGCACTAGGTATCCAGGTTCCCTTTGCCTACTCTGCTATGTCAGGGATACACTGGGAAGCTAAAAAAAATAACAAAAACATTTTTTACCTGTTTTTCATGACATGTGTCGGCAACGTGAGTAATTTTAGAAAAGAAATTGCTTGATTATAAGTCATATATAATAAACTTTAGTGGTGGGTAATATTTCGTTATCATTCTTAAATACTTAACGACGTTGTGTGCCGAATGGCTTAATTTTAAACGGTCTAAACAAGTGTTGACGATTTAGATACGGCTGTAATATATTTACTACCATTGTAAGCAAGTTATATAAATGTTATTTACTCCACATAAAAAGTATTTTGTTTTTTAAGCAAAGTAAAATCCTTTAGAATAATGCTGAAAAAATATATTATAATAATAATAATTAAAGAATATATGATATTTGTGTCTAAGTAAGTATGTAGGTACATACATATATCACGAACGCAAGGAAATGCCCTGAGTAAGACATTTCATGACAACCTCATATTCATTATTCCTGTAGCGTGATCGCCGAAGTTGGGTAGTAATTATGCTCAAAGAACTAGAAACTAAAAAAATATTTAATAAAAGTATTTTTTTTTCTATATATCTTATAATATCATTTAATTTAAATAATGTTTTATGTTATAAAAACAGTTAGTTGTATTTAGTTAGTGTTTGAAAATATTTAAACTATTTAGTATGCTGATGAAAATTTTTATTTTGTAAAGATTTTATAAAAATTACTACTAGCAGTGCAACTTATTTGAGCAATAATTAAGCACATAATAGAACCGTATATGATGCAAAGTTGTTTATCTTATCGTCTTATATAAAACTTTCAGAAATTCTACATAAAACTATCAATTAGACATGATCTGTGATGATGTGATCTGTTTGCAATAATATTCAAAATTCTATCGATGGACTTTAAATATGAAGTTAAAATCCAAATTTAAGCAACACCATGTCACATCGAATATCGAACGACGTATAGGTTTCAGATCCTGTTTCAGTTTCACCGCATTTCCTTTTTGCGTACGCAACTTTGCGTATATAGTATCGGATTCCACGACCACCGCGTCTGGTTTGTGCCGTACCGCCTTGTAGAAACCTTAGATATTTATACTTATTAGTTACTTAAGTAAGACTTGAGGAATAGTTAAGTCTATGTTTAAATTAAATATAAAAAATATGGTTCTGAAAATTTTCTTTACAATTCATTTACACATCGCTACCATCGCCATTGTAGTTTTATTATTTTTAATTTTTATCTGTATATACAAAGCTTTATACTTTTCTACTTTTATGATTTAACAACTTCGTGTTCCACTTCCGACACGAATAATGCATATTACGTGATAAAGTCAGCCTTTAGCAAATGTTTATTTAATTTAAAATAATATAAATAGTTAAATATCCATAGAAAACGTATAAAATTATCACATGAAAACACAAGATTTTGATAGTCCATCTGTGAAACCGAAAGTTGTAAATACTATATTAGGTACTTGCTACTTCTTCACATCTTGCTACATGCAACTGACACACTCAGGACACCATAGTTTAATAAATGAATCAAATATTTTCATAATTTAGATTTTGTTTATTGATATTAGCATAATAGTGTGTATGTTATTTTTTCTACAAAATAAATAAAATGTGTGACATTATGTTACTTACAAAATATAGTGGCCAGTCGTGGCGCAGTGGCACAAAATGTGACTGTAAAATCGATTGGTTGTGGCTTCGATCCCCACTCGAGGAGATGAAATATTTACTTAAATTAATATTTCCATTTCTTCGCTCTGGTGTCGAGGCAAAGCGCAGCGTTGAGTTCCGCCACTCAACACGCAATGCCTCCAGTATCCGGCAGAAAGTATATATGTATGTATACATATATATATATATATATATATATATATATATATATATATATATATATATATACATATATATATATTTCATACATAGTGAATCATATTTTTTGAGTTATTTGGGTCGTCATTATAGCATACTAACGGTTCAAGGTTTGTTGATGATAATAATTGTAATAGCAAAACACTCTGATTGGTCAATTACGTTGGTGATGTAATTTATCCTTTGAGGAAGTTTTTTTTTTGCATATGAATGAGTCATACCGAAAATTATTAGCTTTTTTATATGTGCGCATGTTTATATTTAACTTAACATGTATGTATATAGTACAACACTTTATTAATAGGAATGTTCTAAAATAAATAAACATATCGCACCGGTTGCCAAATTATGAATCTTTTTTAAGATTCATTTGTATATAAGAAAGGATTACTTGTCTACGAAAGTGTCATTGACAATAATTTTCCCAGATTATATTTTTCATTTTGAATTATTTTGGAGTAACTTATCCCAATCTTTTTATAATTTTAATCACATTAATAACATAACAGAATAACAAAATGGCCTCAACTTATTTAACATTCCAAGAGTTTTCCGATTTTATTAGATATATTGATAGATAGTGAATGCGCTTCCCATCTTTAATTGACGACGTCCTATCGAATACTTCCGCTAATGGACTTAATTAAGCCAAACGACTCTTTAGTTATCTACTGTGTGTCAGAGTAAATGTTTACTGCAGTACCTACCTACCCGTAGCTCTCACTTGGTATATGAATGTAATGGTGAATTTCCCTTGGTGTTTGTTTACTATTACTTATTAATAGTAAACACACGTGAGGCCAGCCGTGGCGCAGGGGCACAAACCAACTGGTTGTGGGTTCGATCCCCGCTCGAGGAGATGAAATATATACTTAAATTTATATTTACATTTCTTCGCTCTGGCGTCGAGGACAAGCGCGACATTGAGTTCTGCTTGCTGTTCTGCAATGCCTCCAGAATTCTGCAGAAAGTGGGGAACGGAGTGTCTTAACACTAGGTTCCCTCTGCCTACCCCACAGTGTGCGGGATACAGCGTGAAGCTGATTTAGTAAACACACGTTTACTTGTAGGATTTTTGTAGGATTTTTTTTTGTTAAAACTTTATGCAGTCTTTTATCCAAATTCGAGACCTTGCGTGTCGAGCGACGGAAGACCATGCCGTGATGTGCCGTAAAGTCCGACGCTATGCCACAGTTACTAAACACCACATATACCAAGATGTTTAATAATAATTACTTATTTTATTCAAATCGCGTAAATACCCAAAAAACCGGGATACTGGAATTTATTACCAATAATACCGGTTTTACTAGAATCGTCCGATACTGCGACCCCTAGTTACAACGCTTTTTTTTCTTGTACGTTATGTACGACTCTGGAGATAAATTGTCAACAAATTGGAAGGAAATTGAATGTCATTTTTATATTAATGATAAAATTCTCTTTTGACTTTATATTAATATTTATACTTTTATATAAAACTAGAGGGCGCGCGCGGCTTCGCCCGCTTATTAGGAGTGAATTCTAAAAAAACCACGAAACACGTGTTCAATAAAATATTTTTAACAGTCTGAATTTTAATTTTTATAAAAATCGGTGGCAATTTAAAGATTTTTCCATATAAACTTTCAACCCCTTATTTGAACCCTTAGGGGGTGAATTCTTAAATACCATGAAACACGTGTTCAATGAAATATTTTTAAGAGTCTAAATTTCAAATTTTATAAAAATCGGTACAGATTAAATTTGTTTTCCATACAAACTTTCAACCCCTATTTCATCCCTTTAGGGTTAAAATTTTTCAAATTCCCTTCTTAGTGGATGTCCAGAATATGAAAATAAACATTTGCCCAAATTTCACGTTTCTACCATCAGCGGTTACGGCTCTGCGTGCGTCTTACCTCAGTCAGTCAGCACAAGTCCTTTTATATATATAGATAATAATACAATACTGCACATATTTTAAGCAAAATTATAAGATATCGATGTATTTATTTAAAGTAAAATATACCTACAAATTAAGTTATATATAGGTATATATTTATAAACTAGGACATCTATCGGGGACAATTAGTAAGGTTGTTACCCGTAACTACTAACAAGGTTGTATTTACATAAGTTTTTCTATTTATAAACATACCGTATTAATGCTCGCCTACTTTCAAAACAATTTATTTTACAATTATGTACTAGCGCACATAAAATTGTTGTTTATATAAGTATTAAATAAGATAATAATACATTTAGATCAGGGGTTCCCAACCTTTTCTTGATCAAGGACCACTTTTATATCATTCTTGGTAGCAGGGACCACTATGCATGTAGGTATATTAAAAATTAACTGTGATAATTAAACAGAACCTTCGCCTCACCATCCCCAGTCATAAAATTAAAATTGTTCGCGGACCACTTTTAGGCTTCTGCGGACCACTGGTGGTCCGCGGACCACCGGTTGGGAACCACTGATTTAGATAAATAAGTACAAATTAAGGCAATTAAATATTTATAATTTATACCTACATACCTACTGAACAGAAATAAAGTTACCCTTGTATGATATTACTGAAAAAATAAACTTAATTACACTACAGTTCCATTTGTTGCAGTCGAATATCACAAGGCAGAACATCATTTAAATAGCAATTGTGCTGAAAGAAACTAGAAACCGGAAAATATTTAATAAAAGTAAATAATTTATTATTATGTATATATCTTATAATATCTTTAACTAAAACGTTTTCTATTATAGAATCAGTGTATGTTTTTTTTTAATTTTTTTAATTACGTACTATGTGGTAAAATGAAGAATTAGATGGGGTCCTCCGGTGGGCATGTATGTGCGGGTTGATGATAGAGACGTATGTAGAGATAGTAGCGTTTGGCGCTCCATTCTCTCTGACTACCCTGCCAGGGATAAGGCGTGAAGCTAGTTCAGTATATATTTTAGAGAAATTCTACATATAATAATACTCTTTATTGTACACCCGTAAAAAAGATAACAATAAATTGGGTAACGGAAAAAAACGGAAATATACAAGAGAGTACCTTATCGCTAAAACAGCGATCTCTTCCAGGCAACCTTAGGGCATAGGGTATAAATGGGAGGAAAAGAGAGAGTGTAATCAATAATTATAATAAATTTATAAAGCAAACAGCATAAGTGTATAAGTATAGTTATATTAGTATATAATTATATTAGTATATAATCATGAAGTATCAATTAGGTATTTACCCGTTTGAAGTTATATTGAAAGTTATGTCAATGGAGGTTAAATTGATATATAGTTACCATAGAATATAGTTATCACAGAATATAGTTACCATAGAATGATTAAAAATGTCCCTAAATAAAATAATTATACTATTTTTTTTTTCATAATATAATTAACATTAATTATTTAGAACAAGTGAATGAAGTGGTATACTTGGAAAGTATGTTCAGTAGAGATGGAAGATACGAGATGGATGTGAAAAGACATTATTGCTGCCGGTTACAGGGTGAACGGAGTCTTAGCTGCATTGATGAGACGGCGAAACGTCAGCACAGCTGCGCGTTTGGCTGTACACAATGCAGTGTTGGTACCGACGCTGTTATACGGCAGCGAAACGTGGGTATTACAGAAGAAGAATGAAACAAAGATGAATGCCGTGGAGATGCGATCTCTTCGTAGGATATGCGGAGTCAGCTTAGCTGATCGAAGAGATACACACAATGGCAGGTACTAGCGAGGATGTCACGGTGAGAATGAAGAAGAACGTGCTCAGCTGGTTTGGGCACGTCGAACGAATGAGTGGTGAAAGAATGGCAAAAAAGATTTATGATGGAAAAGTGAGTGGTAAGAGAGATCGGGGGAGACCTCGGTTGACCTTCGAAAACACAGTATCAAAGATACTGGAGGAAGGTCACATAAAAGCACACACATCACATAAAGGATGAGGACTCCCCGGAGGGCATATATGAAGAGGTTGATGACAGTGGACGAGGCGAAAGAGTAATACCTCCAGAATCCGGCTGAAAGTGGGGAACGGAGTATCTTAACACTAGGTTCCCTCTGCCTACCCTGCTGTGTGCGGGATAAATAGTGAAGATGATTTTTATTTTATTAAAATTCCATTAATTGCGAAGTCAAACTGAACAAGATAGAAGAAAATTATTTTCAATTAATTGCTTAAAAAATAATGACTTATCAATGTATATGTAGAAAGAGTTTTTAGCACAATGTTTAGTGTTTATGTTCATTGATTTATAATAATATATAATTGTCCTCATTTATAATCTATTCGCGTTGTACACGAGGGGCGTATTAGATCAGGTTATTATAACAACGTATCTAACGAATTAGATATATGTATGTAATGATAACAAACTGCATAATTTAAGTTTTTTTTTATAAATTATTACAATTAAAAGGAAAAAGGTTATTTCACATTTTCGGTCTGTTCGAAAATTATTGTCGGTAATGTCGCAATGCCGATGTTTAACGCTGCGTTTTATTTTATGTACGCAATAGGAAGAAAGATCCTTAGGCTAAGTATCCTCGAAAGGATAATTAAAGTATTTTAGTTTTTTTTTCTTTTATGTTTTTAATTGCGAATTACTTTATAATACTTTTTAAAATCCTAAATAAATACATTGTAGTTATTTTTATTAGTGTTGTTATTTTCTTAATTGTTGTCTTGTCTGCGTTACGTAAAGTTTACGACACTATAAAAATAATAATAAATCATTGCTAAAACGTATTTTAGTGAACGTGCATTATGCTTTCAAAGTATTGAGTGGATTCGAAATATTTTTTTACAAAAGTGACATCTTCTTATTGTAATTATGAAACAATATAACTTTATGTAAAATCCATGCGGCCAAAATGCCACAGGTTTTTTTTTGTTTCCTTGCTGTGGTAATTGGGCATAGTGCGACGTTGAGTTCAACACCCAATGCCTCCGGAATTCGGCGGAAAGCGGGGAATAGAAATCTCTTAATTAATAAGAACGGAGTGTCTTAACACATCTAGAATTAAGACACTCCCAGATTCTCTCTGCGGCAGAGACTACCTACGTGCCTAAGTGCCTACCCTGCTATGTGCGGGATGCCAGCATGAAACTATAAAAAGATTTAAAATCCACTCAAATATTACACAGGTGTTATATGTAAATATTTTATTATCAATTTTTATTGTATATTTAGCATTTAATATAAAAATAAATATATATTCTCACAAACGCCCTCTATGAGTCTTTTGAGTAATACCGTGGCTGCTAAATTTTCAGTAGTTGCCGCTAGATGGCGGAGCTAGTTGTTCTAGTGTTTGGAAATACAGAATAAACTTTGATATATTATAAGAAATAATGCATTTTTATGCATTTTTTTAAATATATATAGTATAAATGATTTAGTAATTTCAATTTCTCGTTTAATTTTTTTGTCAATAATCATTCAAAAGCTTTTTTTTATTGTAAATTTCTTATTGTTTTATACAAGGATCCATTTAAAACTATTATCATTTGTTAATATCGTATTGTGTAATAAATAATTGCCAATTAGGCCTTGACATTGGTTTGGCGCGGAAGCGAATAGTAGAAAAGCTAAATCAAGCGTGCCTAATGCGTTATCGTGTGTAGGTTGAATTAAACACAGTCTCAATGAAATTTAAATATGCATTGAGTTTTTAAGACATTTTAACTAATAAATACATAAACCACCAGGACCAGATATTTTTTTTGAATATGTTATTTTTAAAAAAGACTAAAGTATTATATTTACACATTATTTTGTACATATTTGACCTATACGCGTAAAATCATCGTAATGCAGTTGGATTGTGCATACTTCTTTTGGGAACTGTGGTTCAAAGTGCCATGAAAATATATCTATTATGTATTTATTAAAAAATATTATGTTTTTTTGTTCGGTATAAATAGAGACAACACAAATTATTGTACTGTGATACTCTGTAGTATACAATTAAATAATTCATTAAGGATAGAAAAACATAACTTTGTCTTACGTTAATTCATGTAAAAAATATTAAAAATTAATACTTAGCTCACCGTTGAGTCAACACGCACTGTTCCAAATTCGGAAGGAAAGCGAGAACGGAATGTCTTAGCACTTGACACTAGGTTCTCCTTGTGTGTTGCCTGTTGATGAAGAAACTGTTTTTTTTTTAAATAAAACAAACAACAACCAAACGGATATACATATAATGATGGAATAAAAAACGTTTATACAAAATTATAAAAGAAATATAATTTATGATGCCGATCATAAAATATGTATTGGATGACTTCCAAATGCGCTTACATTAGAAACATATCAAACGTAATGACGCTTTAAATTACTTTACATTTACATATACGCAAGTAAAAATATCTTTGTTTTTTTTTAAATAAGTGTTAAAATGGGGAATGGAGTGTCTTAACACTAGGTTACTTCGCCTACTCTGCTATGTGCGAGATACAGCGTGAAGCTAAAAAAAAAACTGTTGAAGACGGTAACAAGTTCGAAATAGAATAAGGAAAGATGTGATCATGTTATGATGACCAGTTTATATAAAAAAAGTTTACTTATTGTAAATTGCAATATTATTAAATTATATAATTATAAAAAATTGGCAAAAGATAAAATATATTTTTACTGTGTTTTTTTATATTCTCTCCGTCAAAATCAAAAATCTTAAAACAAAGTAGCAATATATGTATTAATATTAATCATAAATAAGATTTAGCAATTTTTGAAATTTCCAATTTACTTCTCAATGTACTCCGCTTCAGATTAGTGGTGGTTATTAAATCTAATTTAACTACACCCACTGCCTACTGTTTACAAACAAAGTAATAGCGTTCTACTATACACATGGAGGTATGTAGTAACTATTCGTGGCGGTTATTGATGCCAGAGGAAACCTCGCAAAGTTGGCACTCATTTACAGTCATGTTTAATGCGTAAAAATACTGATGAAAGTGCCTATTCACTTTACTTCATATATTATGTATACTATGTGTCTCTCATATAGTCTACTAGGCTAAACTTAGTGATAAATCATTTCGTTCTTGGTATCCTTTCTACTTCAAAAAATATTAATATTTAATACCAGTCAGTAGGTGTTAGGTGGCTTTTGGCGTTTTTTAGCTTCACGCTGTATCCGGTGCATAGCAGATAGAAGAAACTTGGGAATCTAGTGATAAGACCCTCCTATCCCTTAAAAAAAACTCCCGTTGCCCACTTTCCGCCGATTACAGGAGGTATTGCGTGGCCGAACTCAACGCAGGGCTTTGCTTCGATACCAGAGCGAGAAAATCAAAATATTAAATATTTCACGTCCTCAAGTTGTAATCGAACCCCCAACTTGTCGGGCTTACATTAGCAGTGGTAGCAGTGGTCATGGTGCAGATGTACAAGACATCTGCACCATGACTGACCACTAGATTATATTTATATTTCTTTAGATATTACTTGATAATTAGATTTATGACTACATAGTCGTTATAAAGTTTCTATATGTTCCTTAAAAGAGTTCAGACATTCATTGAAGTTCCCAACGTGACTAATGAATATTAAGTATGTTCATACATTATGTAATCTAAAAGTACATTATTTATTTTTAATTTTTTGTTTTAGATACCTATATGATAAGTAGTATTTAAATGCTATTTTATTGAACTAAATTTGTAAATCGAAATAAAACGAAAGGAATCGAACCTACAACCATTGCATACACAATTTTTAATTCGTTTTTAATAACATGTCATATACATATGTTTTTATTTACAAAGTCGTCATCTACTTTATAGTAGAACATCTGTTCTGACACGTATGCCAACCTACATTTGGTACAGTAGGTTAAGCTCCTCTCGCTCAAGTACGGAAAGGGAAGAGTCTCTTGCGTGGAAGTAATGTTACTTACAAGAATCTGAAATTGTTTTTATTTTGAAAAGGAACCTTTTAAAAAAGGGATTCTTAGAACGATTGTTTGTAACAAATGAAGGTCGAATAGCTTTTATAGACATTATAAGCATTCGACTCGGCCGAACGTCGAACTCGCGATGTCTACGAATCACAAATCTTAAAACTAAGCCAGACATTCAATAAAAAATATGTCATAGCGTCTATATATATAGTATTTAAGTTATTTTTATGTCGGTTAATCCAAGAATACATATATTATGTATTTTTTTCCCAAATAAAAAAATTGAATAAAGATTATTTTTATTAAATAATATAGCAGCAATGAGTTGTAAATTAAATACTGAAGTAATAAGTGTTTACCACAGACACTGTTGTGGTTATAATTGCGCAGCGGCACAAAAGCGCCTGACTAGTAACAGTATACACGGCAGTTGTGGGTCCGATTTCCACTTGAGGGCATGAGATTCGCGGCGTTGAGTTCCACCACTCAACACGCAATGTCGCAAAAATAGAGAAGAAAGTGAGGAACGGAGCGAGAAATGTAGCGTTAAGCTAAAAATAGTGCTATTGATATGGAATGTTGACATCCAAATCATATAAACTAAGGTTACGGAAGTTTCACTGTCAAGTCCTATATGACGCGTAACGTAGTCAAGGCTCGTAGTCCTTGATGGTTTAAATCAACTGATATCATGCTTTATTTATAGTTCTAGTATAGGTGAAATCACCTTTACTTTTATTTTGAAAAGTTGGCTCAATGATGCTAATTACGACAATTGTCAATTTAAATCCCTCTGGATCTTAACCACATTAAAAACTATGATCTTTCACATTTTGTTTTCCCCACAATATGAGAATTGAATGAATTAATATTTAGGTAATTTTTGAAGTTAGAAATATTTCAAATTACCGAAAAATATTACCTGAATTTGTCCTTAATACGAATTACAGCTTTTAACGCCCATTTTACATGAAATAAGTTAATTAAAAAATAAGAGAATATAAGAATCATATTGCTAAATACTCTTAACTTAAATATAGTTTAAAAGATTAAATATAAATAAAATAATGAATAAACATTAATACAAGACAATAAATCGTCTTAATGAATGTCACACAAGTGTTATAGGATTTTTTATTTCACTACAAAAGCTGTTGTTCTTGACCATATTAGTTGGTACCTACTCGGAATAGCCTCTAAATTACAACCTTAAAGTTTAAAAAAATATATGTATCTAGTTATAATCAAGTTCATTGGAACAAACGATTCACTTTGAACGCCGTCGATTGAATTGGTACGTACGTATGTTAAAATATTTTTTTTATTCGTGGTGAGATCAAACAAAGTGAGGCTTCGGGTTACGCCACTCAGAACTTAGTATCTATCATTACCCAATGATAGATTTCATTGCTCATCCCGAAAATATATCATCTAAATATTAATAATTTCAATTAATATGTAATCAACCATATTAATAAGTATTTTGATTGATTTTCACTAATATTATTCTTTTTCTTATATTGTTATAAATGAAAGTCAGAAACAATTTAAGTTTTCCAATAAATTTTATGAGATATAAGGACTAGGCACATATACACAGGCTATCCACACTATCGAATTAACAAGAGAAATCGCTGCCAGTCACGATTTTCCCGTCCTTGAGCTATCAGGGCGTGTTATAGAAAAGTATTTTTATACACTTGATACTTCTTCCAGGTACCTAAAAACCTTTGGTTTGTAACATTCTATAAATATACGGTCGTCATATTCGTTTCTGGTTTCTTTATAAAGTTATGTTATCATAAAATTTATACTTGTTTTTATAGTTTTAATGTTACAACAAAGTCAAATGCCGTCATTTTGGTTTTGTAACAAACATATTGACATGAACAATATATTCCAATCAGTAACCTCGGAATTTTTATGTTAATCTAATATAAAACAAATATTCCGTTACTCATAATATATGTATCGTGTAGTGTTAACAAATATTTACATGAATTCGCACGTTCTGTTACGCTTAACATTCGAAACGCGTGACCTGCCGCCACTAATGGCTGTGATTGTATCGCAGTTTCCTTCCGACTCTATAGTCACCATGAGTTTTTACTAGCTCTAATGTATAATAATGTCAATATGACCACAAAACCGCAGAACGCGAGCCGTGTTCGCTTATAATTACATAAAATTCTTTCAAACGATACTACTAGCTATACGAGTATACACAGTAGGTACTCGTATCATATAACTGTGTACATAATTTCACATTAGAACGTCTTCCCGAAATAATAATTAGTAGAAGTGAACATTTTATTTGGGAATCAACCGCAGACGGAATATTAATCCATGTATTGGCCTTGATTCCCAAACGGGCTGGCTATTTGGCGGGCGTGCGAGCTCGCGCGGCTTACAAAGTGTACGCGAGGAGCTGGCGACTTGGCGGGCGTGGAGCTCGCGCGGCACACAAAGTGTACGCGAGTGCTTATTAGCGGTCCTCATTGTGGCCTGCCAGCGTTTCCTTTCCGCACGCGATTGCAGTAGCGTTGCTAGTCCGGCACTAGTTCACGAACGTACATCTGCAAAGCGCGACGTCGCCGCCGCCCAAACAAATTTATATATAAAGCAACAAAAAGCCTTAAGGCTATGACAATATGGGTGTAGTGAAAAATCCTAGCAAGAAAAACAAAAAACATGATAATGTGAAAAATGTTAATGGGAAACACAATAAGGACGATGTCAAAGTGAAAAAGAAGAAGAAAGTGTCGTGTTTACAATGCTTCAAGTCGCCAGATGATGGTAGTTATGTTTTTCTAGATTTAGTTTGTTAGTTATTTTTTTTTCCATGGTGTGGTGTTTAGTATGATATAGCCGGAAATAGTTAAGCGAGTCAATTTGATATTACATTTTATTGTGTTGTTGCAGACCACGTTTGTGCAATTAAGTAGAATGTTAATGTTAAAAAAAAAATAGCTTCACGTTGTATCCTGCATATAACAGGGTAGGCAAAGGGAACCTAGTGTTAGGACACTCGGTTCCCTAGTTTCCATTGAATTTTGTGAAGCTTTAATACAAAACATTTAAATTATTTCAATTGCATAACTAACACAATACTTTAACTTCAAAAATTCTCACACATACGATGTATATTTATGTTTAAACAAAATTATTAAGTTTTTACTAATTTCATTTCCAATATTCTTCCTTCAATAACACGCAAATATTGTTCAATAATGACAGAATTAGTCTTCATTTCGATGGATATCTGCAAAACGTATCGATGTATACCGGCCTACATACAATGTTTATGTCCTAAATAAAACTGATCCCGGTTTCGTAACATTCAGTCCCAGAATATCATCGATATCTTCTAAAACATAAACTTTTAATATGCTAACGTCATATAGCTGTTTATCCACACCCTAGGGCCTTGGGGGGAACATTACAGAGTTTGAAACATTACACTAATAATGGTGGTCAATTATAACTTTTTCTTATTATTTTATTATATAAAAGTTGAACCTATGTAAAGTAATAATTATTGAGTAAAATAATAATAATTAAAACAATATTTTTAATTAATTTAGCTACAGTTATTATAAATAAACAACTGTAACTAAATTATTTCATATGTTTGACGACAAGACTTTATAAATGAAAATGTATTCTAGTACGATAATAATAATCCTATTACTAGGCGTTTGTCTTGTCCATAAACCAGAAAATAGTCCTGAAATATTTGGATCTTCAATGGGCCCAATTTAAGTAAATGAGTAGCGTAGGATATGTAAATTGACGTCTAACAAAGAGTAATCCAGCAGGCGAGTCAAGGCCGGAAATATTTCGCTTTACATCATCATTACCTCATCTAGATGGATACACACGAGTGGCCATGAACCTGGGAAAAACAATGTTATTTTAATATTTTTTATGCATTTTCCGCCTGTTTTGAGATATAGGCAGAGATATAACATAGCTAATTATCATAGATAGGTATAAGTGATAATTCATAGTGTTCACTACTTTCCATCTGTAGATGCAAAATTATCGTAGACAACTATTTAAGAAATTAAAATTCATCAATTTATAACCATCACTTCCGTTTGTTATATTTATAACCAAGCCAGGATGGCGTCATAAAAGTAGAAAAACTGAGATAGTTACTTTATATAACTTTTAACATTCCTTATTCGTGTCCCTTAAACGTTTGACCTTTCCGGATAGGAAACGCTCAAGAGATTTTTCACACGACTTTATTACGATTCACTACAAAAGATCAAAAATTGTACGTATATTGCAAGTTTCTTTCAATGCGTCGTATCTAAAGGATGTTGAGTTTAAGTCAATTTGTATTCATATTACAAGTGAGATGAGATCACAAGTATGTATGTGAACGTGTACACACAATGAATTATTGTATCAGTAAACACAGCTATTAACGTATCAATGCTAGAATCCTGAAAAGTGAGTTTTATCAACAAACAAACGGGCAGTTTTAGTGCGATAATATAGGCTTTGATCGTAGACAGATTGTATACTGTAGGTAGATATATGGATAGACTTCTTTTTGGCGCATGAGATTTGGCAAGGCAACGTTGGGGCGAAATAGCTGAAAAATTATAGACGTATAAGTTTAATAGATGGCGCAGTCCTGCCGATAATATAATCTTAGAAATGTTATATGAAAGCACATAAATGTAACTAGTTGAATATTTTGAACGTGTTTACGATTTTGCAAACAAACAAAAGAACCTAATATAAAAACGATTTCATCTTGAAAATTGTAATAAATTTCATCAATAGACACTATGGACAAATCATAAATTTATAAACGTAATCAGAAATGTAATATGTTCATTAAATCAAATCACAAATCCCATTAGATTGAGTTTCATTAAATTACTTCGGGCGTATGACGAAAATGCTACTAAAAGTAATGACCTCACACACCATTTACAACTACCTACTACCATATTTACTTTACTCGTTCGAGCCTCTAACCAAAATCTGTAAACAGTGTCCGAGGACATTTTATTTAATTCTTGTATATTTTTAACTACTCAATATATTTTGCGTAGGAAAATTACAAACCTTAGTTGACGTCATAGTTTTCTTATTGTTCTGTCTGACGACAATAAACCCTTATTTATTACCTTCCAATGAACGGTTGGTTCCATGATTTGTATGTATAGACCTTTGTGTTTTAAGATTATATTATTTTTCACACTTATTTATTAATTTTATTTATCTTCATAATTTTCCTGTTAGTCGATTTTCATATTAACGTACAATATATTAATCAATAACTAATATTAATACAATATATTAGTAATATTCTCAATTTTTATTATCAAAACCACCTTTTCAACAGTCAAAGACGTAGTCACACAAAACGTTAATATGCTCCCCCCTTTTATGTAGTAAACAGAGGTAACTTAGTGTTAAATTAAAACTAAACTTTTCATTCCGCCTACTTTTAATACCAGCTTCGTGCTTCATCTTGCCTTTCTCGAAAAATAAAAACTTATTATAAACGTTAAAATGTTAAATGCATCGGGAAAAGTCAATTACCTTTTTACTTATGCAACAATGACACAATGGCGTCCATAATATATTTAAAATAAAAATCTATACTTCTGTTCTAATATTAAAAAGCTGAAGAGTCTGTGTCAAGAACTACTGATCCTAATTGAAAGTTTATTTTTGTATTAACACTCCATTTTTCGAGGACGAGTGTAGGCAACATTACATCACGTTATTTTCGACGTTACCCACAACACCTATGGTCAAAGTTACCGCGGGCACATAGAATATGTCACGTGTCGTACACAATATTTAGTCATTTCCATTATCCAGGGACGAAGCCGCGGTTAAAAATTAGTTTATAATATACTTAAAAATATAAACAAGAAGTGATTGACTTATAGTAAATATTAAAATATGCTAATATTGTCACCCAATATCGTCAAGGGCGTGACAAAACGCGTAGTTGGTATCTGATGTGGTGGAATTGTTGCTGACAACGGTAATCAGTGCGCACGTCCATCAACTGCCATATGTGTTTTATGGAGTAAACAAATTCTGTATACATTATTGTAAAACAATCTGACGTCTTACTTAATAGGTACTTAGCTACTACGAGTATATGTAAATTTGTTAGGCTGTATGTTTGTGTTTGTTTCGGGGTTTGTTTTTTAATTATGTCTTTTAAGTTGCGTTGACGTTCTGCAACTCAGCACGAAATGCTTCCGGAATTCGACGGAGGATGGGTAACATTAGTGTTTTAGTGTGAACGGAGTGTCTCAGAACTAGGTGTGCATAGGCTACAATTTATAACAATAGTTTTAAGCGAATAGAAACAGGGTTGGGTCGCTAGTAGTTACAATTAAGTTATATGTGGTAGTCTACGTTTTGATTTTAAATATTCGTCTCATATATGTTTCTTCACAATTATTAATAGTATAAATAATCCACTTAACAATTAATTTCAAATCGTCAGTAGAAAACATCTGTACAACAAGGTGAATTCGATTGATTGAGTTGTCGATTTTAAAATAATTATAATTTCAACTTAACTTGTTTAAACAATTTAACCTTAATTGACTTGTAGTATATCGAGATAGAATATCGAGGCCAAATGGCAGAACGTTTTAGTTTATCAACAAAATAAAAGTATTGAATTCATTTAATATATTTTAAGACATCATCTTGGCGTAGTTAGAAAATGTCTGAATATAAAACAAAGATTTTGGTATTAATTTCATTGGATGGCCACACCAAAATAGTTTTGTTACACACAAACACAAACAGATATATTCAATTCTAAAGTCTAAGTCCACGCTGGAAAATTTCTCTAGATACGCCCATGTTCTCCACTGAGGAAACACAAAACGCGGCGTTAGGTTCCGCCAACAACACACCTTGTCTCTGTGTGTTCTCGTCAGAATACGAGAAAATTATTTTAAGTAGGCGTTTACTTCTGTATTATACAGAGAACCATGAGCTGAACGGAAAGTCAATGACAAACGATAACTAACAGTTAACTGAAAACCAAGGAGAATAGCTATTTGGGTTAAAGGATACATTAATTAAGCGAATTGCTACTGTGTCGTTAAAACTGAATTTAATATTGTAATAATCTGTCTTTGACAATATGATTTAAATTAAAAAGTTGAAACATATTGCATGTTGAACGGCGGTACTCAACGCCGCGCTTCATCTACCAGAGCAGAGGAATGAAAATAATAAAAAGTATAATCATTCCCCAAGTGGGAAACAAAGCCACAATCATCGAGCAGAGTCAGTCCGATGCTGTCACGCCACGATGGTCTCTAATTTTGTACATAATATATACATGTATGTTAATGATATAATATGAAAACGTCATCAGGTGTAGTTAAAACGCAGAGTGGAAAATGAATAGATTTTATTTATATAAATTATTAGACTTATATTATTTTCCTATTTATCAAAATACAATGCCCCCACATAAAAAGGGTGGTTCTATAAGTCCGCTGTATTATACTTTTGCAATATTTCATTTTTTATTGCTACTTTTGGAAGTTTTTCTACATTTGAGAATCGAGCCAAAAGGAAAGAAATATTTGTACACATGTTTTATTTGCTAATCGTATTAAATAAATTTTCTCATATCAACTGATTTTCGAACAATTTAGAACATTAACATTAAAAAACATATAAAATAATGAAAATATGAAATATTTTACTTCCCCAAATGGGAATTGAACCCACAACCTATCGCGTTATTATAGTCCTCGCTTGCGCCCCTGCGTCAAGACAGCCCTACTGGACTGGAGTAACTATTGACAATCAAATAGGAAAAAATCGCTATTAACTTCCGTCGGCCACCGTATCCTTCTTGGATTAAAGCCAAAGAGAAAAAACCACGTTAGTTTCTTATTCCGATCTTTAATATACGTAGATGTTTCGGCAACTTCGCAAATTTTTATATCTTATAATAATTGCATGTGGAAATCGATGTCTCGTAATAAAAAACTTTGTAAATAACATTGTTTCTACATTTTGCACAAATATTTAAATACTAAACCTAGTTTCTCTCTCAATTATCAGTTTAAGAAGCGTAAATAGTGCTTCTTTACCAACATTGCATTGGTATTAAATAAATATGTTAACACTGTTACTAAGACTTGTAATAAACCTATTGTTTAAGATTTGTGCGACACTTTCAAGTTTCAACATAAAAGTACTGTAAAAAGTATACAATTTTACTAATAACACGATTTGTATATTTTTTTTATATACATGTATGTATGTGTTATTTGTTAGGTACAAATAACATGAAGTATGTGAAGACCAAATTTTAAGTTGATTAAATATTAAAATTGTAAACTATAACACCATAATAAGATTTTTAATATATATTCGAAATATATTTGACAGACATTAAAATAGTTTAATCTATGTACATTTTCTTTACACCTTATGTATTTTCACAATGGAATCAACTGGGAGTTCCAGTTAAAGGGCAATATTTGAAAGATATACAAAATTGTGTGTTTGATGTACTGAATTGTGCAGTATCCTGAGTGAACGTAGATAAACGGAAATTCGCGCCTTGCCCACTCCTAAAAATCCTAATTTTAATTTCGCTCAATTCACTGAAAGTGATGTTAAGGAGAATATACTGGCGATTACTTCTGATGCTGTTGGTTATGATTGCATTAGTCGTAAAATGATCATACCAATCCTTGATATCCTGATTCCTATCCTAACGACAATTCTTAACTTTTCCATAAATACTTGTACCTTCCCTACATCTTGGAAAGAAGCTCAATTAATACCATTGCCTAAGAACCGCAATCCTTCCACCATGTCTGACTACCGTCCTATATCAATCCTACCATTCCTATCAAAAGTTCTTGAACGTCTTGTAAACCAGCAATTTAGTAAATACCTAACAAGCAATAACCTTTTTAATCCTTTCCAGTCGGGGTTTAGGCCTGGTCATAGTACGACTACTGCATTGGTTAACGTCTCAGATGATATTCGTTTAGGCATGGAGAATCATCAAGTGACATTGATGATTTTAATTGATTTTAGTAACGCATTTAATACCGTAGATTTTGATATCCTTTTGGCAATTATGTATTCTCTTAACATATCTCCTAAAGTGATTGATTGGTTTCATTCTTACTTGCATGGTCGCAAGCAACGTATCCGGATTCAGGAGTCCTATTCTGAATGGTGCCCGGTGCTTGCTGGCGTTCCGCAAGGTGGCGTGTTGTCTCCTCTTTTATTTTCACTTTTTATTAACTATTTTTGTCATAAACTTGCTTCTCCCTATCACCTTTATGCTGACGATCTTCAAATATATCGTCAGTGTTCGCTGCACGATCTTACGAATGCTATAACAACACTGTCTCAAGAACTCACAAATATCTCAATACGAAGCAAATCTCTGGGCTTGGTGATTAATCCGAAAAAATCTCAAGCTATTATAATAGGTAGCCCAAGGCTTATTTGTCAAATTCCTTTAAACGACTTACCTAATATATCGATTGACAGAGTAATAATCCCTTTTACAGAAAAAGTAAAAAATTTAGGAATTATATTTGATCAGCATCTGTCTTGGAAGCCACAAATCAGTGAGCTAAGCCGTAAACTATTTTCATCTATTGCATCATTACGTCGATTACGCAACTTTCTACCCATTCCTACTAAAGTTGCGCTGGCACAATCGCTCCTATTACCAATTCTTGATTATGCTGATTGTTGTTATCTTGATTTAAAAGAGGAGCAATTAAATAAGCTTGAGCGTCTCCAAAATATCTGCATCAGGTTTATATTTGGACTACGCAAATATGACCACATTTCCGAATTTCGTACAAAGCTCAAGTGGCTCCCAATTCGACTTCGCCGGAATACACATGTTCTTTGTCTTCTCTATAACATTCTTTTCAATCAGTTTTCCCCTTCATATCTCAAAGAACGATTTAAGTTTTTATGTGAATCACACGATCTCTCTCTCCGTTCCAAGAATACCTTATCTCTAAAAATTCCTTGCCACTCTTCTTCCTTTTACACAAATTCTTTTGCAATTAAATCCGTACGCTTGTGGAACTCTCTTCCAATAACAGTCAGACAAGCTAAAACCTTAAAGACATTTAAAAAAAGACTTAAGGAATATTACATGACACTAGAATCCTAAGTATAATTAACAAATGCAATTATTATGTATATATATATTTTTTTACCCACATAATGTGTATAAATTTGTATGTATAAATATATTTTCGTATGTATGTATTTATGTATGTATGTATGTATGTATGTATGTATGTATATATGTATGTATGTATGTATGTATCAATATGTGTAGGTTTAATTTTATTTAGTTTATTGTATGTATTGTTGCATTTATATACTATTAATTTATGATATACTCAGTGCACCTCTTCCCATTTAATTCAGTATCTCCTCTACCACAAGGTTGCCTGGAAGAGATTGCTCATTTAGCAATAAGGCCGCCTATTGTACTATCATATCGATAATTAAGAACATCATTTTAATGTAATAATCGGTGTACAATAAAGAGTATTTTACATTTTTTTACATAAACGCAAAACCCAAGCCGTATTAAAAAAACCTTTAAAAACACAATTAATAAAACTATTATTTCTGTGTAAATACCAACAAATAAAATATTTATATGCAAATGTAAACATGATCCTGTTTCACTTACTAATTACTGGATTATGAGATACTTAAGTAGATAGATACAACTAAAATATATTTTTAGGCATTCAACTGCGTCACATAAAGGTCGTCGTAGCATAGTGTACGTGAGAGTTGTGGGTTCGATATTACTTCAGTCTGGTAACAGGATAAAAGTGTCTAGTTCTGCCATTCAATACAATGAAAATTGAACGAAAAGTAGGGAACGCAAGTGCCTTAACACTATATTTTTTACATACCCTGATATAAGTATAAGACGCTGCTTAAAGCTAAAAAAACTCATCGTTAATCATCTTATTTATTTTAGCTTCTCCCTGTATCATGCACACAGCACGGTAACCAGATGTTAAGTCATTCTGTTTCGATTTTGACATTTCCGCTCCCCACTTTCCGCCTAATTCTGTTGGCGGAACCCAACGCCGCGCTTTGCCTCCTTACCAGATAGAGAAAATGATCATATTAAATGTTTCATTTCATCGGGTGAGCATCAAACCCACAATATGTCGCTGTTTACAATCGCACGCCTACGCCACGACTGACTGACACATTTTAATTCAGTTGAATGTAAAAGACCATAATATTGACTTAACAAATAACGCTAACATTGCAACCGGATCGAGACATTATAGGCCATTAGCTCTAAAAATAATGTCTAAAAATGTACCTGAGGTCATCTAATAAGGGTAAGTGGGTAGCGGGTAGCGGTGTGGGTAGCAGGGAGCGCCTGTTGACATCATCTGAATGACTTAATACTCGCATGTTTATATTTCTGTGATATGCATCATAAATAAAATATTTTAAATAAGTATTAATTGAATATCAATAAATTATTTATTAGCAAGAAACAATTGATGAATGTTAATAGGGATAAGTGTAGGTAGTCTATTATAGGTTAGTGGTAGCGTGGCTATTCGAGCGTACTGCGTTGTAGATTGTAGGTTCATTTTTGCAAACACTTGTGTAAGGCTCGACAACAAACAACAAATCGGCAGTTTTTAATCAAAATTAACAGAATAAATAAATTTCTATAAACTAAGTTTATCATTTTACTTTAAATTAATTTATCATCTATTCTATTTCGATATTACTGGCAATTAGTAAAAAATATATTTGCTCTGGTGTCCTCCACTCAACATGTAATGCCTCCAGAGTTTATCGAAAAATGGAGAAATAAGGATCTTAACACTAGTTTCTCTCTGCCTACCTGCTGTGTGCGGGATACAGCGAGAATATTTAAATAACCTATATAGAATTTCATAATATTTCTATAAACACGAAAGCGATTACATTAAAAAGCGTCAATCAATGCATTCACAATTTTTAAAACTATAATCGACTATTTTCTTTGAGAACGATCTATTCTCGGCGTGTGATTCATATTACGGCAGCACTTAAGCGTAATTGCGTCGTAAGTACGTAGATACGTGTTCAAATAAAAACCTACCTTGTATGTTCTTGCTTCATCGGCTTCTGCGTAATGTATTTTATTTTTTTCTAATGTTATTATTTTTGGTGGCCTCGTTTGTATGGGTTATTAAATTGTCTTAATGTTTTAGACATACATATTGAGTGTAGAGCGATATTCACAAAATATTTAAAAAATATATAAATTTTATCAGTCAAAATATTAAAATATGATTGAAGAATGCGTTATACTTGGTTTAAATCTATTTGCATTTTTATTTTGTATGATATAAGTAGGTACATATATTTTGATACTGGCTATATAATTATAGCATGTAAGCATCCTGATTTATACATGGAACTTAAACATAACCTTTACTATCGCTAACCAAATGTAAAACACTGCTTGACTGAATTCTCGAAGTTACAGAATAATTATTCAAAAAATATAACCAAAAAAAAAAGTTTTAGATTATTGAAAAAATAAATTACACCAAAATAAAACTAAAATCACTATTTTCTACTCTTTATATACATATAATTTATTATATTAACTACTCCCATCACATAATAAAAAAAAACTAGTTTTAGTATACGTATAATATTGTATGGCGTACTTAATTTACATTTGACGAGTACATATTAAGTACAGTACTATAGTACAGTTACTCACAGTTAGAAAAATATACGCAAATGTCTGAGCGTATCGCGTATTTAGAACTATTATTTCGATTACATTTCAAAGTTTTTAAAACATAATGAAATATTTTGTAAACATATATTATAGGTTTTTTGAATATGTGTAATTTAGTTTTTATTTGAAATAATAATGATAATATTACACTTTTGAATATGGTTTTTTATTACATTGAGCAACGAAATTTAAAATTTTTAAATAATAAAAAAAAACAAAAGCATACTTTTCAGAAAAAAATACATAATATCTAATTTCATCTCTTTTTTCTACAACATATCGAAAGAATTTAGTGATATTTTACATAAAACACATTTTTTATTCAAAGACACGTACATATGTACGTGTACCTGTGTCGTTTAATATATTAGAGAAACACTTTATGTGAGATATTTTAAGTGGAATTTGAACTTACAACTACCCCTTACTTTGAGGCTACATTTCCACTTCAAAATACATAATACCTATGTACAAAAGAAGAGTCTACCTACACATTTGAAACAGCATTAAATGCATGTATGTCTTTATACGTCGTAAAACTGCAATCGAGTACTTTTCGGTCCAGATGAAATACTATTAAATTATACCGGAATGCCATACTCGTCCCAATGACCTCTATAAGACATTCGTCGTGGTATTCTTGATGGCTTCCACGGAATTGAGTGAAGTCAGAAGTCATCGAGTCAGGTGGTGGTGGAGTCAATTGAACACCCACACTGTGACCTCATATTAGTTATGTAACATGCATTTAAAAAAAACTATGTATTGTTTTATATTTCATTGTGGGAATCGTATAGGTACTTACATATGAGTAGTAATTAGCGATATTATTAATTCTATGTCATTTTTCCACACGTTACTAATCCTTTTTTAGGAATTGAAGGATTAATTACGTTTTAAATAATGTTATTTTTTTTTGTTTCTTTAGTTGAATATTATAAATAAGTTGATACAAGTACAAGTTGTTATTGAAGCATGATTTAATTAGAGAATATATATTTCTTCAGATATTTACATTAATTATTAATTTTAAAAAATATCGTAAAAAATGTTTGTAAAAAAATTGAGGCAAAATCTCCTGCCTGTAACATATATTGAAAGAGAACTCTGAATGGATGTCTGTAATGAAAATGAATGAAAGAAGTATTTTATATTCAGTTATAAATAAATCAATCAATTCGGGCATTAGTCCAACTCTTTAATATATATTGAACTTTGTCAATTATATTATTCCTATAGGTATAGGTTACATAGTACAATAAATTAAAACCTAATTGTTATTTTTATATAAGATATTTTTAATTTTTTTTATCATTATGTCATCACTGTCATCGTACTTAACTGTACTGATTGATGAAATGTAAATTAACAACCTTATTGGTAGCCGAAAAACGCTAAAACGAGACAGTTGTATGTACATCGATAGCTCGATCCCTTTCCCTCATTTATGATTGAATATCAATTTCGTTTCTATTTGTGAATGCGCGGGAGCAGAGTGGTTCCTTACTTAACTTGGTAGGGACTTCCTTACAGTTTGCTCTATGTATGCTTTCTATTAGTAGTGAAATTATGATTATATATTATATACAACACTATGTATGTATAGGTATTAGTTTGTAGATATTAGAAATATTCGATATTTTAATAATATATATGGTTTTGTTGTTCCAGGTGGTTTGGAAGGCAAATATAGGGTCGCGGCACCTGAGCTTATGCAGGACACATTCATGAGCGACTCCGAGGACGAAGGCGGTGAGTTTTTAGTCTAAAAGTCTAAAAAATATACTTTTGAAATATAATGACGATGACATATTAAGCATAAAAACCTAAATTATTTTGTTACGTTAATGATAGTTTCTTTTTGTTGATTTTTTATTGCTTATTATATTTATTGACGTAAATATCTAAAGATCCTTATTAAAATCAGTTTACTTTTATTATTGTTGCAGTAAATTATAAAAATGGAATTGCACTTGGTCAGTGCCTTTTTTTAACATTTCTTATATTAATTTTTATTACTTAAAAAGAACTAAAGTTAGATGCTCTTATATTAGATGATTATGACTTTCTTATATAAGATGTGGTTTTTATACATTTTTTTTAAATCACTAATCTAGGAGAAGTAGAGTGTCCAATTCAACAGCAACAGCAATATCGCTACATGAACAGCGAGGCGGGCACGCTAAACCGGGCGCGGCCGCTCGAGGACAGCGTCACAGATGGGCACCTGTGGCCCAGTAATAACGATAGCAGGGTGGCCACTATTGAACGACAGCCAGTGGACATTGGGTTCGTGTTATTTGGTATTGTTGTATAGCAGGGTAGACAGGAGGAACCTAGTGTTATAAGATACTCTTTCTAACTATCCAATGTATAGCCCAATTTAAAAGACACAGCATGTAGAGTGGCGGAACGCAACGCCGCGCGCGTCACCAGATCGAAGAAATGAAAATTATTCTTCGACTAGGAATCGAACGAACACGCGGCGCTGAGCCCTTAAAGAGTGGCAAAAATATATAGGAACTTTGAAATAAATACAAAATGTATTATTATTATACTTTTTTATAAAAAAACTATACAAAATATTTATTATTAAGCTCGAAATATTATCAAACTGCAATATTTACAAAAACACAAAAATATATAATTAATTAATTACATGTAATTAATAGTTTTTTTATCTAATAGATATTAAGTAAAACGATATATTTATCGTTTTTTAATATGAGTAATATAATGTTATAATTTTAGTCTATTTCATTTACTTATAGATTTAAAAATATTATCAATTAAAAATCGAGGTTACTCGTGGCGCAGGGGCATAAAGTGTGACTGTAAACGGGACTCGTGGGTTTGAACCCCACCCGAGGAAATGAAATATTTAATTAAATTTATATTTTCATTTCCTCGCTCTGGTGTCGAGGCAAAAGCGCGGCGTGTGTTGAGATGGAACTCATTCCATCTCAACACACAATGCTTCCAGAACCCGGCGGAAAGTTGAGAACCGAGTGTCTTAACAGGCAGCAGGGTAGGCAGGTTCTCTCTGCCTACCCTGCTGTGTACGGGATACAGCGTGAAGCTGATAAAATAAAAATAAATAAAAAATTTTAAGTGTTTGCACATAATTGACTTTTTATATGTTATTTTCTACATAAATAGGTTCCTGGTGTCGTTCGTGGTGGACGCCCGCGGTGGTGCTATGAAGGCGAAGAGGCGTGGGGGGGTTCGTGTAATAGTTCCTCCGGCCGCGTGCGCTGCGCCTACCAGAGTTACATGCCGGTAATGTATCTAAACATTTTGTAGATTTTTTGTAAAAATCGGTTATATTTAAAACTGAACTTTTCACACACTTTGCCATGGCTTACGTAAGTATGACTTATATTCACTATACTTTTGATGTACAAACTTAAGTTTTTAAAATAACCTGTCAGTAAACTTTACTGTTATAATAAAATATATAAATAGATATAGTAAATTCTATTAATACTAAAAATAATATATGAATTATGTAGCAAAATTTAATACTCAAAACATCTTCACTTGCCACGACCTTCACAATATAATGAAAATATAATTGAAGCTTTTAACGAAGCTTTCACTGTCTTCCTAAATCTAAAATAGTAGATACAGAGCATGATAAACGAAATTAGTAACGAAAGTGGCAATAACCTAACAATAGTGTAAGGTCGATGCAAAATGACTCATAAACAGAAACGTCCTCGGTTTTTTGGGTGTTTGCCACGTTTTAATTATGCCCGTGACGCTCTTTATATACCTACATGAAGAAATTTTGTTATAATGGGAAGTCGAAGACTTTTTATATAAAAGTCTAAAATTCATATTTTTTTGTCTTTATAAATAATAGAGATATTGAATCTAGTGATAACTCGCTTACATCTCTGATTTATTTTATTATGTGCTTTGTGTTATATTACTAGACAGATGTATTTTAGTGATATTTAAGTCCGTTCATCACTTTCCTAATATTTATCATCTGCTACGATTTGTCTTTATAATTTACTATATTATACACAAGCAAGCCGCATATGTTATGGCAGTAAATTTAAAAAAAAAAAACCTTTATTTGCTAATTTCATATTCTCGTTATTTAGTTAAGAGAGAGAGAGAGAGAGAGAGTGGGAGAGATTGGCGTGGTGCAGTGGCACAAGCGTGTAACTGTAGATACAACGGTTGTGGGTTCGATTCACACTCGAGAAGTGTTTCTAACACTTCTCGAGTGTGAATCGAATATATGGCCTAAGATCCCATCGTTTAAAACTGTAGGGATTAGATTTTCTAATGAAACTTATATTTAAGAATGATACATGATAGTAGAATAGATTACACTAGGGTTGCCCAAAAAAATCCTGCCGCAATCACCTTTAATTAATGTTTTTCGTAACTCGTTTTTGGAGAAAATTGCACTCATATGTTTTTTATGTGAATTGCACATCATTCGAAAGAAAATCGCATAAGGAATTGGAAAAACAATGGTTGCCAGCTCTCAGTCTGCCGCAAGTCCAAGGTTGCCTGGTTTAAAGAGGTTACTTAATGTGAATATTTGCACTCATGTGTTTTTTTAATGAATTATATATCAAATTAAAGCTTATTTTTTTGTCATCACTAAAACACATGGTTGCCTGGAAAATGGCTGCCGCAAGCAAAGGTTGCCATCATTCGAAATATTTTATTCTGATTCCGTTTGACTGAGAATAGACGATGAAATACACGATTTGCCTTATGTTTTAAAGTAAAATATTATAAAATAGAAGGTCAATCTTAAAATTAATATTTATTCTAACTGTTCACCTGTTAAATGATGATTTTAATCATATTAAGTACATACAAAAAACTATTTAAACATGAAATCATCCTTATTTTTCCATTGAAATAATGAGTCTATGATATTAAGTCTTTGTTAAATCTGTTTTCTAGATATTAATACTCGTTTAAATCGTTATTTTAAAAAGACTAAATTATCATCTATATATATAAAACAAGTACCTGACTGACTGAGGTAAGACGCACGCACAGCCGCTGATGGTAGAAACGTGAAATTTGGACAGATGTTTTTTTTCGTAATCTGGACATCCACTAATAAGGGATTTTAAGAAAATTGAACCCTAAAGGGATAAAATAGGGGCTGAAAGTTTGTATGGGTTTTTTTTTTAATCGGCACCGATTTTTATAATATTTGAAATTCAGACTCCTAAAAATATTTCATTGAACACATGTTTCATGGTTTTTTAGAATTCACCCCGTAAGGGTTCAAATAAGCGGGCGAAGCTGCGCGCGCCCACTAGTATTAAATAAACGTTTACAAATATCGTTCTATTATAAGGTATTAATTACATAATGTTTTCATAATATAATGTAGGTTGACAATTATTGCAGATATTTTATTTATTAATCAAGAAAATATAAAAAATTACCTCGTTATAAACTCTCAATCTCTCTCTTCGTCCTCAGAGAAAAATATATAATATTAAACATTAAATTTAATTATACTTATCAAACATTAGTTATACTTACGTTTTGCATTAGAAAATAATTGAAAATAAAAATCAAATCAGATTCACGCTGTATCCCGCATGCAGCAGGGTAGGCAGAGGGAACCTAGTGTTAAGACACTCCGTTCCCCACTCTCTGCCGACTTCTGGAGGCATTGCGTGTTGAATGGCAGAACTCAACGCCGCGCTTTGCTTCGACACCAGAATGAAGAGATGGAAATATAAATTTAAGTGAATATTTCATCTCCTCGAGTGCAGTTCTTCTTTATATTTTTTTTTACAACAATGAACTTTTTGTAACAAGTGATAACCGTGCATTGTGTTACTATTTAAGAAAATGTTACTGTATATAAAAATAATTTTTTGGCGAAACAACAACATAATTTTACACTTCAGACTCATTATTAAATTCCACACACATTTTCGCACAAAAAACAGATCTTCATTTTTGTCATGTTAACTAAAAACGTCTTCACTCCAAAACGAAAGGTAAGTAACTAAGTAATATGTTCAAAAACATCTCATTTGGCCATCTGCACTGTTATTGCATTTAGAAACAATACATCTACGAAAATAAAATTATTGCATTTTTATTGCTTTGTATACCGCCGCAAAATGTTTATCTATAGTAAAAAGTAGACAACTAATTGATATTTCCCGACTCCTGGTCATAAACCTTAAATAGCGTTTATTATTCGGCATTACTGTCGAAATTTCTTAGAATTTATTTGTGATAAATTAATTTTGTTTATTATAATTCTATCATATATATTTCTTTCAATGCAAATTCTTAAAAGTTGCGTGAGAAAAAAAAGATTGCGGCAACCGTTATCAAAAAAAACGAGAAAAAAAAATCATACGAGCAGAGGACAAAGAGAGAGAGAGTATATTGAAATATTATTTTCCATATTTTCTTAATTAATAAAAAAACTTACGCAATAATTGTCGCCCTTCATTATCTTAAGGAAACATGATGTAATTAATACCTTATAATAGATTGATATTTGTAAGCATTTATTTAATTAGATAATTTAGTCGTTTTAAAATGATAATTTAAATTAGTATTAGTATTTAGAAAACAGATTTAGCAAAGACTTAATATCATGGGTTCATTATTTCACTTGAAAAATAAGGATGATTTCATGTTTAAATAGTTTTTTGTATGTTCTTAATATGATTATAATCATCATTTAACAGGTAAATATCTAGAATAAACATTAATTTTAAGATTGACCTTCTATTATATAATATTTTAATTTAAAACATAAGGCAAATCGCGTATTTCATCGTCTATTCTCCGTCAAACGGAATCAGAATAAAATATTTCGAATGATGGCAACCTTTGCTTGCGGCAGCCATTTTCCAGGCAACCATGTGTTTTAGTGATGACAAAAAAATAAGCTTTAATTTGATATATAATTCATTAAAAAAACACATGAGTGCAAATATTCACATTAAGTAACCTCTTTAAACCAGGCAACCTTGGACTTGCGGCAGACTGAGAGCTGGCAACCATTGTTTTTCCAATTCCTTATGCGATTTTCTTTCAAATGATGTGCGATTCACATAAAAAACATATGAGTGCAATTTTCTCCAAAAACGAGTTACGAAAAACATTAATTAAAGGTGATTGCGGCAGGATTTTTTTGGGCAACCCTAGTGTAATCTATTCTACTATCATGTATCATTCTTAAATATAAGTTTCATTAGAAAATCTAATCCCTACAGTTTTAAACGATGGGATCTCCACCTAATATAATATTTTCATTTCTTTGCTCTGGTGACAAAGCGAAGCGCTGCGTTGAGTTCTGCCACTCATTACGCAATGTCTCGAGCGGCGGAAAGAGTTCAACAGAGTGTCTTACAACTATCAAACACTAGATTCTCTCTGCCTACCCTGCTATTTGCGGGATACAGCGTGAAACTGAAAAGAAAATCTAATAAATCATTTTAAAGTCATTCTAAGACAATGTTTTATAACAAACAGCTTACAAAATTACTTAATCGATATAATTATTTTAACTTCTATATGAAATATTAATGATTGAATCGCGTGTCACCCTCGTATTATTAGGCGTTTTGAACTTTTCAGCGTTTTCCAATTCCATTTATTTTTGGCCGCTAGTAAAAGTTTGAACAGTGCTGATAATAATCACTTATTATCTACGTTAATAATCTATATTTAAACGTTCCCCGTGTGATCAGCTGTGCCTATAACTTGTAAAAGGTTAAAATGCATATTTGAAAACTTTTAAATCATCAGATTCGCTCTTTTGTCCGCATACAATAATAGATAGAATATTAATAAATAGGGTTTGATTTTTTTCATTTCCCCGATATTATTATACGTATGACAAAACAGAATTGAGTTCCGCCATTCAATATGCATTCCCATATTTAAGCAGAAAGCGGAGATCGATGTGTCTTGACACCACATTCTCTATGCCCACCCTTCTAGATGCGGAATAAAAAAAAATGTCTGTTTCTGTATAATACAAAAATATTTATATAATTATTCTATCGTTTGTGTTTCAAGTATTGTTTAAAAACATTTGTCCTTCCAATATATTATAACATATAAGTGAACGCATCCAAATAGGTCGACAATATTTACTCCCAAAACAGTCAACAGTTCTTTATGCGTCATACTCAAAATGTAATCTTAAATTGTATAAGATATTTGTGTATTTATATAAATGACGTGAGTCCGTCATTCTCCTCATTTTCATTGTATTTTGTATGGCGCATGTTTATTTTAAAACATCAAATGGTTTCTTTATTGTTTCACACGTAGCTAAAATTATTGTTTTGTCAGATGGAACAAAATATTTTTAAATATATGAAAAGATCATTAAAAATTATTAAGACCGGTTAGCTAATGCTTTTTTATTGTGATTTTTGATGGTATTTAAAGTAAATTAATAAGTAATGAAATACAAAGCATTTTTTTGTTTTTTGTATAAAAACATCTATTGTCACATTTATGTACATGTAATTTGAATTAGCTTCACGCTATATCCCGCATATTGCAAATTTAGCCAAAACACTGTTATCCACTTTACACGCAATTTTTGAAACATTGCGTGTGACATGAGTGAAACATGAGTGATGTAACTCAACGCTGCGTTTCGTCTTCTTATATATTTTATTAGTCAGTCAGAGGACGACCTCTATTTATTTATTTATCTAATATTATTTTACAGTGCTGCCACCCGACGTGCACCCGTAGCTGCTCCTCCCCCGCTTATGGAGGGAGAGGCTTTAGCGTCAAGATTACTGGAGTTGCAACCACAGGGAGCTAAGTTTTTGGCGTAAGTTATAAGTATAGTGAAATATTTTAAAAGATATATTTATTTTGGAGTTATAATGCCTAGGATCATTAAAAAAATTGTTTATATTATATTTTAAACGTAAATATTGTTTATTGTTATATCAAACATTAGTCTGGATTCAATAGATTATGAATTCAACATGTATTTATACCTTAATAGTTATTATTATTGTGAAATTTTAGTATTAAAACAACGAGCCAAAAGAATAGATCTAAAACACTTGTCTATTTATATTAATTGTAATTTTTCAATTTCCAAGTTATTGCTATAATATACAATAATAAACACATCATTTCTTCATATATGTATTTATAATAAACCTAAAGTAATTAATTGTATTTCCAGGCCAGTTATAATCGAAGTACCAATCTTCACAGCGTCATGCCCAGAGAGGGAAATTGTAATACTAAGGTCCGACACCGGCGAGACCTGGCAAGACCACTACCTACATAACAACGATAATCCCATGATACAGGTATTTAAATATTTTTTAAATTATGTATTTAATCAAATTTTGTAATATCTATATAATAATATTCTTTATTGTATTAAACTATACATAAGAAAAAAACAATAAAAACATTTAGTTTACAAAGGTGGACTTACATCTCTATAAGAGATCTCTTCCAGTCAACCAGTGGAAGTGGATGAGTGACAAGTATTACTACTATATTATTTAGTAAACTTTACTTAATATAACCAGGTTTTTTATAAAGATTTTTGTGATAGCTTGATGTATGATACTATATAATGACATGTAATATAGTAATATTAAAAAATAAAAACTCTTGTTCATACAACTGGATTACAAAACTATTTAATTTCTACAATTTTCAGGAGGCACTAACCCGCGAGCGACAAGAGCACGGCAATAGTGGCGAGTCACTAGGAGAGAACGGAGAGAGGGTCACTCGTATCATAACATGTGACTTCCCCCACTACTTGGCGGTAGTCTCGCGAGTGCGCCAAGAGGTCCACATTATAGGGCCCGAGGGAGGCACTATATCATCTGCTCATATACCACAGGTGATTACAGTATTTATTGCCTTAACTTTGCGTATTGTTCACTCGTAACGAAAATAATCAACTTTCATTTCGTCGTTCTAACCATCCGGCCACGTGCGCAGGTGCAAGCGCTGTTCCCGCCGGCGGCGCTGACCAAGCGCATCCGCGTGGGGCTGCAGGCGCACGGCGCGGCGCCGGGCCTGCGCGCGCGCGCGCTGCCGCGCCTGGCCGCCGCCGCGCCCGTGCTCACCGTGGAGCCGCGCCGCCGCAAGTTCCACCGCGCCATCACGCTCACCGCGCCGCTGCCGCACTGCGTCGACGCCAAGGTGCGCCACGACTGACCATTTCTTTTCATTTTGCACGTCCAACGAATGAGTGATGAAAGAATGGCAAAAAAGATTTATGATTGAAAAGTAAGTGGTAGGAGAGATAGGGGGAGACCTCAGTTGACCTTCGAACACACAGTATCAAAGATACTGGAGGAAGGTCACGTAAAAGCATGAGGACCCCCCGAAGAACATATATGAAGAGGTTGATAACATTGAAAAAGGCAAAAGAGGTATGTAGAGACCGTAGCGTTTGGCGCTCCGTTCTCTCTGACTACCCCGCTAGAGATAAAGCGTGAAGCTAAGTTAAGTTAAATTTATTAAAAAAGAAACAATATTCATATTGACAAAACAACACACTTACAAAAAACTTATTTAATTTCCAGGTCAACAGTCACGACAAACAATCTACAGCTAATCTACGTCTTTTATGCTCCATAATGGGTGGACAAGCTCGAGCTGTATGGGAGGATGTCACAGGTTCAACTCCCCTCACGATAACTGATGACTGCGCTTCCTTTACTACTACTGTTTCCGCTAGGTGTGTGTAATTATAGCTTTTTTTAACAATTTTAAATTGTTATTCAAAACTTAGGGAAGAATACTTTAATGACATAGATTTTTTTTTAACGTAGCGGGATTTAAGCCTGGGCCTCTTGGAAACTTACCACGCGCTCCGACCACTAAGCCATATATATACTTATCATGTAACCAAATTCCGATACGCTAGTTACAGTATATACATACGTTGTTAGCATCTCTGTTGGGAGATTTTCACAAATTTTCGTTATACATTTATATTAAATATTTTTGCATAAAAATCTTAAAATTATTAAGTATTTGAAAACAACATAACTTGAAATAAATCATTTACAATTCAATAATAATATTCGTCGGTTATTATAGTTTTAAAACTGTATTTATTATTTCCAGGTTTTGGTTGATGAATTGTCAAAATGTAAGCGACGCTACCAAATTGGCGACGGAACTGTACAGGTAACGAAATTAATATCCATTACATCTTGAAAATTTCTACTCTTTTGATTTATAATTTCAATTTAATTTTCATTTACATTGTTTTATCCATAAAAAAATCCCATCTTCAAAACACATTTAAAACAGTCACACGTTGTGCCACTACAGCCTCATCCTCATTATACACTGTAATATAAATAAATACTTTTATAATCATAATTTAACACTAAATTGACAATATTTTTACAGAGAAATGCTGCTGGTACCATTCGAAGTGCGCATAGTAGTGCTTGGAAAACGACTGGACGCTTTAGAAGGAAGATTGCTAGTACTCTACATCACTGACAGATACGCATACGACACGTTATTGCATCAGGTATTTGAATTTTGAATCACTATTTTTAGAGCTTTATAATTTTTCATGTCACAATTATATTAATACAATTATTTTGGTGTTGTGTGAAAAAAAATACAGTTTAGAAATTGCTTTATACGAAATCAGTTAGCTATTTGTGAAATTTTTACAAACACTTTTGTATATTAGCATTTTTATTTTATATAATAGATGATGAATAATTCTGATATTGTTTCTTCAAATTTAAAGTAAAACTCCAAAAATCTATTTTTAGCTATCTTTGTTTTAATATTATAATTCTTCTCGTGTATACGTTTATTTAAAATAAATACGTAATAAGCTCTATATTTATTTCAAATTTAACTTTTCCTTATCTCCATCTACCATGTATTGTCTCTAAAATCGTGATTTTGATCAATTCGATCAATTTCACGTCAAAAATTGGCAGGTTACAAACCCGCAATCTCGTAATTTTTATATGAATTTTTCATCTCCTTTACGTTTTCAATGTGAACCAAATGATAGCTTGCATCGTTTTGCTGTAACGCCATCTAGAAACGGTTTTGTTTAACTTTTTTCAGGTATTCCTGTAAAAGCTGAAACGTTTTATATATTGTATTTTTTTAACCTCCCGCTGTATCTTTATAGAGCTGAATAGGCAGGGGGATCTATTGTTTAATTAGACACTCCCCTCCCCACGTACCGCAAGATTTTCGAGACATTGCGTGTTGAGTGGTGGAACTCAATGATGCGTTTTAAAAATGAAAATAATTAACTCTTCCGAGTGGATATCGAACCCACAACTGTCGCGCTTACAATCAAATCAAAGTCTGTGCCGCTACGACTGCCTCTTAGTACAATTATTATTATTACATGAATATATTTATTTTTTACTTAAATTAAATAATTTGTGTAACTTTAATTTACTTTACGTTAATTATATATACGAAATATTATTATACTTGTTTCAAAATTAATATTTTATATGTTTTGTCTACCAGGAGCATTACACAGAGGTGGCGCATTCAACAGCAGTTAGATTTTTGGACGGCAAACCTATATATTTAGAGTTTTCTGGAAACTTAGTGCCGGTCACTAAATCGGGAACACAACCGACGTTCACCTTTGAGGTAATGTAACCCATAGATAAACCTTACTATATATATATTTACTAATAGGTTTAAAAATTAAGAAATCTAGTTTAAATTTTTATTTTTAATGCTACTGCTTATAAATCAGTCAACAATTTTTTAAAGAAACCATTATGATTTTATTTGTCATTTATTACTTTCATTTGGCATAAAAGAATTAAATATTGCAAGTTTTGGAAAATTAAAAGCTTTAATTGTTATAATTTTTACTTAAAAATTTCAAACTGTTGAGTGCTTTATTTGTAGGTTTTTTAATTCTTATGGACTACTTGTTAACTTGTTATAAATTGTAAATAATGATCTTTTTACAGTCCTTCAAAGACAACAGAGTTGAATTTACAGTTAGAGTGAAACATCACGAAGAATCACCATCTGGAAGGATTTACTTCATGAATGAACCTAAAGTAAGGAAATATTGTTAAATAATAAATAAGTCAGCTTCACGCTGTATCCCGCACACAGCAGGGAAGGAACAGAGAAGCTAGTGTTAAGACACTCCGTTCTCCACTTTCCGTGGAGTTCTGTTGAATGCAAGAAAAAGAAATATATGCATAAATTGATTACAATTTTTTATCTATTACATATATGTAGGACATGTAGGTAATTTTTAATTTTTTTCCCTTTCAGGTGGCAAAAGGCGAACAGCAAACCAATCCAGCGTGTGTATTGGACGTGGCGCTACCAGAGCGGATCGCACCCCGTGCCGCTAAGAGTCACCTCGATTGCCTTAATTTGGATCAGTCTGGTATGAAACAATTTTAATTTTATTACATATTTTTGTTTTAAGTCATTACTCTTAAATTATAAATACGTGACTCTAGTGGGATTTGATACTATGGATAGTGCCATCCACGAAGACGCGCCTCCCACATTTTATTGGGATTGACGTAGGTGTGGATCGTCCGGGAACTCTGCTTTTCTTTTTATTTTCTTAACATGTATAGGAAATCTTATTTAGTTTACTTTTTTCATACTTGACACCCAGATACATAATATTATTATTTATTATTTTATTTTAATTATTACAATATATTAACATTTTTTAATATTAATATTGCAAATTACTATGTGATAAATAATATCTGTGGATGTTATAATTTCAGTTAAGTAGATGTGGGTAACCATTATGCATTTACCAGATTTCTTTGATATTGTGTTCCGCCACCCAATCAATACGCAATGTCTTTAAAATTCGGCAAAAAGTGAAGAACGGAAGTGTTTTTTTAACATTAGGTTCCTTGGTTGTATCTGCTTACCGTGTTATGTGCGGGGTACAGCGTGAAACTAAAAAAATAATACAGTAGCGAAATATTGCATACTTGTACTGTAATCGATTAGGAGAAATAATGCAGAGTATCTTAGTGGATGGCATAATCTATAAAAACTAGACGATGTTCGATGTTTACCCTAGTAGTCAATTACTAATTAATTGAAATTATGCATAACTTTTTAAAATACAAAAAAGAGAACATTATAGACATCCTAAAGAATATAACAGTTGTTACAGTGCACTTACTTATTATGATAATAGAAAGAAATTTATACAAATTGGTTACCCAAAAAAAAACCTATGAAAAACTAATAGATGCCTAACAAAAAAACGTAGTTTGTCTGGTAGAGGTCACCTGTGGTGACAGGGCCACCTTTATACCAAAATTGTATTTCTTATTATTATTTTTATAAACTTAATTAAATAAATAAATAAAATTATAAAAACTCTATTAGGAGAAAACCTTTATAGTATTTTTTTTTTCATCATTTCCTCAGGTTTTGATGCACTTAAAGACGAGCTGAGCTTCCATTGGGACCACAACCACAGTGTGGGACCGCCTTCCATACCGAGTGAACCTGCGTTTGTGATCAACGGGCACGTAAGTATTTTAAAATATTTTTTATTGTAGGATGCATATGCGACACTTGTCGCACTTAACCCAATCTTATAAAGTGGCACGCGGCGTTGAGTTCCGTCACTCGACACGCAATTACTCGTAAATTGCACACATTGATTACAGTCAAACGCTGTGCCGCTGTGCCAGTACTCCAAACATATAGAATACAGAGATACTATATTTTAGTTTTTTTATATTTTAATTATCTATTTCAGGATAAATCGATCGCTAATGGCGATGTAAAATATCCTTCCCACCCCGTCACTAAAGAGACTGAAGATAAAGATAGCAAACCTCACGGTTAGTAGAAAATCAATAAAAACATTTAATTATTTTAATAAATATTTTATAAAAAATATTTTGATACAATATTTTATACAATTATTTCTTATTATTATTTTCATTGACTTGAAACTAACAAACAGCACAAAATTGACTAATTGTATACAATTAGTTAGTTATTATTTAATTATTTATGTTATGTTATTATGTAGTAGTATTGTCATCATATATTTCATTACATGTCATGCTAGCCCTCCCATACACATGTAGACTATGCTTTGCAAGACACGAAAAAAAAACTATATTTTATAATATATTTTTAAGTTTTTATTAATAATATGTACGTATATTATTATTATATTACGATAAATGTTTCGGTTCTTATACATGTATAATATGACTCCTCTTATACAGATGTCACGACAAATTAAATGTGAGTATAAGGAAACAGTAGATTAATCAATAATTTATTTCAGTAAACGGTGACAGCCAGCACGTTGATTCAAATAAAGCAAAGGCAACTTTTGATTCTGACGAAGATAAAACACCAATGAATACTCTAGAGAAAGGTAAAAAGAAACCAGAGGGTTTCTTAGGTGGGCTTGCGGGTAAAGTGAAAAATGTATTCAGTCATAGCGAGGATAAGGAGGATAGTAAGGAGTCGTCACCTAAGCCTCAACCTAAGCCACGTGAATCTAAAGATAAATCTCCTCCCAAACCAGCTCCTAGGCTCATTAATGAAGATCTGTTAGAGAAAGTCGAAGATATGTTCAAAGATGTGAAATCTAAACCTCATGCTAAAGATGACGACGATGTCAATAATCAAGTATACGCGACGAAACTAATAGTTGAAGAAGAATCTCCAAATGACATACGACTAAAAACAGAAGAAATATACCACCAATATGAGCATATGCAGCCAGTAGACACCCCTATACATTGCAAGAAAACCGATCCCTTCATATTTTACACGGGATGTTGTGAAGGTAGATATAAAAAAGGTGAAAAACATCGACACGACGAAACCTCTAATTTGGCGGACAGAATCGAACAAGTTGCATTCGTTACAAAAGAAATTAATGAAAGTGCAGAAAATGATATAAAAGATAGTCTAGATAAGGTCGCAAAAGAAAAAGGTAATATCAAACAACAAGCGAGCGATATCAAAGAGGATATCATAGTCAAATCAGAAAACCTAAAGAACGATCTGATTAACAAAAAGGAAGAATTAAAATCTAACATTGAAAATAATGTTCAAAAAGCTAATAATGCAGTGAATAATAAATTAAATGAATTATCTGAATCCGTAGATAAAACGAAAGAGGATACTAAAGCTAAAATCGTTGATGTACACACAAAAGCTTCTTCAGACTTTGATAATATCATGTCTTCTGCTAATGGCAAAGTAAGCAACGTGGTTGAAGTTGTTGATGATGCACAAGAAAAAACAAAAAGCAAATTCCATGAGCTTGATTTTGCAGCAATGGAGCGAGCTGAAGAGATTAGACTCAGAGGTCAAGATAAGTTATTCCAATTAGGAAAAACAATCGAAGAAACATCTGAAGATGTCACAGACGCAGCGCAAGACACAACAAATTCAATTTTGAACAAAGTAAATGATCTTAAGAATGATATTAATAAAACTACTCAAGACGTAAAGACAGATGTACAAAATCATAATGAAAATATAAAGGACAAAGCAAACAACGTTAAAGAAAATGCTAAGAATACAATAGATGAAGCCAAAGTGGCAGCTAGCAACAAACTCAATCAACTAGGCGAATCTGTTGATTCAATAAAAGAAAAAGGCAATAAATCTAAGAATAAAAATAAAAAAGAGAAGAAATCTAAAGAAGGAAAAAACTTTTTCACGGGATTAGTCCATAACATTTTTGGAGAAAAAGAAAAAATTGAAGATGATATCAAAGGAAAAATTGTTGAAGGCAAAGATTCTGCTAACAAATTGGCGAAGCAAGTGTCTGATGCAAAGAATGAATTAGAAGATAATCTTTCTAAAGAGCAAGAGAAATTGAAAGAAAGTACAGAAACAGTAGTGCAAAGTGTTCAAAATAAAAAGGATGAATTAGTACAAAATGTCAAAGATCAGAGAGATGAGCTGATAAATGATGCAAAAAATAAGTCAGAATCAATTGTAAATAACGTACAAGATCAGAAAGATGAATTGTTACAAAATGCTAAAAATACAAAGGAAGAATTAATAAAAAATACAAAAAATAAGATAGATGAGGTAGCTCACACTGTACAAGATAAGTCTAGCGAAGTCATAGAAAGTGCCAAGGATAAAAAAGAGGAGCTATTACTCAATGCACAAGAAAAGAAAAATGAATTGTTGAATAAAGCACAAGAAGTTCAAAATGAAGCAATTCAAAATAAAAACGACGTAAAAGATTCATTCATTCAAAGTGCTCAAGACAAAGTTGATGATGTATCACAGAGCTTGCAAAGCAAAAAAGATGAGATTGTGCTAGCTTCTGAGGAGGTATTAAAGAGTGCACAAGATAAAAAAGATGAACTCTTACAATCTGCACACGAGCAAACTCAATATGTTGTTAAATCTGTTAGCGACAAAAAAGATGAACTCGTACAAAATGCCACAAATACAGCTGACTCAATCGTTGAAAATGTAAATAATGCAAAAGATGAAATAGTACAAAATATTCAAATTGCAAAGAATGATGCAGTACAAACTGTACAGGATTCAAAGAAAGAGTTAGAAAATTCTTTTAATGATACGAAAAATTCAGTTGAAAATTCTATCCATGATAAAACTCAACAAGCTAAAAACAAAGCAGAAGAAGTGAAATCAGGTGTACAATTTGTGATTAGTGAAAAGAATGATGAGTTCATAAACGCTAAAAACGCTGCGCAAGACGAGGTAGAGGACAGGCTGAACAGAATTAGGCAACAAGCTGAACAGACAACTGAAGAAATCAAAAGAGCCGCAGAGGAAACTATAAATGCTGCTGTAAATAAAAAATCAGAAGTACAAAGTGACATCTCTAACAAATTCAATGAAATAAAGGATAGCGGAAGAGATGAAGTACAAAGCATTCAGCAGGCGGCTAGTGATAAAGGAAATGAGTTACAATCATCAGCGTTAGAAACTTTCGATCAAGTTCAGCATTCAACATCCAGTGCTTTTGACTCCGTAGAAAGTGCCGCTAAAGATAAAGTGAGCGCCGCAAAGGACACATACGATGATTTACAAAGCTCTGCCAGAGACACGTTGGCGGATATTCGAGACGATGTTCATGGTCTAGAAAGCTCTGCTCAGGACACATTGCGCAGCTTCCAGAGTTCCGCTGGAAATACATTCGATAGCTTAGAAGACTCTGCGCGAGAATTCGTTGGTGGTGTGCAAAGTACTGCATCAAGCGCAGAAGAAAGCTCGAAGGAATTATTCGGAAATGTTAAAGATAGCTTTGAAGGTTTCCAAGTAGCGGCTGGAAATAAACTGGAGGATATAAAGGGTTCAGCAAAGGATAGGTTAGAGCAAGTGGATGATAGCTTGGACAAAGCCAAGGCGAGTGCTAAAAAAAGTGAGGAGGTTGTAGCCGACACTATCGCAAATGAAGCGGACAAGTTCACGAGCAGTCTCAACGACTTGGGCAATTCCGTTTTCGGAATATCCGGGAAAGGTTAGTAGATTTTAAAATATCTGCTATGTTTAAAGTATTTTTTACTTATGTTCCTAAAGCCCGAGTCATTGCTAGTTTTGAATTGTTATTAATTGTAATAGTATATAATAAGGAAATTATTTCTAGGATTCATGAAAGATTCCAGCACCAAGTTGCTTGAATCGGAAAAGTCACAATCATCGCCCCACAAGAAGAGTTCAGGGTAAGTTATCTTAAAAATACATTTATAACGTTTTTTATTTAAAAAATACACATTTTTTCCCCAAATTGTATATAACACGTCACACCATCGTGCACTGAACTAATACACAGACTCACTGAAATTTTCTACTCCGTTCAATACATTGTCTCTTTTTATTTAACTGTGAAACATTTTATATTATGTGTACTAAATTTTAATTTGAAACTTTATAGCAAATGTTATTTCTTAAACTATTTTACCCCTTTTAGCCATTTTGATCTTACATTAAACTTCATAATTGATTGAAAAATGTTTTATGGTATAATCTCTTCATATAATTGTTGCCTTTGTATCTTTTAAAGCTCTAAAATAAATTAGTTAACTTAAAATAAAATGTTTGATAGTATTCAAATGAAATGATAAATTGGCAACTTTTAGAATTCAATAAATAAAAAAAAATCTTATATGTTACCTCGGTTTAAACCAGAGTTATACAGAGATACATTATTTAAATCAAAAAAATTCAAATGTTTCAAACACAATGCCCGCTAACTCACGCACGCCTTACAGAATACCGAAACTCAAACGGAAGAAATAAGCGAACGAGCGACGACGAAACTTCTATGGTACATAGAGTAGCTTTAGATTTGTAACTATTTATTGTTATTGCACTATTGTTTCACGAGCGCTTTCATCTGGCACTCAGAGACGTCAATTAATATTTGTAGCAACTTAATGTCAGTTAATTGTTTATTAACATGTCTGAGTGTACATGAATGTGATATCAAAACAATAAAGTGACCGCATATTTAAACATTTTCAAAATGAGAATCAAAACATTTAATGAACACATTACAATGGTGCTCTGTGAAACAAAAGTCGTATATGTAGTATTGTGTAAGTTTTTCAGTGGATGTCTATGTGATTTATTTGTACTCCATTTTGAAAATTTTAGAGATTATTCGTGTCACTCGATTTTACAATGGAAGTTGTTGGACAGTGCTTGGCACTTGGAACTAGCTACTTAACTATACGTTTTTCTGTATATGTATGTAGTCATATTTAAAGAAAATTATGTCATATTTTTCTTTTACATAATCATCCAGCGCCGCTTAAAGTAACATTTAAAATTATAATAAACCATTTTTATTAAAAACTTCAATTATTCGTGCTTACAACACTTCCATTGTCAGTACAAACGAGTACAGTCATTTTATGGCAAATTTTGACGTTTCGATTTCAAAGAAATCAAAGTCTTAGTGCTAGTTAATGGTATTAATGCAGATTTATATAATGTTTTTTATTATTATTAATTTATACAGATTTATGTAGGTTTTAAATCGTGTCTATATTCTTGCCTGTATCTTGATATCGCTTTTTATTTTAAAATACGATGTTTTATATTTTGACTTAAATAATAATTATTAATAATAATATATTTGACAGTCGTTTTGTTGCAATTTAAGAATTTATGTGCTTACGTCTAATCTTGTGCGCTGTGGTATATTAATTTTCGCCTGTTTTTTTCGAAACTTTGACATTCAACAATATTATTTTTATTTTTTTAATATTTTATGACAACAGCCCACAAATGCGGACGTAACAATGTAACTTTTAATTAAATAATTTGCATTTTATATCTAATATTAAGTATTTATATTATTAGATGCAATATCGATGTTTTTTTTGTGTTGCATAATTTATTGTATTTTAAAAGTGTTTTCTTTACAAAGTTTACACAGCTTTTGTACAGTATTCGGTGTGTCGTCGGTCCTTGCGATCGATGTCTCCAGTTTCATAGATCTGCTAGGATATTTATTTTTTATATGTAACTTGATTTTAGTCTTGACCACATGCATGTCTAATAAACAATTATGTTAAATCGATTTTTTTCGTAATTTATACATATATGTATATTTAAGAATAATGCACAATGTAAAATGAATCAATTTTCGAAACGAAATTAGCGAGAGTAGTAGCGCTTGCTTCGCCTGTCTCTCTGTTAGTTGTTAATATATTATACGAAATGTTCACGATCAATGGGCTTTTTATTTATTTTTCTTTTTGTTGTCTTTTAAATTACAGTTATAAGAGCTTTTTAATGTGTGCTTTTAAATGTGCATATTTTATATGACTGAAAACTGCAGTTTAAACTGTGGTTTAATTTTTATCTACAAGGTAATCAAACTTTAATAAAAATCAGCAATGAAGTATTTTTAATGGAAATCTGACTATACTACCCACAAAATTAATGACTATGGAAACTAATATGTCTGGTAAGAAAGTAAAAGAAAAGAACTTGCGACACTTTGCACTAAGCATTGCTCCTGCACGAAATACAAGCTTTCGGTAAGTTATTTTGCGCCATTACATTTTTTGTTTGTGTTACATTCTCATTTTTACATTAGACAACAATTGTTAAACACATCAACGTTCGATTTCATGGCCACTCTCCATTATACACCGTGCCTTGTCGTCTGGTATGAAAAATAGTTGAAAATATAATAATATGTTATTTGAATGTAAAAGAAAACTGTCTATATGCATTCAAAAATTTATTTGAGTATATAAATATTATTGGAAACAGATAAAATTTAAAAGGTGAAAGTCGAATGGAACTGTCAATGCACTAAACGAAATGCACTTTGCACAATGCACTATTATTAGGTTATTGTGGGAATTAACCAATTCTTATTTTTTGTTATAAAATCTTAAAATTAGACTATAAATGGATTGGTTTTACAACATGTAGCTACTCTTCTAAATATTAAAAAATGGTGATGGCTGAAACCAAAAAAAAAATCTCCTTATTTTTAGTCTTTTCTTAATAAATATCAAATCAAATAAATCAGTTTCTATTTGTATATTTACTTATATGCTATACTATATGTTACAGTTTCTTCTCCAAGCTCCGCCGCAACCCTTGAACATTGAAACTCGCCATTTTATGGAATTATAACGGCATGTATTGAAATTAAATGTTTACTGTGTAATAATCGCAGTTTTAATTATAATTACATGACTTACTTATGCCAAAATAACAATTTTGAAGTATACGTATATAATATGTCATTATTCCTGAAAGGTAATTCTTATTAGTTTCTATTCTTGTTATTTTCATATTTTTATTATTTAGAATAAGTTGTTGGTGTAATATTATATTTTGAAGTATATTTTGGCATATTAAGTCCAATCTGCGTAGATCGTAGCTAGAACGATAGCCACCGTACATTGTAGATTTTTATTAAGTTTAATCATAGTTTTTTTTAATATATTAACTCTATTTCTCACTGTCCCCGATGTGAGCCTTTTGTTTTTTTAAAGTTATAATGATTAAGATTAAAATAAGTAGTCCTTTTCGATATAAAAACAAATAACAAATTGTTTTTTAGTTTCATTTCAAGGAATTAAAAAATATAATTTTTTAACTACAATGAAAATGATTATACAAAATGTTCGTTGATTATGCATAAATTAATAGTTCAATATTACAAGGTTTCAATAAATAAAATAACAAATCTTCCTCTGATTTAAACATTTACGACAATTTTTCTCATTTAAAAGTCTGCAATGTCCGGTACTAAGAGTACCTGAAGAATGGGTTATTAAAAATCGTTTGACTGTTCGAATTTAGTTAAGAATTGTGTCCAGAATTTGATCATTTTCTACACTCATTTTGACTGTTTATATAATAAGTATATATTAGGAATATTTTTCCAAAATAATAATTATTATTAATATTATATAATTGTATGACACCTTATAGCCCATCTCGTGGCGTCGCAAGTCATTTACAATGTGTGTATAATTTATCATTAATTGTATTAATGATCAGTTTATACATGTGGTGCTTCATTATAACGTTTGGAAAGAAAATTTTAAAAAATATGTCTTGAAATAGCCATCTGAACAATATCGATATTATGCGACCTAAGCGAAACATATGAATACTGTATTAAAAATTGATCAAATAAATTTTGAAAAATCTTTACTTAAAACTTCAGGAAAATTGTCAAAATTTGTGTCAATTTAAATAACTATATTATTCTTTATTTTAACTATATTCCTATAGTACAGTTATCATAAATTATTATTTAAAAATAATATAAATTATTTGATAGTATAAAATATATCTAAATCGCATATTAGTCGATATTGTTATTCATTAATTTCACGTTAATTCCTAAGCACGTATTGTATTAAATAAATACTTCTCTGTCAGTTTGTGTTAACAAAGTGAATATGAGTAATATATGTATTTATGTATTTGAAAACTTATGTACTATCGTGGTGCATCTAAGATGCTATAATTATTATAAATATCGTCGTAGTATTTCTGTTCAATGTTGGAAAAAATGCTAAATATCTTAAAAAAAAGTGCAAATTTGTCAAAATACCCATTTTTTTTTTCAAATGTCTTATTAGATATTCAATTGAAAAGTAACTAAGCCGACAATATTCTTTTTTTATTATATTTTCCTTAATGTAGATGCTAAGTTTAATATATATTGTGACCTTTTTTATTAAAATCTATTTAGTGCCTAAGTTAATATTGAACGTCACTATATCTTAGATTAGAACATTAATATTTGACTTTCTCAAGTAAAATTGTGCTAAATTCCATTATTAATAGGAAGTAAAATTAAATTATTAATAACAATAAAAAATATATTTAATGGTTACTCAAGTTTATTTTAACAAAATAAGTGAAATATTAAACCTAAATGTGATGGGTCATTATAAAGTAATACTAAATAACTAATTTGGAAGTTCAAACAACTTTTTACATTGTATTAAGAAAAATGACAAACATCATTTCAAAAACTTCGTCTTTATATGTAAAAGTTGTATTTCACATCAAATGTGTTTAAATGAGTTTCAAATATAAATGAAGAAGCCCACAAAAATTCTGAATGTACTGTGATGCCAAAATAATATGAAAATTATGTATAAAGTTTAACTTTTGTTAATTTATTATTAGAGTCTATTGTCACACTATTTATTGCTTTTAGTAATAAATTTTATTGCGAAAGATTTGTGTTTTTTTATTTACTTGCCGAATGGTCCCATTTTATTATCTGCACATTTCTAGTAATGACTATAACGAACGGACTTCAACAGACAGTCATCGTTTTTAAAAGTACATTTTTAAAAGTAGATTTTTTACTTAGGTTCTAATGTATTCATAATAAGTTCTTCTTTTTGGCAAAAATTAAAACATTCAAAGTCAAAGTCAAACAATTTTATTCAAAATAAGAAGTTACGTGCTTCATTTTTTGAACGTCAAATAATTTACCGCCAGTTCACTAAAGTTGTAATGTCTCACAGACCTGAGAAGAACCGGCGCAAGAAACTCAACGGGACTTATTTTTTTAAATCTGTTATATAAAATCACATTTTAACATTTCTGACAATGATACTTTGAAACAGACTGAAGCGAGCATTTCATTCCCAAGGCGTGTTATCATTTATAGAATCGGTAATTTGGCAATAACCCTTGACACACAAATATCTTTTAACAACTCTTTTAAATTGTGATATAGAACATTCTCGGACGTTTTCTGGGATACTATTGTAAAAGCGTACACATTGTCCCATAAAAAAGTTACGAACTCGGTGTAATCGGGCTACAGGTACAATAAGTTTACTCCTATTTCTAGTATTGATATTATGTACATCACCAATTTTGGTAAAATCTTTAATATTCTTCTTAATGTCAATCACTGTAATTTAGAGTCAATGGTGATACCGAGAAATACCGTAGAATCGACAGGATCCACGGCTTCACCATTCAAGAGTACATCGGCTTTAACAATTTTTGTATTCGATGTTCTGAAGATTATACAATTAGTTTTTTTACTATTCAATAGTAACTTATTAACACTAAACCAATGTACTACTTACCTACGGTAGAGCAATGTTTACATCGTCATATATGTACATATATTTTGTCGTCGTTTTATTTAAAAAAACAATGAAGTATCATCAGCAAACAATACTATATCATGGTTCTTTCCCACTAAAAATGCCAAATCATTTATATATATTAAAAACAGAAAAGGACTAGAGGAATAGACCCTTGTGGGACCCACATACTGACAAACGATCCAGGAGATTTCTTGCCATTCACATCAACCCTCTGAATGTTGTTAGCTAAATAAAAGGTCAGAAGATTGAGTGCACGTCCTATTATGCCGTAATGGTGTAGCTTCATGACCAATGTTGAGTGCTGATATTCTTTATTAATCCATTCGCTGCCAAGCCTAAATTATATGAAGTCATTCCTTTTGCCATTCATATTTTGAGTGCTATTGTTTACCAAAAACCCTGTTATATCTTGGTAAGAGCACATATATTATCAGAAATAATCATTTAGATGCAGAAAATCAAAGATAAGTATACTCGTCGTTGGCAATGGGAAGGCAGGGGGACTGGATATCCTTTGTGGCCACAAAAAATTTGCTAATTCAAAAGCCTGCATGTTATAATATATTTAAATTTATATTTAAAGCAGGACGAGTATACTCGTCCTGGCAATGCGTGACACCCTGCCAATGACGAGTATACTCGTCCTTGGCAGCGAATTGGTTAGCTAATCGAAATATCTCAACTTTATCAAATTAGGCCCGAGGAACACTTCACGCTGGCACGAGTTTTACACGAAGCTCCTACGATATTATTCGGGGGATAATACGAAAATCGGTCCTCTCTTATTATTTTTTTTATTTATTTTTTATTTATTTTTATTTATTTATTATATAGAAAACAACAGCATATTATTAATTACTAACAAACAAAAACTTGTATAAAAAAATAAAGCCAATTACAGTTTTCCACTTATAAGTATTATCTAAGTACAGAGCTACACATCAATGAATATTATGTTATCAAAAAAAAAAAAGACATATTTAAACCTTGAAAAAAAAACAAAAAAGAATGACAAAACAATGCGAAGTATAAAAAGAGTAATAATACAAAAAAATAAGAGAAAAGAAAAAATGCCCCATATGTGTGTGTGTGCGTGTGTGTGGGTGTGTGCGTGTGTGTGCATGTATGTGTGTGTGTGTGTGTGTGTGTGTGTGTATGTGTGCAGGTGATTGTATTTAAATACAATATAACAATAATAGCAATTATGTAGATTGAAGCCGTTTAATTTGGTTTCTAAAAGAATCTGCAGATAAATGGAAGAAATCAATATGAGAATACTTTTCATTGTATAATAATGGTACCCGAGAGAAAAAAGAGTTAGCTGCGTATTTTGTATGTGATGTAGGTACATGAAATATATTAGACTTGGTTATTCTAGTTCTTTTTATGGGTACGTTGAAATTTAGACATGAAAATAATTCAGGTGAATCAATGCTGCCCGATACAAGATTATGAATTAGCATTAAGTCCAATAATTCACGACGATCCCTTAACGAAGCAATATGAAAGTGTTTACAGCTTTCCTCGTAGGTCCCATAATACCTATATATTTTAAAGTTCAACTGTTTAATAAACTTTACTTGTATAGCCTCAATAGCATCTATATATTTAGTAAACTGAGGATTCCAGACACAACTACCATACTCTAATATGCTTCTCACAAGCGCAAAATATACATTTTTTAAACAATTAATATTTTTGAAGGGAATGCATGAACGTATGACAAAACCTAATGATCTGTAAGCTTTATTTGTAATGTAATTAATATGTTCATTCATTTGTAGCTTGCTATCCAATAAAATCCCTAAATCACGAACCAAATTAGTTTTGTTAATTGGAGAGTTATTAATAATATAGGCGTGATCGATTGAAGTCTTTTTTCGTGTAAAAGTAATCTGACTACATTTTTTTACATTTACAGTGATTCTATTGATTCTGTAATATTCACTTAACCTGTCTAAGTCACTCTGGATCAATAAGCAGTCTGCAATACTATTCACTCTCATGTACACTTTCTTATCATCTGCAAACATTGAAAACTTTGAATGCTTAAAGCAATCTCTTATGTCAAAAAGATATACATTATATAGCAGTGGTCCTAAGTGTGAGCCCTGGGGTACGCCAGAAGTGATGCAAACGTAATCGGGTCGAGATCCACCCAATCTAACAGATTGCTTTCTATTAGATACATAAGACTTCATCCAACGAAATAAATCTCCTCGTATTCCTAAGGCATATAACTTTTTCATAAGGATAACATGGTCCACGCGGTCAAAAGCTTTCTCAAAATCTGTATAAATCACATCAACCTGGTATCCCTCATCCATGTAATTCAAGATGTCACTTGTAAACTGAATCAGATTAGAGTTCGTTGATCGCCTTTTCATAAATCCATGCTGATTATCAGGTATGGCTCTGCTGAGAACAGAATATAATTTAGTATATATTAGTTTTTCTAGCACTTTACCCAATATATTCAAAATGGATATAGGGCGATAGTTTGTAATTTCAGTTTTAGATCCTTTTTTATGTATAGGGACAATATGTGCTTCTTTCCATTTAGATGGGAAAATGCCTTCACTTAGAGATTTATTATATAAAAGCATTACAGGAAAAGCAATCTCATTATAGGTGGAGATCCCATCGTTTAAAACTGTAGGGATTAGATTTTCTAATGAAACTTATATTTAAGAATGATACATGATAGTAGAATAGATTACACTAGGGTTGCCCAAAAAAATCCTGCCGCAATCACCTTTAATTAATGTTTTTCGTAACTCGTTTTTGGAGAAAATTGCACTCATATGTTTTTTATGTGAATCGCACATCATTTGAAAGAAAATCGCATAAGGAATTGGAAAAACAATGGTTGCCAGCTCTCAGTCTGCCGCAAGTCCAAGGTTGCCTGGTTTAAAGAGGTTACTTAATGTGAATATTTGCACTCATGTGTTTTTTTAATGAATTATATATCAAATTAAAGCTTATTTTTTTGTCATCACTAAAACACATGGTTGCCTGGAAAATGGCTGCCGCAAGCAAAGGTTGCCATCATTCGAAATATTTTATTCTGATTCAGTTTGACTGAGAATAGACGATGAAATACGCGATTTGCCTTATGTTTTAAATTAAAATATTATATAATAGAGGGTCAATCTTAAAATTAATGTTTATTCTAGCTATTTACCTGTTAAATGATGATTTTAATCATATTAAGAACATACAAAAAACTATTTAAATATGAAATCATCCTTATTTTTCAAGTGAAATAATGAACCCATGATATTAAGTCTTTGCTAAATCTGTTTTCTAAATACTAATACTAATTTAAATTATCATTTTAAAACGACTAAATTATCTAATTAAATAAATGCTTACAAATATCAATCTATTATAAAGTATTAATTACATCATGTTTCCTTAAGATAATGAAGGGCGACAATTATTGCGTAAGTTTTTTTATTAATTAAGAAAATATGGAAAATAACATTTCAATATACTCTCTCTCTCTCTTTGTCCTCTGCTCGTATGATTTTTTTTTCTCGTTTTTTTTTGATAACGGTTGCCGCAATCTTTTTTTTCTCAAGCAACTTTTAAGAATTTGCATTGAAAGAAATATATATGATAGAATTATAATAAACAAAATTAATTTATCACAAATAAATTCTAAGAAATTTCGACAGTAATGCCGAATAATAAACGCTATTTAAGGTTTATGACCAGGAGTCGGCAAATATCAATTAGTTGTCTACTTTTTACTATAGATAAACATTTTGCGGTGGTATACAAAGCAAACAAAATGCAATAATTTTATTTTCGTAGATGTATTGTTTCTAAATGCAATAACAGTGCAGATGGCCAAATGAGATGTTTTTGAACATATTACTTAGTTACTTACCTTTCGTTTTGGAGTGAAGACGTTTTTAGTTAACATGACAAAAATAAAGATCTGTTTTTGTGCGAAAATGTGTGTGGAATTTAATAATGAGTCTGAAGTGTAAAATTATGTTGTTGTTTCGCCAAAAAATGATTTTTATATACAGTAACATTTTCTTAAATAGTAACACAGTGCACGGTTATCACTTGTTACAAAAAGTTCATTGTTGTAAAAAAAAATATAAAGAAGCTCCGCAAAAAAAAAATATAAAGAAGAACTCGAGGAGATGAAATATTCACTTAAATTTATTTTTCCATCTATTCGTTCTGGTGTCGAAGCAAAGCGCGGCGTTGAGTTCTGCCATTCAACACGCAATGCCTCCAGAATTCGGCAGAGAGTGGGGAACGGAGTGTCTTAACACTAGGTTCCCTCTGCCTACCCTGCTGCATGCGAGATACAGCGTGAATCTGATTTGATTTTTATTTTTCAATTATTTTCTAATGCAAAACGTAAGTATAATTAATGTTTGATAAGTATAATTAAATTTAATGTTTAATATTATATATTTTTCTCTGAGGACGAAGAGAGAGATTGAGAGTTTATAACGAGGTAATTTTCCATATTTTCTTGATTAATAAATAAAATATCTGCAATAATTGTCAACCTACATTATATTATGAAAACATTATGTAATTAATACCTTATAATAAAACGATATTTGTAAACGTTTATTTAATACTAGTGGGCGCGCGCAGCTTCGCCCGCTTATTTGAACCCTTACGGGGTGAATTCTAAAAAACCATGAAACATGTGTTCAATGAAATATTTTTAGGAGTCTGAATTTCAAATATTATAAAAATCGGTGCCGATTAAAAAAAAACCCATACAAACTTTCAGCCCCTATTTTATCCCTTTAGGGTTAAATTTTCTTAAAATCCCTTATTAGTGGATGTCCAGATTACGAAAAAAAACATCTCTCCAAATTTCACGTTTCTACCATCAGCGGCTGTGCGTGCGTCTTATAGGTGGAGATCCCATCGTTTAAAACTGTAGGGATTAGATTTTCTAATGAAACTTATATTTAAGAATGATACATGATAGTAGAATAGATTACACTAGGGTTGCCCAAAAAAATCCTGCCGCAATCACCTTTAATTAATGTTTTTCGTAACTCGTTTTTGGAGAAAATTGCACTCATATGTTTTTTATGTGAATCGCACATCATTTGAAAGAAAATCGCATAAGGAATTGGAAAAACAATGGTTGCCAGCTCTCAGTCTGCCGCAAGTCCAAGGTTGCCTGGTTTAAAGAGGTTACTTAATGTGAATATTTGCACTCATGTGTTTTTTTAATGAATTATATATCAAATTAAAGCTTATTTTTTTGTCATCACTAAAACACATGGTTGCCTGGAAAATGGCTGCCGCAAGCAAAGGTTGCCATCATTCGAAATATTTTATTCTGATTCCGTTTGACTGAGAATAGACGATGAATACGCGATTTGCCTTATGTTTTAAATTAAAATATTATATAATAGAAGGTCAATCTTAAAATTAATGTTTATTCTAGATATTTACCTGTTAAATGATGATTATAATCATATTAAGAACATACAAAAAACTATTTAAATATGAAATCATCCTTATTTTTCAAGTGAAATAATGAACCCATGATATTAAGTCTTTGCTAAATCTGTTTTCTAAATACTAATACTAATTTAAATTATCATTTTAAAACGACTAAATTATCTAATAAAATAAATGCTTACAAATATCAATCTATTATAAGGTATTAATTACATCATGTTTCCTTAAGATATTGAAGGGTGACAATTATTGCGTAAGTTTTTTTATTAATTAAGAAAATATGGAAAATAACATTTCAATATACCCTCTCTCTCTTTGTCCTCTGCTCGTATGATTTTTTTTCTCGTTTTTTTTTGATAACGGTTGCCGCAATCTTTTTTTTCTCACGCAACTTTTAAGAATTTGCATTGAAAGAAATATATATGATAGAATTATAATAAACAAAATTAATTTATCACAAATAAATTCTAAGAAATTTCGACAGTAATGCCGAATAATAAACGCTATTTAAGGTTTATGACCAGGAGTCGGCAAATATCAATTAGTTGCCTACTTTTTACTATAGATAAACATTTTGCGGTGGTATACAAAGCAATAAAAATGCAATAATTTTATTTTCGTAGATGTATTGTTTCTAAATGCAATAACAGTGCAGACGGCCAAATCAGATGTTTTTGAACATATTACTTAGTTACTTACCTTTCGTTTTGGAGTGAAGACGTTTTTAGTTAACATGACAAAAATGAAGATCTGTTTTTTGTGCGAAAATGTGTGTGGAATTTAATAATGAGTCTGAAGTGTAAAATTATGTTGTTGTTTCGCCAAAAAATGATTTTTATATACAGTAACATTTTCTTAAATAGTAACACAATGCACGGTTATCACTTACAGTGTTATAAAAAGTTCATTGTTGTAAAAAAAAATATAAAGAAGAACCGCACTCGAGGAGATGAAATATTCACTTAAATTTATATTTCCATCTCTTCGTTCTGGTGTCGAAGCAAAGCGCGGCGTTGAGTTCTGCCATTCAACACGCAATGCCTCCAGAATTCGGCAGAGAGTGGGGAACGGAGTGTCTTAACACTAGGTTCCCTCTGCCTACCCTGCTGTATGCGGGATACAGCGTGAATCTGATTTGATTTTTATTTTTCAATTATTTTCTAATGCAAAACGTAAGTATAATTAATGTTTGATAAGTATAATTAAATTTAATGTTTAATATTATATATTTTTCTCTGAGGACGAAGAGAGAGATTGAGAGTTTATAACGAGGTAATTTTCCATATTTTCTTGATTAATAAATAAAATATCTGCAATAATTGTCAACCTACATTATATTATGAAAACATTATGTAATTAATACCTTATAATAGAACGATATTTGTAAACGTTTATTTAATACTAGTGGGCGCGCGCAGCTTCGCCCGCTTATTTGAATCCTTACGGGGTGAATTCTAAAAAACCATGAAACATGTGTTCAATGAAATATTTTTAGGAGTCTGAATTTCAAATATTATAAAAATCGGTGCCGATTAAAAAAAAAACCATACAAACTTTCAGCCCCTATTTTATCCCTTTAGGGTTCAATTTTCTTAAAATCCCTTATTAGTGGATGTCCAGATTACGAAAAAAAACATCTGTCCAAATTTCACGTTTCTACCATCAGCGGCTGTGCGTGCGTGTTACCTCAATCAGTCAGGTACTTGTTTTATATATATAGATGATAATTTAAAAAAAAAAAAATTAGCTTCACGCTGTATCCCGCACACAGCAGGGTAGGCAGAGGGAACCTAGTGTTAAGACACTCCTTTCCCCACTTTCTGCCGAATTCTGGAGGCATTGCGTGTTGAGTGGCAGAACTCAACGCCGCGCTTAACCTCGACACCAGAGCGAAGAAAATGGAAATATAAATTTAAGTAAATATTTCATCTCCTCGAGTGGGGATCGAACCCACAACCAGTCGGTTTTGCAGTCACACCTCGTGCCGCTGCGCCACGACCGGCCTGATGATAATTTAGTCGTTTTAAAATAACGATTTAAACGAGTATTAATATCTAGAAAACAGATTTAACAAAGACTTAATATCATAGACTCATTATTTCAATGGAAAAATAAGGATGATTTCATGTTTAAATAGTTTTTTGTATGCACTTAATATGATTAAAATTATCATTTAACAGGTGAACAGTTAGAATAAATACTAATTTTAAGATTGACCTTCTATTTTATAATATTTTACTTTAAAACATAAGGCAAATCGCGTATTTCATCGTCTATTCTCAGTCAAACGGAATCAGAATAAAATATTTCGAATGATGGCAACCTTTGCTTGCGGCAGCCATTTTCCAGGCAACCATGTGTTTTAGTGATGACAAAAAAATAAGCTTTAATTTGATATATAATTCATTAAAAAAACACATGAGTGCAAATATTCACATTAAGTAACCTCTTTAAACCAGGCAACCTTGGACTTGCGGCAGACTGAGAGCTGGCAACCATTGTTTTTTCAATTCCTTATGCGATTTTCTTTCAAATGATGTGCGATTCACATAAAAAACATATGAGTGCAATTTTCTCCGAAAACGAGTTACGAAAAACATTAATTAAAGGTGATTGCGGCAGGATTTTTTTGGGCAACCCTAGTGTAATCTATTCTACTATCATGTATCATTCTTAAATATAAGTTTCATTAGAAAATCTAATCCCTACAGTTTTAAACGATGGGATCTTAGGCCATTACCTCAGTCAGTCAGGTACTTGTTTTATATATATAGATGATAATTTAGTATTTTTAAAATAACGATTTAAACGAGTATTAATATCTAGAAAACAGATTTAACAAAAACATCATAGACTCATTATTTCAATGGAAAAATAAGGATGATTTCATGTTTAAATAGTTTTTTGTATGTACTTAATATGATTAAAATCATCATTTAACAGGTGAACAGCTAGAATAAATATTAATTTTAAGATTGACCTTCTATTTTATAATATTTTACTTTAAAACATAAGGCAAATCGCGTATTTCATCGTCTATTCTCAGTCAAACGGAATCAGAATAAAATATTTCGAATGATGGCAACCTTTGCTTGCGGCAGCCATTTTCCAGGCAACCATGTGTTTTAGTGATGACAAAAAAATAAGCTTTAATTTGATATATAATTCATTAAAAAAACACATGAGTGCAAATATTCACATTAAGTAACCTCTTTAAACCAGGCAACCTTGGACTTGCGGCAGACTGAGAGCTGGCAACCATTGTTTTTCCAATTCCTTATGCGATTTTCTTTCAAATGATGTGCGATTCACATAAAAAACATATGAGTGCAATTTTCTCCAAAAACGAGTTACGAAAAACATTAATTAAAGGTGATTGCGGCAGGATTTTTTTGGGCAACCCTAGTGTAATCTATTCTACTATCATGTATCATTCTTAAATATAAGTTTCATTAGAAAATCTAATCCCTACAGTTTTAAACGATGGGATCTTAGGCCATTAGCACAGTTTTTGAAAAATATTGGAGGTATATTATCACTACCAGAACCTTTTCGTATATTTAGTGATTTAAATATCTTTAAAATTTCTGTCTCTGTAAACCTAATCATATGTAAATTTTCGTCTGAAAAGGAAGAAACATTATAATTTTGTTCGGTATAATTTAGAGTATAATCAACAAAGACACTTTTGAAATATTTATTGAAACCTTGACAGATTTTTAGTTCGTCGTCATATATTTCGTTGTCGTAATACATGATATTGGGATAATTTGATGCTTTCTTACGTTTCGATCTAACATACGTGTGCAAAACTTCTGGAGATTTCAATATATGATCTTGCATGTAAAGTACGTAACGTTTAAAGCATGTTTTTTGCATCTGCTTTTGCCTATCTCTCAAAAGTTTAAATTCATCATAGTCCAATGAATTACCGTATACTTTCCACTTGTGGTGTATTTTATCCTTTTCTCTAATAACATTTATTAAGGCCCTAGAGTACCAAACAGGATAATTGTGTTTTCCTCCCACGACATGCTTAGGCACGTAATCATTAATTAATTTATATAAAATTTCATAAAAACAATTTAAAGATTCATCTACTGAATTATTTTGAAAAATAATATTCCACTTTATTAAAGAAAGGTCCTTCTTTATATGATCATAGTCTGCTTTCTGAAATAGATATTTTATAAACTTTCTAGGATGAACCTCGGCTATAAAAATCTCAGAACTGTCAATTTCTAATGCCGGGTGATATTTATCTTCACTTAGTAAAGGGTCTGTTGAAATTGATATATTTAAGTTAGCATTAGCTATAACCAAATCCAAAACATTTCCACTAAAATTTAGATATTTATTGAATTGCAGGAGACCATGAAACTGTAATGCATTCACAAAAGTAACAGCAGTGTTAAATTTTTCATTGGTGCCTTCTTTTGCGCAAGTTGGCCCTCCTCGTGAATCCCATTGTATATTGGGCATATTGAAGTCGCCCAATAATATTACATGATCATCAGGATGAGCTTGCATTATGGCATTCAAAGAGTCCAACACTAAAGCTAACCTCTGAGAATGTTGCATGTCTCCAGGTACATAAGCTACACCTAAGTGTACAGCTCGTTGCTGAGTAATGCCAAAACCACGTGCACCTATTGTTATCCAAACTAATTCGACACCTACCCGTGAAAACTCGCTCCTCAGTTGTGCATGGTACATCTGCTTAGCGTATATCATAACGCCACCACCTATACTTTTATCAGAAGATTTGGTGTCTCGATCATATCTAAAAATATCATAGCGAGCATCACTTACCTCACTGTCTAGGAAACTATTATTCAACCATGTCTCTGTTATAAATATTAAATCGAAATTATTAGACAATATACTTTGAAAAATATCATTAACTTTAGTACGGAGACCACGAACATTTTGGTAATATAATTTAATTGAATTAATCATTTATAATAATATTATTAAATAGTTTGCTTACATACTTTAAATATATATAGGGAATTATAGTGAAGGAAACATAGTTAATTTTATGAGATGGCAGATGTGTTTGATACTTTACCAGTAAGAAAATAATTGCTTTATTAAAAATTATATATAAGCTAGTAAGAAATGTATAAGTGTGCGAGATAATGTAATAAGTGTGTGTGAGAGTGATGTATATTAAGGGTGCATTAAATGCTAATTTGTTTATATCATAAAAATAAAATAAAACTTTAAAAAATGTTTTTCTAAAATTAAAATATCGATATACATTTATCAAAAGAATAAAGTGACACAGATTAATAATATAAGCTTTCAAACTATTTTTAATAAATCCTTTTCTGAATTTATAACGATTGCATTGGTTACCTCGTTTTTTCGCACAAAGATGGAACAGTTTTTTGACCATACAAATTTATAAGCTTTTTCAGTTGCGAGTTGTTTACTTTTTTTCAACAAATACCTGTTCTGTGGCGTGAGATAGTCATTTACAAAAATTCTATTTATCCTCCCTGATATATCTATGTCTTGAGACGTGATACCTCTAGTTTTTTTCAAGCCGGATATGATGCTGTCCTTGAGGAGTCTATTTTTAAGTTTACAAACAATAACTCGTGGCCTATCCTTGATATTTTGTCTTGGTGTGATTCTGTTCGTAAATTCAATATCATGATGGTGCAGAGACACACCAGCGTGCTTAGCAATTTTAATAATAATGCCAGGTATGTCTTCATTATTCAATTCTGGAACACCTATTATTTCTATATTCTGCTGTCTTACCCATTGCTGCTGTTTTGAAAATTGACAAGTGAGTTCGCTTACACTCTCCTCCAATTTACTAACTTGTGTTTTGAGATTATTATGCTCCGCAATCAATTTTGTCATGGTCACTTTGTAATGTATTATGAGAAGTTGCCAAATTCAATAGTTCCGAGGATAATGTAGTTAAATTATTTTTAATTTCCATCAGTACAGTTTGCTTTAATTCCGCTATGATATTGTTTTTAAAATCTGTCAATTTTTTATCCAAAATATTTTCCAAATTTTCTATTTGTATTTCAGTGCAGTTTTTGTTTGTGTATTCAGCAGACGGGGATGTTTTTTGTGCGCAGTTAGGACAAATGTAGGATTCCTTATACTTCACTGACATCTTTTTAAAGTTAGCATCACTTATTCTTAAACATGCGTAATGAAATTTTTCCGTACAGGAAGAACAGCATATTTCTTCTTTTTTTAAAATACTTGATGAACATACTTGATGTATTTTAATAATTTAATAACCTATATTTGTTACATAAAAGCAACTGAGGGTAACTTAAGCTGTACAGTCCACAAGACGCAGATACTAAAATGTCTCGTATCTCCATTGCAAGAAAGTCCAAAACGCCGTGCAGATCGCGGCACTGACGCGTTTTAATCGAACAATGTCTGTAGTTACACTTTTCTTCAAACTATTTATTCTTCTAATACGATATTATTTATTCACTAGATAGTTTCAAAAATTACTTCAATGATTGGAAATCAAGTTTATTTATTCACTAGTACTGTTCAATGGTTTAAATAACTTTAAATAACACATAATTTTAAATTTATAAGAGGAACGCTTAACAGTGTGTGTAGCTCGTATACGCGCTCGCGATAGGAATGTTTTATATAATTATACTATACGGAATACCTAATCTGTTAAAAAAAACAAGGATATTATATATTTATAGACTTTCTCAATGCCCAAACTGTGTGTTATCGTAATGGGTTCGATTTTCTAATCTTTCCGAAATACAGAACAAAAAGTTTTTTTTTTGTCCCCAAAATTTTAATTATTTAAATAGAATATTGAACACTTATACGTGCAAAAGAGTCTATAATATGTAAGTTATATTACATTTGTATCTGTGCAATGTCTACATATATTTTTAACAGCTTCATGCTGCACCCGCATATAGTAGGTTAAGGAAAAACTAGTGTTAAGACACTCCGTTTTCCACTTTTCGCCGTTCTAGTGCCGAATTCAACATCTCGCTTTGCATTATTACAAGTCGATAAGAAACGGTTTCCAGGTGGGCAACTATGAAGAGAAATAATAATACGGTTTGCTGTTTTATCTATTTTATTTTCAATATAATATTTTTAATATCACAAGAAAAGAAATAAAAATGTAAATACTAATCGGTGTATAATATAAAACATTATAAATCCATATTAAAAACAAAAATAAATACTAAAATAGTATTAGTTCTTGTAATATTGATTAATTATTTCATATGAAACAAAAACCCATATTATTTAAAGAAACCATCAAAATTATTCAATATTAAAGAATATAATTTAAAATGAACTACATTTTGTAAAAAATTTATAAATAAATGCAAAATAATAAAAGTATACTTTTTCACTATACTTTATAACAATTTTATATACATTATTTAGTTTTAATTCAAAAACATAAAGGTTGATATACCATATATTTTTAATTTTTAAAAGTTATTAATGTTACGAAAAAATATACAGACATGCATACAATCTATCGTGTTCAAAAAATGCAAGGTAAACTAAATAAATCTTTAATGTTTAAAAATTTCATATGTTCGCTTTACTTGAAGTTGCTATAATCATATTATAAATGCATATAACATTTAAAAAACTCGGTAACATCTCTCTTTTTTATAAACTAATTTAATATAAGGCACATTTATAATATACTTAAAATATAACAATAATTTTACATAGAACAAGTCCCAACCTGCACTTTGTAGAAAAATTATAATTGACAGTTTGTGCTAAGTTGTACGTTATCTAACTTAACAAAACTTTTGTTAGCATCATCCATGAGTTAAAGAGAAGGAGGGAGAGGTGTGCGGAGGGGTTCTAAATTGAAATCAAATCACCTTCACGCTGTATCCCGTACACAGCAGGGTTTGGCGTTGCCCACTTTCTGCCGAATTCTGGAGGCATTGCGTGTTGTGTGGCAGAACTCAACGCCGCGCTTTGCCTCGACACCAGCGAAGAAATGGAAATATAAATTTAAGTAAATATTATATATATATAGATATATATATATATATATATATATATATATACTTTCGTTTTCAAGGTTATATATTTACAAATATTGTAAATTATTTATTCATTTGTGGCTTTAACAAAAATGGTGACGGAAAGATTATATACTATATTACATACAAATATCACATGTTTTGTATAGTAGGCAGTTGCCTAAAATGATTTTGTGTTTTTGCTTATACATTAATGTACAATAGTAATTTTTGTATCTCATATTTTCTACTTAAGATAGAATTTATAATATGAATGCTAAGTAAAATAAGGCACGTTCTTAAATAATGTACGTTTACAAATAATTAATAATTCATTTAATATACTTATTAAAAGAATCCTTTTAATATAATACCGTGTAAATGATACAAAAACATTATAATAATAATGTTAATAATACATATTTGTATATAAGTAAAAGTTAATATTTTTCTTGTATAAACATTTGTATTAGTATTTTTTTTTATTTCATTATTAAATATGTTTGATAACTATTACACCTAAATTATATGAATTTGAATAGAAATATTTACGATTTGACATAAACAGTTTTATCTCAAAATACGGAATGTACATATTGCAAGTTTAAAATCTCTTTAAATATCGTAAAAAGCGTATAGGTAAGTAATATCAGTATAAAATTTATGTATGGTATAATTTCTTATATAAACTATATTATAACATAATATTCAAACCTTTTTCTACTTAACGCTAAAATTGTCTTAATATAAAAAAACAGAATGCATTTACGAAGATCGTTTATCTTTTTAAATGCACTTATATAAATATTTCATAAAAAATAAAAAAAACCGAATTTCAATTTGTCCAACAAAAACAAATAAAAAAAACGTCAATCAGAACTAGTATTGAACTTGGAATCTTTCGATTCATTATCAAAATTAATAATACTATCACAATGTAAATAATCAGTTTCTGTTAATTGTCGTTTAATTGACAAATATGGTGTTTTTCTAATATGTCTCTCTTTTAGGAAATTCGGTATATACTGTTTGCTTTGCATGAAATATTGTACTACGATCCTTTCAAAGAATAGCGCCATTACAAAATGGAACGACGCCAACGCAATCACAATATATGACATAAGAGGATCTTTAGGCATTCTCAGTTGCAGAAACTTCGAAAGCCACTGCGCAGGAGTAATCGTTATATAAATAGAAATGGCCGTCATTATCACTATACTCGAGATTAGTTGTTTATTAGTTATAACCGATCGTCTATAGGGGGCGCCATGACTAAAAACTATCGCCAAAATAATGTATTGAAACATGGACACCGTAAAAATGGCATAATTCTCCCAACATTCATTCGCTTCGTCGCCTTCGTAAGTATGTCTTACGTACCAAGGAAACAACGTTAGAGCATAAAAACTCAAATACTGAGTTAAGCCTAACAAAAACATTTGTCCTATCAAGGAAACCATTGGAACCAGACCCAATAAGGACGTCAATGGCGGTATTTTACACAATTTACCCGTGAACGCTTCAGTCATACCGAAAAAGAACGCGAAATTGACGATTAGAGCGACATCTACAAATAAAAATTGAAAATCCGTTAAATTCGAGTCGAAATAGTATAAAAAGGCAACAGAGAAGAATTCGGCGAGTGAGTAAGCAATCATAAACTTGAAAACTCCGAAGCTGGTGGTCAAAGCTGCCCTGCCTTCTTTGAGGACTCGCGACACGCAAGAAATATCCTGCTGCTGCGAGGTGAAGGGAGCCGCTACGGAGCTCTCTAGATCCGAGAGAGAGATACCTGTGTGCGCTGCCTTTAGGGCTCCACAGTCGTTGGCGCCATCGCCGCACATGCCTGGAAGACACGAAATGAAAGATGAGACATATGAGCTTTATATAAACTTTTAATATATCCTTTCATATATTAAAAGATTAAGTGCAATGGCAAAATAATTACTTTTAGAATAGATCTCATACAGTATTTTTTGTTTAACCTGTATCACACATATAGCAGGGTGTAAAAATATAGTGTTAGGACACTTCATTCCCCATGCACCATCCTATTACCGAGACATTGCGCGTTGGGTACCGCCGTCCTCACCAGAGTCATAATATTAATACATTCTTTTTATTTTCTCCCACTGGCAACATTCAAGGCAAAAGTTGAAGCTGCTTCCTCTACAAAACAAATACTAACCAACATAATATCCCAAAGCTTGATATTCCAATATGAGTTGTTGTTTCTGATCGGGCGACATGCGCGCGAACACGGCGCCGCGGGAGATCACCCTGCCTATTGCATCGGGAAATTGTTCTCGGAGGATCTGGAATGTTTAAGAAATATAGCAAAGATTTTATAAAAAATGTATAGATACCGTCACGGCGCAGCGGAACGTTTGTGATAAATGCTCGATCCACATTATGGGTACTGATTATATTTAAATTATATTATTTCATGCATTTGATCCATATACCTAAACTTCTATATGCGGGATAAAGCGTGAACCAACCTTCCAAGTATCACCAGTCATGACAATTTTGTATCTGGCCTCCCCCGAGGGTGTCTCCACGTCAGGTGATGATGACCAGGACACGTGGCCACTGTCGATGCTCCGCCATTCACGATCGAATGATTTACGACCGCCTACGTTTATCTAAAAGTGAAAATAATATTTAATTTTTAGTTGTATTAGTTTTTTTTAAGCAAAAATCTCTAAGTAAAAAACTTACCCCTTGTATAGAACTTTCGCAGTACAATTTAGTAGTGTGGGGTTCAATTCCCAGTTGAACCACTCGTTCTCCACTCGCTAGGATTCCACATTCGCGAGCTACGCTTACCGCCGTGTGGATGTTGTCACCTAGAAATTAAATGATTTATTTTACTTCTATATTATAAAAGAGTTACAATTAATATCATGATCTTTTTATACATTTTCTTACAATTGAAACATTTTACATTAAATTTTTTGTTGGATTGGAGCAATCACAAAATATTGATTTTAGTTCATAAAACGACAAAATTACTATTATAAATTGTATTATTATATATATTAGTATATTATAATAGTATATATTTTTCAAATATATATATGTATTATGTTTATGTACCACCACCCACTCTATTTTATCAGAAATTTCCTAACCCAAAGGTTGTCTGATAGAAATCGCTGATTAGCGATGAGACCGCCGTTTGTGTGTCAATTGTTTTATCTTTGTTATTTTTATACCCTTTTTTTTCTAATGAGTAGTTGTGCACAATAAAGTGTAAATAAATAAAAAAAAATTTAGAACACTTTTTTAAAGTGTTAATCCACACTTAGGAAAATAGAAAAAAATATTTATAATAAATACATACCTGTAATCATAACAACGTGTATGTTCGCCTCCTTCAGTTCCCTTATAATGCCTGTAGTGGGTGCCTTCAGTTTATTCTCCATTATGACCAAACCTAGAAATTCTAGATCGCATTCCACCTGAAAAATTAATAGTGTCACTACGGTTGTGGGTTCGATTCCCACTCGGGATAACGAATTGTTTACATTTCCTCGTGCTTTGTCTTAGAAAAATATTAAAACTCAGAGAGGAAATCGAAATTAATGCAATTTTTTTTTTGTTGGTTAGGTTTTAATAATTTTACTTACTACAGCGTGAATTAAAAAAAAAAGTAAAATATATACCTCTTCTCTATTCATTTTCTGTAGTTGTTTGAACGTAGCTTCAATAATTCGCGTAGACATCGCTATTACTCGATATCCTTTTTCCGCGTACGAACTTAATATTTCATTTAAATTGCCTGGAACTGGAAACAAAACCATAATATTTATTATAGAAATTGTTATAAAACTGATGTTTCTTTAGATTTATGTTCTTACTAACATTAATGAATGTAATAAATAAATCTTTTACATTTGTGATAAACATGAATTTTGAGAAGCTCCAACCGACGGACCGTCCAACATTCTAGTCATTTTTATTAACATATTATAACAACTTTTCACTGCATAACATATAAAATGCGAGAGATCGAGCCAACAAGTCAACTTCACGCTGTATCCCGCACACAGCAGAGTAGACAGAGGGAACTAAGACACTCCATTTTTAACTTTCCGCTAAAATCTGGGGGCATTGCGTGTTAAGTGGCGGACACTAGAGCTGAGAAATGAAAATATAAACTTAAATAAATATTTTAACTCCTCAAGTGGGGATCGAACCCACAACCAGTCGCGAGTACATCACACTTTGTACCCCTACGCCACGACTGGCCTCAAACAATTCAACATACGAGTACATTTTCTAACTAACCTGTATTTGGTTTACACAAAGTTCGCAACATTTCTGGCGCCCCCTTACAGTACACCCGCACAACGTCCTCGCCCAGTAATCGAACCGCCACCGACGCTCTTTGCAAATTAGACACGAACTGGTACTGCTGTACGATACCCACTTCTAGTGGTACCTTGAAAATTTATTGTATTGTTTATGTATTGGACATGAAATTTGCAATTAATGTAAAACTAAATTTTAGTTTAAAAGTTTTTTTTTAAATGAAGATATAAGAACAAATGAATGAAGTGGTATATGTTCAGTAGAGATGGAAGATACGAGATGGATGCGAAAAAGCGTATTGCTGCCGGTAACAAGGTCAACAGAGCCTTAGATGCATTGATGAGACGGCGAAACGTCAGCACAGCTGCACAATACAGTGTTGGTACCGAAACTGTTATACGGCAGCGAAACATAGCTGATCGTATCCGCAATGAAGAGATACACAGAATGGTAGGTACTAGCGAGGATAAATAAGAACGTGCTCAGCTGGTTTGGGCACGTCAAACGAACGAGTGATGAAGAAAGGCAAAAAAGATTTATGATAGGAAAATGAGCGGTAGAGGGGTAGGTAAGAAAGGTAGAGGGAGACTTCGGATGACCTTTGAAAACACAGTATCAAGGATAGTGGAGGAAGGTCATGTAAAAAGCACGAGGACCCGGAGGGCATGTATGAAGAAGTTGATGACAGTGGACGAGGCAAAAGAGGTATGTAGAGAACGTAGCGTTCGGCGTTCCGTATTTTCTGACTACTCCGCTAGGGATGCAGCGTGAAGCTACGAGTATGTATGTATGTATTTACTTTAAAAATCATAGCTTTACAAGTCAGAAATAATATATCAGTTTATAATATTAATAGTATATATACTACAAATATTATAAATAAAATAATAAATAACTTTGAAATGTGGTTCCATTTCAAAGTTATTTATTATTTTATTTATAATTTGCATGTTTTTTTTTCTAGAAAACATAATACCTTACTTACATGTAAATCATCTACGTTAATATTAGCTGCTCCTCTCGGCTTAACCACTGTAGGTGTGAGAAGTTCATAGTTTGCACTTTCCGGTACTTCCGGTTCATCTAACCGCCAGCCGGTTGATTCAAACATCTGTAAAATAAATTTAAATAACAATAACAAATAATTAGACTATTTGTGCATGCTGTATTATTTATACAAATTAAACTTTCAGTAAACGTAATATAGGTATGAAGTGATATGTGAAATGATAGTGGGTTTGAGGCCTATAATGTACATACAATAAAAATATATCTTGGTATGTATGAATACGCCACTCTGATTTTTTGTTTGTTTTGTGTTAAAATTAACGTGTCTGATACACGATACAGTGTTTCAGACACGAAACACAAAACAAAATGAGGTGACAAGACAAGTACGTAAAGACACAAAATACATAAAGTAATACCAACATTTAAAACAGATTTCATTAATGCTAATCATGCCTAAAAAACTAAAAGAGACTTGGATACAAACAAAACACTAAAAAAAAGCTTAAAATATTATATAAAGTATCTAAACAAAATGGTACCTTTAAATCCAGCGGATCGCCAGCCAACTCTCCATTAAGCAACGTCAAGCTATGACACGAGGCCATGCCTATCTTCAGTTCGTGTAAGTCGTTTAAGTGTCTCGGGTCTCGTTGTGGGCGCGCGAGCAGTGGGGGGGAGGTCGCGTTACTGACGGGAACCACCCCCCACATGTCCAAGCCGTCCTCTGTCAGTGTACCCGTCTGGGGAAGTGGAGAAATTTACGTAAAAATAACAAAATATGTCGTGAGAGTTCATTTCTCAATGTCTATGGCGGAGTAGTGTTATGGACTATCTATCTAGAAAACAGTTTCTTAATGAGTATATCCGGTTTTGGAAACGTGACGACTGCACACAGCAGGGTAAGCAGAGAGAACCTATTGTTAAGATACTCCGTTCCCAACTTTCCGCCGAATTCTGGGGGCATTGCATGAAATGAAAATATAAATTCAAAAAAATATTAATAATTTTCTAGAGTGGCGATTGAACCTAAAACCAGTCCTCAAAAAGCGTACCTTATCAAAACAGATACAGTCCAGGGAGCCGCTGACGTTGACGGCCCTGGTGTTGAGGCAGGCCACGCGCGCGCCGCGCAGGCGCCGCACGGCGTACAGGCGCCCCACCGTCATGGCGGCCGGCAGCGCGGGCGGCACCACTATCGTGATGATGTCCAGCGCCTTTATCACTATGTCGCCGGCGGTCATTTCTCTGTACGTCTGTCAGACAGGCGAGTTGTTATTTATATGAACCATAAAGATACCACGATTTTCATGTAATTATGTTTCTGGGAGTGTTTTTTTTTTAATAAATTTGACAATATGATATTATAAAAAACTGACCTTCAAAGCCACAGTATACGCCAGCCCAATAACAGCAATGCATCCCAAAATAAATATAAACTTATATGAATCCCTGTCAAATTTGAAGTCAGCTGGTACGGGATATAGAATACTTCTTACTAATTCCCCTTTACTCGTGTTGTAACCTGTACGTAGGACTAGGGCTCTGAAATGTAAGGAAAATAATATAAAATAACGGTTTTTGTGAATTACGTTACAATTATTCAAAATTCATTATAAAAATTTATTTCTTCTTATCCATTGCCTAAACTAAATTGTTAGAAATTATAAACAATGTTTGCTATCGATTTAAATATAAATAAATAGAATAGGAAAGTGGCACTGGTTCCTAATGTATTGTTTTAACATGATTGTATTCCTTTTTATTTGAAATAAGAGTATAATGAATCTCTAGCCCTTACAGCAAGCAAGGGTAACAACCCTTTAACGATAATGTTTATCTTCTCTGTATCTATTAATCTGTAGTTATCTATCACCTTATTATTTGTTAAATCTTTTTTAAGCAGAAGCTGATTAAAAAATGAACACAAGATAAAAAATAAATACGTTTTTTTAAATATTTACAAATAAAAAATGAACTTACTTAACAGGTTCATTATTATAATATCTCGTCTGTATAACTTTAGTTCCACAGAAGAGTACACTCGAACTGTGTTCTTTTAGGTGAAACTCTTTATCGATCCTTTGCAAGGCTGTCTTTGTTACTGGTACTGATTCACCTAGTAAAATAATTAATGGAAAATTATATATTTTGATTAGAAATAATACTAGATATTATTTAGGAAAAGGGGAGCATAGACATAAACACGATTGTCGTAGGTTCGATACTCATTCAAGGGAATAGATAAATTTTATTTCTTTGTTCTGGAGTATGATAAACTCACAATTTCCTGAATCTGAAAGAATAATATCAGTTTTTTGACCTTGAAATAATATACCATAAAATATTGTCATCCATAAATAATAACCAACGATGTTGTGAAGATTCTTATCTATTTTTTATTATAAAATAAAGTGGAGTACCATAATCAAAGAACATAGTTAAGCTAAGCAAGACGCAGCGCACCTGTGAGCATGCTCTCGTTGACGACGGCGGTGCCGGCCAGCAGCGCGGCGTCGCACAGCATGGTGCAGCCGCGCGGCGGCAGCAGCAGCACGTCGCCGGGGCACAGCGCGCGGCTGTCCACGCGCCGCCCGCCCCACAGCTGCACCGTGTCGTGGGCTTCCACTGTCGCTCGGAGAGCTTCTTGATTCTACAATTACATTTTTTTTATATATCATATATTTTCATGTCCAACACATGGCAGTGGATACCTAAGTATACGTATCGAATTATACATTCAATTTTATGGGCATGGGCATCAACATTTCATATTTTAAGAATCAGTTAAATAATTGTGTAAATTGAAAATTTACTTATTCACTTCATAATGTCCAGCAATAACACATTTAAAGATTTTTTATTGGTTTATGTAATCTTCATATTATTTTCGTCTATATGCATGCATTAAATATTTGTATAAATAAATAAAAAAATATTTATCACTTTTTTTTAAATTATTGATTTAAAACATATTTGTTTTCTTCTAAATTATGACTTTCATATAATTATGAATTAATAATTTATATTGATATGTTTTAAATTACTGAGGCCAGTCGCGGCGCAGCGGCACGAGGTGTGACTGAAACCGACTGGTTGTGGGTTCGATCCCCCCTCGAGGAGATGAAATATCTACTCAAATTTATATGTCCATTTCTTCGCTCCGGTGGCGAGGTTAAGCGCGGCGTTGAATTCTGCCATTCAACACACAATGCCTCCAGAATTCATGCAATGCAGGCAGAAAGTGGGGAACGAAGTGTCTTAACACTAGGTTCTCTCTGCCAACCCTGCTGTGTGCGGGATACAGCGTGAAGCTAATTTATTATTTTTTTTAAATCACTAGAAAATCAACAACAAATTCTTTAAATAAAAAACAATCATCTAAAATCAGCAAAAGAACTCTTTGTAGTCGTATATCTTTATAGTAGTATAATTTGCTTTAAACACGAACAACGTAGCATAATATATAATATACCTAAAATACATTTAATAATAAAATTAAAAGGGGGACGGCGCGTACGCAGTCCCCACTACCAAAAATTACGCGTCCGAGTTATCCGCATTAGGGATAATCGCAGAGGTCAACCCGACCGCAGTGCAATGGAGGGGCCTCGCTCTGGGGGAACCGCCTTCGTGATCACGGTGTCCCCTACGCCAGGTAAGTATGCTCGTTCGGGCCGAACTTCGAGGTAGTCATGTTTCGCGAGAAAATTTTGCCAGCGCGATACAGGAATCGTGTGAATATGCACAACGCCATCTATCGGCGGCTTTCTAAAACTTTTACTCTATAAACTCAATTGTATAATTTAGCTCATGCGAAAAGACTACTGGATCTGGTAGAAATTAACTAGTTACTGCATTAGTTCTGATAATAAAAAAAAATGCGCTGTAATAAAAAATTATAATGCAATCTGAATTAAAATGTATGAAATTCGTATCCTTGTCGTCCTAGCAATGAAATCATTGTTGTGAAAATAATATTGACATAAATAATTTATTAATTGTAATATTATAAAATGACAATTCTTTTTTTCTTTTAATAATTTTACAGTATTTAAAAAATTGCAAATTGACATTGGCTTTGGAAAATTATTTAAATATGTAATTATTTAAATATGTAAATAAAATGTATGAACAAAACTTCTTAGCTATGTAGGTTATTTATATATCAAGGTCGAACAATTTTTTTGTATTTATTCTCGAAGCTGGCTTACGTTTTAAACAATATCTATATTTTACTGTAATATTTGTTCTTGTTTGATCACTGTTTTGCTTTCATTTCGTTTATATAATTAATTTAGTTTATTGTTTTTACACACATAGATTGGAGAAAAATACACAAAGTATTTTTTTTTTCCAATTGAAATGTAAAAAAAAAGTAAAGTCAGAGGTGACTCAATTGTGTTATTTTTCATTTTATAGGAAACAATAGAGAGTCAGAAAAATTAAAAGTAAATTTTCTTCTAATTGATAATCTCATCTAACTGATAATCAGGCTCATACTAAGAAGATATAGTTAAAATATTTTTCCGCGACTTTATTACAATTATATAATGCAAAGTACAAAGCTAATAAAAATATTTAAAAAACATTATGAATTAATAAATATACCATAAGGTGAGTCTACCGTAGCGCAATGGATTAGCGTGTAATTGTAAACGCGACGGTTGTGGATTCGATCCGGACTCAGGGAAAATTAATTATTTAATATTTTCATTTCCTCGCTCTGGTGAAGATCCAAAGCGTGGCGTAAATTCCGACACTCAAAATGCAATGTCTCTTTAACAGATTAATGGGGAACGCAGTGTTAGACCTGCTATATGCGAGATCCATCGTGAAGCAATAAAACACTAACACTAACCTTTTTAGTCTGTATAACAGATGTGGCAACACCAAACGTAGACATCAGTATAATGGCAATACAATAATAATAATACGGCTCCGCCAACCACACTGCTATTGTAAATATTTGAAATATGTAAAACGGATTGAAAACTTCTAACAGTATTAACGTCATTATACTTTGTACGGGAACTTTGATTTCGTTGAGGCCGTAAATATTTAACCTGAAAAAAAAAGATATATTTTTTAGATGTGACATTTTAGAGATATTTTTTTGGCCTTCTGATGTAACTCGCATAGCAACCCAGGCAAAGAACTAGCCTCTAGTTTAAGTCTCACCGTTTTTCACTTTTTACGCTATTTTCGAGATGTTACGTATGTTTTTCAAGTTGTAATAAGTAGCCTAACTCAACACCGCGCTTTTTCTTCTTACCAGAGTTAAGAAATGAATATGATTAATTCCCTCGGGTGGCGATCGATTCTATAATCATCGCTTACACTCTTTACTTTAAATTAGTTTTTTTTTTAAAAAGTGCAAAATGTAGAGACAGCAATTTTTTTATCCTGTTCTTAATCTATACTAATACATATAATAAAGAGGTAGAGTTTGTTTGTTTAAACGCTAAACGCTAATCTTTGGGTCTACCGGTCCGATTAGCTTTTTTTGTTTTGTATGAAAGCTACATTTCTCAGGATTGCTATAGTATATATAACATTACGGTATAAGTCTTAGTTAGTCTTAAATAATAAAAACCAGCATATTTTAAAACAACCTCCAAATATTAAATCGAACTTACAATGATAACAAACTATCGCTTCCTGAAATCAACGACAACAGTAAATAATAGAGACCCAAATGCGAATATACTTTACCTTATTATCATAATAAGTATAACCAAATTATACATAATCTTTACATAAATTGTTTTATTCCGATGTATAAGCTATATCACTGGAAAGTTCCATTTAAATCTGTGCAGTGGTATTTGAGCAAAAGTAAAATAAACATCTACTCGCAAGTTTGTGAAACTTTCACATTTTTTTATATTTGTGTTATTAACTTATTCCTAGCTTATTTATTTACTTTACTTACATTCTCAATCGTCTCTCTGAGCATGGTGGTCTCGCCGCTATGGCATGTAATTGTACACAGGACGCACCACGTTCTATTCCCGCGAGGCGCATCCACTGAGCCCGCGTGGTGTCCCATATTAGATATTGTTTTTTATGTCTAAAGTATCTGAACTGTTGTTGATCTGTCGATTATTTAATAAATGTTTAATGAGTCACTTATTGTAATGTTTTGTACAAATGAGTAAGTAGCTATAAGTAAGAAAATTGTGAAGAAACCAGTTTTATACATTTTATACATAGATAAAGTGATTTTCTTTTGATAATTATTAAGTCATTTTAAATATAAAATGAGAATTAATTTTTATAAAGCTGTGTTAAAAAAAATCTTAAGTTGAAGAAATTTAAGAACATAATTCATTATATTTATTTTTTCATCCTTTTACTAATTATATATAACTAAATTGTTATGAAACATTTTACTTGTCGTGTTTTTTCCCCTTAACAGAGGTAATATAATTAAAACATAAATAGTTCTACTAACCAACACACTCAATTAAAAATTATAAAAATATAAAATAAATATAATAAAGAAATCACATAATACAAACTATGCTCTGTAAATATGATAATATATATATTATAAATTATTATCAATAAGCTTATTGCGCTGTTTATATCTGACCTCCATCCGTTCATAATAAATTAAAGCGATATGCAGAAATGTATTACAAATTATGTAAGAATTATTTAAATAGTTATAGCATATATATGTATAGGATAGTTACATAACATTGTACGTATAGAGTAGTTGAAGGTTCAAATTCCAATAAAATAAGTGTATTGTATTAATAATAATATATTTATTTAACACATAAAATTTAATGGATTTTTATGAAATACTCATTTTATTTAAAATAAATAAGGAGTACTCCTTTGTATAGAATAAAGTAATTCCTCTGTATTTTAAATACTGAAGAATGATTTAAACAAACCAAATCTCCCCATATGAATAAAATAAGTTTTGTTTTTGTATTAGGAGTATTGCTATATGTATTAATAACGGGGATAATTAAAGTGTAATATAACTTACTTAATTTAGTCCCATCATCTAAATGTATAGGGGTGTATAAATCATCTGCACTATCTAAAGGACCCTTTTCTCCTCCAAATTCATCTTCGAAACCTTCATTTAATAAACCACTGAAATAAAAAAATACATTATAAAGAATTAATAAACCTAATGTATGTAGGTAATGAATTTAAACAAATATAAAATATATATGATTGTAAAGACGACGATTGTGGGTTCGATTCCCATTTTGGGGTATGAATTATTTTCACTTCTTTCCTCTCGCAATATAAAGTGCGGCGTTGGATTCCACCTCTCAATGTCGAAAATCGAAAATTGGGAGGTGCTATCTGCTATAAGTGGGAAATAGTATGAACATCACACTGTGAAGCTAAAAAAAGAATAAAAAATATTCTTACCTTGCATCTGCTATATTTTTATCAATAATTTTGTGTATGAAGAAACTTTTGCATTTCTTTTGATATACTTCCTGAAATTAATGAAATTAATTTAATATATTGATAGGTTATATATAGATATATTTAGTAAAATAAATTATATTATTTACTAAAGCAAAACAATTAAGTCCTTTTTTATTAATATAACATATTCACTTTCACTTGTAGTCAATGTCACATTTTAATGTGAAAACAAAACAAAAAGTCACGAACAAAAAATCAACTACTATAATATGACTTGTTTAGGACAAGTAGTAATAATTAAAGATAACTAAATATACTTTTAATAATAAAATTCATATTACCACTACTAAAACTTGGTCAGCTATTTGAAAGCAACATCTTATAGAAGTGGCATAAAGGAGCCATGTAGGCCACCAGTGAAACACTAGGAATGGTATTCCGCAGGTTAGTGTAGAAAATATGTACACTAGAATAGTTCTCCATCGACATTTACGATAACCGTAGACAACCTGTGAAACATATTGGGATATATAACAATTTTGAAATACAAAACAAGAAACAGTAACTTAGGAATGTGTAAACTATAATTATTAAAATTGTTTAATTATTAAATAATTTAAAAGTAAAAGAAACAAATAATGGAGTAAAAAGGAATAACTGTGTAGTAGCTTATTAGGTATTACTTATATAACTATAATACAATGTTAAGTTAGATTTGATATAACATGATATGATGAATAAGTACACTTTGTGTCACCATTTAAGTTCAATGGGCAAAAACTTGATCATATTTTCTTGTGTATGTCATTTAAATGAGAAAGTTTTCAAATTAAATTTCTACAATTATTTCTAATACTGAACCTATAAATATTAGTATAAAATATTATAAGAAAATGTGCATAATTATACTATGAAAGATGTATCTTAGTCGATTATGGCTCTATATGTAGGGTATATAAGGAGTATACTAGGTTCTGTTACATCTAATAGAAATACAAATAACACTGCAGATTTTGTTAATTCATTAAATTTTAAGTGAGATTTTTATTTATCTTATTATATTTACATTAAAAAATAGTTGTTTTCCTCATTTGTTTTTGTTTTCAATCATCTCGAATATTAATATTGAGGAAACATTATTAGTGACTTATCAAGTTTATTGATGTAGTTTCATATTATTATAAAATATATGAGTAATTTTCCCAATCATAAAACTATATAACTTTTATGAATAATTGTCCGACAGTAGCATGGCATTTGACTGTAAATACAATGTTTGTGGTTCAATTCACATTTGAGAGAATGAATAATTTTTATGTACTAGCCATGGTAATAAGACAAAGCTCAGAGTACAGAATCACCACTCAACATTTAATGTTTTATAAATTAGGCAGAAAGTGGGGAAAAGACTGTCTTGACATAAGTATTAAAATTTACAAATTGAAGCAGCAGAAAAAGGAATTTTATTTATATTATATTATTCCATACCTGATCAAAGTCTGGATCTGTATTTATATTTTGCGTAAGCAAATCTAAAAGAGATTCCCTACTTTGTAATGAACTGTATTCAATGAGTGGCTGAATTTCATCCTCTGCATGCATTTTGATTTTCAAGTTATTTTTTTTAAATATTTTTGTTTTAAATATCCTTTTGTTTAGTTTCTTTTACTTTTTCGTTAGTTGTTTCATAATTTTGAATTTAACACGATCCCTAATTGATTGTGATTGATAAGGGGCAGTTATGACCATTAACAATTGTAAAGTTAAGTAAAGTCAGAGTTCAACAATAAAGAAAAAAATAGTTAAACATTTAAATTTAAATAAATATAAGAACATTATTGTTTAAGTATTCTTAATAGTATACTACTGATAAAAATATACACAAAAGAAATATTATTTGTTGACTCCCTAGTTGTAAAAGCTAAGAAACTTAAGAAATTCGAGTACAATACCAATTATCTGAATTAAGTCACAAACGCCCCTAATCCTACCCATATGCGACAACACAATAAACAACACTGCAATTGTAATTTAATCTCTAATTGTCAATAAGAATTATACGACCTACATGAAGCTAGAGGAAATTGAATCATATAAGCATTATGTCTCTGTCAAATGTCAATCAGAGCACAGATAAAACATATATTAAACATATGTATATTCTATTCGTTCTAAAATTAATGCTTATAAAAATTAAAACGATTTTCTATAAATTACATAGCTACTTAATAAATATTATAATAAAAATCAAGTAATTAAATTAAAGCAAAATTATAATATCCTTACCACTTGACTGTCATCAAATGTAATCTGTTGTTCAACGCTCAATGTCATGTTAAAACATCTGAAACAAACAATGATTACAATTATTGATTTTATTTACCGTATATTTAGTTTGTAAATTTTAATTATTTAAAATTTTCTTCGTCAATTCTTTTTTATGCATGTGTATGGCAACTTTAATATCATAGATTATAAACAAATAAAGTATTTGTAATCTGTTGAAGCTTGTCATATAAGATGTCACGCAATCTAGAAACGTCAATGTAAGACAGACTTCAATGACTTTATGATTTGTGATGTTGTGATTTGTTGAATACCGCAATAGATATATTTTGAAAATATTTTTTTTCTAGGATATAACGACAGAATACTTTAAAATTTTGCTATTTACATTTATATTCAGGTAGGTATTCAATTTTATCACTCAATATCTTACTCTAGCAGCACAAATATATAATTACAAAAAGTTTTCTTCGATGTAAATGATGTCGATTTAGATTCAAATTTTCATTAAACACGTGTATGCAAAAATATAAAAATTATAGGCTCACGTAACTGGTGCACTTCTACAATTCTCACGGATACGTCATTATAATGTACTTAATAACAAATTGTCTCGATGTTATTATTTTATAACCTAAGTGTTTGAATCGTGGGAATATAAATTTAAATGGTGTTTTGTTTCACAGGACCAAACATGATTATTCCAGTGCGTTGTTTCACTTGTGGTAAAGTTATTGGTAATAAATGGGAAGCATATCTTGGTCTATTACAGGCAGAGTATACTGAAGGGTAAGCAGTTTTGTGGACTTTAAATATACAATTTTAATCAAATATTAAATATTTTATAAAATTATCTTATCGTAATAAATTATATAATTTTAAGTATATTTTAGACTTAAAATAATGAATACTAACATAAACTCAATAAGTATAAGCAACCATAAGATAATTTACATATAGAGATTGTCTACGCTGGAAGTTGATTTCAATAGGTGAAAAATTCAGAAAAGATTTAATCCCGGATTCATTCTGCAACTCCATTTTCTAAAAAAAATTAAAAATTCATACTGCAGTGATATTTGGCATTTAACAAATAATATTTATGTATTTATATATTTAAATATTTTATTACCATAAAAGTTAAGCTTTTCTCTTATCTTTTTTAAGAAAATTGTACCTGATATACTAGTATCACACATAGTAATCTTTTGATTACACTACAGTCAAATAAAATTAACACTGCAGTCAAATCTTTTCATTGCATATAATAAATGTACTAGATATACAACTAATAATGAACTTAAATACATCATAATATAAATCTTCCCATTATTGTGACCATCATAAAGCAGTGGTACAGGGTCTGATTGTAAAAGCGATAATTGTGGGTTCTATGCTCACTCAAGAGAATGAATAATTTTTTTAAGCTTGCTCTGGTAGCAAAAGCAAAGTGGCATTGACATTTGACACCCAACACACAATGTGTTGAAAAATAAAGTATCTTATCACTAGGTTTCCTCTGCCTACTATTTTTATATGTATTTTTTACTTATACATATATATGAAACAAAAGAATAATAAATTTTCTTGTTTCAGTGATGCGCTAGATGCACTTGGCTTAAAAAGATACTGTTGTCGTCGCATGTTGCTTGGTCACGTCGATTTAATTGAGAAACTACTTAACTACGCGCCCTTGGAGAAGTAGTTTTTTATTATTAGAATATTGTAATTATATCTATTATTAAGCTAAAATTTATGTATAAATAATGTAGGTTAAGATAAAATAATAAGCTTTTTTATGGAATTGTTTTTTTATTATCCTTTTTTGATTACAACTATTTAATTAGTCTAACTAATTACTTTCTTTATTTATTGGAACAAGTTATCAAGAGAATAAATTATTATTAATTAAAACTTCATTTCTTTGCTCCAGTAACAACTCCGGCAAAGCACGGCGATGCTTTCCGCCACTCAACACGCAATGCCTCGAAAAATTGGCAGAAAGTGAGGAATAGTGTCTTGACACTAAATTCCTTTATTTACCCTGCTATATGCAGGAAACACGTTAAGCTGAAAAATAATTCTATGAACCTGTACCTACCCTTAGTGCAGAAAATAAATTTCTGAACCTTCATATCACCCAAATATTTAATTTACGTCAAATTTGAGGCCAATCGATTAATAATATATTCCTTCAAGAGATATCCTACTAATATTAAAAATGTGAAAGTTTGTTTCACGCAAAAAGTATTGAAAAAAATAGATTAAACTATACAGTGATATATCTTATACATCAGAATAGCACATAGGCTACAAGGGTTAGGCATAGGGAACCTAGTGTTAAGACACCCTGTTCCCTACTTTCTGCTTGATTCTGGAGGCATTGCATAATGAGTGGCAGAAACCTAATGCCGCGCTTTGCCTCGACACCAAAGCGAAGAAATGGAAATATAAATTTAAATAAATATTTCATTAATAGCATTTCATTAATAGTAAATAATAAAGATTGATTATTTTAATGTACAAATGTAACCAAATTACCTATTTATAGAAAAAAACACATTAAGTACGTAAGTAACCAAACTTTGCAATGTAGTATTTTAATATCAAGAATAGGAAAATTCGCCATATCTTTTAAATATAATAATAGGTCACATATCATACGTTACATAGGTTTTCCCAAAGCATACAGCTAAGTGCAAAATTGTCAATTTCTAATAATTTTCTGTTTCTTTTTCTCTTGACTCGAAGAAAGAATTTCAATGACAAATGTAATGCAAACTTCAATAAAGATACCTTATATCTAATCTTACTCTATTTGCGATACAATTGTATGTAAAACTCTTCAAAGTAATGTTGTTATTACTTAGTCACATTTAGAAGAATATTATTTACGTATATGGTAATGCCACTAGTAGTTGACCCTTTAACCCCTAGATGCTTAACGTGAGTCAAAATGACTCGTTCGAAAAACGTTTTCATATTTCTTTTAAACCATTAGATGTATCGCGTTGTATGTCCGAGTCAATGATATACAAATTTGTCAACCAGGGACGAAGACAATCACGCCAAATGTAGGCAAGAAAACCAGATATGATATATTTTTTTGTAATATTATATAGGTATATACAATTAGATACATAAAAGATGATGAGGCCAGTTGTGGCGCAAGGGTACAAGCATAGTACAGGTTATGGGTTCGATTCATGATAAGTAAGTAAGTATTGGTTAGTCTTGCACTAAAAAAGACAAATAAATGGCATATAGAATTATTCTATTATATGCTGAATATGATATTTTGTCAACAACAACTATTTTATTTATTGTCTCAACATGCATTCCAGTAATAAAAATGACTCTAAATAGACGGGAATTTATGTAAGAGTTGAACATTAAATAGGGTTAAAAACTCCATTCTGACACGCAGATTAAGCGTCATCAAACAAAAACTTCTATTTAGATATTTAATATTCCTATTTACGTATGTTTCTTTTTAAAAATAAAATTGTTAAAAAATACCATTTATCACTTTGCTCTAAGAAAAAGTGATAGTTAGGTAATTTATTTCATTATTTAAATATATATATAATTAAAATTAAACTAATTTAAATAGTAAGTACCTGTAAAGATTTAACTAACTTATTATTAATATTAAATGATAATAAAATATATTCTTATATATTATCTACTTTAACATCGGAAAATATATACCAATACAACAACTATACATTGCCACAACCTTGCCACATTTTACCTGTTGCAAGTTGTAACCCTCGTGGGTACGTTCACCTTGCGGCTTGCGTTCATCATTTATCATGCGAATAATAAAACGATAATACGGCTTAACTGTTAATATTAGGGCAGATGAAAAATAAGAATGTGGGTTCGATTCCCTTTCGGGGAAATAAAAAAATAATAAACATATATAAATATATCGACAACTGTACGGGATAAATGTAGGATAAAGCGAAGTGAAGCAAGAAAACTGTAATTTTAGTTGTAGTAATAGGTAACAAAGTATGTAAAAAATGTTACTTGTTCTATATCTATTGTATAGATACTTGTATAGGTATGCGAAAGGAAACAAAAGTTGAAATGTCCTTTTTTACATCCATTGAGTCAGTAGTCCGATATGTTTTAAGTTTACTTTGAATAATAGGTCAATAAATAAATATACTTTTTATTGATGATTTCTTCAATAAAAACTTATAAAAGTTTTTACGAGGAGAAACCTTCCTTGGTTTTACAATAATTCAAATATGGCCAAGATTATATATGACGCGCAGTAAAGTTGTGTATATCTCTAAGTACCTATTTAAGAAAGGTTAAAAGTAAGTATATTTTGTATAAATACGTTTAGGTATGTTTAACACATCCAGAAGTTACTGTACTTAACTAAAGATACATCTAGTTGTACTTATAATATATTCTTATGATTTTCTGTTCCCTGATTGGAATAATAAAAATTAGAGTTGATACTCTAATTTTTATTATTCGGTATATCTTATAGATTCACTTAGTGGTCCGTCTCTTAAAACGCTACTTCGCATAGAGAAAACTTACAATACAATTAATTAAAAAAAATCCAAACTATTAAAAAAATTAAGATATTTCATAGAAAAACATTATTATAATGTTTCAATTTGCCTGTGTCTGTATATATAAAAAAATAATTACTAAAAATAAAAAAAAAATAAAAAAAATACTATAATATAATAATAAACAAAAAAAAAATAATATTTCTTTTTCTTATAAAAAAATTCTAAATATAAAAGGAACATACTGTAGCTGGACATTTAAAACGTACGCGTAATTACAAATACGCATCTTTTATCAACCTACCTCACAATGACACTTGTTGATATTTTATAATTTTTTATGTGTTAAAATTATCTGTAATTTGTATGCTTTTTGTTTTCTTTAATTTTATATACTTAGGAATGTGCAGTGGTCACACAAGCCTAATCGGGCTTAAGACCGCGAAGAAAATTATTGTTTTATGTAATATGTTTTAAATAAATAAATAAATAAAATATCCTATACCATTAAAAATAAGTATTTTGTTATTCGTTTTTAGTTTAGAATCGAAAGGTAACCTTTGTTTTTTATACCTACTCCACGTAAATTAGGCCAAGTGAAAATCAATAAGTCGCTTATGTGATGCAGCAAAAGTGTACGAAAACTTAAAATATATACAAAATTTTAATAAAATTTTCCGTGTGTTCTCTATACATATGTTACATTAGGGAAGTGATTTCGTGATCAAGTGGCGCATTCGAAACGCCATAATTAAAGAACTGAATTTTAAACTGAAAAAAAAAATTCAAAAAGCGCACAACGCGTTTTTGTTGCACCAAATTAACGATAAAATATGTAAATATATAAAAACACACAAATAAACATAATCAACAAGTCCTCCACTTTTATACCTACTCCTTCGTGCGTATCAAATTAAAAATAATTCTAGAATTATAATTATTCACGACTTCCATACAAAAAGTACAATTGAAAATACAAATATGTAGATATATTATAGGAGTTATATGTTTATATTTATTTCAAATCGATTAACCTCATCAATATATTATATGGTTATCTTAAAAATGTCAACGTGGAGGCCAGTCGAGGCGCAGGGGGAAAAAGTGTGGTTGTAAACCCGACTGGTTGTGTGTTCAATCCATAATTCGGCGGGAACGGAGTGCCTTAACACTAGTTTCCCTCTGCCTACCCTGCCGTATGCGGGATTCAGCGTGAAGCTGTTTTTTTTTTAAAAATTCTTATTAAGTTGAGTTTGAGACCAGATTGTAACTGCAATTGTAATTATAATCATTCAATTAATTGTAAAACTCTGACTTTAAATAAAAATATAATAAAATATATGCATTTACTACACTTTATAATAATTATCTCACGAAAGAGAATCTCTGCCAAAATATGAATGTATTTAGCCGTGACAAAATAAACTTACACACTATATTTAAAATACAAAATTTTTTAATGGAGCTAATACTAATAACTAATAATAGGGTTTTTTTTATATGAGTTGTTAAGCGCCATAGACTTTTGTTTTTTTTATTCTTGTTCGGTTAAAGTTGTTGTTTTTGGTTCCTTTTTAAAATGTAAAGTGAACATTTATAACTTCCTTATAACATTTTGTAGTGATTTCAGTAGTGTTGGTGGGAAGTTAAACATTTTGCTTTGTTTTTTAGCTTGTTTTAATTAATAATAACGCCCGCCCACCTCCAGAAAATTATCAATTATTTCCACAACAAAAAATATTACATAACGTGAGGTATACATAACGTGATCATTTTTCGGTTAAACGGGACATCGTAGGGTGGCTTTCGATTTTTTAAAGTATAATTGACACTTTAATAAATAATATTAATAATTTTAATCAATATTTTTAAAACTAGCATACTGCCGATAATCACGGGGAAACTTGTTTCGACGGACCAAATTTACTGAAAAAACGGGACATTTGTACGTCCCGGTGGCATGTTAGCATGTTTCGGGACACCAGGACACACAGGCGAGAAACGGGACAGTACCGTTGAAAATGGGATGTCTGGTCACATTAGGTATACATCACACTAGTTACATATTATATATGTGTTTATAAAAACTATTAACAAAATAATATATTTTTATTTTGCAAATAGTTAATGACTCGATTTAAGTATCCATTGTATAGTCACGTAAATGGCAATACAAAGTAAAAAATTAACTTATTCAAAGTAAAACTATACTTACCAAGTATTTGTAGTTATTTTCATATGTTTTCATTTAAATACATTCCAACCGTAACGATGACATAAAATGACATTGTAGTTTTATTTTAAACACAAGTTGATGCTTTTGTCGCGTTTATAGTTGCATTCACAGTGAACCATACACATATATATGTATATATATAAAAAAATTAAATTAGCTTCACGCTATATCCCGCACACAGGGTAGGCAGAGGGAACCTAGTGTTAAGACAATCCGTTCCCCACATTCTGCCGAATTCTAGAGGCATTGCGTGTTATCCATATATATATATAATATTTAAAAAAAAATTTTCTTCACGATTTTTTTTCATTCATATTTATTGAATATTTTTTGTAACAGTAAATACTAGGTAATTACTGTGAAATTAAATTAACCGTAAAAGCACTATAAAGTGTACCTCAGTTTTCCTTAAGACCTTAGTTCTAAATAAATTACATGTTCAAATCAATTTACCGGGTAGGGAGCAACAAGAAAAAAATATCTAGAAAATATTAAAGAAACCAGTTGTAGGTTGCCGCCGTCTTTGATGGGTACTAAACCGCTACAACTAGTTCGCAAAGTTCGCTCTTTTCTAGAAAAAGTTCCAGATCGTAATAAGGAATTATAATAAATCAGTGGTTATGAAAAATAAGTTTATACAAACGGGATAAAATTGTATATGAAGATTGTAAATTAAATTAGCTTCACGCTATATCCCGCACACAACAGGGTAGGCAGAGGGAACCTAGTGTTAAGACACTCCGTTCCCCACTTTCTGCCGGATTCTGGAGGCATTGCGTGTTGAGTGGCAGAACTCAACGCCGCGCTTAACCTCGACACCAGAGCCAAGAAATGGAAATATAAATATATAAGTAAATATTTCATCTCCTCGAGTGGGGATCGAACCCACAACCAGTCGGTTTTGCAGTCACACCTCGTGCCGCTGCGCCACGACCGGCCTCAATTGTAGAGGATATGAAGATTGTAGAGGTTTAAATTGTGATAAAAAATATTGTAACATGATTTTTTTAAATTATAATATTTTTTACTTCTACTATAGCTACTCGACGAGGCCAGTCGTGACGCAGGGGCAGAAGTGTGTGACTGTCACGAGAGGATGTGGATTTGATACCCATTCGAGGAAATGAAATATGTATTTAAATTTATATTTTCATTTCTTCGCTCTAAATTCGAGGCAAAAGCGCGCCGTTGAGTTACGCCACTCAACACGCAATGCTTCCAGAATTCCTCAAAAATTGGGGAACACTAGATTTACTCTGCGTGCGAGATATAGCTTGAAGCTGATTTTTTTTACTGCTACTCTGCTACTGATACAGTGTGAAGCTAAGCAAGTAAGTACTGCTGCTACTCTACGTTACTTTATAGGAAAAGTGTAAAACTACAGCGTTATTTTAAAATTACGCAACACTCATTTAGGCCTCGTCCTATTACTTGCGAAGTTGCCTCATGAAATGAGGCCTTTGTTTGACCAAATTAATCTTTTACGTGTATGTAATGTATGTGCGTGTAAATAAATATCAACATAATTAGTTTTTGGCATTCTGCAGACAACACTTTTCAATTACAGCATTTCTTTTCGATTGTAAATCAATAAAAAGTTTTTCATATGTTTAATTTCACTGTTCTATTGCGCAGTGGGACTCTTAAGGTAAAAGCGCGCTTATTTTACCCGAACAACCATGCATATATTCATAAAAAATCTAATAGCACTTTATTGTATACAGATATAAGTATATATACCATATGCGATACAGTTTTCATTAAATATCTTTACATCAACCGAAATAGACCGCAAAGTTCATCTAACAATAGTTTGTCAGTATGCGAAACCACAAAACGAATGGAAGCAAGCGTCTAAATGGCGTCACGACCCAGTGGTTTAGCGACAAATAATTAAAAATTGAAGGTCTAACGTAATATTATGTATGTAGGTATATGTAGGTACTTTTATTATAATAGTCAAATAGAGTAAGTGGCTACAGTTAAATAATTTACGGTCATTGACAGGAATTATATTTATTAATAAAAATATGTGTAAATATCATTTAGTTGTTGAAAATGTCTGACCGTATAGGTTAGTTCTCACCGTGAACCAAAAAATATTTTGTCTTGCCGTCTACCTAACGTTCGTTCTATTCAGTGCGACTAACATATAGATAATATAGCCATTTATATTTCGATCGATGTTTACCTTTCTATTACAAGACCTTTGCTTTGTGGATATTTTATAATTTTCTTAAAAAAGTTTTCAACGCAACGTAAGTTGAACGCAGCGGCATTTGTATGGTTTTTAACAGTATATTTATAAATTTTCAAAGAAATATTTATCTTTAGTGTGGAATTAGGTACATTTAAAAATATGAACAATAATTGGTATTAATTTTATGTCATGAATAATTTATAAATCTGTTTTGTGAAAGATATATTTTTCCTATAACAAACACAATAAAGTAAAAACGGGGATTCCTTTTGTTGTAAGTATATGTTAAGTATAATTTAAGTAAAATATATAAAAATCCTGATATGTATTGTATACGTTGTATTGTGTACCAATGATATATTACCTACGAAGATAAAAAGAACGTTAAAATAAAATGTGATCTATATCGTAGAATGTTTCATTAGTACTTTTCGAAATACAAATTTACTTTTAATTACCTCGCTATGATAACGAGGCAAAGTGTGGTGTTGAGTTCCGGCACTCATAATTTTTTTTTCAGAATTTCGCGGAAAATGGGGATGTACTCTGCTGTGTGGAGTACTGCATGAAGCTGCGTGATTTCAAAAGTATATGTAGAAAGATAATATTTTAATTACTTTCAATTAAATAAAAAAAATGAAAATATTGATATACATATTTATTATTTAAAATTTGGTGTCGGTGCCATATATTTTTAATTTTTTTTTGCTTTATTCGGTATTTTGTTATTATATGTTATGTTTTTCCCTTAGCTGGCAAAAAGTACCTACTTACATCCAATTAATTTCTATATATGCATACTAAAAGTTTATTATAAAATGATTATATTTCAATAAAACACATGTACTACATTAATATCCTTCATAATTTAATATATAAAGGAAAATGTAAATTTATGAGTAAATCATAAATAATTTTAAGATGGTAAATAGGTACACTAGCCGGTTAATATTACCAGTATTTGTTTATATAACATTTCATTGAAGTACCTACTAAACGTGCAGTTTTAAGTACCTTCTTATCTAAACAACGTTATAGAAAATTCTAAAATTCATTCGGGAAACCTTAACAATTTTGTATTTGTAGAATTTGTGAAAAAAACCTAATTATAAATCACTTCTTTCTCAATTTTTTTCTAAATTATAGAAAGATAGCATGTTAAAACGAGATTATTATTTTTTGCATGCCTATAATTTCACAGGAATTTCTACTTTATTAGATGATTGTATATATTGAGGATATAGACGTCGCCACTAGCAGTCTATTGCGTGTCATCCGCGAAGTGGGCCAAAAATATTTTCGACCAACGAGAAATCGACGAAAGTCAAAGCTTACAAGCGAGACTCTGGAAGAGATGAGGAAACGACGCGAACTCACAGGCCTTACACCAACGGAGCGTCAGATACTTAATAGGAAAGTAAAAAAACTAATAAGGCGTGACTTAAGACATTCAAATACCCGGGATGTTGAGGATGCTATTGCACGCAACAGGGGCTCGAAAGTCTTAGCGAAGTCACATACCACCTGTTGTCATCTGACTAAACTAAGAACCGCAGAAGGAATTGCCGTCACCTCTAAATCAGCAGTTCTCGCCGAGGTCGAAAATTTTTACGCAGATTTGTACTCCTCCAAATTACCACCCTTGGAGGACCGCAGCGTGGATGACCCGCGAGCCAGACTTATCCGCCACCTATCAGACGAGCTTCCTGAGATCGACATGAGTGAGATTAGGATAGCCCTCGGTCATCTTAAAAACAACAAAGCTCCTGGAGAGGACGGAATAACTACAGAGCTTCTCAAAGCTGGAGGCCAGCCTGTTTTGATAGGCTTAGCCAGCCTTTTCAATTCCGTCCTTCATAATGGCATTACACCGGAGGCATGGAGCAGGGGTATGGTAAAATTATTTTTCAAAAAGGGCGATAAAGCTTTGTTAAAGAACTACCGCCCCATATCACTCTTAAGCCATGTATATAAGTTGTTTTCGAGGGTTATCACGAACCGTCTCGCTCAGAAATTCGATGACTTCCAACCAGTTGAGCAGGCCGGGTTTCGAAAAGGCTTTAGTACCGTAGACCACATACACACTCTTAGGCAAATTATTCAAAAGACCGAGGAATACAATCAGCCTCTATGCCTAGCGTACGTGGACTACGAGAAGGCCTTCGATACAATCGAGACCTGGGCTGTTCTGGAATCTATGCAGAGATGCCTTATTGACTGTCGGTACGTCGATGTGATAAAGTGTCTGTACAAAGCCGCAACCATGAACGTCCAAGTACAAAACCACAGCACAAGACCAATCCAATTGCATCGCGGGGTAAGACAGGGAGATATTATTTCTCCGAAACTGTTTACAGCTGCCTTGGAGGACATCTTTAAGACGCTAGATTGGAACGGACGGGGCATAAATATAAATGGTCAGTACTTATCCCATCTACGATTTGCCGACGACATAGTCATCATGGCGGAAACTCTGCATGATTTGGAGGAGATGCTTAATGGTCTGGGCGATTCTTCTAGACGGGTGGGTCTCGGGATAAATTTTGACAAAACGAAAGTTATGTTTAATAGTCATGTGTCCCCGAGACCCGTGGTCGTAAGTGGCGCTACACTTGAGGTTGTGCAAGAATACGTATACCTTGGCCAAACCATCCAACTTGGCCGGCACAACTTCAAGAAGGAAGTGCAAAGAAGAATACGCCTTGGCTGGGCGGCATTTGGTAAGCTTCGTCACATTTTTGAATCGTCTGTCCCACAGTGCCTAAAGACAAAAGTCTTCAATCAGTGCGTCCTACCAGTCATGACCTACGGAGCTGAAACGTGGACACTCACCGTAGGGCTGGTCCACCAGTTCAAGGTCGCTCAGCGTGCGATGGAACGCGCAATGCTCAGAGTTTCTCTGGCAGATAGAATCCGCAATGAAGCGATTCGCCAGAGAACCAAAGTCACTGACGTTGCACGGAGAATCAGCACGCTGAAATGGAACTGGGCCGGCCATGTCTCCAGACGTACCGACGGTCGATGGAGCCGATACGTGCTAGACTGGAGACCGCGCTTAGGCAAGCGTAGTGTAGGACGCCCTGCAGCACGATGGACAGACGATTTAAAGAAGGTGGCTGGAAACGGATGGATGCGAGAAGCCCAAGACCGGGATGGTTGGCGTTCGATGAGGGAGGCCTACGTTCAGCAGTGGACGGCGATAGGCTGATTAAAAAAAAAATATATATATTGAGTTGGATATACAAATGGAAGAAATATTCTTTAAAATACAGGCAGTTAAAAGTATCCATAACATTGATTGTCTATAAAAAATAAATGGATCATGGTCCCTTAAGCGTCTGGTGTTTTTATATCACGTTCAAGAAGGAAAGAGAATATCCCGAGTAACATTGTGTGATGAGTAGCGGAACTAAAAGCCGCGATTTCTGTCACCACATCGGGGATATGAAAGTAATAAGGCCGTAACGACCGTATTAATAAGACCAGCTTATAAGAGATAGAAGGCCTCTAGATTTCTATCTAGACTACTAACATCTTAATGTATGAATGAATGGAGCCATTACAGTTTTAAATATTTATCTAAAATATTTTTTAATGTCTCGTTACCAGAGGTAAAAAATGAAAATATGAAATATTACCTGGAGAGGGAATCGAACCTAAAACGCACAAGTCGCACGGTTGTGCCCCTGCACCACTACGGCCTAGACGTAAATAATTAGAAAAACTTTAATAAAATAATATTGTGTTTGAGCAGTTTCACCATCTTTAGACCTGAATGTAATGTGTTCATGCCTCAATTATATAGTCGTTACTGTGAATAGACGTGAAGCATGCATCAATATACTTATTTAAAAAAAATATATATTAGTGACATTTATATAGAAGTGTTAAAGAAATGAAGAATGTCGTGTATGAAAAAACAATGTCAGTGGTGATGCAATTCTAAAATATATACATACATCTATTTCATTTTATAGTTTTTTAACGGGCAAGTTAGTGAGCATGAGCTGAAGCTAAGTAAGTATATTTATATAAAAAAAGAATAATGCAACTTCTAAATTCTATTTTCTACTGCACTATACTAACTGGCTAATAAAAAAAATTGATAATTTCCTAACTACAGTGCCACTGTATTTATATTTTTTGAATTCGCCAGTATATCTATATCCTCGAGTGGGAATCGAACTAACGACCTGTCGCGTTCACAGTCGCACGCCTGTGCCCCTGCCCACAACTGGCCACACACGCATTTAATCTACTATTAAAATTGCATAATTTATAACTGGCATACATAAAAGTACCAAACCGAGTTGTAGACATTTAATAACGTTCTATGAATAGCCTACATAGATAATGATATTTCGTAATTGAGCTTTACAATTTAAATTTATATTTGAATATGCAAATATTATAAGACGCATAAGGTGATCGGCTCGCGGAGGCACAAGGGATGACTGTAAGCACAATGGTTGTGGGTTTGAACCCAATTCGAAGAAATGGTTATATTAAAATTATTTTCATCTAATGCTCCTCGCATAGGATCGCTAAGAGTCTTGTCTAAATGTATGACCACTCTTGGTGACTATAGATTCAAATATATGGGAGATCCGTGTATCTTAGGACATTTGGCGCTATAAGTGCAACAAGCGAACCTCGCGGTTCTTTGTGTCCCAACATCTCGATCGTACCTGAAAAAGTCGGCGATTTTGTATGTTTACGTCAGGTTGGCAAAATTTTACTATTGATTTTTTTCTTCTCTTTTTATTGATGTTTTAAGTGGAGAATTTGAATTGAGAGGATTTACATTACGCATACTTAGATGCCAGCTTATGTATATTTTTTTAGTTTGCTATTTTCTTGATGGATCAGCTTACATAACCTCACTCCCTTAATAAAACAAAAAAGTTTGTACCTTGGGACACTCATATTTTTGTACCTTATTGTCTCAATTTTTATTTTTGTTGTTTTAGATGCCACGAAGTAAGATTAAAATAACTAGACTTAATCCCAATACGGATAACGTCATAGAAGCTATAAATAAGATTTCAGTACAACGACGGTCAATTCGAAAGGATGCTGAAGAGTTTTATGTTTTAATATATTTGATAGCCGTAGATAGAATACAAAATATTTATCAAAGATAAATAATTAGTAATATAATATAAATAATAAGTAGAATAAAGGAGTGATAACTCCTTTCATATTTCGTCTCTGACCCATAGTACAAGAGGCGATTGTACCTAGTGACAAAATTACACCCAAAACGACAACTTAATTTTAATAGTTCTATGTCTGTTTTTTAATATTAATATAAGGATTTGGTATCTAAAAAATCAATACTTCAAGTTAATTAAAACAGAAGTTGTGTAAGATTGAAGAAAAGTGTTACAAGGATCTCTCCTATAGTTATATTACTGTAATAGTAGTTTTATAGAGTCAGCGCCTCCAAGCAAACAGCCTATGGAATAATAACTCTATGTAATATTTAATTACAGTATTTTATCTCAACAGCGTAACTGTAAGTAGGTTTTTTGCTCAAGAAGTGTAGTTATTTTTTCAAGTCCAAGTTTAGAATATCTTAAAGGAAAACATTATATTTTACTTATGGCTAAACAAAACTTGGTTACTGGCAATGTCTTGCAAAATGCTGTAAGTATTGGTGTCACCAGTTATTTACAACTTAAAAGTCTCAATAAATTAAAGGATTCAAAGAATTTTTTTAAAACGTGCTAACTAAAAAATTGAGGCCAGTCATGGCGCAGCGGCACGAAGTGTGCCTGTAAAACCGACTGGTAGTGGGTTCGATCCCCACTCGAGGAGATTAAAGAGAGGAGGAGAGGAAGGACTTAAATTTATATTTCCATTTCTTCACTCTGGTGTCGAGGCTAAGCGCGGCGTTGAGTTTTGCAACTCAACACGCAATGCCTTAAGAATTCGGCAGAAAGTGGGGAACAGAGTGTCTTAACACTAGGTGCCCTGCTGTGTGCGGGATACAGCGTGAAACTGATTTTGATTTTGTAAAAAAATAATAAGCAATAATATTTCAAATGTAATTATTATGTGTACGATCGCTACTCATAAGTATGATTACAATAAAATTGTTTAATTTTTCCGATTTGGTAACACCAAATTTATATAGTGGGGCTGGAGGGAGTTGAGTGTAAAGTGGAGAGTGCTAACACAAAGTTCTTCATCTCTATCTACTCTACTAAATGCGGAATAATTAAAAACCGAAGTATTCAAATTTCAAAAAGAGTTCCTCCTTTCCGCTCACTTTTGTAACCAAACCATATATTCAATAAACTATAGGTACTTAAAAACATTCATACGGCCTGATCGAGTCCACACTTTCATTTCGTAAGAAAGCGATTTGACAGATAAGATATATTATTAGTAACTTCCTGTTTATAATCTCTTTCCAATCGACGTAAGTCGGTCGAATGCATATGTTTACGTAAGTTTCATAGCTTTGGTGAGTTTTAAAATAACTTTTTAGGTTTTATTTTTAATACCTAAATAAATAATTAATCAATTATGATATTGTTTAATTTATACTTCTGAACTACCATGAGACAGTGCACGTGCATGTATTTTATGTAGCGGAGTATAGGATTCGATTTTCGATCTTCAATTTGGAAAATAATTACTTTTTTTTTATTAACTTCACACAGTATCCTGCACATAGAAGAGTGGTCAGAGGAAACTTGGGACACCTAGTGTTAAGACATTCCGTTCCCATAGTTAGACACTATCGTTCCACACTTTTTCGCCGTATTGTGGAGGCATTACATGTTGAGTGGCGAAATTCAACGGCGCGCTTTCCCTCGCTACCAGAGGGAGCAAATGAAAATATTAAATATTTCTTTTCCTCGAGGGATATCGAACCCACACCGTGTCGCGTTTACAACACTCTTGTGCCCTTGCGCCACGACTGGCATCAATATATTTCAATTATAACATTTCCATCCATGGCCTTTTTAAAATAAATTCCGCCACTCATCAAGTCCCAAATTGTAAGGAAAGAAAAGTGTTCTCCACTTTCATCTTGACACTAGATTCTCTCTATTCAGGACTAAACGTAACGTTGAAATAACAATAACAATAATGTATTTTCCTTAATTGGATTAAAACCAAGCGAGAATCAAAATAATAATTCTAAAAGGGGCCAAAATAGAATATATAAGCGACAGGTAGTGACAATAAATGAGCAATATATTACTTTGAGGCGTGCAAGGTCTAGTCGGGATCCCCGAGGGGGGGCGCCAATTTAGCCGTCTGCCATGAGACTGGGACTGCGGAACTTTCCGGTATTCATAATGGATTACGAAAATAGATTAAATAAAATGATTTATTTATTTTTTTTATATTTGTTTAGCGTCACGTTATATCCCGCACCCACCAGGGTAGAGGGAACCTAGTGTTAAGACACTTCGTTCCTCATTTTCCGCCAAATTCTGGAGGCATTGCCTGTTGAGTGGCGGTACTCAATGCTGCACTTTCCCTCGACACCAGAGTAAAGAAATGAAAACATTAAATATTTCATTTCCTCTATTGGGGATCGAACCCACAACCTGTCGCTTGTGCTCCTGCGCCCAACTGATCTCAATGATTTAAAAAAAAAACAACTTGTTTTTGTACGTAAAGTCGCCTTGTCACGTTCAATAAAACACCATAATCAAAGAAAACGACAACTATAGTGAAGTTGCGGAGATAGACGACAAACAATTCACATACCTACGTAAGAGGAAGATAATAATTCTGAAATGCAAAGTTAAATCTGTACACTGTATACTGAGAGTGGGAAGAATAGCATTTATCTTTACAAGTAGCTGCAATAATAATTACGCGCTCACGAGATGAAGCAATGTTCTGTCGTTTCAAAGCAGTTCTTAGTTCTTTAAATATATACAGTTACAGTATATCGTGGTATTTATTTAGCGTCGTTCAGCTGGAAAGCGTTTGACTGGTTTGACGGTAGATCTGTGATGACTGTAGGTTCCATTTTTATTTGGAGGAATGTTAATATTAAAGTTTAGTTTTTTTTATCTGCAATGCCACAGTGTACGTAAATATGGAAAGTAGACTATTAAGAATTACTTAATTGAATATATTTTATTATGTAGAGGGAAAACGGAGAACAGAGTGGGATAACTCTATATTTTTAATATTTTATTCTTTTGTCTTGACTGACGGACAACGTGATCCTATAAGGTTTTTGTTTTTACTTCTTAAGGATGCTTTAAGAGCCTTTATTACAAGAACTTAAAATGCAAGTGATTTGTTCGTTTACAACTAAATTACAAGAGTATTTATTGTCTTTTCGGATGACGTCCTCTGTCATGCAATTAAATGAACAATACAGTTCATGCTGTAATTTACCTTTATGTAAAAATTACAATATTAAAACTGACTGCTCACTGTTAGCTATTGAACGTTTATAACTGTATAATTTTGACAGTTGATTTGTATATTCTACTATTTGTAATAAAATAAAAGTCGATTTTGTATTCTATTTTTACACTTTCGAGTGGTATAAAAATATAATACGAATTGTACAAAAGTGTAAAGTAATAAAAAAACTACGTCAACGAAATATGTGTATCTATAACTGAAATTTTCTTTATCACGCACTTTCTATAACTTTAATACAAATAAACGAGCAGCAGATCTTTTCTTGCTTTCATTCTAAATTTTCCACCCACTGTATGCCGGTTGGCAAAATTTTACAAATAGCTTTAGGTTTAGATCTATATCGTCTTTATTTAGTTGTGTAATTTATGTTTTAAAATATCAACATGCCCTAGTATTTGTATAAAGTAAGAACATACAATTGAATACATCATAAAAATACCTAATTAAAGCGAAACAGATTTTCATATAGTTTAAATAATAAATTTAATATGCAGAACTCTGTATAAAAAGGCATGGCAAATTATTTTAGTTTAAAAAGCAAGTGGGTTTATCAACTTTAATGTGTTTATAAGTAGGTGAATTACACTGTGAAGGTCATTTATTTTTAATGCATTACAATATTATTATAGTAATAAAATATTAAATAAATAACAGTTATTATATAATGCTTCTTCTTAAGTGTATAAAGAAAGAAATAGAAAGAAATAAGAAATAAAGAAGGTCGCTACGATACCAGAGCACGCAACGTTTGTGTTAATTCGGAAAGTAGAGTTATTTGATCTTTTCAATCATTACAAAATTACAAATTCATAAGAGAAATTGTCCAAATTTTTTCTTGGAGCTTTAGATTTTTCTCATAGATTAAATTTTAATCATTATAAATTTATCTTTTAAAATATTCCTCGATATGTCCTAGTAAATTAATGATGTAATTTTGTTATATTAATAAGTATAATTTAAATACACAAGATTTTTTTGAAATCTAATAATTCAGTGGTATGCTTGGCCAAGTTATATAAAAAATATATAATAAAAGGATAGAAAAGTCAATTCTGTACATGAAAGATATAAAAAAAATAAAAATTAGGTCGGTTTATATGTCGATTATAGAACCTAAAAAACCACTCAACAGAATTCTTGTCTGTCTGTCTGTTTGTTTGTTCGTCAATCACGCAAAAACTACTGGACAGAAATTGATGAATTTTTGCATGGTATTAGCCAAGGGTCCCAAGGTACATTTTTTTTGGGTTTCATTCCGAATTTCATTATAGTTTTATTTAAAAAAAATAAAAACTGAAAAATGTAAATTACTTAAAATATCGATAACTACTATATGAAATTAAATTATTTTTAGCATGGTAATAGTTCAAAGCCTAATGCAACTTATAGAATAGTTTTTATCATAGAGTACAAATAAATTTTACCAGAAAAAATAACATAATTATATTTTTTAATAAAAAAAATTGACTTCTTCAATTTCAATCGGATTTCATACTCTGAACTTAACCAAACTTTCACCAAACTACCCTTTATGTGTACCCTCTCTAATAAAAAAAGAATCATTAAAATCGGTTGAGTCGATATTGAGTTATTCTTCCATTTGTCGCGCACATACTTAACGTAATTTTGAGATTTATATGATTTTCTCATAGATACCATTGTCAGAAATGAACTAAATTAAAATAAGACTACACGGAACGCACTAGCTTCCAAATAAAAAAAGAATCATCAAAATCGGTTCACACAGTCAAAAGTTCTGAGGTAACAAGAATTAAAACTACAGTCGAATTGATGACCTCCTCTTTTAAGAAGTCGGTTAATAGAAAATTGACATAGTTAAATTACGATTATTGTATTTAACCACACTTTAAAAGAAGAAAGTAAATTGAGGCCGTTCGTGGCACAGGGGCACAAAGTGTAAACTGGTTATGGGTTCTATTCCCACTTGAGGAAATTAAATATTTATTTAAATTTATATTTCCATTTCATCGCTCTGGTGTCGAGGCAAAGTGCGGCGTTGAGTTTCACTACTCGGCACGCAATTCCGCGGAAAGTAGGAAACAGGAAGTAGTGTCTTAACATTAGGTTCCCTCTGCCTACCCTGCTGCGTGCAGGATACAGCGTGAAGCTGAAAAAAGAAGTACAATTAATAGTTGTTTAGTCTACCATCATTATTATTTTAAACGCAACGTTGGTGACATTAACAAAAATAATAAAGTAGGTATATTTTTCGGGACTAGCTCAAATGGCGATATCTGCAATAAAAAGTACAGTAATACCCCGACTTACGCTACCCCGTTTTACGCGAATTCGGAGATACACGGTTTTTCATTTTGATTGCCGCGCATCGGCTCTCTTGCTCTGCACACTCAGTTTTCAGTTTGCAACAGGTTAAAACATGTTCCGCGTGAAATTGTTTTACGTGCGCAGTGCGTTTTACTTATAATCTCTAATTATAACGTCTAAAAGAACGAAAAATGAGTCATTTGAGCATAACAAGAAAAGAAAACACTGTCTTTGGAGTGAAAATTAAATATAATTAAAGACTTTGAAGTAAAAATGAAAATTTGTGAATTGGAAAAGAAGAAAAATTTAACTCGGCAGGCAACATTGTTAGAATATATGAAGCCTTCCAGCTCAAAATAATTCCGGTTTAGGTTACTTTATTCATAACAATGTCATTTTTTTTATTATCCTACACTTTATTAAACATTTTTCTTCTAAATTATGTTTTTTTTTAAACTCTGGTCCTGATTAAAGAAATTTAATATGCAAAGTTGAACACCGACTTACGCGAATTCGACTTACACGGCAATCGCTCGGTCCCACCTACCGCGTAAGTCCGGGGTATTACTGTATATGTCTTTGGAAAGTAAATTCTGATTGTGAGTTCATAGTTTATAAAACTTTATATTGTGTTTAGATGACGCAGTTGAGGCCAGTCGTGGCGCAGCGGCACGAAGTGTGACTGTGAAACTGACTGTTTGTGGGTTCGATCCCTACTCGAGGAGATGAAATATTTACTTAAATTTATACTTCCATTTCGTCGCAGTGGTGTCGAGGTTAAGCACGGCGTTGAGTTCTGCCACTCAACACGCAATGCCTCCAGAATTCGGCAGAAAGTGGGGAATGGAGTGTCTTAACACTAGGTTCCCTTTGCCTAACCTGGTGTGCGCGGATACAGCGTGAAGCTGATTAAAATAAAACTAATACTTAATATTTAAGGGCAGTTTGCCAAAATACAAACAAAAAAGTATTTAAATCGGTTAAGCAATTTCTGAGATTATCGTGAAGAAACGCACAGACAAACAGACCAACTGACCAAGTTTTATTACATTGTTAATTGTAATATCTTCTATGTACAGACACTGATGAGTTAGGATTTTATTTTAAGTATCGATAAGTTATGTTTTTATTTCAAACATTCAATTGAAGATTCTTATAGGAGATACAAAAATGCGACCTAAAGTTTTAATAACTTTCTCATAAAAAATCTTCATTGCGCTGCAAACATACATAATAGGTATATCAAAACACGAACATATTTCAGTGTGTTAAGTAAATTATTCTGTGGTATAAGCGGGCGAAGCCGCGAGCGGGTCGCTAGTATAAAAAATAAAATAAAAAAGAACCATATTTTTATGTATATAAAATTAGGAAATATCAAGATATATTTAAAAAAATGATCAACCTCACCGGATAGTAATAGTTGAATAGATTGATAGGACAGCGTCATATATCAGAGGGTATGTACTATGTGTGTCAAGTTCGGCACAACCGATCGGAGAACTAGGATTTAGGTTACAAAGGTCATTGCTATAAATCTTTTTTGAGAAAAATGGTAAACGTAATATATTGTAATTATTTTTGATGTCTCGATTATTTTTCATTATCTAAAAATATTACAAATCGTCTACAAAGCATAATACTTATTTAATACGTTCTTCGCACCTATGGCTTAGTGATCAGAGTGGTCGCGGGTTCATATCCCATCAGTATCATATCATTTATATAAGTATTTTTCTTTCGTAACTGGAATGTGTGGAATAACACTTTAAAAATGTTAAAAACGTCTACAAAGCATTTATTTATCAAAAATTAAAGCCAGTCTAATTATTTTGTTAGACATAGGTAAGTTATCTATTGAAATCAAAAATTAATTTACATTATAATCTAACTATGTAAGTATGTACAAATAACGACATTTTTATTGATTTTAAATTAGTTTAACGATATATTAAATAAGATAAAGTCAAGAAGAGTGTTTGATGCTAGAATAGAAAGATAACTAATATGTAACAGTTCAATAGCACGAAAAATTTGTTCAAATTAATTTTCTCGCTCTGGTAACGGGGCAAGGTGCGGTGTTGAGTTTCGCCAATCCATAATGCGCGCAGATTTTGGAGGAAAGTGGGGATGGATTGTGACTTAATAGGGTCAGAGAGTCTTAACACTAGGTCCCTAATTTCTCTCTGCCTATCTTGGTATAAGCAGGAAAAGGTCCACTTTTGTGTTCTGCCACCCAAAACCACTAGGTATATGGATTAGCAAAACTGTTGAACATAGGGATGGAGACTTCATTTTAGCTATATAAAAGACTATATTTAAGCATAACTTTCATATTTGTAATGTTACTATTAAATGTAAAAAGAACATCATAAACATGATGATAAGTATAAATTGTTTGTTACAACAAAAAAGACAACAAGTAAAATCGGTAAGGTCAAGAACTTAAGAAATATCGAAGGTGATCCATTGGGTAAACTCCGTTTTGTACAATGTTATTTTATAGCATTATTAGAGTTCCATATCTTAAAAGCAAAAAAATATCGAAGTCAAGATACGAGCATTTATACATCGTTCTTGCTTATTACGATCACGCTTCATGTTTCATTTTGTATGAAATATGAAGCGTAATCAAAAACTATAGGGTACTTCCTGTGGATCTACAGTTATGAAATTTGGCATGAAGAGAGAACTTACTGTACTAATAAAGGAAAATATCCGAAATGTGAAAATTTATAGGAATTTAATAAAAAAAAAATCATTGTATTTTATTTATACAAAATGATTACGCCTGATATACTGCAGAGATAAACGCCCGCAAGCTTAAGTTTGTCAACTTTTATAACTTGTAATATTTTAATATCTATTTAAGATTAATTTATTTTATAAGTAGTAGTATAACTTTTCGTTTAGAACAATTTGATTTTGTTCTTCAAACAATCGGAATATGATTAATCAAATACATATATCCTACTCTAGTTTTTTATACTAATGTTTTTAGTTAGATGAATGAAATATACAAAGTACTAAATACGATTTTGATGACATATTATAGAAAATATATAAAATTGTAATTGGAATTCCATACATTTTAAAATATTTGTGATACATACATAATATATTTAATACAATTGTTTAAATATAAATAATAAAGTTAATAAATTACCGTCGTGATGTTAACTTAAACGCGAAGGTTGTGGGTTCGATCCTCACTCGGGGTAATTAATTATTATTTATTTATATTTTCATTTCTTCGCTCTGATTCCAAGGCAGGAGCGCCGCGTCGAGATTCGCAATTCATAAAGCTATGCCTCAAAAATTCGTTGGGAGGTACGGAACGGGGATGTCTTAATACAGGGTTCCCTCTACTTATGCGCGTGAAATTATATTACATAATATAAATGTTCGTCCGTTCTTATTTCTTACACAAGTTTTGCATTGTGCATGTGACGATGACGCATACCATCATGTATGGCGTTGCCATATTCTTCCCATATACGCACTGTTATGTTGTAATATGGTGACGAAAATTATACATTATTTATAATGTATCAAAAAAATATATTATATATGATATATATAAAAGATCAATATGTGAATACTATTTTTATTATATTACTAAAGATATAAGTAAGGTGTCGGTGAGTTCTATCTAACATGTGATCTTTCTAAAACGAGCGGAAAATAGAGAACGTAGTGTACTAGGCTTACGCAACGTATTAAACGCAAAGGATGTGAAAAAACACAAAAATAATAAAAGCATATAGCGACACTTGCAGCTTCGCCCGCTTGAACTGCACAATTGTTTGTATACTAGTAGCAATTTGGTCGAACAAAGTACTTCATATTAATATATTATTTTTTATTTATTAACCGATTTAAAATAAAATTGTTTATTTCATTTAAGCCAGCTAAATGTTAAGGGAAGTATCCCAAAATACAATAGTGAAAACTGCATTTAAATCGGTAAAGCTTTTTCTGGAATTAGCGTGAACAAATGCACATACAAAAAGATACAGATACACCGAGAAAAAGATAAAAAGCAAACGATCAGTTACAATTTTATTATATATATATATATATATATATATATATATATATATATATATATATATATATATATATATATATATATATATATATATATATATATATATATATATATATATATATATATATATATATATATATATGTATGATAGATTATTGAAGTTATTTAAGTTGTTGTGATCTTTACAAGCAAATTTAATTCATAAAGAAACGTAAAAATGTCAGTATTATCGAAACTACTATTCATTCAAAAGGTAAGTCTTACGAGAAGAACAATCTAGAAACTCAACAGTTGCCCTTTTAAAATATATTTTTTGTAATATTTTTATTAGTTGTGTATCTATATGTAATTCTACGCGCTATCTTCAATATATTACTCTTCAATAGAATAGTAGGTTCTTACATAATCTTAACTTTATATTGTTCAAGTGTCAATTAACCTTTTGAAACTAGGTTTTTTTTTGTATTTAATATCTTGTATTTATTTTTATTGTTATACAGGATTATATTTTTTTTCTAGAATACATAATCAACTCTAAGCTTATGTAATTATACATTTTTTTTATTTATGCATGTTAATAATAGCGATCCATCTGAGCGGTCATATAAACCTGATTTAAAATGTTCATAATATTTTTTTATTTTGGCTGAGATTTCAATTTAAAAAGAAGAGACATTTTGCCCAAACGTGTACAATGGTATATTTATCTATGAATCAATGAATTCATTGATTTTTTTTCAGCCAGCTGCAGACACCGTTTGTGGTACCCTGACTTAACCTGAGGATTCTTAGCATCCTCATTCGCACCGTTACCACGGCCGGCATTTCTTGTGCCAACCCCGTAATACTAGAAGCACTAAGCTTCATCATGAAGAATCATGGCTTACAATGCCTAAAGTAAAAATAACGAATTTCCTCGCTACTATTTATCAACATTTAGTTCAACCTCGATTGTACATTTTAACCTACATAGGTACCAATTAGCGACAATTACACCATTATGATAAAAAGGTTAGTATTTGGATAAAAATGAGTGTCTGTTATACAGTTATACTCTGTTGTCATTTTTTTATATAGATAGTAAGTATCTATATAAAAAAAACTCTTTAAACTTGATTATTTATAATATTGTCCGTATAATAATTTATTGTAATATTAATCTATATTTGTTTATGATTTCGAGTTTTGATTCTTGTTTGTATTTAGGGTTCCGTACCTCAAATAAAAAAAACAGAACCTATATAGATAGGATCACTTTGTTGTACAACCTGTCTAGACTACTTCAAAATTGTGTGGAGGTATCAAGCTGAATTTTATATCAAATATTGGCCCCTTGGAGCGCAAAATACAAAATACAGTCTACGTAATAAAAAGAAGCGAGCATTTTTAAAATGTTTTACAGTTAGTTATAAAATTTTACAAAATGTGCCAAAATTCATTAGCTCATTTTCACAACTGCAATTGAAGTGCACCCTACAACACAAATAAAGGAAAAAAATTATGAAATTTTATAAATATTTAATATAATATTATAATTTGTAAAATTTATATTTAGGCTTCGTTTCATACAAAATAAGTGCATTCTCTCATTTCTCGTTGATCTATATTCCTGAAATTAGTACAGAGCCCTCGGTCCGACTCGCACGATTTTTTGCATGAAATTCAGTCTTTGAAGGTGAACCCGCTATTAAAACTCAAACTATTTTAAAAAAAACGATAGGAAATGACCTACTCTGCCACAAACGTTACGTTTATAAGTTATTTATTTTTAAAATAGAACATTAAAGCCTATTTAAATTGAATATTGTCATGAAATAAGAAGGTATGCGAAGTGTACGAAAGTTGTGTACATGAGTAAACTGTATGTTTACATAGCATTACGATTCACAATCCACTCGTTTTATTAGCACGCCGATAAGAGAATCATAAAAAAAACGTGATAAACATCTACTGAGATGCCAATGACGGGATTTGTAAATATTTTAAATTTTGCTTAATATCCGACGTTTAACTGGTAAAACATTTAAATACAGTCCGGCACTCAATACGCAGTCTCGAATTCAAGCAGAAAACGAGGAACGGAGTGCCTTGACACTAGGTTCTATCAGCCTACCCATACAGCATATAGCAGTATGCGAAAATAGAAGAGAAGAAGCTAAAAAATATGTAAAAACATATCTACTGCTTTTCGTTTAAAGTTAGATAAGTGACTCGATTTCTGCTTGTTGTCTATTTTAGCATTTTAAGATTGTACATAAGTCTCACCAATGCGGTAATTATATATATTTACATGTAAACATCCCGTGTGGATTTAAATTCATACTACACGATGCTTTTTATTTACGTTGTTAATAAAAACATTAGTACTAAGTGTCAAGTATGACAACAAATTGACAAACAATTTTTTAAAAACTAAATATACTAAAGGAAATCTGCTTATAATAATTATATTTTTGATAAATCAAAAGTAAATTAAGTTTTCCTATTACATTTATAATATAAAAAGATTGTTTTTGTAAATACATTTAATTATTTTAACCGTCCAAATTTGGCTTCCAAATAGAGATAGATGGCTGGAATATTTTTACCACTTAAGACCCACTCCTAAAGGAAGAGCGGTCTTTTTTTCGCATGGACTTTATTGTGGTTGACCTGGACAGGTCTTGACAGCGTCACCGGGCGGGAGGAGAACGGCCTAAAATGCACCACATCTATCTAATCATCATCACATCATCTATCTTGTCTTTCAGCTTATTATGCTAGAACAAAGTGCGCTACACAGGGCAATCAGAAAATCGATGAAGTAAGTAAGTAGTTTAATATAATAATTGTACAGACTACTAACTGTTCGTTAACTAGGATTTTAAAAAAATATATTTTCGAATACCAAAGTATACGTTTATATTAACCCAAATTAAATAATATTATTTACTTTTTCTGGTTTTAACGATTATGGAAATTTATTAATGTAATCAGTATTCATTACACATGCATGCTTTTTAACTTTTAATTATAATATAGTTTAAATAACTTTTACAATGTTATTATGGCGTAGTTATATACCTGAATGTACTAGTATGTACCTAACTGAACTCGATGACCTTTGAGTCTCGATAGAAGGCAAAAATTGTCATTTATTTTTTATTTATTGCATCTCTGTAGATGCAATATAGACTCTATATTGTATCCCCATAATACATTCTTAAGACTCTAGTAAATATATGAGAAAAGAAGAAGATATGAAAAAAAATACCAGTTAATCTTAATTATAAAAAACTATAATAATTGCATATTGTAAGATGTACAATAGATAATAAAACTATTTGTCTAATATTAGTGATAATAGTGATGTTTTGAAATTGTAATTGTCAGTAATCTAAAGTATAGTCACAAAGCTAAGACTTGATGCAACAAATTCACATTGTTGCATCAAGTCTTAGTCTTGTGAAAAACAAAAAAAAAATGAAAATGAAAATAAATGAAAACTTTTCATGAAATAATTAAGATAAAGTATAAGCGACATAAAACTTTATAGTTATGTGCACAAGTCGTTAGTTTAATTCTTTCATTGTATTATTATTCATAATTTGTTGTAATGAAATAGGTATAAGTATATTATTACGTCACATATTATCACTTTGGGTTTGCAGCTGATATTTAAAAGATTTTTGCGTTTCAGTCAAACTCCATCAATTACGTGTGAGTCTTAAGCAAATAAAAATGTTTGCATTTTAATTAGCGCATTGACAAAAAAATGTATCGAACGTATCTTTATCTATATATGTTTTTACTCGCAATATTCATGATGCCAATGACATATTATATCGCACAGATAAAAAAAATAAAGAAAATATTACATGTATACTACATAGAAAGAAAAAGAGAAATTACATTTATACCTTTATTTAGTGTTATATAACTACCGTATATACTTGCCTACTATCGTTTTCAGTACGTTATTTTTTTTACACCTGTGCAATGACATCTTTATATTATTGTATATATTATTTTTATTTTGTTTTTGTATCAAAAGTAATTATACCTACTAATAATTGGGTATTTTTCCATTATTGAACGCAACGCCTATATTTTAATAAACAGCTGATTTTTGTCTTGAAAATACATTTCTTAAATTCCAAAAAAATATTACTTACTAAGAGATTTAATTCTCTAAGGTTTTGTTCTGATTTGGTAATTTTTTATTTTTATCTATACATATTTATTGTATGAATTTGTAAGTGGACGTAACTACGTCCAAATACATGCATATATAATATTAGAAATAATTTATTTAGTAACACGGTGATAATTTGCTTAAATGGAATAGAGACGACTGAACTAGGAATTAAGTAACATAATCGATGTAACGGACATTAAAAACACCTTTACAATATATTAATAAATATTACACTGCCGCTGCAGCTGGTGCTTAGTGAAAAACTAAATATATTCTTTTGTTACATTGCACGTTCTGTGTTTGATATATTTAAAGCAGTAAACTTTCGAAAAATATTTTTACAAAAATATTAGAATAATGCTTGCTTTTGGGCTTAAATAGAAAGAATTAATTCACTAGACTTACAAACATTTATAAAACTAACATTACTTACTAACGAGTACCACAATAACTAATATTTTATTATCTCAACAATAAAATCAGTAAATACAATTTAAAATATACGTATTAAATTATAAAACCTAATAAATTAATAAAACTTACGTAATGTATATTTTTAAATTAGGCGGGTTGTTTTTTTTTCACTTTATAAATACGTTCACATTCATGAAACGAAATATTAAAAAAAAACAAATACGCGCCAAAACTCTACGGACGCTGACAGCGCGCGCCTTGACGGATAGCGCAGAACTGAAGCAAGCGAACTGTGAAACAAACTACACAAACTTGTGAGAGGATTTTACGGTAAAAGGAATATTGAAGTTTTCTATATGGTAGATAGGCATTTTAATAATGCCATGTATTTTAGTGAAATATCATATCAAATATTTGGTAAATAATTTAGATTCATATTTTATTGACAGTAACATTTTTATGTGTAATGTAAGTAGTATATAGCTAACAATTGTCAATAAAATAATGCCACTAAAAACATTTTCAAGTTAAATGTTGCCAAGACGACGGCTTGCAATGTTAAAAAAATATCACATCTCATGTATAGTTAAGTTTCTAACTTTACACGCCACTTTATATACAAATCCTAAAAAGTTTGTGAAACTGTACACCTTAGTCAAAATGCGTGGCTCGGCTGTTTCGTTACTATTATTATTGGATGAAAATTTAATTAGCTATATTATAGCAATTTTGTGTTATGTCTTTTTGGTCAATTAAATTATTTCTATTCTATTCTAATAGTCCTTATAATAACCGAGTAGAGCCAAGTCACACATTTTGAGGTGTAGAGCTAAAAACTTGGTTCTACATGAGATTTTCAGCCGTCGTCTCTGTAATATTTTACATGAAAATATTTTTCATTTCTTTTTGATTTAATTTTTTTGTAAGATATCTATTATATATGTTGATTAAGTCGAAATGAGAAAACTTAATGCCTAATTTAATGGAGTGCAGTGGGGATTTCTTGACTTTATGTTCTTATTCTTCACAACAAGGAGTCCCTATAATAATTTTTGAATCTTTAGTACCAACATTGACAGAAGTTGCCTATGAATTTTTATCCTCTAGTTTAAGAGACCGGTCGTGGCGCAGCGGCACGACGTGCGACTGTAAAACCGACTGGTTGTGGGGCCAATCCCCACTCGAGGAGATGAAATATTTACTTAAATTTATATTTCCATTTCTTCGCTCTGGTGTCGAGGTTAAGCGCGGCGTTGAGTTCTGCCACTCAACACGCAATGCCTCCAGAATTCGGCAGAAAGTGGGAAACGGGAGTGTCTTAACACTGGATTCCCTCTGCCTACCCTGCTGTGTGCGGGATACAGCATGAAGCTGATTTAATTTAATTTTTTTTTTTAGTTTAAGAGACCGTCTAGTTAACGAGGCATTGCGCGGCGTTGTCTTCTGCCACTCAGCATGCACTAGAATTCAGTAGAAAGTATGGAAACGAAGTGTCTTAACACTAGGTTCCAAAGTTCCCTTTGCCTATTCTGCTAATGGCGGTATACAGCGTGAAGCCTAGTTTAGGGATAAGTTCCCTAAATTAAGCTTAAGGGATTAAAAATTATAATATTACCATGCGGTGGTAAATAGTAATAATGGGTTCGTATCACCAATATTTTTAATTTTATATCCATGGACTTATATACATTAGGTGTTGCAACTATAGCATTTATAGTCATACTGGGAGTCTCCATTTATAGAGAGTTATATTTGGCAAAACATTTTTTTTGCCTATAGGCCACATATATGTAACAACATCATAGTATTTTAGAAATAGAGCATAATTAAGGAGAACCCCTTCACATTTTAAATGTACCTACTCGTACGTATCCATCCGCATATCTTAAACAATTGCAGTGAGCCATTATCTGCAATAGTCTTCAGATGCCATTCATCTTACTAGCAACTAAGGAGGTTGTTATATAACTAATATCATATGACATTCCGTCTAAAGGAACATATGTAGAAATTACCTACGTACAAATGCCTAAATACATAGTTATTAGTAATATGACCAACTCCGGTGAAGGAGATGTATAAACTACTTTGGAACTTTTGTTATGACCTATACCGATGGAAGGAATAGTGAAATGTACCTATTTGTTTGACACTTTATTAAGATATATTTTAGTGAAATATTGTATCAAATAAATATTTGGTTACATTAGGTCGTTCAAAAGTGATTTGGACAGCGTAAGCGAAAATACACTCACGCTGCATACAGCTGCATTTAGTTTTTCTTAATATAATATAGAATTTATAAAAGTATTAAAAAATGTTACCATATGGGGATATACTAATTGTAATTTAATTTTTGGATTGGACTTACTCCCCAACGTAAGTAAATAAATAAGGGTTACGGAATTGTATACAATAATAAGTAAAAACTAGTTCTGATGTCGGCCAAAGATATAAAATTTTCATTTAAATTAGTACAATTTGCTTGTAGATTAGTTAAATAAGTGATGGCGGAGTATAGCGGCATCCCCGTTTAAGGTTAAAAAAACAATAAAAAATACAAATATATTTTTAATTAAAAGTAACCACAATCCGTTGATTACTTACTTATTTAGAAAACGTATAAAAATGTGAACGTAGCCGGACTCGAACCCGCGCCTCCTGGAAACCGACCAGGCGCTCTGACTAATAAGCCATACGTTTTCATCAAGCCACGTGGCTTGATGAAAACGTATGGCATAACAACATAAATAGGTTGTAACAAGGGTATAAAAGTTACAGATGCTAACAACATAAATAAATTGTAACAACATAAATAAGTTCTAGTAAACATAGCTTTTATATTCGGGGGGTCCCGTTGTGCCCCGCGTCCCCGTTTTGCCCCCCCTTCCCATACATGGCGCCACGGTCATTATATATGCAATTTTCTAAATTGTCGTTACGTCCTACTCTCTAATAGTCCCTGCAATCATATCTCTAATCTATCTATATATATAAAAGGCTTTGTGCTGACTGACTGAGGTAAGACGCACGTAGAGCCGTAACCGCTGATGGTAGAAACGTGAAATTTGGGCAGATGTTTATTTTCATATTCTGGACATCCACTAAGAAGAGAATTTGAAAAATTTTAACCCTAAAGGGATCAAATAGGGGTTAAAAGTTTGTATGGAAAAAAAAATAATCTGTACCGATTTTTATAAAATTTGAAATTCAGACTCTTAAAAATATTTCATTGAACACGTGTTTCATGGTTTTTAAGAATTCACCCCCTAAGGGTTCAAATAAGGGGTTGAAAGTTTATATGGAAAAGTCTTTAAATTGCCACCGATTTTTATAAAAAATTAAATTCAGACTGTTAAAATTATTTTATTGAACACGTGTTTCGTGGTTTTTTTAGAATTCACTCCTAATAAGCGGGCGAAGCCGCGCGCGCCCTCTAGTAACATATAAAATTCCACTCCTCATCCTCATTCTAATTTTGTCAAGTATCATTCACAATAGAAAATTTTTATGGTCCCATATTTAAAAATATTAGATTTTTTGTTTATAAAACCGAAAATTGAGCGGAACGTGGAAAATACCGACAAAATCTGACTGTCCACGTGAAGATCAACCCCTACTTATTATAGTTTATACATATCTACATTATATTAAAAAAACCTAAAATGTTACTTATAGAAACAGATTCATTTTTAATGAATTAATAAAAATAGAAATAAGATGAATTAATAGCTTAATTTAAAAAAAATAATACATATCATAATACAATTTAAAACTAAAGTAAAAAAATATATTTCACAATGACTGCACATGATGATTCATTTTCTATAGAGTACATAATTAAAAAACATTTTTATTTTTTTATGAAAAAAAAAGTAAGATATATAGTAAAAAAATAAAACAATTACAAATATTTATATAATTCATTTATTTAAATTGTATAGTATTCACATCGTCGCTCCGTTTCAACAAATGAAACACCAGCTTTAGATACAAAATGAGAACACAATGTGTCACAAATAAACTAGATATAAAGAGAAATGCATCCAACGAAAGCTAATATAGAATCAGGGATGTTACGGACCTCCGTAATCGTAACCGAATAGATATTTTTTTTATTTCGGATTATCGAATATCCGAAATAAAAAAAATATATATAACTGAAGTAAAAGTTTCGGACAATTTCGGATATGGGTGGAGTTATGACAAGTTTTTGATTTTGTCTGGCCGAACTGACAAACTAAAGCTTATTAAGGAATTATTTTTGATAATTTAATATTTTTATTTAAAAAAAAAAACAAATATCACGAACTGGCAAAAACATATTCAATTCTTTAAAAAATAAATATAATATAATAAAATTTTATTATAAAAAAAATGAATTTAGCTAAAAAATAATATATATAACCTTAACCGAAATTATTTGAAACTAACGGATAATCCGAAACAATTGTATGTTCATAACCGAAATCGAAATAGAATTATACATATATCCGCTTTCGAAACGTTACATCCGTAACATCCCTGTATAGAATCTAGGGTCCGCTATATATAACATTGGGATATAGCAAATTATTCTTATAATTAAACTTACTTGGCAGTTTAATGAGAAAATGATCAAATGATTTAATACTGATCGCCAAGCCGATAGCTTATGAGGTTGTCATTGGAATTATCCTTTCGGCTTACAAATAAACATTAGTGAACACCCTGTAGTTATTATAGGTGATTATTCATATGTATGTACGACTAACAATAAAATTAGTATACTCAATGGTTGTATGTATATTTGTGCGTAAACAACAAGATACAAACACACGCACATTGTTTTCATTTATTATTTTATTTATTATTAAAAGCGAATAATTCAATGTCAATGAGAACAAAAACGATCATAAGCTATCACAATATTTGAACCTACTAGTTTACGTTGTTAGTGTAATACATATAGGTACATCACTAGCATAACGAAACGAATAAAGATTCGACTGTACTCCCACAACACTAGTAAATTAAAAAAGCTTCACAATAATTGACTAAATACCTTAAATGTTATATGGATAAAACAAAAAAAATAGACTAATTCCACGTGTGTACATTTGTACTAGACACTTATCGATTGAGCATAATAAATGGAAGGCAGTCAACTTAAACAAGTATAGCTATAAAAAGAAATGCTATTGAGTATAAAATGTCAATGAAATAAAAAAATCGATGAAAAAATTGTACTGTTCAATAAAAGAAATTAAAATTCCCTTTTAATATTCATAATCGAATACATCGGAGAACTGTTGAAATCGACATAAAAAGAAACAAATATGAAGCTGGTACAAAAAAAAAATAGTCAATCATCCATCTCACTTACTCTGTAAGAGTATGAATGAAAATGCATATTTCAACAATTCTACGAAGAAAAAAAAAACAATGAAAATTTCATTGAAATCCATATAAATTCCTCTATGTAAATAACATACATACTATAACTATTGGAAAAATAAAATGCATTAATCAATTATATATAGAGACAATATAAATAGGCCTTTTGTAAATAATACAAATATTTAGGAAGACAAATAAACAAAACAGAGGGTGGTGTCAAACATTGCACTGTTTATGAGAAACGCCGCAGACGAACGGACTGATATGTTTGACGGTAAACTAATAAACACAAACGGCCTAAATTAACGCTATTCAATATTATTTAATGTAATGGACACGACTCTATTTCACTTGTCGCCGATCCAATGTTACACTATTATCCACCAATGTACCTTAGTCCCTAACTAGATAAAAAAGGCCTTGCGACTAACTAAACTTACGTCCTTTAAGAATGCTCAAGTCATTCACATTTCTATATCACTTGAGGAGGATTAACTTATACGAGACGCTTACGTCGAATAAAATTAAAACAAAAATGACAGTTGATCTGTAGAAATTCGTTATTAGTCACACACAATAGCTTAACCTAGGGGGTTTCGAGAGCGAATTTTTTTTTTCAATTACAACTATATCAAATATTGCGATAACTACCACGAACGAAAGAAAGCGAAACTCCATTGAAATTCAGCTAAAATCTTGTATAAAGCGGTACAAGATTCTACGAATGTTCAAAGCGCTTGGAAGGCAGTACACAAAAAATTCACCTCTCGAAATTACAAGTCGTTTCGGTAAAATGTTCAAAGAGTTCCCTTAAACAGTGGTCGAGGATTCCTATCACTAACGAGACTTAGGAGGCACTAACATCGACACGCTCGAATCAACGTCCTTAAAATGTATAATACATAGAAAACAGTAAAACTCGCACAATTCCACTAGTTGTCTGTATAACATACGTTAGTTAGTCTTTATTTATTTACTGAGATCATTTTAGCCGCCGCGACCGCCATTGCCCCAAACGCGACTACCATCGAGTAGTTAGGAACATGAGTCGTTAACGTAATAGTATTCTGTTCAAAGGGCGCAATACCTCGCGCCCTTTGTAGGGAATACACCTAATGGCAATAGTAATTCGATGTACAAGCTTATTGTATACCGACACTAATCGACATTTTAATACAATTTAAATGCAACACTCGATTTTAAGCGTATTTTAAATCTATATCGAAGTTACAAGAGCTAGGCAGTGTAGGGTTAAGCGTTCGACACGAACCGTGTGAGGCAATGGCGGGGGTCACCTCACTTCACTTACAAAGTTCAGAGTTTAACGCCGTGAGCCGCACTATTTCATTCACTTTTGCACTAAATTGTCGATTTGTTTAAACTATTCAACTATTTCAAACACTTTAGCCCGTAGACCGCGCCGTATAACACTGTTTCTGGACAACAAACCCTATTTTCAACAGAATTAGTCCAATGTACCACACTATTAGTATTTTTAGAACTGTTATTTCTCCCGCCACTTTTATTACTTTCCCTTGGCTGAGTACAAATTGCGCCATCATTCAATGATATTTTAGAATTACTAGGCACCAAATATTGTTTTCGTATATTATCTTCGGATTTTCGTCGAATATTTTCGTAGTAAGGGTATTTTGATTCATTGCGCATGCTATTTCTTGCACTTATATTTGAGAGACTCCAACTGGAACCATGCGGCTCGTTCCTTTTGTAAAGATTGCCATCAAATTTGCAATGAGACAAATGTGTCTCATTTTGGCAATGACCAATATCACTCATATAGCTTTTTCTGCTGTCCGTACGTGGAGTGTTGGCAGGGAGCGCTAGACTATTAGAACTGGCCATTATTTGAGGATTTGCTATACATTTTTGGTACGCTAGTAAATTAGCCTGATTCCAGCTTAATTCTTGTGTTTCAGAGCATGTTTTGCTCGGAACCCTCCTTTGAATATGACCTAGGTGTCTATCATTTTTGTTAGTTATATTTACCCAACTGCAACTAGGTTCATTTTCTATTGGAAAATCTCTTCTATAATCATAAAGTTTTTTACTAATAGCATCCGTTTTATTTTTTAAACTCAAAAACGTGTGGTCATCGGATTGAAGTTTGCTATTAAAATCTGTTGACATATTCGCTATCATTGCACATTGAGCGTTGAAACCACGCACTATATTGTATAGAGCTTGGGCCTGGATATGGTCTGACTGGTCCTGACGGATATTGGAAAGAGCCTGTGCCTGGTCTGATTGGCCTTTGATTCCGTGTATACCCTGGGCCTGGATATGGGCGTATTCTGATTGGCCCTGGCATACGTGGTCTGCACGGGTATTGTATATAGCCTGGGTATGTTCCGTTTGGTCCAGGCCAGTACTGTACAGGGTATGGACGTGGTCTTGATGGTCTCTGCGGGTATTGCATAGAGCGTGGGTAGAGTGGGTATGTTCTGTTGGGTCCGGACGGGTGGGCAGGAGGCGGGCGCGGTCACACGAGGTGGTCGCGGTCGTCGAGCGAGGCGTCGGAGTCGCGGTCGGCGCGCAGCTCGCGCTCGAGGTCGAGGCTGCGGCGCTCGAGCTCGAGGCGCGCGCCGACCACGCCCGCGCGGCGAGGTGCCTCCAGCGATGACACCTAGGATCAAAACATCTAGTTTAGTACTTAATATTGATATGTACGCTATAGTGGCGTAGAGGGACAACAGCTGACTGTGTGCGTTCGATCTTGGTTAAATGAAATATTTTCATTTCTTCGCTCTGGTAATGAGACAAAGCGCTACGCTGAGTTTCTCCACTAATTGTTTTTCATTGACTGTTATACGATAAAAATCATAATATAGAATAGCACAAACTACTAAAGTGACGCGCGCAAAAGTAAAGTTTAAAATTTAATTTCCCACAAGAGGAGTTTATAATTAAAAATACATTTCCATTTCGCCGTTATCCTCAGGCATAAATGCAACTATAGCTATCGTTATTTAACACAACACTCTCTTATATTACTGGGATACACGAATATTTCTCTGTCGATAATGGCGTATAAACACAAAAACTACAATACTTAGTAAACTCTAAATAAAATAAAAAAAAAAAATGTACCTTGGCAAGGCGGCGAGCGGATGGCGGGCGCTAGGAGGGCGCCGGAAGGTGCGGCAACTTGCCTCCCGCCCAATACCGCCCCACCGCGACCCCCACTCCCCCCGACATTCCCCCAACACCCCCCGAGATACCCCCAACACCCCCAGACATACCCCCGCTCTCTTCTGATAGTGCGGCTTGAAGTTTAGCTTCTGGAATTTAGAATTTGTATGGTTTAAGTATTATTTTTTTTTATATTGATGAATGTGAGTATAGACTACTGGGTGTATACAGAAAATTACACAAAACATTATGGTGTTATTTTATACATTATGGTGTTATTTTATACATCATTATTATTTATTATTATACATTTCTACATTTTTTTTATAAATGACTCCAATGGTGGCGCAGAGACACAAGCTTGTGACTTTTTGGATCGCACTCACATCGCGTTCGATCCCTGCTCGAGGAAATGAATTCGATCGCGTCACACCCATGTGCCCCTGCGTCACGACGGCCTCATGTAACATTTAATATTTTTAATCAATATAACATTCTTCGCTGTGGTGACGAGACAAAGCACGGCATTAAGTTTCGCCATTCAGCATATAAACCTGCCTCCAGAATTGGCGGAAATTGTTAAGTGTAAAGTTATTTTCTGATTATTTTGTTTTTGTAATATATATTTTATGAATATAAATAAAAAAATTACATACAAATTTTAGAAACAGTATTTTTTATTTACATTTTGTCACATGCCAAAATGAATAGGGTATAGTAGATATCAGAGGTGATCACTACTTAAGTATGATCTATTAAACAAGACGAATTAACAAAATGTATTTATAATTGAATAAATGTCACCTACATAGCAAAAAAAGACTCATTTAAACATGTAATATCAGGTCCAGACATGATCTAACATCACACAATACTCACTGGCGACTTGCGACGCGTTGAATGTGACGGGTGTGCGCGCGAGCGGCGTACGGAGCGAGCCGCCGCGCCCGCCCGCGCCGCACCCCGACCCGCCACTTGACTGCAGAAACACACTAAATGTTATTATTAAAGTCGTTACTATGACTCAAAGGCAACTTGGCTCGCTTGAATTTACTGTTACATTATTATATTATAGCCAAATTATTCAATATCCATACATCATACAATTTTAGGATATGTGTTATTCTGATATTACTTTCATCCGTTCAGCAGTTTTTATGTGAAAGTAGAACAAACATCCATTATACTCACAAACTTTAACATTTTTTATATTAGTAGCATACGATTAGTAGGATCTTATTGATTAATATGTATGGGGGAGGTGCCATGAAAGGGACACGTATTGAAAAGGACATTATTAAATTCAGCTTTAATAAGAAACGATATCTGAGATACACATTTTGTTGTAGTATGGCAACTCTGAAGCACATAAAATTGCTAACTTCACACTCTTGTCACTTAAAATATAATGATGGCGTGCGATGTATAATGCCATAGAAAAGTACTCTTTTTCTTATTATTGCTAATCGTTTTGTTAAATAATGTGAATTGATTATTTTACTTCTTAAGTTGATATCTATCTGCTAGACATATACAGATACTATAACAAAATGTCAGTATTTTTTTATTTAAAAGTGTAAATTTTGTGATTACATTTATAATTTGTGTACAATACTTTTGAAAGGGACACAACAAACGGTTATAAACAAGACGGCTTCAAGAAGACTGTTGATTATTAAGATTCGTAGTTATTATTAAGAGTCACTTTCAATACAAGCCATTTATGAAAGGGACACACATTTTTGAAGACTCTCAAAATCAATAACTAAGAATCAAGAATTAATATTATTGTATTTTATTTCCATAGTAAAATAAAGGAAGCGTCCCATTTAGCTGAAACCTGTTCAAAATATTATCTCACGCATTTACTAGAGCCACTACAACAAAAATGTCCTTTTATGCCACCTCTCCCCTATAAAGACAATCAACAGAGGTTTCCCACGCACCGCTTAATTTTCGAGACATTGCGTGTTGAGTGTCTGAACACAACGTCATATAAAAATACATTAGATATACATACATACAAATATTATATTTGTAATACAATGTATTTCATATAAGCTATTAAAAACAATATATCAAACGATTTTAGTTACTCTAATTCTTGCAAACTAGAATAACAAAGATAACAAACGTAACATTGTTATAAAATCATACTAAGAAATTAAGAAATTGGATAGGTTTACTAAGAAAAGAGTTTTTTTAGCTCTGTATCCTGCACATAGCAGGCTAGACAGAAGGAACTTGGTAGCCTAGAGTTAAGACACTCCGTTCCCCACATCCTGTCGAATTCTGGAGACATTGCATGTCGAATGGGGGAACTTTCATTTAATTGAATGGGAGTCGAACCCACAACCTATCGCGTTTACAATCGCACATTTGTGCCCATGCGCCACGGCTGACCTCACTAGTAACATTTTTTCTTTAAAAATATATATATGTTTCATGCCAAAATTCTCTAAATTATATTAATATTTGATATAAGATAAAACTACATTTAGATTACACCTAACAATACATCTAATATACAACTATTTACTATATACACTACAATATATTTATTACTTGAAATCATACAAAACAAAGATTTTTAAATATATAATTATTTAGCAATGTTTTTGTTTAAAAAGTTTTAAAATACGTAAATTTTTAATAATAAAAAAAATCTAAGTATATTGGCAAATAATGTAATAATAGTGTAAGTACCTTTTAGTCCAGTTCATCCTCATTCTTTGTTTAAATATAAAGAAATATACATATAAAATAATATTCAAATAAATATAAATCGCAAATAAAAAATAAAATTTAAATTAAATATTTATATATAAATAAGATGCTTGTGGTTTAATGTTAATTAATATAAATACTGCTAATATGCGTTTAATAAATATTTAAGCCAAGCAAAGGCTTCTCTCTTTCTGATTAATCAATAACATTCTATATTATTGCAAAGTTAAAGAGTATGTTTGGTTAAAAGTGTTAATCTCAGAAACTTAAGTTCATTCATACATCACGCCAATGGTTTCGATATCACTGTATCTGCAGTGTATAATAACAGTTCATTAAATTATTTCCATTTTATTAAGCATGCCAAGCTGCAGGTAAAAACCAGTTTTTACAATAATATGGATGTTTAATATAAGTATAGCAGCATGGGCGATCATTAATTTAAAGCGCATGAAAGCTAAATTTTGATACTTAAGCAAACTTTGTGAAGCTTAATACCTCGACATATACTCACAAAGAAGTAATCTCGTTTAATTTATAAACTATGTATAATTATTGTATATATGTTGTATAAAAAATATGTTTTATTTGTGAAAAAATATCGAGTAAGCTTGTTCTAAAGCAGATCACCATACGGCAATAATGGCCTACGCAACCAGCCAACAACAACCATCCAAAAATCCCTACAACCTACAACCCAAAACCACAAGCATCACACCCAAAAATAAACCACCCTACTAAAACATCCGTCCGAGGCCGTCGACCAGCACATCGCCTAATTGTAAACGCAATGGTTGTGAATTCGATTGCCGTTTGGGGAAATAATTAATTTTAATTTCTACGCTACAGTGATAAAACAAAGCGCGGCATTGAGTTCTGTGAGTCAACAGGTAATGTCTCGAAAATAAATTCGGACAGTCCATATAGAAAATAATGTCTTAGCATTAAGTTCCCTCTACCTTATCCCGCTAAACAGCCCAAAGCGCGAAAAACCCAAATCCCACCCATAAAATAAAATCCAAAATCCAACTAAAAAAAAAAAAGAAAAAAGTAAATAAAAGAAAGCGAACACAAAACGAACCTATTTATCTGTACACTTGGCCTGCGCGAGGCGCTTGACGTGGTGTGCTATACTAACGTTGGCGGGCGCGGGGTGCGCGGCGTGCGCGGGCAGCGCGGCGTGCGCGTGGTGCGCGTGGTGCGCGGGCGCCGCCTCCTCGTCGTGCGGCGGGCGCGGCAGGCGGCGCCGCAGCCACGCGTGCCGCAGCGCCGCGGCCGGCGTCAGGCGCTTCTCCGGCTCCCACTCCAGGCATCTGGAGCAGTATAATGTGTACATACAGTAGGGTAGTTTGTTTGCTCGGGCTCAATAAACATAAAATCAATACATCATAGAAAATGATGAGTCTTTTTTTCTCTCTTTTCTCTCTATTATCAAAAGTTAATAGGTCTCACTCTATTACTATAATAAACATGCATTCCCTGTTTATTAACAGCTCAACTTACCGTCTAATGAAGTCAATGAAATATTTGTCCTGGCAACCTTTGAGCGCTGTTACAAAAGTTTTGGAGCCGGGAAGACCACGCGGCTTGCCTCTTCTTGACATTCCTGAAAAGTTAAAGTATAAAAACTAAATACATTAGGTATTTTTCCAAGAAAAATAAAGCACAAAGCCATTTATTTAAGCAAATATTTACAAATGAAATGGGTAAATTGCTAGTTAAAACTCTCCAACGATAACATTTAGAGCTGTTTATTATTTTATCGTAATGGGCAGAAAAAAAACACGATCATCTTACGTTAAAAAAATATAAATAATATAATATTTTTCTCGAAATAATCTGATATGACCTAATTACTAAAAGTCCTTGCATGGAATTTTATAAATATATTTAAAAAAAAAATAAAACGCCTAAAAAATCAGACACCATGAACTTAATGTACCTTTGAAGAAACCGAACACCAAATGTCTTATATACAGTATTATAAAGAACATTACGCACGGTCTTGGCGCCTCACCAAATATACGTGACGTTTGGATATGTATGTACAAAATATTATGCGTAAGAACAAATATAGGCGTCAAAATACGACAAAGAAAATCGAGTTAACTTTTATGAATATGCAAAATTTTCACAAACACAATATGGGGTACTTAATTGTGTAAGGATTCATTCCATCAACAAATGAAATTATTGTCTATCCATATTTTGGTTGACTAATTGAATAAGAAGAACTCTCTCCTATCTTTAAAATATATTTTTATTATAGATTTTTTTTTACTCAAGTACCACTTAAGTACAACACCAATTTACATTTACTTATGACTTTTTTTTACCTATGACAAAATCTGTTTTTTTAAGTAACAAATATTATAAAACCGCCTAAGTATTTTACGAGTATGCACTTATCCATTATAAAAATAATTAAACAAAAATTTATAATATATTTTTTAAATCTTATAATAACTTAGATAAGAGATCAACCTTGAACACATCGTTAATACGCTTTAATGAACTAAACATGATTAGAGACAAAAAAATAATAAGAGACACAATTGGATTTGATCCAAATATCTATAAATTACAAGGTGTTTTCCAACCTCGCCCACGTCACGTCTGGTGCTGAACACATCGCAATCAGTCGGACTACGTAAGCATGGTACCTATATCATATACGTCTTCTTATCTTATCTCACTAATCCTACTAATATTACAAATGTGAAAATTTGTAAGAATAGATATTTATTCGATTTTTACACAAAAAGTACTAAACGGATTTAGATTAAACTTTGCATTAATAGAGGTTACAATTTATGTAAAGATTTCGTTTCGATTTCGTTCTAAAATAATCATAATTTAAAGCGGGCAAAACAGCGCATCGCAGGGTATGGTTATGTTTTACTTTACAGCCATTGTGTAATATTAAGTGCATGACGTCTAAACCCAACCATGACGGCTAAAGCCTTTATATTTTTTTAACTAAGCCAGGGGAGCAATAACTTTCATTTCAAAAAATAAAAAAAGCGATAAAAAAAATTGATCGAATTTGAAACCACAACTATTGTGTTCAAGCAATCAAGTACACTGCGATACAATAGCGGCGATCATATTTATATTACCTTCAATACCATTTTTTTCTGTCAATTATTATTACCTAAATGATATATTATAAGCAATAAATAAAAAAAAAAACAAAATAAATTGTTCTTAAATGAAGGTTGAGTAAACATTTATCTTTATCTCTCTCGCTCTATATTTCAGACTGGTCGTAAAAAAAAAAATAGTCAACATAAACCAACATAATTATTTATTTAAAAACAAAACCCACAAGTTCCGGTGGCACGGTGGCCTACAGGAAATTATCTACTAAATATTAAATTTCGCAAGCTATGTGAATTTCAATTCAAATTCGATCAAATTCTGAAGCCGATTTCCTGTTTACATAATGTTCCGTAAATTGCAAATCGTAATTCATATCCCCTTTCTAGCGCTTATCCAATAGATAAACGCTCTATTACGTGGCGTTTGGGGCGACGGTAAGTATAGGTTCAAATTATAAGGGGGAAGAAATGAAGTAGTCACGAATGGAACCCTTACAGGGCACATGTAACGCAACCCTACGCGAGGGAGATGAATCATCGATTTAAAAGTGCGAGTCGGTGTCTTTTTTCAACCTACATACTCGTATGTTATTCATTTTAATGTCACTTATTTAATATCGAAAAACATCCAAAAATCTGCTGATTTTTGCATGAATGTTTGATGATTTTTTTTCTTCATACTATTACACAAATTGATTTTCAAAAATATGCCGTTTAGCAATTGAAACATGTAATACTCAAAGTGTATTGAAAGATTTAAACGTTGATGATTATCAATCACTACATTTATATCTCAAGAAAACAACAGAAATGAAAATTTGCATGAAATAAAAATAAAAAAATAGAACAAAAGTATTCTTTATTAATATTAATATTAATTATCATTATTAAATTAAAAAACAAAACCAAAATTTTAATTACAATCTATATAAAACATTATAACACTAGACTCTCCCGCAATTTTGCAAACAAGCGAATGAAAATATGTTTATTTACAAAAACGATGATTCAAGACAAAGTAATGCAAAAAACATTTACGAATTGATTATTTCTCACGTTACTTTAATATTAGTGACTAAGACCGTGTTAGCTGAATGTCAGGGAAAGGCAGACTAACTGAAGAATTCCGAAATGTGACAGTTCAAGTATAAATAGACATGATGTTAGAGAATGAGGTGTTAGTATTTATTTCTACGACGTGATACGTTATATTACTGAATCACAGTAAGTTGGAACACATCAGTGAGATCAGATTCATTTCCGCATTAGTTATCGTGATTTATTCTTATATCTTATTAAAAACCTCTTTTTATGCCACAAATAGATTCACGTTTTATATTGCTATAAAGAGAATGATGATTGGCAAACGAGTTGCACGGTTTTATATGCAATTATGTATTTATAATTCCTAGATTACGATCTAGACGTAAGATCATTTAAATCCATTATCATAAGACCGTTTAAACTTAACAAATATGTTAACTTTATTTTTAAAATAATATTGTTTAGAAGATATGAAGACGTAGCTATTTACTGTGTAATTGTTTTATTAATAAAAGTTAAATAGAAATTTGATATCTTTTAATATATAATCTAAAGTATCTTTTACATACCACCACTTAAAACCGTAGTACCATCAGGTAGTGTGGTAGCCGTGCAGTACCGCGGCAATCCTTTGCTACTAATGAAGTTCTTGGACCGCTTGCCCTGCTCTATCAGCCTTTGGGGCGGCATGCCCAACAATTCTATGATACAGGCCATTTGGTCTGCTTCGTCTTCGCCGGGTAGTAAGGGGAAACCTGAAATATTCAATGTATCGTGTTAAATTTAAGTTTAGATAAATATTGAGCTACTACAAAACTTAGACATATAAATTTTCATTTCTTTGCTCCAATACCAAAGCAAAAGCCCGGCGTTGAGTTCCATCACGCAAGATGCAATGTTCGAAAAATTCTGCGGAAAGTGGAGACCGGAGTGTCTTAACACTACATTCTGCCTACCATGCTATATGCGGGATACGAGAACTTTAAAAAAACTTTTTATATTCGAATAACTAATATTATGATTAATTTTATCTCATCATTTAAACCTACAAATTTAATAATTTTAAATCCTTTACGGTATAGTACTATAGAAGCTTAATACAACCTTGAGGTATAATAATATTATAAAGCTCAAGAGTTTGTTTGTTCATTTACTGGTTTGGAATGAAAAAATCTATGACACCCTTATGCGTTTCTACTTAAACTTGAGATCGAAGGTACAATTCAATGCTAATCCAATATAAAATCAACCCACCTGTCAGCAGTTCCGCCAATATACACCCGAGCGACCACATATCGATGGGCATTCCATACTTCGCTCCCATCATCACTTCGGGCGCGCGGTAGAACCTCGACTGTATGTACGTGTACACACGCTGGTGGTCGTAACACGAACTGCCGAAATCTATCACCTGAAAAATATAATATTAAATGTTATTAAATGATTGTAATTTTTTTATGTATCTTAACGTAAGTTTCTCTTACCCTCTGGCTAAATAACTTAACAAGAGTGTTACGTTTACACTGTCTAACTCTAAAATAGACAATATTTAGAGTCGTTGTTAATTAAATAAACTATTAAGTGATCGATTTTAGTAAAATTAAAATAAACTTTCTATCACAGATGAATTTTCTTTAATTTTACTATATATCTATATCCAAAAAATATTCTTCCTAAAGATTCACCACACCATATGTTTTGGTAATTTACAAGTAAATTATATTAAACACTACATTTTATTAGACACTGTTTAAGAAGGTTTAAAATTAACCGACAATGTTTAAAATGTAAACAGCACTCGGTATCGTACTAAATAAGACTGATTCAAACAATCACATATACTTATTACTTTATATCCAAATTCTAAAACTTGTAAGAATGGAAAAAAATACATCTCAAATAAAAAGTTTTATTACTCCAATTATAATTTTGGATATAATGTATTGATATAAGATAATTACATTTTAACTATTAATATATGCGTTTAAAACTAATATAAAAATAATTAATACAAACAATTACACAAACTGACCCGCTTTTAGAGCTACTACGAATTCGTACATAATAATCACCATATACATAGGTACAACATAAGCACGCCCATTACAGCCCTCCAGCGGCTGAACAATAACTAAGATTAACAGCCCCATCAAATCCAGCCACAGCCGCAATGGACTAAGTACCAGGTGAGATATGACTCGGTAAATTGGCAATGATAAACTATCTAAGCATTCATTTTAATTGTTGACGGTTATAGTAAGTTTGTGTTTACGTATATTTCCTTTTGCTAGTAAAACTTAAAAAAGCTACGCGAGTGAAAAGTAATTAAAATATAAGCAATTTGGGAGGAAAAAATGGATTCTTTAGAAAAAAATTGATTGAAATATGCAACTATGTTTATTTTTCGTGTCTTGATATTTTTGTTGGCTGTTACTCGAATAATATTTATGTTATGGTTTCTTAAATTAGAACGTTTTGTTTTCCATTAAAATTCTGTTCATTGCAAGTTTCTAATATCAGTGTTTACGCCGAAGGAGAAAACATATCTGTCAATATTTAACTAAAAACATTGCGCTCATATATTTAATCATTAACGTTCGAAATTTTGGCTCGGCCATTATTAAATTACTGAAATACGACTTAAAATATTTCAAAATCGTCTTGAATCAATATTTTTTAAAGCATACTGAAGCTAATATTTTAGGAAAATGGGTAAAATTTTATGTTGATACTGTCAGGTTCAATTATTTTGTTATTAACTATAAATATTCCATCAAGTGTGTAAATGCTTGGGACTATTCAGGAAAAGATATAATCAGTATAACAATAGAGAAGTAATTGTCGTATCCAGGAACAGACCAAACAAAACAATTTTCGATCGTATGGCATATCAACAAGCATGCGCGTGCGCGCGTTGACGCACGAGCGCGAGGTACTCGTTATGGCGTATTGTTGATAAATCTCAATATGGTTATGGTGCCACCATACTTAGTGTAATTTATGATTCCGTTTTATGTAGGCATGCGCCCGCGCCGGTGTTATATCATTTTTTATGTAACCCAATACTACAAGGAAAAGCAGCTTGAAAGCTTCATCACTAAATATGACAAAAAGTAAAAGAATTGATTTAACAAAATACGAAACGGACGAAAAACGAATCGAGAACGACATTTTTTAGCCTCACGCTTTCTCCCGCATGCAGCAGTGAAGACAGAGACAAACTTTACGTGATGAGTGGCGGCATTACCTTACCAGAACGAAGAATTGAAAATAGTTCTTTCCTCAAGTGGGGATCGAACTCAAAACCGTGTTTCCCATTAGCCACTACTCTGTCCTCTGTCGCCCGTAACGCGGGGGAATATTACAGTGAAAATATTACATTATTTCTACTCAAATATCCATATTAAAGTGGAAATAATGTAGAAAAATAAACCTTGAGTTTAATAACCTTGTATCACGGTTTTGGTATCGATAGAAAATAAACGAAAATCCAATTGAAATAGATCATCATTCATCATTCATTCATCGATTTTTCATTGACATAATTTGAATGCCGTAAACAACTCCCGTTACATTTTTTTTTTATTTTATACAAGCATTTAGTAAATCAAATACAGTAAGGTATTGGTATACTAAGTAGAAAGTAATATAAAATTTTGTTATGTTGCATTTTTCCTATGAGTGGAGAGATCATTTTCCAATTTTTCAATTCTTTAATTTTTTACGAGAGTTCCCATTCGAACTCACAACCATAACAAAATTAATATTTTGTTCTTGTAGATTATTATTATACCTTTTTGCTATAATTTAAATGAAAATGAGCAACGATTTTGGACTTTAAATACACCGTTGACATTAAAGTTTCCTTTCTAAAAGCGTTTTTTTGTTAAATGTAAAAATATTCATATTAAAAACGAATCAAATTATTGGCAAAGAATGAAGTAGTCGACATTCTAGAGCACGTGTTCTCAGAATCTAAAATGAGGCGGAACGGAACTCAACTAGAAGATTATCGGAGCAAGAAAACAGCCAAAATTGGAAATCGAGTCAATGAACTGTGACATATAATTATCAGAACTAAGGAGTGCAGGTTCCTTTCCAGAAAATTGTTAGCGACAGTAACGTATGTATATACGCTCTCAATTCGCACTTTCTGGGAATCGGTAATATTGGCGAAGATCCAAGAGTCATTCGTAGACAATACTACATCAGATATGAGGTGATGATTAATGTTTATTGCAGCTTTAGATAAATAACCATTTGACAGTAATTATTGTGGAAATCCGATAGTGAAGTCATCCTTCCCAAGCTAGAAAATGATTAAATGATGTCAAACGATGGGTTCCTCGCTTGGTTACTTTCATAAAGTTATCCGACAAGGTAGCTTGTTAGTGACGGCTTGTTCATTATTTTTTAATGCAGTGACGGGTTCAACAGAAAATTACTTTTTATTAAGATAATAAAGAGATATTAATAAAATGTTGAATTGTTAATAACAAAATTGCAAGCTACACAAAATGCAGATTAATACATCAAGATTAACGTTGACTACGTTGCTTATTCTATTTTAGATATCATCTTTATTTTAACTGAAACACTTAAAATTGATTATAATGTAATAAAAAATAATTACCAAAGTAATAACTATTATTGAACAAGGAAAATGTGAACAATAATATTATTAATATAACAATAATATTATTAATATAACATTATAAATGTTCATTTTTTCCGAATCAAGGTACCAGGAAGACTGCGTTTCTGTCAATCTTGGCAAGATTAAAACTGATTTGACGATTGATGTCTCGCTTCGGGGAACTTACGGACGCCAATTATGACAGAATAATTATGTCAGCGCTGAAAAAAAAAACATGGTCGCTAAACTACCTGCATTCATTTAAGCAAACAAAAAATCGATTCGCTATTTGTTTTATTCGTAATGATTTTTCAATCATTACATAATATTATGCTTAAAAAAATTATAGACAAGTCAAATGGATTTTAATTACTATATTGTTGAATTGATTGCTTTTTGTGCTTGTATTTTATTTTGTTATGTATTTTTAGGGTTTCGTACTTCAAAAAGAAAAAAAACGAAACCCTTATATACATATATGTGAATATCATCATGTTGACTGTCTGTCAAGACCATTCATCTCTATATGGCATGGAGATTTAAAGCTGAAAATAATATCAAATATTCGGGTACATGATCTCTTGGTGTACCAAAATCAAGTTTCTAAATCAACGCAATTTAAATCATTTTTGTTGCTGTATGATATTCACCGTATATTCAAAACCTATAGGGTACTTCCCGTGGACCTACAGTTATGAAATTTTCGAAATAAGAATATCAAATACAAATAAAGAAAAAATCCTAAGTCAGGAAAAACCGTATTGCAAGAAAGAATCAATATTTATAAATTATTGTCTTTATCTCCTTTACATTAATTTACAAATATTTATATCACAAGCAAATGGATATTAGAAATGACTATAAAAGCTATTATTTACTAATTTATTTAGGTTTCCTAGAAAATATGATTTCTCACATTATCATCAAATTTAATATTTAATTGCCTTGGAGATTCCAAGAGTGATGATATTAATAACTGACATAAACTGCATTTTATACAACCTAAATAATTTCACTTTTATAAGAGCTCGTAAATCCTACCTTAACGAGTATTCAGAAGTAGTTAATAAAATATATAATATTTCAAGACATCGTAAACTAATAAAAATCATATAAATGATTTTAATACTTTACGTGTTTCTAATTTTTTTATTAAAAAAAGTCTATATAAACAACCGTCTGAAATAAAGTAAACTATTTACTATTATAATGTTACAATTTTTAAAACTTCAAAATATTCTCATGTTATACAAACAAAGAGATTCGTTTCATTGAATTTAAATAACTATTTGGCACTTTCAATATAAATGTAGCAATTGCTATATTTTACACTGAAAGCTTTCTAAGTATAAATTAGTTCCACGGAACGGTGTATAAGAAAAGTAATTTTCCTTATTGTTTTCTTGAGCTTCAACATTATTGATGCTTCAACACTATTCAATAAGCTTCGAAACAATATACGCACTATAAAGATATAGGTATAAATGTTAATATAAAGATATATAATAAACAAAATTAGTAGAGAATTGAGGCCAGTGGTGGCGCAGTGGCACGAGGTGTGACTGTAAAACCGACTGGTTGTGGGTTCGATCCCCACTCGAGGAGATGAAATATTTACTTAAATTTATATTTCCATTTCTTCGCTCTGGTGTCGAGGTTAAGCGCGGCGTTGAGTTCTGCCACTCAACACGCAATGCCTCCAGAATTCGGCAGAAAGTGGGGAACGGAGTGTCTTAACACTAGGTTCCCTCTGCCTACCCTGCTGTGTGCGGGATACAGCGTGAAGCTGATTTAATTTTTTTTTGTTTTAAATTAGTAGAGGCGTGGCGTTAAGTTTCTCCAATAAACGCGGAGTGTCTTAACACTAGGCTTCCTCTGCTTAACCTATTATATACGGGATGCAGCGTGAAGCTAAGTTAGTAGAGCTGGCTCTACTAACTTACTTTCACCTTTAGATGTTAATATACTAGAGATTTATAAAGCGAATATTCTATGAAGACCATTTCATTCAAGAAAAAATCTGCTAATACATATTCTAATTTTTCATTAAAAATTAATTGAAGCGGTTTTCTTCATTGTCTTTTTGTTCGTGGAAGCTCCTTGCTATGCTAATAACGATATCCATTAATTCCTTTTACTATGAAACAAGACAAACGCTGTTACAAGAGGCTTCACTCATTAATATGTAGATTGGAACACTTAAAAAGTTTGTAGATTTTTAAATAATAATTTATTATAGATCCATTAGATAACTTTTCTAATGAAAAGTTATAAATTTTCGGTATAAAAAATAACTATTAATAGTAAATATTAATAATTAAATTATTTCTTCTTATTTAAGCTACGAAAAGAAGCACATATCAAAATATACAAAAATTAAATCTTGCGAAAATGTAGTATTTACATCAAAAGTAACAAAACAGCTGTCCAATAGACGAGACAAAGCTCAGTATTAGGGAGTGTCATTTATTTTTTACACTATTACGCGTTCACGCACCGGTGGTGCTAATTCGTCCATTGCTGCTTTATTTACAAAGAGAACCAGGTCAAGAAAATGAAAACCGCAAGAGAGAACACGGTGCAACCTTCAGAAACGTTAATCTCAGAACACAGTACTTCGTGCACTCAAATATCAAATAAAACTTCTAAGAGTCACTCAAACAATAGTGCACGAAATGGCGTGCATGAGGTGGTGGAAATTATCTTCTTTTTTTTTTAGTGTAACTGTCAGTAATCAGAGGCACGTGGGCCGCGACCCCGATACCGAGATGTAACGAACGCCGGGCAGGAATTAATACGCTTCCCAGGAGATACGTGTGGTTATATTAAAAAATATAATGTTTTTTGCATTCTGAGAACGCATATTTGTCATTCGAGAACAGATTTAACAAATGGCGAATGCTGCGTCTATTCGAAAACTCAATTTGCTTGGCTGCGGATATAATTGCTCTGGATTGTGGAAGGGCGATTTGTCTCGTCTTCCATGTAAAAACCACTTCGCGAGAAAATGGGCTCGCTCTCAATTAAATTCTTTTGAAATGTTATATTAACCGATTTTACTGTATCACAGAAACATATAAATAGTAGTGTCTAAATTTGTTCGTCTCTTAAATGTGTCGTGTTAATTAACATTTATACACCTAGTGTTACATATGTCAATTGTATATTTTTAAGTGTTATACTTAATACAATAATTTTATATAACTAATTATATAAAAATCTGTAAGCTAATAATTATATATAAGATATTTAAATTTCAATATAGAAACAAGAGCCTGTACAGTAAAAGTAGCCAGTTTCCCTACTGTAAGCTAGCATGTTCCTTGAGAGTGCATTCTGACGTAAAATACTTAATATTAGTAAATTTTTAAAGTGAATCGTAATTATAAATAATTACGATTACGACGTAATTTATAAATTACGATTGGCTTTAAAAATTAATTAATATGTCGCCATATGTGGTGACGACACTGCAACGACAACATACAACGCTACCATACCTATAATTGTATTTTTTTCTTTACTTTACAAAATCTTTTGCCAATTTTCTGCTACACATTTCACTAATTGGAGCATTTAATTAAATATTTCAAATTGAAGTTGTTCACTTTCATTATTATTGAATTTCGATAAATGATGCGATAAACAGGTAAAATTATTATGATAGTCTTTATTCCATAATTTTGTAGTCTGGAAAAAAAAAAGTATATAACGAATGACCCACGTCGTCATAAAGCTTAAGTGTTTGATTTATTTTACGCATTATCCCGCAAGGTAAGCAAAACAAAACTCCGTTCTCCGCTTTCCAACCGAATACGAGAGATTGCGTGTTTAGTGGAACTCAAGATCGCATCGCAGATCGCAGATTATGGCAGCTTTGGAAATGTAAAAAAAATCAAAGTAAGTCAAATATACTAAGTACTTAATATGAAAATAATGAGCTTATTATTTATTAATTAAATGTATAATTTTACAATTTTATTTGATTCACATCGGCTATAGTAAACGTGTTTGATTGCGACAAGCCGCACGTGCGCACACGCAGCAATGCCGCCGACGTCAGTGATTCATTGGGCCGGCGCAAATTATTGTATTATATTAATTTTGTCTTGTCAAAACCTGCATACTGCTGTTCATATTTCATTATTATGAAATAATAAAAGAAATTATTAAAGGAAATTAATAATAGATATTAACACAATATTTAATTATAATAAATTTTTAATATGATCTAAAATATTCAATTTATCTCATATCGATTTATCTCACATACAGCAGGGAGAGCGAGTGTCAAGACACTCCGTTGTCGGCCCGAAGTCACGTATTGGGTGATGGAATTCAACACCACGTTTTTGTATGTCTACAAACAATAATCATGTGTTTTTTTTATTTTTCATTTGTAACTTTAGATTGACATTTTCTACTATATTATATCAAACAAAAAATAGTTTAGGTAGGTACATATCGCACAGGAAATATTTCATTTAAAGAATTGTGTAAACAGAACTTCTATTAAAAAACCACCAGTTAAATAGTTAAACCATAAACATAAATAACATAATCTACATCACATAGTTCCATGGAAAATAACAACATTTGTTTCTATTTAGACCTATTTAACCTTACTTTGTTCCGGCATTTACGTAAATAAACTATAAAAGAAACTAATTAAAATTTTACTGTTAACTTTGTATTTTTGCATTCGAAAGACATTTTTTTTATATTGTTACTGTTGTTGTAGGGCGGTGTCGTATGACAAGTGACATCATCTAAGTGATTGAGGTAAGTTTGTACCGCAGGAACAGTGGATTACATCGAAAGAATTATCCTGAAAGCTATAGGTTACAATAACCTTCCTTTATAAATAATAACCAACACTAAAATATTTTTTTAATTCGAACCAGTAGTTAATCAAAATGACGCGTTCAACCAAACAAACTTTTGAACTTTAAAATATTAGCAGGCAAAGAAATACAAATATAAGAAGGAACAGTTTAAGGAAACTTAAATACATATACTATACGGTGAAAAAGTAAGAAATGTTTAAAACTCATAATCTTGTTTAATACGTTGATAAAATAAACTAATATGTCAAATCAAAAAAATTGATGTTAGTATAGTAATAAAATGTAAATAAACTTGCGGGTTGCGCTCGTACCTATACTATATCTACTTAAAAAATATATTTTTTTTTATAATATTTCGACTTCCACGAAACACCACATCCTCGGGCCATTTCAACTTTGGGGACATAAAAAATATTATGTTCATATTTTATGCGCTTCGATAATGAGGTTTATTGATTTTCAGAAAATCAACCATGAATTAATATTTCTTAATTGAACATGTAACCGTGTCTTTTGCGTCGAAACGAGAAAGTAAAAAAAAAAGCTGTTGCGGGAAGATAAAAATGTCAATACGACGAGACATGCAAATTGCACATTAAACTGTCAGAAAAGTAATATATTAAAATTTTGCGAGTACTAAATCATCCAAACAATAATTTTATTAAGCACTATACGATATTAAATTTTTGTGACAAAAAACAGAACGTGTCTTGATCAATTCAGTCACTTTAGTTTATTTTTTAATTGATTTTGCATTTTACATTATCGTGTTATTAGAAACTGGATGCGTTTGATTGGATTTGATAGTTATGGGTTCAAATTTCACTTGTGGGAATATCTGATGAAACTTGGTGCTGAATCTGGATATTCAGCAGACAATGAGTCTACAATAAATAATGTAATAAATAATATAAATTTATCATTGATTTCTCACAAAACCCATTCCCTTTATATTGTTACTTTTAATGAAACTAAAAAAAATATTACGTTAAGATGAGGGCGTGTCGTATCGCTAGTAATAAATTAACGTTTCCTGACATTTTATATACTAAATAACTGGATATCGCGAAGGACAAAAAATATAAAATCAGTTCGCATAAAGTATTGCTTTTTCTTTAAATTGGCACAACAGAGGTTGTACTTAGTACATGAAAATGGGTCAGTACAAACAAACTGACAAAAAAGTAAGCAGCAGTAAATAATGAAGAAAAATAAGAACCACTTAGCCACGTAAAACCGAATCTCGTGTTTCAAACGTATAAAAGAAAGAATATGACGACTCAACAACAAAGCCACCCTTACAGAAACATTTTTTTCATGTCCTTTGAAAATGCTTGCAAAAATATTAAATTCAAGGAAACATACGAAGCGCAAGGTAAAGGCAGAGCATTTGAGAGCACGACGATGTTTTTGTTTATTTTAGTTGTGATTTATTATGAAAATGTAAATAGATCACACTGTTTTATAAAAAGAAAGACGTAATGAAAATAAAAAAAAAATAATGAAACTTTTTTGTGATATATTGTTCATAAATAAATATATCTTCTCTATTTTCTTTATATAATATAAACAAAATCATTAGGTTAAGGTGTAGGTGTAAGGGGTAGGTGGGCTTCTAATTTAAAATGATGATGGAGGACAATTTAATTTTTTTTTCAGCTTTACGTCGTTCCCGCATATAGCAGTGTCGGCAGTGGAAATCCAGTGTTATAGCACTACGTTCCCCATGCACCGCGGAACTCAACACCACGCTTTGCCTTGTTATCAGAGCGAAGAAATAATAAAATATGAATAAATAATAATTCATTCCTCGAGTGGTAATCGAACCTACAACCGTCGCGTTAACAGCACATGCTTGTGCCACTGCGCCGCGACTCTGTCTAATCATTTCTTCAGTTCTACACAAATCTTAAACCCTTAAATATGCGCGAACAATTTACTATGAAAACAAACTAATCAAACATGGACAATAAAACAAAACATCAACATTTCTAATCCAAATATCACTGTCAGTTATATAATCGGACTGACAAGACTCAGACTCTCACTTCCAACTAAGACCAGCTGGCACATCTTTGTGAGGCAATAAAGTGTGAAAAATACAATATATATATATACAACGAAGTATACGTTTGTCATTATAAACGTAGTCGTATGTATGTAACGTGATTGAATGAGGGCGAGCCGCGCGTATCTGTAACAACCTGCGGCGGGGGAATAGGGTTACCGAGAACACTTATCCAGTTCGACTTCACCGGCCATAGGTACCTAGTTTTTACGCAATACCCAATATATAATATGTGAACAGAATTGGGTTAAAATAACAAATAGAATGGATTTATCAATGAATAAGTGTGTCTATCTATCTATGTATTTGTATTATTTCTATGTTTTTATGTAATTTTCAAACAGCTGTAACAAAAGAATTGGGATCAGACAAAGCTGTATTTTTGTAAATATACATCTATTACGAATCAAAGTAAAATAAATTGTGATGACTGTATTATAAATAATAAAAAGTCTTATATTAAAAGGCACAAGAGTGTGACTGTATCGCGATTGTTGTGGGTTCGATCCTCACTCGAGGGAATGAATATTTTTTGCTAATATTTTCTATTCTTCGCTCTGATACCAAGGCAAAAAGCCGGCGTTGAGTTTCGCCACTCTCCAGAATTCGGCGAAAATTAGCGAGCGGAGTGTCTTAACACTAGGTTTCTCTGCCTACCTTGCTGTCTGCGGGATACAGCGCGAAGCTAAAAAAAGTATACATAATACAAATATAGTTGATCAAAGATAATTTAGATAAGTTCATAGTACGCATACGTTCATCCGGACACGGCACCACAATGGCAACGTATAGACCCCAGTGTGATATCACAAAGGCCTGGCGACCTCACTTAAACTTCATAAAACGACAAAATCTGATACACAAAATTGATATTTATTAAGTACATAATAACGTCTATTTTGGGGCGCGTTATCGCGCCGTAATTATTTTCCGCCTGAGGCTCTATCTGATATAGAAGCACTTTTCCAAATATAGTACAATGGAGTAAGATTTTGAATTATGCATTTATTAAAAATGTATTACGCAAGACATCATCATTATAGCAAATTATTAATTTATATAATAAAAATTGTAGGTGTTAAAAATACCTCAAAATTCAAACATTGAAAATTTCATTAAATAAATTAAATATTTGTGTAATTAGTAGGCAGGGGGAGCCTAGTGTTAAGACACTCCGCTCCCCTTACTGCAATTCTAGGCGCATTGCGTATAGAATAGCGGAATAAACCCGGCGCGTTGTCTCGACACCAAACCGAAGAAATGTAAATGTGTGTTCCTCGAGTGGAAATCGAACCCGCAATCTGTCGCGTTAACAGTCACACGGCTGTGCTCCTGCCCCACGCCTGGTCTCGTCACAAATATAATTGTGTAGATGTAATTAATATATACGAGTATACTAATTAATTTTCGTATGTAACTACAAAATGTATAAATGTTAATTTAATCACTCATATAATTATATAAAATGACACTTAATATTTGACGTCTGAACCATGTGCCCTGCCAACTTTGACTCAGTCTGGTGATGAATAAATACTTAGCGGTAAAGAGTATCACTGTGATGTCGTGGCACATTAAAAATATATTATGTTTTAAGCTAAAATTTTAACAAAAAAGATAATTTATAATTTATTTTCATACAAAAAATGTTGACAAACAATAACGTTAGTAGAAAGTACTAAAAAAAAGTAGGTACTTGTTTTGTACGTAAACACGTACCTTTTACATTTTAAATTAAAATTACTTTTGTGAGGCAAAAAAACAACAATAGTCTTGCGAGTGAAATCTAGAAAAAAAAACCTTTAAAGTTTAGTGCATTTCTTATTATATAGATAAAACTAAATTGAATCTAAAATTACAAAAATTATAAGTTATAGGTTTATAACTTAAAAAGCCGTTGTCGGTAATAATTATCAAGGCGAACGCTATCCACATATAATACATATTTTTTTCTCTTGCATTTAACAGATAACCACAGAGAACCTAGCGTAAAGACACTTCCGTTTCCTTTCTTCCCATTTTAAAATCAATTGCGTGCGAAGTGGCGAAACCCAACGTGGCGCTTTTACTCACCAAATATTTCAAAAGGAAAATTATTGTTTAAGTATGAGCAATTAATCAATCATGCAATAGAAAATGAAGCTGTTACCAGAGAATGTAGAGTCAGAAACTTATCAACTAAATCAAGATAGTGTCAACATAATATAGATTAGCATTTCGTAATAAAGATACGATGATATTGGTTAAATCTCAGTACATTATTTAAGTTGGAGGAATAAAATCATAAGTAGTTTCCACTTTTATATGACGTTGTACGCGATGCGAAGTTTGTAAATAAAAATGCAAATGGGATAACAATCCCATCAATATTGAATTTTATTTGCTGACCGTCTGCTATCGACGGTATTTGTTTACAGCCAGGTGTTGTAGCAGATCGAATTTTTACAAAATCTTATAGCTTTTTATAATAATAATAGGATTTTTCTGTATTATTTAAGAACAAATAATAAAAAAAGTCTTTACGAAAGAATTTGATTTAGAACTAATAGTTTTCGGAATAATATAGAGTTCATAAAGTTAATAGTATTAGTGATTAAGACATTTTAAACAGATACACACTACCACATAACAATAGAAGGAATTTCGATAAATTTCATAAGGAGCTGGTTATCAAATACGACTGTATTTTTTTGTGTTTGTTATCTCAGAACCTTTCATTGCCAGAATCGATCTTTATGAATCTTTTTTTATTTGAAAGCTGGTGCCTCCCCCGTCCCATTTAATTTGGTCCAATTCTGACAATGCTATCACATAAGGCTTAAATTTACATTAAGTATGTGCGCAACAAATAGACGAATAACTCAACATCACGCCAACCAATTTCGATAATTTTTTTTATTGAAAAGGATACAATTCAAGTGTAGTTTGATAAGAGTTTGGATTTTTACATTATCAATTTAACTTAACAATAGACGTGGGTTCTCATACTAGTCCTTGAATGTATTTAACATATTATTTGTATTTTGGTTCCGTTAAACCATGTGTAATATTTGGTAGCTAAAAAAGAACGAGAAGAGCGGACAGCAAGGTTATGAGTTAGTTCTTGTTTATACCATATCTTATACAATACGAAAAAATTGTAAAAAAAAATATATATATATTTACGCAAAAATATCGCGTGACATGTACATTCGTGTCATTCGATATTTGTAAAGGAATACTTCATTGAAAATTCAATAAAACGAGTTTAATATTTAAAATTTTTAATTACATTGGCCTCGGGTGTGAGCGTTTATCAGAGAAAAAGCACTTATGCAAATGAAATTCGTTCTCAAATTATTGTTTTTCCTCGAACTAAAAATATGGAATCAAAATGTTGCTCAATTTTCAAAATGTAAAATATTAATTATATAATATAATTTTACCAAGAATGTATGTAATTTACCTATCTATCTATGTACCTACAGTTAAAATAAGATTTTTTTAATAATTCTTTTTTTTATTAGCACATATATATAGCAGATCATTTTTTAAATAGCAATCACTTCGACCATAATTCGAACCACTTTCTTTTATCATTAAGAAGAAAAGAGCCGAAAGAGAGAAGAAGGCAGTGCCGAAACAAAATCTACTGCATCACGAACCTCGTCCCAACAACTTCAGAACCTTGCTAAGTAATATGCATCAATATTTACGCAAGCGAAACTCTTCACCATATCGTCAATAACATTTGCATAGTGATAATATCGTTAGCTTTAGCAACTATGTTGTGAAATGTTGTAGTACCGTAACAATTTATAATTTAATACTTTATAATTTTGTTAACACTAATATTTACCTAATATTAGCATATTAAATTTTATAGTACAAATCAGTTGAATTCGCTGTAAGTGATTATGAAATATATTTAAGCTGATTGTGAGGCCGGTCGTGGCGCAGTGGCACGAGGTGTGACTGCAAAACCGACTGGTTGTGGGTTCGATCCCCACTCGAGGAGATGAAATATTTACTTAAATTTATATTTCCATTTCTTCGCTCTGGTGTCGAGGTTAAGCGCGGCGTTGAGTACTGCCACTCAACACGCAATGCCTCCAGAATTCGGCAGAAAGTGGGGAACGGAGTGTCTTAACACTAGGTTCCCTCTGCCTACCCTGCTGTGTGCGGGATACAGCGTGAAGCTATTTTTTTTTTTATTTTTAATTTTAAGCTGATTACGTTCATACAAATATCTAATAATATTTTATAATTAATGATATAACTAATAATGATATCTCATATCTACACCCTTTTCTTTTGAGGTAGAGACATAGTGATATCACTCTCCACACTCTATAATCATGGTAGGCATATTATTTCACGTGGCAGAATCCAACATTTACATTATATCTTAATTTATCTACTAATATTCAACTCACATAGGATTCAAACCCACTACTAAGCCATTTTACATTATTTCAACCTATACAAAAGCCAATATAGTACAACAAAAATCTATACAAGAACAACATCCACGTAGACAATAGCGGTTAACCATTACCATTATACGTTAGAAGCGCGGGGAGAGAGCGTGACAACGCCGAGCGACTGAAAGTCCGGATGTGTCTCTGTTAGCACTCAGTATAGCTAACTTTAGATAGCCTAAATTGATAGCACCACAATAAATATGAAAGCTGTTTACAGTGCACTGATTACAATAAGTTTACGCAATAACATACACTTTTGTATTTAACTCTCCGTAACTGATTATATTGTAACGGTTTTTTTTTACTGTAGAGTCGGCAAAGAGACCTCTTCTCCGCCTCTCTCACTCCGTTCCCCGCTTTTTGTCCAAATTCGGATGAAAAAGACTACCATAACTTCAAATATAAAATACACGTACATACGTAGAGTTTTGTAACAACATATTTGAGATTTTTAACTTAACAATATTGGTTTTCTCTTTTACCTATACTACGTACGTGTTAAATAAATTGCTCTTATATAAAAACGAAAACCCGAACGTGGCAATAATATTAATTAACACACGCAAAACACAATCCACGGCATGTTCTCTTTCAGACGTATCAAAAAAGGGGTTTCAGACGTGATCCGGTGGATTACGGCGACTGGTAAATGTAAAGTTGAAACGTTAATCAACTTTATCGTGTATAAGTTGTTTCAAAACGGTTATATGACGTTCTTCAGTTTCGCAGATTGTACTAGCCTTTTAGTTTACTCGCGTCATATATTAATATAGTATAATAGAAATATGGTTATATCAGACGAATTGAAAAGAACTTTAAAAAACTATATAGCGATCGCGAAATGGTACGAATAGGCTACAACAGAAATTCCTACATAAATGTCAGACATTAAGGTATACTGTCTGACTTTACACTTGTACGCAACTTTTGTGTCTTAGTAGTGTCAGTTTGTAATCAAAATCAGTTCACCCAGTCAAAAGTTCTGAGGTAACAAACATAAATAAAACACAATCAAATTGATAGCCTTCTTTTCTCAATAAAATATGTGATATAATATAAATAATATTTTATTTAATGCACGAACACATACGATTACGTTATAACAGGATTATGACATGGCACGCATAACATCTTACTCATCAACCAGATTATAATAACTATATATTTTACCTTCAACTTATAAAGTGGAAGACGAACTGACTTATTAGCTTTGCACAGTATCCCGCATATAGCAGAGTAGGCTGAGGGAACCTAGTGTGAAGACACTCCGTTATCCACTACCCCCAAATACGAGACAGTGCGAATATGAGTGGCAGAACTCAACGATTCACTGTTATGCCAAAGCGAGCAAATTAACAGGAAACAAAAATTAAAAGGAAACAATTTATTCTTCTTTGTGAGGATCAGAGCCCATTAAATTCTAACATAGCATGCAGTTTCTTAAGGAAAATCCAAATAAAACACCCGCAGATTTTGATTTATTTTAGTACTATTTAGAATACTATTAGCGAAAAAGCGAGGGCGTGGTTATTAATTGCTAACATATAAGAAATCTACTTTGAAAAAAACTTTTTTTAGATGATATTATTTCAAGGAAACTTGCAAATCTTTAAAGCTCTTCCAAAAATTTTATTGGAATTTTATTCTCACCAACTTTGTTTAACTCATTGTTGTAACGTATACGGCAATAGAGTATAATGATTACAATGGCTGGCAGTGTTAGTTATATTACGTAGACTTTCGGGTTCTTCTTTTCGTAAATCTTTGGTTAATTTCTCATAATGCATTGAACAAAATATTTTATCCTATGCTTGTGGAAGTAAAAACTACTTGTAATGGCATTTCGGTATTTCAGTGAATACTAAATTATAGTCTTATAAGTAATTATATACTTAAGTGTACATCGATATTCAAACAAATATCAAAAGTATAATAGAGAAGATCTACTATAAAAATCGATTTAGGTTAGAGTCACCGATTACGCTCATTCGTTGTGAGTTGTGACACTTGCTCCGTTCGTTCGAACTGTCATGACTTCATAGAAACGTCGCGTTTGCTCGAAGCTTTGCCGCTATATCTATACGTAAGCTTATATAAAATTACCTTCACGAATATGGATGCGGCATTAATAAAAAATAAAAATTAATATTAATATATCTATTATTTATTGTATTGGATAAATTGGTACCCAATTTACATACGAATTTTTAATATGGAACTGGTGTTTAAGCTCTAATGAACCTGTTTCACTTATATCTATTTATGAAATAAAATTCCTTTCTCTATTTCTTTCTCTTCTTACCTTAACAACAATAAGCAATAAACCATTGATGTCCAGCCTCAACTCATTAACACAAAACCAAAAACTGCCTCCTTCAATCCAAAATTTCCCTACATCATCAGTAAAAATACACAAAGTAGGTCAATTCATTATTTATAGTCTACCGTCATACGTCAGCAGACGCTGCATCGGGGCGGCCGTAAACAAAACTTACGCACGTGTATTGCACTGTATTGTACCTAGTGTACGGTGTGGCGCTAACGAGTTTCAAATGTAATGTGTGGTTTTATTTGTTTATAAGTTTATATTAGATTAAAATATCGAGGTGTTTTTTCAGATGAATTCACAACATTTTATGACAGAAGACCAAAAATAATACTATTATTTTTCATTAAAAAAAACTTGTATTTGACATTTTTTAATATCAATTTTTGTTAAAAAAAATTGTAAAAGAAGCTAATCCAATAGTACTTTCGTATTTCATAATTTTCTTATCGCTTTGAACCAATATTGTTTCATATTTTATTTTTGTGACTAACTGAATGACGTCTCTAGCGGCGAAGACCTTGTTGTAACTAGTATGCAATGGACGGCTCGTCAGTAGAAATCTTACACGAAGCTCATACTAATAAAATAATGATACAATTTTGTTTTAATTGGATAAAAAAGTAGATATTTTTTTAAATAACACTCTGAATTTAGGTTTTCTTAATATTAGACATTAACTTCTTCTTTATTATTATCTTATTATTTTTTCTCTTATCTAGTTTTAGGTGCAATTGAATTAAGTCTATTAATAAACACACAATGCGTCTTAAATAATATACCTACATAATAATTTTTAAGATAGTGTATCTACTAACTTAACACTAGGTTTACGGGCGTTTCTTATATACCTATCTTTACGAGCATCCGTCAAATTGACGGGTGGATGAAAATACGTATTTATTTTTAAAAAATCAATTTATTCAAATTAAATCTAATATTCTCGGTTTACTTTTATATACAGTAAGCGTGCAGTTGTCTGATTTATATAAATTTGATGAAAATAACGGCATTTTGTCCTTTGTTTCTTTCGCTGGTTTTGGTAGTAGAACTGAATATCTTTTCGATACGACATTTAGTCTGCTGCACGCTTTGAGTTGCGAATAACGCGAGGATTTGACACCCGGGCTACACAATTCGTTATCGAGGCGCTATTGAGATTATGAGTTGGGGGCGGGGGTCTTAGATCTTTCTTTCAGTCTTATATTTGCTATTGGAGGTATAATTTTACAAGCGAAGCAAATATATAAGGATTGTTGACGTAATCAGCTAACCCGTCAAATTGACGGGTTTCGTAGAAATAGGTATACAAGATACAATTTTCAAAATTTATAAAGCTTAGGAAAATACTAATTGTGCGTATAAACTCTTTTAATGAAATTATAAATTTACGATGCAAAATAGTTAAGATTAATGTTATGGTTTTTTGCGTGTTTCATTTCAAAGTTTGAAATCCGTCAAATTGACGGGTCCCGTAAACCTAGTGTTAAAATAAAAATGGCCTATACTATAGTTATCATAAGTTATGCAATCATTGTAGTCTTAACTGATACCATACATCAAACACAAGAATAAAAACTAATTACTAGTAATAATTAATAAAAATAGAAGAAAGTAAAAAACCATATTAATAAAATATCTTCTCCAAATTACCTTCTTCTACCTCTAAAATTATGATGTATAATTTGGATTTGGATAATTTAAAAACGATTCACGAAACAAATATACTAAGGTTTCATTAAATTAAGCACAGGTGTTTAAAAATATAAATAAAAATATAATGTACTATGGCTTCAAAATTTAATATAGAATTCAAGTTCATCCAATTCAAAAATAACTTAAACGAGTGGATTAAAAATAACATTTTTTTAGCTTACTGTGGCTGCTCACGCGCAGGTGTTCTCACACCTGCCCCGTGGCTTTGGCAACATAAAATCTTTTAACACTATAACTTGTATTGATTCATTTGTTGCATATTAATTAACGACCTTTTTTTTAAATATTTATATAAACCAAATCAGCTTCACGCTGTATCCCGCACACAGCAGGGTAGGCAGAGGGAATCTAGTGTTAAGACACTCCGTTCCCCACTTTCTGCCGAATTCTGGAGCCATTGCGTGTTGAGTGGCAGAACTCAACGCCGTAATATTTATATGTTATTTTAAAATAAACAAAATCAAGGGCCAGGCTTATATGTTTAGTTTAGATCACACGATTGCGTGTTCCGGTCGTAAAACTAAAAAAATAAATAAGATTGAAGAATATTGGGCTAACTAATGTTGTTCGCAGAAATAATCGTTTGTAGAAGATGATTTCATTTCATCGCGTCCTCCGTCAGTAACTACTGGGAGGTGTGGCGTAGTGTTGTGTCAGAAAATGAAAACAATTAAACATCATGTTGAACAATGTTATGATATGTACTTTTCATTTTAACATGATGTAACTTTGATATATATATTTTTTTATGTTGTAACTGTCTATGACATATTTCTATACATATTAAAATTATTGAAATATGTAACTTGTGGAGTTCGCAAATTCGATTTCCGTTTGATGAATAGTCATCTTCTTTTTGTATTCCTTAATATAGCATACATTTATAAGGACCCAGCTAAGTCCTGCTACAGCTGGCTGTTCTTCAAATAAAAGATCATATAGGGTTAAAAAAAGTTTAATCTCTTATAATAAAGAAAAACGAAAGATTAGTATCTTTCGTAATACTTGCACTTGCTATTCATTATTCTTTAACTTTTATACAATGTTTTTTTTCATATTCTGAAAAGAAATCTTAATCGTTACTTTCAATTTGCTCTTTTCGGTTATATTATACCTAATGTGATTTAACACAAACATTAGTGGGTAAAAGTCGACATGATCCTATTTAATATTAATACAGTGACTAAGCACTTGGAAATGCTCGCAAATACTGACCAACTTTCACTTAAATTATATCTCTTAGCCGAATTAACGGCCGTAAAATTTATTTTAACCCTAATGTATAGTGCGCTTAAAACCACTTTACCTAAATAAAAACATATTGCCATTTAAAAAGTATTAGCTCGGTGAATAGGAGTCTTTATGTTTTTTTATTTACTGGAGAGTTTGAACCAACAACCACCACTCTACAAAAAGCGCCACAAGGGTCTCACCCAAAGCAATATCTATATATACTTTTCTTACTAAAGTTTCACCGTTCAACAACCGTCACCGTTTGGAAAAATTGAGCAGATAGCGGGGACGTAGTGTCTTAATACTACCTTCTACCTCGCCCGATATGCGAAAAAAAGTGCCTAACTATACAACATAAGTTCAGTCGAACTTGTATACTATACTTGTATACTTAAGTGAACAGTTCAATTGTAATAAGTCAACCTTTTCTTGCATATGGGATAATAGAAATATAATGTGGAACAATGTCCCATTACAACATTTTGTGCTAAAACTATTGTTAGACACGTGCATATAGAGCACAGCTATATTTTAATAGCTGCGGGAATATTGAGATATAAATATATCTCAATATAAACACAGCTATCAAAATTAGGATATGCTATAATAGAGAAATAAACAATAATTAAGATAGTAGGTATTACCCAAGTTTCTTTCTGGGAAACACATTTTCCTTTCGTTATACCTAAAACTCAATATTATGAACCACATTTATAGTGTATTTAAGTAAATATATGAACGCTGCTATGTAGTAAATATATCTCATCTATATTTTGCTTCACGACGAACATTCTCTAATGAATAGAACACGGAGGGAAAACCGGTAATAAGAGGGAATAACTCCAATCATGATCGCTTCAAATGCATTTTCCAATTTGTCACGGTAATACACACCGGAGCGTAGTTTACGTTTGTAGACTTGCCTAGTTTTCCCATGATGTAGTATAACCATATTTCCTATTTATATCGTGCTGCAGACTGGGAACCTCTCTTCTGAATCCAAAAACGGACATTTGCACCCGACCGTATTTTTCACAACTACATATACTCCTATTGACAATACCATTGTTGTTAATCTACAACATCGCGCTACATGTACACTTTGAAATTTTTTCTAAACGTGGAGATGTAGCTATGTTCTCTACACTATGTTTTTCTCTAGTCGTTTACTCTCAACTAGTCGAATGTTATCGAAAATGGCTAAAACTGTTGGGGTGATGGTTCCAGTGATGGTTCTAGAGGTATATAATAGATTACCATGTGATGTCAGAAATGCTCCTAGTGTAAACGTTTTTAAACATATAGTAAAGAAATAGCTAATCGAGAAATCCTTTTATAGGTATAAAAAAAATTCACAAGTTGAGGTTATCAAAAATTAGATAAATATTAAATGGAACCAAAATTACAAATGTATTCTAAATTTATTAAATTGTGTTTATTAATTGTGTTAAGGAAAAGGAGAATGATCATGAAAATGTAAATCAACATTAATAATGCGTTTTTCCTATAATATATCAATTCAATTCTAAACTCCATTTAATATTTATATATATAGAATGCAAACATAAATGTAACTTTCTCTTCTTTACTTTAGTAAAAAGTAAGTATTGTCAAACGCGCTAATATCTTCCCTTTATTATCAACAGCTACTATTTCATAATTAAAAATACAACAAGTGCCAATATTGTACAACAACATTTACAACTATTAATATGAAAATCTCCTACTAAACTAATTCCTTAGCCCGATCAGCATAACAACGACCAACTTCACTCCAGTCTAGAACAAAGCAAATAAACGCTTTGTCTTTGCCAAAACCCTGCAGTAACTGTGGTAATTCTCTGTAATGAAATTACATAATAACTGTTATTGGATGCAATCCAGAGGATTTGGGACTAAGATGAAATTTTACGTTCGTGTAAATCATTTATACATTTTATTATTCCTAATTTACAACATCATAATATTGTTTATGGTAGAGTTTGGTCGATTTGATAGTGACGTTGACATAATGGTCACAGATCATAAAATGTTATTAGGCCTTGTCGTCAATGTCTATTCTGTATATGTGATGTCTTATTATAGATATATTAGTTCTTCTAAATGTAGTCGTGGTGTCCGTGTGATCACACACGGGAGATTTCAGAGTTCGATCCACACAGGGTGAAGTTTATTATTTTCATTTATTTCCCCAGTCTGACAGACAATGCGCGGCGTCGAGATCCGCTACTTAACATACAAAAAATGGAGAACTAATTGTCTTAACACTAGGTTCCATAATTTAGATATAAAAAGGACAGACAAGATTAAAATGTGTCAAGTACATTAATACGTAGACAACGAGAAAGTGTTAAGACACTGTTTCCAAAAAAAATCGAGACAGCGTATTGAGTTGAAGAACTCAACGCCGCGCTAAAAGGTTTTGATTAATAAACTAAATAGTTAATATTTTATATATTTATATATATAAATGAATATATCACAAAGCTGGTATAATTAAAACATCCTAGCTTGTAACTAGAGTACACAGATGTACAAAATTGGCGTTCCTAATGGCTCGAGGCGGGCTTCGCAAGTTTGGGACACAAAGTTAATGGACTAACGACTAACTTATTTGATGCCTAATACATTTTATGTATGAAAAAGCTTTTTAACTTAACGCTGCCATTTCGTATTAAAAAAAGAAAGTTTAAATACAACATTTACATTAAAATGACGTTATAAACGTTATACTTTCGTTTTCGTTTCTCTTTCAATTGTAAGTAAGTAAAAAATATAAGCTTTAATTGATCTAGTAAGCAATTTGATCGATAGATGTATATATGTTTTTTTTATATATTTAGTTTGAAGATAAATTTAGTTAGAGAAAGTTATTTAGTAGTTAAAATGAACAGCCAATCATTGTAATCAGTTTTATATTAATCAACAACATCGTGATCCGTTTACATTTCGTAATTAAATTTAATAATAAAATATTTTATTAGCGTCTTATAAATCAAAGCGTTCATTATAATGATTAAATTAATTGGTTCTTATATATATTTTTTTCTAATTTTATCTCTATTAAATAGAGACCGTCTTGGCACAGCGGCACAGCGCGTATATTAATCTCGATGGTCATGGATTCCATGGTCGTGGGTTCTCGTTCTGGTAACAAAACAAAACTCAGTGTTCAGTTCCGTCATACAACACGTCTTGAATACATCTCGAAAATTGAACGGAAAGTGGGGAACGGAGTTCCTTGATACTAGGTTCCTTTTGCCTAACCCGCTATATACGGAATACAATATTAAGTTAAAAAAAAATAAAGAACCTTACACAATAAAACAAATGGTCATAAAAAGCCTTTCAAATTGATAAAATAATTGATTTGTTTCTACAATAAAACACATTTTTTTTCTAAAACCTATACAAATAAAAAAACAATAGTAACAACTTAATTAGTATACCACATGAAGCAACCGAAGCCCCCGTACTAACACCAGTAGAGCCTAAATGAGTAAACAATCAGCTTGAATGTCGCATTACAGAGGCGCGTTCGGTTCCCTTTGTACCCTCGTCAGGCCCTAGATAGTGGGATGTGTCTTAATTCAGGCGAATTACATTCACTTCACTTTGAGCGGATCTCTCGATGGAAATAGGAAACGCTTTAGCTTTATTACTTTTGTTCATTATTGATTGTTCTATAAGTTTAATGGGTGGTACGAGTGTCGAAGTTTTATTTTTTATTTTCCGATTTAATCTCTTACTAGCTTCATTAAAATTACAGAATGTAATATTTGAAACATTAAATTCTTATAATGTAGCAAATTATAAGAATTTAATGTTTCAAATCTTTTCGAATTAACACAACAATCCTACATTTTAAGCGTTATTTTCCGAAAATTTGGACGGAATTATTGCAGAAACCATTGTTATTTTATTGCAAAGCTGGACACTGGAAGCTATAAAAGCTAAATAGTTTCTTAGTATAATGAAACTAAAACGTTAACTCGAGTTAACGCCAGTACTATGAGTTAGTCTCCAATACAAACAGTCTGGAACCTGATAATAAACATGAAGATCACGTTATCAGTGAGTATTCTTATTACCATTGATGACGTCAATATCAATCGAAACCATAAAATTAATCAACACACAAAGGTTTGTTGACTTTTCAGGAATATATGTATAACTAGTAGGTATAAAAGTAGAGGATACATTTTTCAATTACAGGGAGAACCTAATAATAAAACTGTCATGTCAATATTAGATATCCAGCCATTTTTTTTAGCGAAAAAGATGAGTTTGAATAATATGTCTGTTTTCGATTTTAATGCTTTGTGCACTTTTCTTCTGTTCTTTTTTCAAAAGAAAAAAACCACTGGAATTTCTTTAGAGGCAAGTGATGTGACACTTCGCCACCACACTTGAAGAACAATAAATATGAAACCTCCTGACTCTACAATAAAATAGAGTTAGTTTTCGTGCAATCAAATATCAAATCTTTAAAGGACTGGATAGTCGCATATGTTATTGATGAAAATACGTCAGCATAAAAAGTGAAACTTAATATTATAATATTCAAATCGTTTATTATTACGATAGTTCAAATATAAAGCGTTCATTTACATTTGTAACGAACCACGGCTCCATAGAACGTAATAAGCCGACGACCCCAAAATTTATACGATGTCATTGACTGTACAGTCAGCAACTCGGGTAAGTCTTATTATATAAGGTATAATGGTCAAAGTAGCCCAATAAACCAGATTGCCCACCGTACAGATACACATCGAAAACTGCAATGACGTAAATACACTGAACTCGAGTGCATCTAAAATTGCACGGGGCCCAAAAGCAAAGTTGTAAAAGTTAAACTGCAGCAGATATAGACAAATTTAATGGGTTCAAGTGTTATTTTAGAACTGAAACGTTCAAACGAGTAGGAAGTAGCCGAGCTCAAAAGTGGGAGCAAAAAATACAAAACAAGAGAATGTATGCTATAGCTATGTAAGTATATTAACATAATGTTTTTAAAGACATTGTATGTCCTAAATTTCTACATTGCTATTTAGAGTTAGTGACAAATATTAATATTTTCTATGTATTATATAGGGTGTAATTTAATCATATAATAACATATTTAGGCTCAATGTTTTCGAAGACTGCAGTAGCTTGTGGTCACTTTTCTTCGAATAATTCGACTACAAGAGTAAGCAGGAGTGACCAAAATTATTTCATAATATTCATAATAGGAAAAGCAGCGCGATTTGCTATAGTTACGTACGATCTCTTTGTATTCCACTGAAGCAAATAAACGTTGTCAGTACCTATTATTGGAAAATAATGAATTTCTTTTTCCTCGTGCTATACATCGTAAGTCCAGAAATACATTTCCAGAAAAATTATTTACACGCCATGGAAACTGTATGAACACGAAAATTATAGCAATATTGAAGTTCATTTACTTTGAAGTTTATTACCGACTTAATTGTTTCCGAAAATTGAAATTTATATTTTAACGAAATGAGTATCATAGTCAATTTTCATTTATAAGATATCGTTATAAATGAAATAACGATAATGTTTATGTGCACTTTCGTTATACTTTCTTCATATCATGTTTGAAGCTGTTGTGGCGTAGTGTGACAGCGTATGAACGTAAGAGTGACGGTTGTAGGTGCGATTCCACTCTGGGGAATAAATTGAGGTCATTTCCTTGCTCTACTTAAATACAAAGGCTATGAGTTCCACCTTAACACGCAAAATATCTACAACTTTAGCAGAAAGTGCAGAAGGAAATGGTCCTTTGCTCTAAGAGGAAATGAAATACTATATTTAAACATGTACTTTACTAGTTTGTAAAGAAGTCAAAAATAAATTGTGCTAACGGCCCAAAAGCTACGTTGTGGTTCTAATACTGCGAGAGAATATTTATGGACGCAGTGTCTCCGAAATAAGTTTTGGCTCATTAAGACGACAAAGAATTCTTGTTACAAGTTAAAATACAAATATGAAAATATCTTATTTGAATAGAAAGCTTCAGTGGACTATTTCTGATATCTAAAACATATTAACTAACATATATATAAATAATAATACGTAAATATACTATGATGAAGAATTACACATAACGAATTCAAAAGTAACAAAATAAGACGTTACGCTTCTAGAGCTAGTAATTTCGAAAAGTGAAGATTATACTACAAAATCTCTTCCTTAATTAAAACGTCAACTATGTCGATGGTCAAAGTTGTACATACCTATATAATAATATAAATATCTTACTACTACTAAGAAATTTAAATATAATTTTAAATAAATATTTAATTTCCTCGACTAGGGATCGACCTCACAACCAGTCGCGTTTACAATCACACTTTGCGGCTCATATGGTAGAATGTTTTTACTAAAATAAAAATATATATATATATACATCCAAATGGCATAAGAGGAAAGGCGTTTAACTGCTAACATTACCTCGGTAAACCTCACATCGTTTTGTGATTTTTTTTGGAAGGGTTTAAACAATAGCGTTCGAAAAGTTGTTTTATTACGGCCTTGAAGTTTCATCTTATTAAAGAAAGGGGACTTTGTACGAGAAGGGGAACATAAATAGGCTGAAACTTAGTTTTATTTGAATGCTCAGCATTTTACGAAGGGTTTTGTGAGTCACTGAGACACTTGTAACCAAGTATTTCTTGTTTACACGATTAAAAAACATAAAACATATATAGTTATGATATTCATATATACATTAATTAATTATAGCATTCCACATATAATATAAGTTGTGCATTATTATTACAAATGAGATATATAACAAATGAATAAAATATACAAACCTGGTGTCTGTAATCGTTTTACATTAAAAAAAAAATATTTAGTTCAAGGCCTGCCTTAGGAAGCTCTGGAATACATGCATATGTTTAAAATCCTTTTTTTTATACGACCATAACCATAAAACTGACCTAATATCTAGGCGACGTAACAAAAACAAAAGACCGATCTGTCAAGGCTAAGATTACGATTACGAATGACTCAATTTGACACAATTTGCGGGTCGACGCCCCAAAAGTTTTGCGTGTGACACAAATATTATACCCACATTTACCTAAATTTCAGTGTACACGTCCCGGTCCCGGTAGGTAACGAGGTAAGATTTACCTGTAATTACTTTTAGACGGGGTTCCCCGAAGCTTGTTACATGTGTCTTAAACACGGAGGCGTGACTACGTGTTAAGTGGAAGATACACGCATCGTCTTCCTGAAATCCGCCCTCTCCCGTTTCCCCGACCTATAAATATGACGCTGAAACGTACTTGTTTCAGTCGCAAAGCAAAGCTTGCAGAGAGAAGAGCGTGCCAAAATACAATATTCCCGAGTGACAACGTGATTCCTATCGCGTACTACTATCCTATTTCGTAATCTGGCGTTATATCAATTTTATAATCCTAACTGACAGTGCTTTTTAGTTTGTTTGTGAGGGAACTGAGTGCTATCAATATGTTGGACAAGTCCACTTTGGGCGGTAGTTGGGAGAGCGTGGTAAGTTCAAGACTTTATCTTAAGCCATATCTTAAATCTTAAACATTTAAAATTCAACCGGTAACTAACAAACAATTTACACATTACATATAAAAAGACAAAAAACCACAACGAGTAAAATGTATGAAACTTAACCACATTTTTATAAAATAATAAAAGCCGTATACAGAATTAAAAAAATATATAATTATCGTGAGAAATATCCATGTTTGTCTCGCATGCCCACTGTATATTTCGATTACGGAATCAGTTGGTCAGAGTTACGCAAAGTGCACGGCCATAAATGTAAACCTTTAAAAGGCAGACTTGTCTATGCCAGCTGTCATTGAACCGAACTCCGTGCGTGCCTGTTTGAATATGGAATTAAGCTTTATGTGGTAAAGTTCTTGACATTGCGCTTGCGCCGGTTTCACGGTTACTTTCAGATTTTAATCAACAAACTGTTGCGTGATTGCGCCATTACATTTTTTTTATATTAGTTTAGAAGTTTCGAACTGATTTTTATGTGTTTAATGTAGTTAATTATTTATTTGGCGGTGTATAAATAATTCTTGAAGTAACTTTCGAACTTTTTTATCGAAGTTAAAAAGTGACAAACAAGAACAACAAAAAATGTCTTATAAATACATACATTTATTTATTTGGAATAAATTTAAACATTATCGATTCCAATATTTCTGTTTAGAAAGCGTAGTTGACATTCACTGTCAAAATTGTCGATTGTAAAATTATCGTGTTTTTGCGATCGAAGTTTGGTAGTTGTAAATTTTTACTTTCACTTCTAAAATTATAGCTGACATAACGCAAAGAGAAATTTTATAAAGTACCTAATGTATGTAGTTCTAGTATTATTTAAAAATGTCATTATATATTTCATCACGTCATCTAAAATAATGGAACCGTAAACGCGACAGGTTGTGGGTTTGGTTCCCACTCAAGGAAATGAAATATATAATAATTTATTTTTCCCGCTCTGAGAACAAAAAATCCCGGCGTTGAGTTTCGCCGCTTAATGCCTCCATAATTCGGTGGAAAATGGTGAACGGAAGTGCCTAAAGGGCAACGTAGTTCTAACTGTAAATTACTAGGTCCCTTTGCCTACACTGCTATGTGCGAAATACAGCGTGAAACATAAAAAAAATCTAAAACTATTTTAAAATTAACTACATTAAATATACCTTATAACTTTATTTATTAATGAGCAAATACATATTTGTAGGTTAAGTACAAATTCTATTGAAGCAATATACAGAAAAAATACTTTTTTACTGTATGTTAAAAAAAATATTTTGTTATTAACGAAAGAACAAAGTCAAGTACCTATCTAGCCTGAAATTTGTCGCAGCTCGTTATTCCGGTTTTTGATTTGGAAAGTGGAGAGTGGAACGAGAACAGATACGAGTGACAATATAAAAATGTACCACGATAGTGATGGTTGCATCATATTAGCTGCAAACTCGATTAGCTTAATTTTTATATCGATAACAATACAATAAATTAATCGAACAAATTAATAATTGCTTATAAAAAATCAATAATAACTTCCAAAAGAACTTTAACGTTTATACAAATACATATAAGAAAAAAAAAAGGATTAGTCATAGAAAACTTACATTTTGTGCGTAAACTGTGTGTGGGCTCAGTAGTTAGTCAGTAAGTCAGTCAGTTTACTCATACACTATTTTAAGTGTCGCACAAAATTTAATATCGGTTATTAACCTTCGCGATTATGCATACGGGCGTCTAATAATAGCATCTGTACTTGATATTACTAGAATAGAATAATCAATATATTAAATGCGGCGCTGGCATCCGAGCCCATTGATGTAAGACGCAGAATTACGTTTAAAACCGCCTTGAAATTGGATCATATGTATAATGAAAATTATTTATAATTTTATATGTTAATATGAATCTCACGTGATGTACTATCGTTGTAGATCAAAAGGTGATTGAAACTGGCTATAAGAACCAAAAGAGTATAATTTAAAATAGATACATGTACTAGTGCCTATTTTTCTTATTTTCTTTTTTATTTTATTTTTTTATTTTTTAGGTATGTCTTATCTCGTACACGTAACTTATTTAGAAGAAAAAAGATTGTCAAATGTTACTAAATATTGTGATTTAAAGCTAAAATATCGTGGTTTGTAAATAATTTAACAAGTCGCCGTTCACACTTCAGCTCTAATCAGACACACTCTAAATCCCAAACGGCCTTAATCATATGTTAACCGTTAATCTTATTATAAGAGAAATATCTGAATAAAAACCGTATATACCTACTTGTAGCTGTAAACCGAGGAAAACGTTACGGGCCGATGTTTTTGTGAGTTCGCACATGATAAGTAACGGTAGAGTAAAGTCATGCTAAAGTGGGCTCGCTTGGCCGAAAACAACTTGACGAATAAGTGAGAATCGAGTTTTTTGTTGCTACACCAACGTTACGTGCAGAATATCGATATTAATGATGTGTCCACTCGACCATACACGAGACACTGACCGACTCATACATAAATGGTCAGATGCTGACATCCTTCTTGTATGATAATGTTTAACAAGTCGACAAAAAGTCCATAACATATTTATAAATATTTCATGAAACAATACCCGTTCTTATTTCATACCAGCGGACAATATTAGATCATTTAAAATAACTCATGTTAAATATATCGTAACATTTAGTATCACCTTCGGTCTATTCAGTTTTAATGACATCCAAAAATAGCACGCGCTCTACTCACTGTACAAGAAACGTTATACGCGTTCGTTCGAAATGGGACACGAAGGATAGTGCGAAGATGTAATTCGCCGACTGCGCTCAAACCGGGTCATTACCTGAAAAAAAAAGAGAAGAAATTTTATTACTTTACGTAATCACAACATCCGTCTGCAGCAGTTTTATATAATTATACCTTAAAATATAATTAGGCCGAGACTTAACTAACACCAATAATAGATCTACGAATTTTAATGTGACCCATTTCTCTGCGACCTGAATTCGCGACAGTGCAACGTTACATGGAACCATTAAAAAAACGTTACAAAACGCGATCTGTCAAAACACGTCGGTGTAGCATTTGTCGCGGAGTGAATGACAGACGTTGAGTTATGTTGGTGTTTGCTAGCAGCAAGGTGCATCAATTTATAGAAAAAATGGGCTGAGCTCACTTTTGAATAAGTCTAACCTAGTTACAGAAGTGTTCGCGTATTTAAAAAAATTAAATAGCAGCAGAAATAGAATACTTAGTTATAAAAAGCAACCTTAAACTATTTACGATTCAAACATTAAGTTATTTTTATTTCTGGCTCATACGCGAACGAATTCAAGGGCTGATTACCTGCCAGACAGTATTTGAACTTATTTTCTTTCCAAACTGGATTTATTTCTAATTTTAGCTTATCTATTTAAGTTTTTTTTTATATTGTCAAAAGAAAACATTTCCAAACAACACCGATCTAAATGGTGCATAAATTAAAACATAAAACTGTTAACGTTTGGAAATTACGAAAGGTTTAAATGCGATCAGTTTTAAACAATCAAAAAGCTTTGTAAATTAGAGATAAGCGACATAATTTGAAGGACATCATAAATAACAACGAATTGCTCAATCTTTGCCGACGTATGATGGTTATTTTTGTTCGTGCCCATGCCTTCAACCGTAACTTGTAGTTCACAAGAAGACCAGTTAAATTTAAAACAATTTTCAGTATTTATTGAAAGCGATCATTCTTTTATTTATTGTAAACTTCCTTGACAGTTCACTGTCGAATGTTACGTTTTCGGTTCACAATATTTGGCAGTAGTTCCAGCGTCACGGAGCATATGGCCCGACGGACAGGTGGAATCTAACATGTGGGCACCAGACGAAGGGCTCGAATGACGAAACAGATAGAGACAGACGACAGAATCTAATATAACAGAAAGGGACGGCAGCGCGGCCCTAATCATATCATCACATCACGTAGTCACGCACAAAATTAAATATACTAATACTTAGAATAAATAATCTTTTGATCAAGCCCAAAGATCTGTCTCATAAACCATTACGAGACAGCGTCTTGACGTTTCAATTTATTTTGTTTCATATCGATATTTTCTTATCTTTACAGATCTCACGAGATGACTACGAGATAGATTACAGTCCGAGTCCTAGAGGATCTCCCTTGAAGGACACGTCCAATATTCAGAAGGACGATCAACCGTATCTAATTAGCAGACACAATCCAAACAAAACATTTCGCCGTGAATCTGTCATCGCTTCTTGGAAGAGTTTGAAAAAAGAAAGAGAACAGGCATTGGGTAAACGTATAATTTACGTCGACGCGGACAGTTACGAAGATTACTATGGAAGAAATCAAGTTAAGCGTTGTAAAAGCGAAAGAACTGCTAATGCCCCTCGCGTTCTAAAGAAAGTAAAACGTACCTATTCAGTTCTATACAGGTACGACCCAAACGAGGAAAAAGTTGTGAAAGAATACAAATATCAACCGGTTAACGAGCCTGAATCTCCAACTATGTCTAACCTACAAAAATCTTACTCTGAACCCTTCTTGAGAGCAGAGAGGACACCCAAAAAGAAAGCGAAGAGATCTATCACAACCTTCCTGAATATCAAGTCAAAGTTCCTCAACATATTCTCATCTAAAAGTTAAAATTATGGATAATAAATTATGGACATTAATTATAGATATTTATAATGTTAGTTGCTCAATCGAATGCATTTTTTAGATTAAGACGCAATTGCTTTCGAAGGAAGTGAAATTTTTAACGGCTTAAAATTTCGATTTCGTAATATTGCCAAAACTGTCACATAATTGGGGTATAATATAATTTATATATCATACTATAGTGTAAGAGAAAGCGTATAAAAACAGGTTTAATTTAAATATATTTAAATTCGTATTGTCCTCTGTGAGATAAAAATAATTAACTTAAAAACAATATTTTAATGAACAACTTTAATGCATTATTTCGCTTTCATTATAAGAATTTTATTGTAAAATATTTCAATACTTTTCTGTATACTTCCTTCGATTGATATAATTGCAAAAATTTTAAATATAGTTCAATAGTCATAGGTGTTTTGAAATAATTCTTAAATAGAATATAGTTAGTTATGTATAAGATGATAATTTTGTGATATTTCTGTGTGTCGTGATATATTTATGTAACAAAATAATATTTGAAGGATATACTTTGATGGCGAGAGTCAAGTCACAGCTAAAACATGTAAAATTTATATTTAATTTCAATAAAGTTGTACCTTGAATATTATCACCACTTAAGCAATTATACTAGGATACAATTATACGAAGAGATAACAGTTAATATATTATATTACCTATTACGTGCATAATGTACACAGTTTTATTAGCAGATTAATAGAAATATTATTGGTAAGATATTTTGTCTTGGGGAATGGAGTGTCTTAACACTAGGTTCCCTCTGCCTACCCTGCTATATGCGGGATACAGCGTGAAGCTGATTATTATTAAGATATTTTTGTACTTAGTTGATTTAGACTAAGTAAGCAATAATATATGTATGTAAAAAAAAGGAAAAGAGTAATTTGTCACAATTTTATTTCCTAATATTAATAAGATTTGTAAAAATTATAAGTTATTTGTGTTGTTAACATATCTGATGTAATTCTTTATATTTATCAAGTTAATAAATATACATGAAGTTACATATAAATTATGTTTCGAACATTCATTCCGGCTTATAATAATAAGTTTAAAAATAATATAATTGAAGTATATGAGTTCACTGGTTTACTAAGTTACATATTATTCTGGTTAAATTATAGACTATGTATATGTAATTGGATAAAAACTAAACAGAAAATTTGTAATTAAATAATCTTTAAATGTAACCAAATAAATACTTTGAAACAATAAAATTATGTTTTATTTCTTTATTGTTTGTACCTACTATAATATTTTAAAATTAAAAATAGATTTAAAAATTTTAACTACTTTAGTATTTTAAAACTATAAAAAGTATCAAAATTTAAGTTAGAGATTAAAAAGAATACAAAAAACAGATTATGAATTACTAAAGCTAACTACTAAAATTAGGACATGTGAAAGTAAAATTGTGTAAACATTTTACATTATTATCGATATATTATTATCGAAAATTAAGTGACATTCATCATCAAATTTCCGACTCATACCTAAAAATATTACTTTAATATTTAGAAGAATATTTTCTCATTCTTTATAAAGATAAAAAATATGAAGAAAAATTATTAACATGTTTTTAAGAGTAGCCAGACTTATTTTCAAGAAACTCCATTCTTCGTTCTCCGACATAATCTAACACCGCGTTTCGAACTTATAGTAAAACGCTGTCCTTTGTCAATACAGCAACGAGTAAACAACCTACCAATACCAATAAATATATTTTGTTTATTATTTAATATCTAAATTATACAGCGCATATATTGCGTATTATATTGCGTAGCCCGCAATACAATATGTTTACTTTTGTATTTAATAATTTAAGTGTTTATTTAGCATACAATTCCAAAATTGACATTTACTAACGATAGAACTAACAAACATAGAATCCGAATGGAGAAGAAAATGAAAAAATATATATATACTGTAAAATTTTTATTGTCAAATACTCATTATAATATGTATTTATTTTATTTATTTACTTTAATTTATATATCCATTTCTTCGCTCTGGTGTCGAGGCAAGGCGGCGGCGTTGAGTTTCGCTACTCAGCACGCAATGCCTCGAGGATTCGGCGAAAAGTGGGGATGGGAGTGTCTTAGGATTACGTTCCTTCTGCTTACCCTACTGTATGCGAGATACAGCGTGAAGCTGATTTATTTATTACAATATTTATTTTAATATAACGTAGCGGGTCTCAATGCCGCCACAAATCATTTCAACCACTCATTAAATATGTACTAATTAAAAACAAACACTGAAATTTAGTGATATTTACGCATGTAGTATAACAGAATAACAGTTTCATCCGAATTGTTTATTTAGAAATTCTTCCTCTAAATTACGTTGATTCTCGCCATACTGGCTGAGCTTTTAATTTTAGACATTTAACTAAATATGTAAACTTCTACTCCTTTCTGCACTTTCCGTTTCAATTTGACGCATTAAGTGTTGAGTGGTAAAAGAAACGTCGTACCTTGCCATGCTTGGGTGGGTAAATGGTAATAACAAACACAATGTAGTGGGAACTGAATTCACAATTGTCATGTTACAGCCAGACCCATTGCGCCGCGGGGATGTTTACATACAAACATGCTTTTCCTATTAAATTTTTAAATGCAATTTTTCTCACCTTTTAAGGCTATTATTTTTAGGATTTAACCACAAATCTATGAGAGACAGTCGGACATCTTCTTCATCTGATCTTATAGGGGTCCCTAATCCTTAAAAGGTACGGAACCCTAAAAAGAAGAAAACCAAACTAAATAAATGGTAGAACATTGAATAATAATACTACTGCTCGATTTAATGTACTAACATCTAAACAAAAAACACATGTTCCAAATTGCATGTATCACGTACAAGCTGTAAAGGGTCTATAGGTGCATGCGTCCGCCGTGCCTGGCGCCGCTGTGGGAAAGACACGCTTCACGGTCAAGGGAAATACATTATTCACCTTGCCTACAATAGGTTAACAATAATGGCTCGTATAATATACATTAATAACATCACACATCACCCACATTACCATTAATAAGGTAATGTGGGTGATGTTTAATTTTTATAATCAAAATGAAGGAGTGAATTTAAACACAAAAAATTGAGTTGTAATTTCTTACCCAGTCGTGGCGCAGGAGCACTAAGTGTGACTATAAAACCGACTGGTTGTGGGTTTGATCCCCACTATCGAGGAAATGAAATATTTACTTAAATTGATATTTCCATTTTTTCGCTCTGGTGTCGAAGCAAAGCGCGGGGTTGAGTTCTGCTACTCAACACGCAATGCTTCCAGAATTCGGCAGAAAGTGAGGAACAGAGTATCTTAACACTAGATTCCCTCTGCCTACCCAGCTGTGTGCGGGATACAGCGTGAAGCTGATATAAATATATATATCATATATACAGTATATATCATATAATATTATATAAAACAAAAAAATATCCATTAATAACATACTTATATGAATACATCATCTAAAGTTCACAAGGGTTTTTATATAAATTAACCAGTACAGTACGCTAGAGCGTTAGCGTTTATCATAATGTCACTGGGTAAATGTTCCCTTTATAACCACAATATATTCAAACGGCGTTTAGAACCCATCAAGAAGGTCACGAACTGAATCCTTGAACTCAGCTTTAACTAATCTATCAATCACGGTCGGGCTGGAGCTAACGGTTCCTTAAACGTCGACTATTTACTTAAGTGGGGATATTATTTTCTTAAATTTAACTTAATTTAATACTAATTTATAACTAAAATAGAAACAGCTGTGATAGAAAATAAAACAATAAAATTGTCTTGTTCCTACGGTCTAATAGACATAAGCTTTACTAAAAACTATAAACCGAAAGCATCTTCAAAAGAACGATTCTTTTTATTTTTACTGCAACTACTAACCGCTCTCTATATTTTGACTTATATTGACCTTTTAAAATTATTCATTATATCATTGTTTTTATATATACAAACTCTACATCGGTACTATTATATTATTATAACCTTAGATTTAACCTCGTAAATAATAAGAAATCATTCTTAGAAGCGTCTTTCCGTGAGCATAATATACATAATTGTATATTGACTTGCCTCGATAAAAAAATCACTTTATTCGAAGGTTAGAATGAATTAGATCAGCAGTTCTACATAGGTGGTGTTTTATTTGACCTGGTATTGCTACGTTGCATTAGGGTGCAAGGTCGGATGAGACTCTTGAACTTAGGCCCGTGACGCGAAACAAATTCTGATGATGATGTAACTTTGACTTATTGATTCTAAGTGTTAAGAATCTTATTCTTTAAAATAAACAACAACTGGTTGATCTAATCTCTGTAAAAAAAATAAAAAAAATGTATCTAAATCACCTGATTAATTAAAGTTATTAAAAAAAACTTGGCGAAAAATAAAAAAAAGTTCATTTTACGTATATGCTTATTAAATTTTAAATTAATCTTTTTCTAGATAATTATAATAAAATTTAATTAAAAATTTAAAAAAACATCTTCACGCTGTATCCTACACAGCAGGGCAGGCAAAGGGCCTAGTGTTAAAACACTCCGTTCCCCACTTTCTGCGGAATTCTGGAGGCATAACGCCGTGCAAAAAGTTCGCTCTGGTATCGAGGCTTTTTGTCTAAGAAATGGAAATATAAATTTAAATAAATATTTCATTTCTTCAATCGAACCTACAACCAGCTGTACTCGCAAGGCCTCTTAATAAAATTAATTTCTGCCTTTTGGTTAATCTAGTTACCGCATTATAAAGGCGTCTTGAGTATATTTAACGATTATCTTTGACTTGTAATTGAGATCTTAACGTGACCTCTGAAGCACGGAGGACGTTATCTGTAAGCTCATCAACTTCTGATCGAAACAGCTAAAAGCTTTATATAATATTTGCTACTTAAGTTAAAACATTTTAGTTATCAAAATTGCCCAATTCCATCCGAAAACATAGATATTTGATGCAGTTTATGAGTAAATAATATCATAAAATAGAGTACATATGGTTTTATAAATCAGGCAATCACTAATACAGAGGAAAGTAACAAAGCAGAGATTTTTTTTTACAGAAATCTGCTATCTAAACTATCACATAAAATAAATGTTTTAAAATAAATAACATACTTCCTGTTAAAATTAAATTATTTACATGAACATTTCTACTGACAGGTGACGACCGTATGAATGAAAGAAATCTTCAAAACAATAATTGTAGTCTCTGGTATTTTACACTACGCGTGTAAATCAAACAATCGATTCGCGCTAAGTTTAATTTTAGCGAGATTTCGCGTTTTTTCAATATATATTCCAGGGCAAGGTCTCAATATTCAATGTAAAACAAAATTGCAAAAAAATATCCGTATTGCTTATCGACGCTCGATCAAGAGCGTGTTTGTTTGGCCTTCTATACGGACAGAGCTCTTAAAAACCAATACTATATCGCCTAGTAATCTTTATATCTACGGCCAAGCTTTAGTTTATGTGAGCAATTTATACGCCTGCATGTTTAGATGTATGCTATCGATGCAGCCGGTACGGCGCAAATGTAGCGCAATGCATAGTAACGTATCTATAACAATATCTTTTGTAGGATAAAGGTTACAGATATATATGTTAAAATCATAACTATTTTTTTTCAGCTTCACGCTTTATAACTGATTGTGTATATTTTGGTCTAACTACCTATAAGGCAACATCCGAGATGGCATTTGAACTAGAACAGTAAAATAAGTTTATTTGCTTAAATATATAGCATAGCAATTTCAATATTAACAAACAATTTAGACATAAATAAAATAAATATTATATTCTTTAACTTATATTTAAAAAATATCTACATTTATTATTAACAGACAAAAACAATAAACGCTTCAATTACAATATAGAGCAAAATAACAAAACGCACAATGCCATCTAGCGAAAACAGGGTGAACTTGCCAAAATAAATAAAATTTAATACCAATGACGTGCTAAAATATATATTTAATTGTATACATTACAGCTCTTCTCATATGTTTTTCAGCAAAACTAGGTCATTTAGATTTCATAATAATATTACATGAATATGATCCAAATGTTTCGCAACACGTTGCCATCTAGCGGTAGTTCAAGGTATCACGTACTGCGGGATCAATGGGAGCGATCCAGAATTAACGCGATATTTTCGAACTGAGCGCTCAGAAATAGTATCGTGTCGATAAAAGCTACAGTTATTTTAGAGACTAGAGGTTAGTTTTAGTTGATTTAGCTTAGAACTAGTTAGAATTCTAAATATCATACAGTCAGCATCTAAAATTAGAATAAAATTATATTTCAACGACAGCTAATATTACATATTTGTTAATATTTGTGCAGCTATTTTAAATATCTAATAGGCAATTTAGAGTCGTTTTTTTTTTATTTTATTATCTTTCAATCAAATCTTTGGAATAAATTAGAGACCAATAAAATCAACATTTAAGCCATCGAAGCTATTTTATAGCCTTATACGATCACAGGCCACAGCACACGGTACAGATTATAAAGCTCGCATCGATTGGTATCACAGATAAAAAATTATGAAATCGTAAAATTGAAAGCCGTGATACATTGTTAGAAGTAATTACTTGCTTGATTAGTATAACAAAAAAGGTCATTGGATGGCCTCGTCCTGCCTTTCTGTAGATAATTGTTGTTGTTGAACATAAATATCTAAGGAAATAAAAAAGGATAAAAATAATGGGCTCGTTTACAGCACAATGCCCTTCTATAATATAATTAAATATAATATACATTTATCGAAGTCTAATAACTAAAACTAGCGTCGGAAATATATTTAATATTTTTTTAATGAAGAACTCACTACCGCAGAATATCGGTAATCATGAAACTTTAGAGAAAAACAAGACAGGAGAAAGATAAGAGTTTTTCAATCATAATTAATATCTTTATAATATAAAAAAATAAACAAAAATACTTATTTTTTTGATAAAATACTATGGCGCTAACGTTATTAAGCATAATAATTCACTATAAATAGAGTGAGCTTTGTGATACAAAAGAAAATAACAATAACTCTATACTGAATGTCAAGCCATAATTTGATTTCGACCATTCAGATTCTATAATTAACTATAATCGTCGTTATTGATCTATTAACAACATGTTGTATCTTTGAGGTCTAAAATTCAATAAATTTGCATGAGAATATGGCGTCTTGTGTCATGGTTTGCTCAAATCGTATATCTAATTTCGAATGTCTTTTTTACAGAAAACAAATGTTTAATAAGTTCTTTGATTTTCACGATTATTACACATTTTAAATTAAACTATTTTAACCGGATTAATCGCGTATATTTTGACTGTTAACGTGACAGGTTGAGGATTCGAATCCCACTCAAGGAAATGAAATATTTAATATTTTCATTTCATCGCTCTGGTGTCGAGGCAAAGAGCGGTGTTGAGATCCGCCACTAAACACGCAATGCCTCTAGAATTTGACGGAAAATGCGGAATGGAGACGCTAAAAAAATATATATATTCAATTTAGGACTACATCATTATCTTAAAATCAAGTAAACATGTATAATATATCAAATAACATCAATAATTAGCCCTCCTTATACTGATTGAGTAATATTGCAACTGAAAATAGCTTCCTTTAAATCCAGTGCAATAAGCAATTACTTTGTCAAAAACTTTGATAGCGACGTCTGGCGTCTTGGTAACCAAAACTACTTTTTGGCACTATCAAGACTAGTATTATGAGGGTACTACCACTTGATATCAAAGAACTTATTAAAAGTTTTCCCATTAAAAATATTGTAATAGAGAGATTTTGCAGACCACATATTAGTAATAATAAAAATTTGAAATTCAACGACGTCTCTTAGTATATAATAATATTTCGAGGTTTTAAAAGATTTACTTAAACCTTAAGCTTCCTTTGATAAGTTTAGTAAAAGCTCACGACATCATACGTTTCGATTACGACAAAAAAATGTATAATTTAAGTCATTTCTAATATATAATTTAAGTCATTTCACAAAGTACAACACACTTACTGCACTGGTCGAATTATAATGCACCTATTAAATTACCTGTAAATCAAAATAAGAAAATATTAGACACACGTAACACTATAAATACAACAACATAAAATAAAATACACGAATACTTGAAATATAAAAACTAAATTTGAATCTACAACTACCGGTTGAATTATTCACTTTAATATAATACACAGTTAGTAAACTATAGCTATAATAACCATTACATTAAACGTATTCTTTTCTTTACAAAACCGGTAGCGATCAATAAATATTTCTTCATTCTTCTTCAACATATTAAATATGATTATTTTATTGTGTAGCCATCGACGTAACTGATACAAACGTTATTAAGGTCCATAAAGAATATACTTTATTGACATTTGATATATTAAAATAAAATCTTAATAATTACACCGACTCAATTTAAATATTACAATATTAAAATAAGCTTAATTTTTATAGTATAGGTATAATTTCTTATAATATTCGTTATTTAATAAGAAATTACACTGACTTTAAGTCCGAATTTATTACTATAAAAAGTATAATATTTTTAAAGTAATTACTTTAGTTAAAAATATTATTTAATATTATTATAAAAAAAAACTTTTCGTAGATCTATCTATCTGACTATCAAATTTGTAAGAGAATGGTAATAGAATACCAAGTCTAAATAGCGGAACTAACTATTTCTAAAACCCTTCTTCCTACCTAAGAAAATACAAGAAATGCGTAAAGATATTACGAAATATGCCGAATCAATATTTCTAACACAGTCGCGTGACTTTGACCATGGCCTTGCCAGTAGAATAGAATAGAAGTATAATTTATAGTGGCAATAAATAGTATAGTTACAATTACTTATATAACAGGGCCTGGATAGGACGTCAAGTGTCACCGACAAAGCTGAAGGTTAGATTGTAACACTTTATTATGACTGTATTTTCTTCAATTCTTTATAGCAGTATCAAGTCTATGAGGATTTTTTATAGTTCGACTTGTTCTAGAAAAGTAGATACTTTTTGTGAACAAAAGTTGATATATTGTCTGCATAAAATTATTAATTAATTATATTATAAGTCATTGTAGCAACAACAGCGATGGTTGTAGGCTCGAATCCCACTTCTAGGAAAGAGTTACTTTCATTTCCTCAAAACATAGCGCAGTGTTGAGTTCCGCCACTCAAAAGCAGAGAACGCGCTGTTTTGACGTTAGGTAAAGAACTTACCCAAATGCATTTTTATCTTGCAAGTAAAGCTAAAAAATATGAAACAAGCCATTAAACCATAAAAGTCACGGTTCTAAGCCCCTCATTATTATATTTTTCATATTTTTTTGTCGTGAAAAAATATATAATAAAATTATTAAAACAATCAAGATGACATAAATTATAATAAAAAGCATGAGAAAAAAATATGATAAAAAGGAGCGAGAAAGGTAAATATAAAAAAAATACGTTTAATTACGTCCACTTTTATATAATGTACATAATATGATATAATATAATATAAGAAAACTTTTCACAAGAATAGTTCAATGTAAACGAGACTTTTAATTAACGTTATGTTTGCTCTACCAAAAAGGTTTAATTTTGAGCACGAGCGTTGCGAAAATATTATTTTTATACCTTATAGCTAATAGCACTCACGTTATGGCAGGAAAATTTTTATATACATGTATATATAATTTTATAATAACAAAACTTTAGTAAAAACACTTTAGAGTTTCTAAGACAGCACACTAAAATTAGAAAGAATTTTATTTTTAGCATTTAATAAAAGTTTAGAGAGTAAATTCTGCAAAATCCGTGTAAAACCAATTTAATGCGCGATTAAATGTAAGTTCATACTGTAAGTTCGTGAAGTCTGGTCTAGACTACTAAATAACAAGTCTAGCAACATGTGATCAGTATTCCTTTGCCACTGTCCTGGCAGTCTGGATAGTGACTAATGTCTTTCTCCTCGGTCGATATTGCATTATAAATTATAATCTACCTTTTACGATCAGGAATGTTCCTTGTAGTTTAGAATGCATTTAACATTTGTCAAGTATTGAATAAGAGTTGAAGTTAGACATGTGTACGTCACGAATAAATAAAACTGTATTTTCCATCATAAATTGGAATTTGAATTTATTCATAGATATATTTTTTTTAAAGTCACTCAGAAGTGAGTACATTTTTTCTATATATGTATATACCTACTCTTCGAGGGTAAGTGTTCACCCTATTCAATTCTGCTTGATGCAATGAGCAGCCAATAAAACTGTTCATTTGTTATTATTACTGTTACTTCTTACTATTGCTTCTTGTAGATAAGTTATAAATATACACAAACTACCTAAAACTTAGATAAACTACCTACCTACTATTATGTTAAATTCGAAAATTAGTATTTAAAGGCAATAAAAACAACATATAAATATTTGTGTTCATTTTAGGTAACAAAATATTATGGAATTTAGAAAATGACCGGTACATTTTACAGAACGAATACTTCAAGTTAATAATGTTGAATATTTAGTCAAATTAGAGTACCTTGCATTTTCTAGAGCAAAATTCAACAGGTGCCGAAGCTTCCATCGAACAAGCAGATTAGGTATTATCATCACAAAGGGGTTGAAATTTTAGTGCGACCTATACAGTACTTGTAGGAAAACCAAATGCCTTTGAACGCAAATGTAACCCTCAGGACGAGGGTGCATTTGAACTGGCTATTCAAATCTATAGGTACATGCTACAACCACTACAAGTTCCCTGTAGCTATTGGTAAACCATTTTCCTTTTATCCTTTTAAGTCTAACTTGTTGCGTAGGGATTCAAAGCGTATAAAAAAGACCCTGCAGAGTTAGCGATTTCTACTCTATGGATTGCATACAGACATACATCGAATACATAATATACTATTAAAGTGCAATTTAGTCTCCTCCTCGTTGTATAATAGTTAATCTATTTAATCTATACTTATAATAAATCTGTAGAAAAGTCGTTTCTGTACATTGAAAATATTTAAGAAAAAATTAGCCAGGGTGTTAAAGGATAACTAACAGAATCCATTTCCAACATTTTTGGAATTTTTGTCTGTTTGTCTGTTTGTCTGTTTATGTGAACACGTATCACGTAAAAAGTACACAATAAATTTAAGCAACTTTTATACATAAAAATTACAAATAAATCAAGGTAGGTTTTAGTCTATATTTCATTGTAATCGCTTCACTCTATCAAAAGATATAAGTATTTAAGTTTTCAAGACGTTAATATTTGCGATAGTAAAAAACGACACAAGTAACGCTATCTATTGACTAATAGTAGGTACTAACGAATCTTGATAACGCAAAAAACGTTCTGTGGAGTTAAACACTAATTACGACGGGAGGAATATTAATCATTTTAATACTAAAGAATATTAAACATTTTAATACTAAAGATATAAGTATTTAAGTTTTCAAGAAGTTTATATTTGACATATTAAAAAATCGATACAAGAACGCTATCTATTGACCAATAGTAGGTACTAACGAATCTTGATAACGCAAAAAACGTTCTGTGGAGTTAAACACTAATTACGACGGGAGGAATATTAATCATTTTAATACTAAAGAATATTAATCATTTTAAATACTAAAGATATAAGTATTTAAGTTTTCAAGAAGTTTATATTTGACATATTAAATAATCGATACAAGAACGCTATCTATTGACCAATAGTAGGTACTAACGAATCTTGATACTCTCTTCCATACGCGTAACGCTATCACTAATTGTGATGGGATCTTAATAGATGGCGCTGTGCATAAAAGAAAATATAGTTTGGAAATAAAAGAAATATAGTTTGTTACCGCTACACTTTATCAAAAAATAATGTACTTAAAGTTTTAAAGATATTTATATTTGAAAAAAAAAAAGAAATTATTAAGAAATAAATTATTATATTGTTGAGTTATTATCTGCTTAACGTTAATTACGTCATGTAAGTGTAATCTATACTTATAATAAATTTAACATAACATTGTAATATTTTTCTAACAATGCTCGAATGGTTACAGTTCAATTGTAAATCCAAAAGAATGACTTTAGAAACGTCTTATTTATTTGACTGTTGATAAATTTACGTATTTTTAAAGTACAATTGTTCATAGTACTAACTACAAAGTAAACTAAATTGAATTGTTGGTGAAGATTACCTTCGTAACAGTCTAGCTTAATTCGTAATTATTTAACACAGTGATAAAGAATGACTTAATATTCAAAGAAATATTTTGAATAGGTTCTTCAGTCCGTTCGTTCGTTTATGTTATTAATATTTTTTTAAGAAACGTATAAAAAAATAACTTTTAGGAGCAAAAACGTGCTTTCTACGTATATTCTGTATATCAATTATATATTTAACTAATAATATATGTTACTAATTTAAAAACTGTACAGGAGCTAGATAAGTTATTTTGCAAATAATATCGTGAGTACTAATCCAAATCAATTAATTATTAGTTAAGGCTGTTTGTAATATCTATATTTCTTAAAAGAGTAATCATGTAATTCAAGCGGGCAAAGCCGCGAATAAATAATAAAATTATCGTTGTAAAATAAAATACAATTTGTCAAGAACGACGCACGCACATTTTTTTTTTTTTTATCAAAGGGAGACCGCCGCATACGCCTCATTCCGCCGCATACGCCAGCTGTAGGTTTTGGCGGCAAAGTTCAAAGTTCTAAAATCTAAAGGTTTTAGTAGTATTTTTGTAGTAGTATGTGTTTACGTTATTGGTATCAAAGGAGGTACGAAAATGCGACCTAAAGTTTTAATAAATTTGTCATTAAAAATCTTCATTGCGTTGCAAACATACATAATAGGTATATCAAAACACGAACATAATTCAGTGTGTTAATTAAATAATTTTGTGGTTTAAGCGGGCGAAGCCGCGAGCGGGTCGCTAGTTTTAAAATATTAACTAATTAGACACTGTGGCCTTTACATACATGTGACCCACAATCAAGTAACCAAAAAAGTAAGCAAACACTAAAATGTATACGAAAAAACCCATCAAACATATGTTCTATAATAAAAAAAATACAAACTCTCAGCCACTTGCCGTTTTTATTGCTACATGACCTTAAGCGAACGCGGAAAGCTTATCCTGCGAGAATTGTTGTGAAATGGCCACGCGGTTTATGACCAGTTAAGCGTTATAATCCTGTGATCGATACGCGTAGGTGGCGCCCTTCATTGGCATAATATTATCATTATCAATTCAGTAATAAACAAACCCGGCCGCACGTACAATGGCAACCCCGCAGAGGACAAGCTTATCCTTTTAGGGGAAGTGGACAGATAATTCTCCCATTGTCCGAATGCATGAGGATCACCCTCATTTATAGCGTCCTGTGATTTCCGGCACATATTTCAAACTGTGCACGCTTGTGATTTAGAGCCAAAACATGTATACATAATAACATAGATGCTAGTGTGAGTTGTGTAGTAAGTAAGTTTATCGTAATATTTATAAGATATAATGATATCAGTAAAGGCTCCTCATCCAAGTTACGCATGTTTATATGTATTGAGTACACTGTACTTGGCACTGTTCAACGGTTTGAGTCGTGGGAGGTTTACATAAAAATATAAAAGCAATAAGTCATTGTATCGTTCTCGGGACAATAAACAGAATCAATATGAAGAAGTGAGGCCCAGCGCGGTGGTAGGTGATCTAAAATTGCGTTCATAAATAATCCATAGTGCGCCGTCGCAGACAAAGCGTGGCTGTTATGGCAGCACGGCAGCACGGCTGGGTAGACAAAGAGGCAGACAGACAGACAAAGGCACGATGTGCGGTCCCTTGGATGTGTGCCAAGAGCATTTAGAACATGAACACGTCATCAAACGGGTACTTAGGAATCGTTGTTTCACTGACGCTCCTTTAACGATCCTTTAAATTCTTCGATTTTTCTAAATATCTTTTTTTATTAATAATATAATAAGCTCTACTAGTTAATAAAAACTTAGACATATAGAGAATTTATAAATATTGCATTATAATTACCTAGTTAATAGTCCACAGAAATACATCAATCTTAAATAAATTAATTGACGTAGGTATTTTTTAAAAGTATTATTCCACACATAGTTATACCTATCACGATAAGCAATTGACGTAGATTTAAAAGAAAAAAAATATGACGATACTTTATGAGCAACGGTAAATCTTAACTTATGTCTACATATTTTCGCTTACTGCACTTAATTAATCGGATGAGGCTAATTGCGTACGCCGGCAGTAGGCAGCAGTAATTGTGGGGTATGTATGGCATGTTGTGTTGACGCCTGGCCTAAATCTTGTGGCATTCAACAATTAAGACTAATAAGCGGACTTGACTAGCAAAACACATTCACAAAATATTAAGTTAGTAAAACACACTTTTTTTATTTGTCCTAGATAGAAATGGAAAAGATACCTTTTCCATTTTCCCTAAAAGCTCTCAGACTTATGTCATTTTTTATCTATGTGAAAATAAAAGTAAGTATTACTTATTAAATTTATAATATACGAAATTTTTTATGGCATATTTCTGTTATTAAAAACATATATATTTTCGTTGCACTAAAAATTGAAAATGAAATTTAAGATTTTTTAAAAATTCCACATCATATGTGGGCCACATGTAAAAAATAAACTCAGTAAGTTGTTACCATATCGTACAAGGTTACGATTCGGCTGTCCCGTGGGAAACAGCATCATATTCGGCGTGTTTCTGATATACTTTAATGGGACGGCTTCCCTATTCCAATTACTTACGGGGCGATGGAGGGGGCTTGTTACACATAAATTGCATTTTATACTAATTTAAGTGGCCGTTTAGTGTAAGTACTTACTGATTTTGTAAATTAAGTTCTCAATTTTCCTATATCTCATCTATGATAATTTTAACAACATATACAACGTAATATTTTTTTGGTAAATACTTAGCAAATATACTAATCATCATATCGATTTTGCTGCATTACACGACGTTATTACAGAGAATAAAATATCTAATTAGTTAGTATTCTTAACTTTTGAATTTCTTCATTTATTTACTTAGAAATACAAAAATACATATAGCCCAGATTCGAGTCTAATTTGGTGTAAAACCAAAGAGTATGGTATGTCAATTGTACATAATTATATGTATGCACATTTTTCATTTTACAACTTAATAATAACAAAATAAAGCAAATCACGGTCAGTCACGGGCAATCAAGCTCACGGTGTGGCAAAAGTGACGTGCAATAAAAAGGAGAGGTAAGACAAAAGCGTCTCACATAAGATATTGCCGGCGGAGCCTGCCAAAGTGCCAGCATGGCAGCGGATCGTCTGCCTGCCAAGCAATTACACTAAGGGCCGCTCCAGACGCGATGGATTTCCATTTCGCTTCTTTTGATATTTTGGTGAATTTTTAATATTTAAATGTAACTTCACTTTAATTTGGGAAAGACTAATTTATACTTATTTTAAATATAGTGTTAACAGTTTGATTCTTAAACCACCCCAAGAGATATTTTACCAGTTGCTATCTAAAGAACGCTTATTGTAAATCTGTAATGTGTACTGATTTCTAACAAGTGATAAAAGATAATTTTTACACATTTAAAATGAAAATTAGTTTCTTAATTTTAATAATATATTCTACCACAATATCATACATAATGATATCTTCGAAAGTTTCCATTAACTGCGACGCACTTATAAAGTAGATTGACTTCCTGTACTTCTGTGATTCACTCACAGACGAGCCACAGTAGGTACCTAAATGTAAAAGCGCAAGTGCAGCTCTCGACACGTGACGTGGTCACGCGTCCGGAAAACAAAGGGATATTATTATATCCGACGATAACACGCCGCATACATAACATGTGCGAGATGATTTTGAAATATTAGTTGACATTTATAAATATTTTTAAAGAACGAAGAGAGCAAGACTTGCCGTTGCGCTGTTTAAAACGCAATAATGTTATTAATTGAAATACTAAATCTTTAAAGTAAGTATATATTTTCTATTGTATATGAAGTACGATACAATAAAATTATGAATACATTCCGATTTCTTCCTTTTACCTTAATTGAGTATTGAACCCAGAACATAATCACTCTATAACACTTTCCAATGCACCACTCACATAATATATGAGACAATTTGTATATTTAACCGCATTTTATGCATAAACGGGTCTACCTAACATTAACATAATTTTAACATATTACGGAGAAAACATTACTGAACCAGTTTTTATTGGAAACCTTTTAATCAAACCTTTGGCTCAAGGTGTTTCCAGTTTGTGCGGATCAAGGTTAGTTCAAGGCGCTGGTGAAACTCGACCTTACCAGTAAAAGCATGTTGCTTTGCCATTTAAATAATTACGCATTTGCAATATTCAAATTGTTTGTCTCGCGTTCCCTTTTGTGGGGAACGGAGGGAATATGACGACTACTTGTTATTCGCGTAAGAGCAATGTAAAGGTGGTTTACGTATGTACAATGTTAAATAAGAGTATATAATTGCAGGATTTATTGTTTACTTTTACCCCAAGAAGAGATAAACCTAATTTAAAATAACTTAATATCTTTATCTAAATTCGGATCTTTTTCGTTCGATACAAATCTCTGAACACTAAGATAGAAAGCGTTTTGATATTTTTTTAAACACTAGCCGACATAAGATAAAACACAAAAATTAAAAATAACATAAAATAAAAAAGAAACATAATATCTTACGGCACTCATCGATTTTATTAAGAATCCGTGAAGCGTAAAATTGTACATCATTACTGCTTGTAATTTGACAGAGCTTCATAAATATTTTGGAGAAACATATTAAATAGCCTTTAGCTGGTTAACAATATTTAAATATTTATTTATTATCGGACTTAATAATTTATTATTACAAGACAACCGTTTAATATTATATTTTCAGACCATTCTCTAATTACACATATTTTAATGGAGTCACATTATCGAACTAGCTTTACCTGCAGTTTTGTTCCAAAAGGGAAATAACTAATACTAGTGTATAACACATGACACATTCTTAGTGACTAAGACAAGTCTGCCTACACTAGGATAACTACCCCTACCCCGTTCATGGAATGAAATAAAGCTTATAATCGTTCCTGAGTTTAGCGTTCAACCTAACAAATTGGTCAGTTTTATAACATGAACACCTATAAATAAATACAGATTTATAACTTAACATAGACCTGGCAATTAACTTCGTTTAAGCCCTTAAATTAGTCTTTCTTCTTTTCTGTTATGACATTTAGGAAAATATAAAAAATATATATTTTTAAGTATATACGATGGGCAAACTCCATATTATTAAGAACCTCCTGTAATAATACGTATTGTACGAATATCGGTCCTTGCATCCTTTAACAAAGAGAACCATGGCCGCTTCTAAGAACTCGTGAGCGCTTATTTGAACAAAGACAAAACATACAAAGTTAAATAAAATGAAAATAACATAATTATTATGTAAACATATGTAAAAATATATAAAGATATGTAAAAAAAACATATTCATCTTTGTTACTATAACAATAAAGGATATTTTCATATTCAGGTTAATTAGCAAACTGATTCGCTTTATGTTTCGCAGAAAGCTGTCAAGCTAAGTGTTGGTAAACAATATGACACAGATACAGTTAATAAATGTACAACAATATGTTATTGAGTGTTACTCATTATGACATAAGGAAGTTATTTTGTGGTTTGGGTTAGTATTGGTTTTAAGTCACGTTTGTATCTACGAGTACGTCCGGACCTACAGTCCTACATATTATATGTGATTGACGCAAATGAATATACATATATTGTTATGATTTATTGACATCAATATTTTAGTTTATGCTCAAATGGAATACCATATTTTTAAAAATATAAGTTTATGTTAAGTGAGTTAAATAAAAATATATCTTAATTCTAGAGCATTTTTTTCTTCAATTGATACGATTTTAACCAACATAAACATAAAGCACGTTGACTGAGTTTCCTAATTTATCAATTAACGATGGTAATCTCGACGACAAACGCAATTTTGATTAAGATTAACATCTAAGAGGTCAGATCAGATGCTGTGGCAATTTTCCTTTGTTGTCTCGTCGACAAATGCCTCTTACTATTGATATTTTTTATTCCTTTCTAATGGTCTTCTTATAGCCAATTTATATATGATTTATCTTTGGTGACCGATTTATTAAAATTTTGAAAGAAAAAATATCAAAAATACGTATATTTTATGAATATAGTATTTTATGAGGGTAAAAAGTCCTTATAATAACTAAGCAACCGATTCTTGATATTGGTTTTAGTTACATAAACAGGTATCAATTTACTTTACATGTTTCCGGTCATACAAAAACGGCATAAGCTTATGGTAAACTTTGTCTAACCAGACCGGAGAAATGTAAATATGTAAATTTTTAATATCTTCTTGTTTCTAAATGAAATTACGATAAAAATATATTTTCTGAAAAAATACATGTAACATTGAATTTTAACGTATTTTATAAATGAAAACTAATATTGTTATACACATAATATATAATATGAACAGGAAAATTTATTTACCATCACTGAAAGCTATTCCCAAGAGTAGTCGAGTTGGGAATGAATAAAATCGTATTTCTATAACCTTGCTTCAAGTAGACTATATTTGATCGGTACCAGCTTTGGACCTACGCGTGCGATTTATTGTTTGTCAATAAAATATGGGTAATTCTCATGAAATCTCGAATTTTGGTCAATACAAACTGTGTTATAATTTTGATATGAATTTGTATATATTTTTTATGGATTGAGTAGTATTGATGTTACTAAGTTTAAGTTATATAGTGGTCCCTAGAATAAACGTATTTTATGGGAATAACAAGGGCTAAAAAAAAACAAAAGTGAGGGAATGATGACTTAGGTGAGGGAATGACCGTTACAAGACATTTATGAAAAATAGTAAGTAATAGCGCTATTGTTATTTTTAAATTAACTTTTTATTAAGTTATACAATAATATTTTCTTACATTAGTAGTAATTATTGACCAGGAAATCACAAATTATTGCAGTATAACAGCATCATATTGATGAAGCCACTTTAATTATCTCCCACTTGAACATAGTGAAATTAGAAATAAAAGAGAAGTAATACAAAATCTTTGCTTATATAAAAAGAAAGTGGTATTCTACCAATGGAGTATTTCTCCTTTAAAACTATTTAGCTTTAAATAAAACAAAAGCATCTTGAAGAACAAACTGAACAATGACAATTACTTAACTAAAAAACAAAATGTTCTCTTTTTAACATATTCAGTCTCAAAGTAACTAAAACAGTCTCATATAATTTGGATATTTTTAACTAGTCTAATTCCTTTACGGAATAACATCTCCTTTTAATTAATGTTGGAGGTTCCATCTTCTGCAAAATATCATTCCAGGCATACAACTGTTCATCTTTGATTATTGGCCATCTCCAAGATTTAGTACCTTTTTTCATGCACTTTACTAAAGCGCTAGAGCTTTATTTTGAATATCAGGTATAGGGCTAGGAGGTGGTGTCTCGTCTAAAAATCTTGCTAGATTCTTACGTACTTTTGCTTTTTTTTCTCTATACGTTTGACTATTTTTCTTCCAATTTTTCTTTTTTTGCCTTCTTTCTCTAGAAATCATGTCAGATATAGATTTTACTTTTCCTTTTTCTTTTTTTTTAGGTATTTTTAAGTCTTTCTTTTTCGCGAAGTAATTCAAAAGGATCAAAGATTTCATTTTCTCCCTGCGCTTCCTATCTATCATATTCCTTTTTTTTTAATTCAGCTTCTTCATCGCTCATCTTCTTCTTTCGTGGCATTATTTAAACCTATAACAAAATGGCAGCGCTAATTTCAATAGTTAGCCAAAGCTAACAAGAAGCTAAGCAAGCTAACCCAGTCAAAAGTCATTCCCTCATAAACCATCATTCCCTCACTACAAATTAATATGAGGGAATGACGGTGAGGGAATGACGAAACAGAGAATAATAAAAAAAAACTCGTAACATAACCTCACTTTGAAAAGAGTTTTTATGTATAAGTTTAATACTCCCAAAGACCTATTTCACTGTGTAATTAATAAGTGTCAAAAGTATTTACCTTTTGTTTCCCAGGCTGTGAGGGAATGACGATCAGATATGTAACATCAATAAAATAAGCATTAAATCATTTTGCAGTGCAAAGTTTAACTAGGTCAAGTAAAATTCGCCATATTAATACATTGACAGTACTGTCAACTATCAAAACCGAATGTCTGCGTTAAAGTTTAATTAAAAATGCGTTGACAATTTGATTGACAAAAAAATGTGAGGGAATGATTTATTTTTATGAGACACATGCAGATTATTTTTTTTAATCCAGTTCCTAAATTTTTAACTCAAATTGTGTTTCTTTTTCTTTAATCTATCATATTTTGAATCGAAAAGAAAAAGTTGTAAAGCTTTGTTTCATTATTTTGTTTGTTTAATGATATAAAAATAATTTAATTTGGAGGATGGGACACAGTGAGGGAATGATTTTAGGGATATTATACAGGCATTTTTTTTTTATTTACACATTTGATTCAAAAGTGATAAATGAAACTTCTAGCTACAGTAATGTAGATTGCAAAAAAAAATTGGTAGCCGTTATATGTCTCTTATATATTTTTTTAAGCTCAAAGGACAAGAATTTCGGAATTTCGTGAGAATTACCCATATATGTTTTGTGTAATTTAATTATATTGGGAACTATTATATTGGTTCAACGAAAAGGAAGTTGCAAGGATGAGAGACCAAGATAAGTAAGATTATTTTACATTTTATTATAAAATGTTGTTACTAGTTCTAAAATAAAGTAACATAATAAATAAAAGTATGCTAACAGTAAACATATAAGTATAAAAATATCCAGTAGTTGCCACCAAGATTCAGTATTCCCATATTTTTTTTAACTCCTGACAAAACAGAGCGTGGTTTAACTTTGATGCGTCTATGTGCATGTCCGTCTGTAACATCGTGTGTATGTCTGTCTGTCTGTATCATCGTATCTCCCAAAAGGATAAACAGATTTTGATTTAGTTTTATTTTGTTTGAAAGGTATCTAAAAACTGTTCTTAGCCATGATTCAAATGGCCAGCTATTTTTTAGTTGTTATTATAACTTTTCGTATCGGGGGTATTAAATTATCCATTTTTTACCATTAATTTTGGCACGACAAAAATCCATAAAACAAAAAAAAAATATTACATATAGTCTTTGACTAACACAAGTTAAGCGTTCAGTATTTTTTGTATCAAGACAAACAAATCATGCTTCCATAGGCACAACTGCAAAGTAAATCGTAAGGAGCAATGCCCTATAGTAATTGGGTAAGAGAACAATAGATCAGTCTTGGTAGATTAGCTAGATCCAAGATAAATGGTCACGACTCAGACTTAATCATGTTTAAACGTGATTTTTTATACTAAGCCTTTATATTCTGTGTTACTTATTTTTTATATTACATTAATGTCAAAGTAAAGTGAAGTTAATTTACACCTTTAAGTTGTATACTTACTACCCTTAAGTTATATACTATACTTTTATTTAGGTAGGCTATATTATCTCATCATTGAAAAAAATATTTAAAATAAACAAATGTAATAACTTCAATAGTCTAAACACTAAGTCGGTCTAGTTTTAAACATACTACCCAGAAATAAATTAATATTTTTCTAAACAAAAAAACTTTGGCGTGTAAATGATGACTGCTCATTACATACATGGCAACTAGGTAGAGGCAAGTAATTACAAAACAATTTTCTATCAGATAAATAATACGGCAGTAGGGCAATAGGCGACTGAACCGGGTTAATGCCTTCTACACCTACTATATCTAACATGAACTCTAGAGCTTCCACAAATATAGTAAATTGATTTGACTTGATAAACTTGTTTATTTATTTATCAGTTTCACGCTGTATTCCGTACATAGCAAGATACGCAGAGGGTACCTAGAAAAGGAAAAATATTAAAATTATTTGATTTTGTAAAAATAAAACATATCCTTTGCATCACATGCTGAACATCGTCCTTATAATACAAAAAAAAGTATGTTCCGTAACGAAATAAAGAATGTAGAGATGACAGCAAACTTTTAGAAAATCACGACGTTTAAAAGTTCAAAAGCTATACGTTCTTCACTTTACTGGTGCTAGCGTCGCGTTGCTCTAACAATAGTTGACTCTTTGTGATTGTAGTCGAGTGTCCAAGATATAAGTTTATATAACATTGAAAAATGATTTATGTACATTGATGTACTAAATAAGTCAAGAAAAGTAATTTTATATTGTTAATATCTTTATTTCTCTGAGGCCAGTCGTGGTGCAGGGCCACAAGTGTGTGACTGTCGACAGGTTATGGGCAAGGTTTCTGCTCGAGGAAATAAAATTTTAATATTTTCATTTCTGCGCTTTACTGTTGATGCAGAAGCGTGGCGTTGAGCTCCATCACTCACCACACCATGCCTCCTAAATTTGGCGGAAAGTGGGGAGTAGAGTTCTTAACACTATGATCTCTCTGCCTACCATGCAGCGTGAAGGAAAAGAAAAAAAGAAAAAATATCTTTAGTTTTATATTTTTCGAAAAAGAAAGTCCAGTATTTGATCACTCCGTTTTCCTGTACAATGATAAATGGAATAATAAACAGACTAACATCCTCATTTTCAATATAACTATTAATTAATATGCATATTAATTTCGGACTAATAAACTAGTCCATTAAGTCGTTTTCGTAGTCAAATTTCTAAAACAAAAAAGATTTATATATCTGGTTTCTAACATGAAAGATTATATTTTATGAGTGTTTACCATATCCGTCTGGAAATTTTAAAATCGATAAATCGATGGATTTTAATGCGTTCTCACCATGGGCTTTTATGGATCAATTAAGCGGATCCCACCAATAGAATGTCGTCGGCATCGGAAGGCCGATGACCTATCAGCTGTTTACTTGATGTATAGATACAATAAATAACAGCATACAGCATAAATAACAACAATAATATATTGTTTTATAACATTTTACTGTTATTTTCCTACTAAAAATCTACACGTATATAGAATAATTAATTAATATGAATAAATTTAAAAAAAATCCATAACTTATAGATTGTTAGTTAAAGCTTATAAATTTATGATTATGATGATTTCTAATTTTGCTCTAATATATTATTTTCATAATATGTTATGAATATAAAATAAGTATACATTTAAAATTTCAAAGTGTTGATTAATAGAATTATAGTTTAATGTAAAAGAAGTATTTAATATATCTGGCTATACTAATTGGTAACAATAATCTTTGTATTGCTCCATAATTTGTCGAATTTTAATCGCATATCGCAATACTAACATGTAAAAGCTTATATCTTTTAAACGTATATAAAATAAAGAATGAGTCACGGGCGGGGCTTCCGAATAAAAAACACGAAACCCAAGGACAGGTAGATTGTTGAATAAAAATATAAAATCTATCTATTCGCTACGGTATTCTTATTAACATTTTAAGTTTTTGTGTGAAACGGCGCTACATTGAATTAAATATTATATTCCTTCGTATTACTAAAATAAACTACAATCATACAAATATACGAAATAATATTATCTATTTGTTGAGGCCAGTCCGTGGCGCAGGGGCACAAGCGTCTGACTGTAAGTGCCACAGCTTGTGGGTTAGATTCCCACTCAAGGAAATGAAATATTATAAAAAGCGCAAATGTTTCAAATACAATGCCTCCACAATTCGGCAGAAAATGGTGAACGAAAGTGTCGTAATGGGAACGTAATGTCTTAACATTAGGTTCCCAGGTTCCGCCATTGACACAACTATGTGATACAACGATGAGTTGAGATACAACGTAAAGTAAAAAAAATATATACATTGTCTGCACCTACATTAAATAATCAAAATGAATGCATACATTTATGCAAAGATATATGAGCAAATAAATAAATGAAATTCACGAAAAAAGCATTACATCTCCTAATACTAGTAAATCACTTCCAAATTCTCCCCACGTCCCTAGCAAATAGATTCAAAACACTGTAACAGTAGACTACCACCGGCGTACAAGAAAGAATATAAAGATATAATCTAACGATGCGACGTTACTGATACTGACTGAGAGCACCTATCGCGCTTGCGCAGTTTAAACAAAAATGTGACAACGCTCGGGGCATGCACAAGTAGGCGATCTTTATATTCTGATGACCTATTGTAGGTTATTTGGATGCAGATGTCGCTATTTTGATAGGCGAGGACGACTCTGAAAAATATATTTATTTAGTAAATCACATCAAATTATTTAAAAAAATCAAGTAATTACCTAAATAAGTGAAACTGAATATTAGTAGTGAGAGGCCAGTTATAGCGCAAGAGCACAAGCGTTTTAATATTTTAATTTTTTCGCTCTGCTGCTCTCGACGTTAAGTTCCGATACTCAACATGCAATTCCCGGAGAATTCGGCAAAAATTGGGGAACGGAAGTGTCTAATACACAGCGACGCTTAATAATATTTTATAATATTCATACATAAAAATATATAAGTCAACTAACAAATGTAGAACATATCAACAACCCAAATTATCATACAACTTAGCATTGTTATATGAAATTACAATTCAAGTAGAAAGCGAGCACATTTGAAGTTTGAAACTCTCTAAGTAAAGGAAGCCTTTGCTCAGAACACTTATAGGCTGTTCTTGTTCCTGGAAGTTCGTGAAAGCACTCAGACATTCAATTGCGTGATAGTAGACCGTAATAACGACGTTAACTAAAGCTAATTAAACATGAGCTTTGAAGTGTCCAAAACTATTGTGTAACAATTACAATAGCACATGTGCCATACAAAACTGATTACAAAATACCTACATAATTTATATTATATTTATTTCAATTTACATTATATTAAATAAAAAAAAAGCTCGAAACGTATAATTAATACAAAAGTTACTAAAAAACTGCAATTGAAGTAGGTCAAACAAAAACTTGCAATATCAACGGCGAAGGGATGAAGGTCGCGGCAGACGTAACGGTGGAAACATAAACCCGAGGCAAAAACTGGAGGCTTCACCGCCGTGTCATTATAGAGCGTGTATTTAACCTTCAACTGTACTTCGCCTTTGAACTTCAGCAAGTATGGATCTCACACGGCAGTTTACCGTTACACCAATAGGTACATCATGCGCGATGGCTCCGGCGTGGTGTTGGTCTTCGTTTACACGAAACCGGTCGCTAAGCGCTATTAGGAAATTATAATTGATTTCTTAGCGGCGATGAAGTTTAATAGCGGCGATCAGATTAAATTTAGTGCAGCCTTATAATGATTGGATTATACAAATTATTAATTTCATTTTAGTGAAAATTATCAAACAGGAAATACGAGCACCTGTTTTGGTTTTTTTTATCACTTAGCGATGTTACGTATATTGACGAATGTCACCGACAGAATCAATAAAGATATACATTAATTAATTAAACCTTGTCTATAATTAACCAAATTACGTACGACTCCGGCCTTATCGGGCGGAAGTGCGAGACTAGTGAGGACACGCGACGATGCGCATGAGCGCTCCGAACGATCAGGGCGATCCGGCCATGGTGCAGCGTAGTTCCGGCAAAGAGAAACACGTACACTTAATTACTCGGCGCCGCTCGTAGGGGGAACATTAAGGCGTTAATCAACCGCCATTAATAAAGATAATGATACTTCACTTTTAAAAGTAAACTGATGCGAGGCAAATATCCAATTACAATATAATTAAAAATTATTATTATTTGCCGTAGTGGTACGTGTAAAACGTGTCCAGTTCGGGAAAATAGTACTTTTTACATAATATGAGTTTATACTTTGTCTCATATCACCAAGGCTTTGATTAGAAAACAATGTAGAGATGGGCTTCACCATCCAGCACTCAACAATTTTTATTTTGTTTAAAATATATAGCAATAGATAACAAAATAATATGCCCACACCAGCTACTTAATATGTAAAATAAATGATTTATGAATACTAACATGAATACATAAAATAATTATGTTGTTTAATATTAGTTGGTCACAGTATTATAAAATTTAAATATTGGATTAATATTTAAACAGTTTCAATTCAAGCGATAATATTGTGATAATAAATATCCATTAAAATGTCAAATAACAAAATATAGTATAATTTAAATTAGAGTGAAATTCTCATATATAACTGTTACATCACAAACTTTCTCAAATAAAAAAAATAACATTCAGTGTGCGAAAGTGGAATTCTTAATAAAAAATGATACTAACAATCGAGACCATTCAAAATTGCGCGATAGATATAAAAGTTTTAAATATAAAATAGAAGTAGAAAGCGAGTCCTCAACTAATGGTCAGAGTGGATTCCATTGCTTTAGCTTAATGAGCAATAAATAATTACTAAAGACGCGCGGGTATAACATATAGAGAAACATAAAATAGAGTTTAGTTTGTCTGTCCATCCATTTAATATTACTTACGTCATAAAATATGTACGTATATATCTTTCTTCTAAATAGCAATTAAAATGGATCGTAGTTACAACAATGTTAATAGAACGATCGTAAAGAATATAGTAAATCTACTAGCATTATGAAAGTTTCTCCACGTTCACATTTTCCAGATAGTTCTAAGCTTATATTTTCCAGATAGCTTTTAAGTTCATAAATAGAATAATTTTATAATTATTTATGAAATTAAACATATATCATTTTCATACTTCATTTTTATAGCTTCACGCTGTATTCCGCACATAAAGGGGTTAAGCATAGGGACCTAGTGTTATGATATTCCGTTCCCATTAAGACACTTAATCTATCGATCTTATCTATCGAATCTTATCGATTCGTCGCTTCATCACTTTTCATCACTTGCAATCCACCTCGTACCTTTTTAATTTAAATCTAAGCTCTCCAAATAAACATATGACACAAAGTTGGCATCGCCAATATTTTACACAACGATTCAATCTATATGGTAATATCATACGGAGGCTGTGCTTGTGCATCATACACATCAATAATTCTGAGCACGACGTTTTCGCTCAGAATCAAACATTCAAACTTCAAAAAGATTTATATTTTAAATTCATACATGTGTCAGTGAATATTCAAAATAAAGTAATTATTTTATTTGTTTTTCGCTTAGTATATTTAAAATTATCTAAAATAAAGAACTTTCCATCCTCATCAATTTCCAATATAAAACACTATGATCATATTTTAGTTACTTTGATGTTTTTAATTTACATTTTTCAAAATGTAAAATAAAAACATGTAAAAAAACTTGAGGCCAGTGTGACTCAGGGACACAAGAGTATGACTGTAACTTTGTGAGGTCGATCTCCACTCGAGGAAATGAAATATTTATTTAAATTTATATTACCATTTCTTCGCTCTAGTGTCGACGCAAAGCGCAGCGTTGAGTTCCGCCACTCAACATGCAAAGCTTCTAAAATCGGCAGAAAGTGGGGAACGGAGTGTCTTAACTCTAAGTTTCCTCTGCCTACCCTGCTGTGTGCGAGATACAGCGTGATTGTATGATTTAATTTTTAAAATGTATTCAATTTTCATTTCTATTCTTGACATAAATTTGCTGTTATATTGTATTACATGTATATTTTAGAATACACCAAAGACACGTGTCTATGCATATGCATACACCAACATACATTTTGTCCTCACATTGATATAAATATATCGTATGTAAATACAAAATGTATGTTGATATATTCAAAGTCCATATCAACGAACGCTTTTGGCACCACAAAAAATAAAATTTTTAAGTGCACAACACGGAGGACATTTTTAAGGCCGACATCTGGTGGCATACGTGATACGCGCATAAACATTTCCGCCGCATCCAGCACAGTATTAACTCCGTCTGAACTGGTCTTATTGTCTCAATGTTGTCACATTTCTCCGCAAAAAAGGCGAATTTAATCCGGCACCAGGAGGACAGGTTTAGAGAGAGACAGCTACACTGTTAGTGATAAGATCTGTGAGAGTGAAGGCGAGACACATCGATTTGTACAGCTTGAAAACGTGAAATTAGATTGGAGAGAGACAGGGCTATGTGAGATCCTTAGGGAGAAAAGGTCAGTGTAGTCATGTTTCCAAGAGATCGTTGCCATACAAACAAAAAGAGTGAATCTTCTGTAATACCTTGCATGAAAAGATTGAAAAAAAAGGAAGCTTTTCTGAAGAAAGACTAACGCGCTGTACTTAAGTATAGATGGTAATTTGTTTCAAGATGCCTGTGATAAGCTTATTCTGTTATCTGGATGTTCGGACCCATCATGAGTTAGTCTCGAATGAGGCAATTAGACTCCAATGGAGTGACGCACCAGACTATTTTTATTTTAAAGAACTAATTGTATATGAATAAAACTTGAAAGGCCTTATTTAAACTTCTAATTATTCCTAACGAATCTTTGTTATAACGTAATTTTCTGAATTAGCTTTAAATTTACATTAGATTCAGTAAGCTGATTTTTTTTTGTATTAAGTTATACAGAAGTATATATTTTCTTAAATATTATTATAGTAAAGGCCGGTCGTGACGCAGAGGCACAAAGTGTGACTGTAAAATCGATTGGTTGTGGGTTCGATCCCCACTCGAGAAAGTAAAATATTTATTTACATTTATATTTTCATTTCTACGCTGTGGTGTCGAGGCAACGCCCGCCGTTGAGTTCCGCCGCTCATCACAAAATGCCTCCAGAATTCGGCGGAAAGTGGGAAACGGAGTGTCTTAACATGAGTTTCCCTCTGCCTACCTCTGCCCTGCCTCTGCCCTGCTGTGTGCGGGACACAGCAGGGTAGTGAAGTTGATTTGATTTGATTATATTATTATAGTAAAATAATAATTTTATTATTCTTTCAAATTGCACGGACAAGAGATTCAATAATTATGTCGACTTATATCTTACTCGATTTTGTTTATATATAAAATATATTTTTTTTCGTGAAAGCAAAATGAGGTCTTAGATGGAAGTCAACATGGTAGACCCCTTTTTGGATAAACTGGAGATTTTCCAACAAAATAACAATAATAATATTTTATTGAAATGATATATTACTAAATATGGCATATTGACAACCTTACATCGCTTAAATTCAATCTAACACCCTTTAGACCATTCTAGGGCCATAAATCAATACTGGGTACTCCAAGCCCCATGACAAGCTTGCAGCAGGGCTTCGAATCGATATATTCAATGTTAAATTAAGCCCCTTTAGCTGCAGACAGCGGTCACCCTAGTTAGGTATGATCGCGCCCAAAATTGACGCTGGGGCATTCTTGGAAGGGTGATCAGTATTGATTTTACAATCAATTTGCTGGAGCCAAAGGCCTGGCTTCGTTTTTAGTACATATAAAAACTTTATGCATATTTTAAAATGGCATCACTGTTTTATAAACATATTAAGGATAATTTATCTTCATATTGAATGGAAACGATATTTAAACCACTTCTGCATAAGACGCGATATTTTAGTAGTTTTGTTTAATTTTAGGTATGTGTTTCCTATGGTTTGTATGGTGGCAGACTAATTAATCATTCAACACGCCGCCCATTACAAACATTGCGTTCTGGATAATGGTAGAACCCAACACCAAATTTTAACTTATATATATATTTATTTTAAAATAATTGTATGAGAATTTTCAAGTGCTAATAAAAATCAAATAAATCCTTTAAAAAGTAAAATTGACAAATATATTAGTACTAAAAATGCTTAAAGCGTTCATCCTCCCATATGTCACATGTGAGACTGAGCTGAACATGTTACGGCGGAAACATGTGATTTTTACGCGCTCTATTTATAATTTGTAACTGCGCGGGCGCAACGGGCCGTGCGATTGGTGAATATTTAGTGATGCGTTTGCTAATCTCCATCGATATTTCTTTCTCGTTTCTCAGAAGCATAAGATGATTTTAATTGCAATTATTGGGATAGATAGATACAATTCTTATTATTACTATTGCCAAATAAACGAGACACAACAAACAATATAACTGCAGTATGTAAATGCAAATGTATTTAATTAGGGGCTGTTATTTTTAATGAAGCTTCACGTTGTTTTCTGCACATAGCAGAGTGTGTGTAGGCAGTGGGAACCTGGGAACTTAGTTTTAAGTAACTCTGTTCCCATTAAAAAACTTCGTTCCTCATGTTTCGCTAAATTCTGTAATTCCGCCGTTTTCGCCTAATTGCGTGTTGAGTGGCAGAGCTCAACGTCGGGCTTTGCGTTGTTACTAGAGCGAGGAAATAAAAATATTACATTTTTCATTCACTCAAATGGGAATCGAACCCACAACCATCACCACGTTTATCACGTTTATAGTCAGCTGTGTCGTGATGGCCTCAATATTTTTTTAATTTTTTCCCATATGATATATTTCTGTTGCCGCTTTAACAAAAAAAATAAAAGACAGAATAAAATTAATATTTAACGTGGTTCCCAAAAAATATGTTGTTTTTTTCGTTTTTGTAGATAACGGTACGGGACTATCCGACTTACACTTGGCCAGTTTTTTAAATATGTGAATTGGTATACGGATACGGAATATGAAAATACGCGGTAAATCCTAAAAAAAAAAACATTATAAATAACTATTTCGTACATCGATAACATATTTTGTCGACTTTTGTAAGCCCTGTATTTAAATTTAGTTTCAGTCAATGTCGAATCTGGCTCGCGTTCAGACGTGCTTACTTAGGGTCTAACGCTACTTTATTCGATTATTCCATATTATAATGTATTACCAGTTATTTGGCAAAGCCGGTGGTTTTGAGCAATAAATATTTCGATGTATCTAATAACGTCTCCACGTGACTAGACATGTTAATTTACAACAGCGTTTATTTTAGTTTCACGAAACAACACCGTTTTATATGTGAACTTTAAGTTTGTATTTCTTTTAAATATTTATGGAATTAAGTTAAATCACGAATTATTACGAAAATCTGTTTTAAAAAACTGGAAACGTAAATATGTATATGTATATATATATGCAAATATATGATTTGTAAAAAAAAAATTTAATATTCCTCAGTTTAAATATGCGCGCCGTTCTATGTAGGATTGTATGCGACTTCTGCGGTAATAATTATTGTAGTTTTAATGACAAATTTTAAATATTTTTACTTAATTCTATAAATTCAGTAGTTTCTAAGCAAATTATAATTATATACTATGATATAAATAATAACAAATCGTAATTAAATTAAAATAATAAATATTTTTTATATATTCTGTTCTACCAAATACACCTAAGTAAAATACTACATACAAATAAATACTTTTTAAATAAAAACCTATTCTATATGTATATTATTCGTATACATGTACACATTAACATCCCGAATCGCATAAAAAAGTAGCGCAGCAGAAAAAGGTGGTTAGAAACAAAAGGTAAATGGCTTTAAACCAAAAGAATAATTCAGGGCGTTGTCCGGTTCAGGGTTATTTTGAGCTCAGCCGATATCACGGTATATCGATCGTTCGATACGTCGCGAACTGTTTGCTTGATATCTTATGCATCTTGTCCCTGTTAATAAACACGAAACACGAGGTTTACTCACTGTGATGGGACGAGGTACAAAATTTAATATTAATTATGATATAATCACTACTTTATTATTGCAGACTTGGTTTGTTTGATTGATTTTACCCAAAAATTATGTTGCTTTTTTTCTATTTAAATTTAGATTAATAAACTATGTCTAGATTAGAATTCTCACATAGTTATTTTTTCACATAGATTATAAAGATCAATTTATTTGTATAACTTGTAGTTAAAAATTTACAATTTCCTTAAAAGAGTATCCCATTATGATGTCTTTTAGACGGTATTCGTTTATACCAAATTGTTAACGTCGATTTTGTAGCAAAATCGATAGTAACATTTGAACTGCAAAAAGATATTTCCTTTAAAATAATATGAATTCTGAAGCAGGAAACTAGACGTTCGTATATTGCAGAATTAATATACGAGATGAAATTGCATTTTTTTGGAAAAAGTATACCTACATGAAAATTAATTCATTTCCACAATCGTCGCGTTACAGTCACACTTTTGTGCCCCTGGGCCACGACGGCATCACGGCGATAATATACTAACGTTATCTACATTTTTTTATTTTAATATGATTTGTAAGTAAACAAATATTGTTTAACTAAAAAAATAATTGATTTAGTGGGACATCTCTCAAGCTGACAAATAGCAATTTTCTTTTTAAAATTCGTGCACATCACAGTATATTATTTTACTCCTATAGTTTTTCCTTTACGGCAAAAATATGATCCATAACAAAAAAAAAACACTACTCGCAAACTCTTTATAAAATATAAAAAATACTCGTATATTATAATTCCATATAAAAAGGTGTTTATGAAACTCTTATTTCACTTTCTATTACCACATACGAGTATACCACAACGGAGGCACCACCATCACGACACAATCAAAAGGCGGTACAAAGAATAGTTCCAAATACGTGTCGCGGTAAACTACGAACAATATACCGCAGAACTTTCCCTATTTACGTAATGTACGATTTTCCAAAGATTGAGTTGTGTGCTTCAATCGTCTATTCAAAATGTCTATTGTATTTCAACTTACAACATATTTGTATAGAAAACATTTGATCGCGATGAGAGATGAAATCTTTGTATGGAACTTTGCTTTGAAATAAGTCTAGTTTAAAAAGTTTCTCTTCACGCTTTATTTTCAACTATTTTTTAGATTCATGCTGTATCCCTATATATAGTAGTAGGGTAGACAGAGGGAACCTAGTGTTGAGACACTCCGTTCATTATTTTCCGCAGAATTTTCGAAGCATTGCGTGTTGAGTTGAGGAACCCAATGCCGCGCTTGGACTCGTTACTAGACCGAGGAAATGAAAATAGTAATAAATATTAATTCAATTCCCCGAATGTGAATTTAAAAATTTAAATATTATACAAAAAAGTATATTTTAATTATAAAAAAAAACTCTTTAAGGAACTCGAGATCATAAGTAGGTATACCACGATATGAATTATTGCGTGAAACTTGTTGTTAATCCTCTACTCTTTATTATCGAGTAATATAATAGATAAGCCACGAATATAACACTTTTATTCTAAATTGATTTGTTACCATATGTCTAACATATGAAAAATATAATATGTGGTAAAAAGCCTATCAATTTATTCGTATGTGCGTATGCACTCTGCATAAGAATTATAGTTATTACTATTGTCTTAAGTTTAAGTATAATTTTTTTTTATAGATTTGTAAAATTTTGTAAAATAATTTTTAATTGTTTAAACAGCTTAAGAACAAACAGTAATACAAACGAAATACAATGCTAAAATAGCTATTCGTTTACTGAAGTTTTAATTAAAGTCTGATGCAATTACTTGTTTATGTTGCCTACATTATGCACCAAATATATATTTAGTTATATTTGTGTCTTAATTTTAATCTATTATATCAGTGACCAATTCAACTTTACTATAAGAAAAAACCAAAATTTTCACACATACATATTTACAATTAACGTTCTAAGAATATATGCTTTAAATTTAATTATGGTTACGTAAAAAAAACTATCAAAACATTTAACTATTAGATCACGTTGGCAAATAGAACCTGTTATTACAATAAATAAATGTAATACCACAAATGTTTTATTATCCTCTCAATGCCAGCCCGGGTCAGTTACCTGCAACAAAAACGAAACACGGTTAAAACATCAAACACAATGGGGCTGACCAGGAAAAAACAACATGAATATTCTATCAAAGCGAGCCATTACTTCATTTTCATCCATATTTTAATTGTACATAGGGAGCAGAGAGGCTTGGAAGTTACAAACATATGCTAATGTGGAATGACGAGGCGTATTGGTTTATAGAGGAAAAAGGAATCTATAAGAAGTTAATTGTAGCATTAAATACGTAGACGTGATTGATATGTATAAAAAAATATATATTTTTTACAGTTTTTTTTTTGTTGTTACTAAAATGCTACTGTTGCTGATAGGTAGGTAACCTATCATTTTTGTTCGATACCTATCATTTTTTTTGCTATTACGTAGTGTTCGCGTTTTTGCGTGATAAGCTCATGATGCTGATACAATGAACCAGACCAGAGCGAGGAAAGAAAAATATTTTAATTATACATAAATATATTATTATACCACAGAATGGGGAACAAGAACATAAGCAAAAGTGGTGCTTGACTAAAATTAACCAAGATTTAAATGCTTAACAACGGCGTTAAATAATTTTCTTCTTGCAAATAAGTTTTCCTAGCAATAGATATTAATTATGACAGATAATATAAATACTTAAAATGTGTGCTTTGTGGGTGACATTTTATTATTAGCGTTCCTAAAGCTAATTTAACCTTGAATATATCGTAAAAACGCAGTAAAAGGTTGAAATATGCAAATGCAATTTGAACAAATGTAGGCGTATAAATTTCCCAGTAAAATTTAACCGTGTTAACAAGTAGGTATAAGGAGTGCGCGATTTTTATTTGGTTTTAAATTCTAATCTAGATTGATTTAAACGATGATGATAGCTACTTAAATCAATTAAAGAGATGAAACATCATTTCTTATTAAACCTAATTTACATACATGTTGGGCTTATATAAAAGCGATTAGCTAATCAAAATTATTGAACCATTCGAGCAGAAAACGACAGTCATTGTAATCATAATTATTACTTTACTCACTCTATAAGGACAATTACAGTAATTTTTAAATAGATCTATAAATTGTCAATTTTACTTAAATACTATATAAACTTACAAGTATTTTTTTTATTTGATATATTTTAAGCATATGAGTAAATATTATTCAAAATGCTTAAAATTCTAATATGACCGTTTCACTTGATGCAGTTGTAGTTGTGGTGCAACAGTCAGGTTGTAAGCTGGGGTCGTCGGCCAGGAGATGCACCAGTCTAGACTGGGCGATGGTCCTTAATTGTGAATATTGTTGTAATTCTGATTGATTCATTGCCATTACTGACCCTTCGTCAAAACGTGTTGTGAGACACAACGATGTATCTAATTTAAAGTTAAAATATGTATTTACTAATGTAATAAAATATTCAAAGTGAACAGTTTCATTGGGAGGATTTAAACGTAAAATGCGTTTTATATTCGTCCACATTTGAAATTATCTTAGTTTTTCGTAACGTTTCAAATTCTCGAACATAAAAGTTAACCCTATATCTTATTTCATTAATATTAGAACCATTTTTACCAAATAGGTGATATAATAAATCTTTTTTTTTTTAAAGCTTCACGCTGTATTCCGCAAATTGCAGGGTAGGCAGAAAGAGCCTTGAGTTAAGACACTCCGCTCCCCACTTCCCGCCGAATTCTGGAGGTATTGCATGATGAATGGCGGAACACGCCGCGCTTAGCCTCGACACCAGAGCGCAACAAATGAAAATATTAAACATTTCATTTCCTCGAGTGGGAATCGAATCCACATAACACCCGCCACAACAGTCACACACGCCTGTACCCCCGCGCCATAACTAGCTTCATAATAAATATTTGAAGTATACATTTTCTATATATAAGTGTTTACATTTTTATATAGAATCTGTCAGACAGTCAGTATAGGAAACCGTCAGGTTATTATTACAGGTCGGCGACCACAAGACGCGTCGTGTCTAAAGTCTAGACCGGGAGACGGCCGTATTAAACTGGAAATTGCTATCACGTTCGTTTTAAGATCTCCTGTTAAAGCTATTGTGTGTACTATAAATTAAGATTAAGTTATTATTGTTGTTTAGGTCTGACTTACTATGTAGGTGAGTTTTGAAATTAATATGGCTATCTACTTTTTATTTGAATATTGTTTACAATATACTCTATTATAAGCTGTTTGTATAAAATAAGGAGGCCCGTCGTGGCGCAGCGGCACGAGGTGTGACTGTAAAACCGACTGGTTGTGGGTTCGATCCCCGCTCGAGGAGATGAAATATTTACTAATATTCCATTTCTTCGCTCTGGTGTCGAGGTTAAGCGCGGCGTTGAGTTCTGCCACTCAACACGCAATGCCTCCAGAATTCCGCAGAAAGTGGGGAACGGACTGTCTTAACTCTGGGTTCCCTCTGCCTACCCTGCTGTGGGCGGGATACAGCGTGAAGCTGATTTATGATTTTATAACTAAATAAAATTAATTAATTATGGAAATATAATGTTAATGTGTAAATAGTATCGAAAAAACTATATTTAAAGACGACTGGCTCTACATATTTTTGTATAAAAATTTTCGAAAGTAGCACAAAAACAACATAACATATACAAAATGCTTCGATAATAATATCACTTACGTAGTATATTAATATTAACCTGGTTATTCTTATCACGTCGTGTGCAATTGTCATTTTTGAATTATTTAGTGGAACAAGTAATATCGTTGTTTAATACAAAAGAAACATCTAGGACATATCAGAACGATATATTGATAACATTTTATGTATAATGATATAAATCTTATCTATATTTCGGGCCATACTTGTTTGTTTTTGATCTATGATAGAATGAAAGTATGTAATTTATTTAAAAAAAATATTATCGTTACACGTACGCTACATAGTCATAAAAGAAATTTGTCGAAATTAAATATATATTACACATTCCATATTCAATTATAACATTGTAATACAAAAAAAAAATTAAAAGAGAAAGTAAAAAAACTGGTTTCTGTGTTATTCACTAATTATGTTATTGTTGGTGTCAAGTTATTAAAAAAATAAGTAATTTACAAAATTTCATTGATCTCGAGAAGTCGGTAGAAAGCAGAACCTATTACTTTCTTGCTCACATTTCGTTAAGTCAAAGTGAAATTTTAACTTTAATAAAATAAAAGTATGAAGAAAAAAAATATTTAATTTAATACAACTATCTATTGATGGGACTGCGTGTAAACATTAATAGTATGTTAGATAATTATTAGTTTCCATAATTGACGACGTATTTAATTAGACATGCGACAATGGTCATTATACATACATATTAATCTAAACTAATCTATTCATTTGGATTCTGATTTAATTAAAAAAAATATTATTGAAATTCCGAAGGGAAGCTATCAAAATCTTAGAAAGTATATATAATAATAAATAATGGCTGACTAGCAAGCATATCAGAATATATAATTGAAAGTAAAATTGTAGACCCACTCTATCTTGTACAAAAATTAAGAATATATATAAATTAATATAAAATTATTTTAATTACATGACAAAAAAAATCTCTAATACATTACTGATTCGTACAAAAAATGTCCAAACATTTTTTTAGGAATCATTTTCGAAAAAAACATCAACTAAAACGACGCGGTCAGAAGATCAAAAAGATTTAATAATAAACTTACTTAGATATAATCATAACAAGTAAACAGCTAATATATAAATTATCTTAGCTATAAATATTATCTATCTCTACATCTGAAAGAATAAACAGTTCAATTCGTGCATCAAGCTACGGCTTACAAATTCAAGAAGTAGGTATTGTTGGCATGTTAACTCAAATACTGAATCAATCAAAAACAACACCGTAAATAAAAAAACGGGTGAAACATTCTTATCACTATGAAATGTTATGATATATCTGTCAATAGGCATACAGATTGATATTATCACAATAATATCAATCTGTATGCCTCACGTGAAAATTCATAGAATTTTAAACACAGCAAGTATTACTCACTTAAGTTATCGCTAAGACATTCCAGAAATTCTTATCACCGGCCTTAACCATTAGAGTAGTGATATTCGTTATTTTCGAGATTATTTTGAATAAAAAATGTACAAAAACTATCACACGTAAAAATAATAAGAACTCCCGGAGGTCATGTATGAAGAGACCGTAGCGTTTGGCACTCCGTCCTCTATGGGTTTTCCGCTAGTGATAAAATATAAAACTGAATAAAAAAATTAATAAATAGAAATAGAAAATTTATTTCTCATATGTATTTGTTATTATTTCGTACGTGTGACGTACAATTTAACGCGTGGGTGACGATAATCAGGTCAGTCATGTCGACATCGGACATTGACCTATCTCCGCTCATTAGCATTAGTCACCACGTTATGACAAGTGCACTATTAGGAACCGCTTATTAATCAATGTTGTTTCTGGTGGATCGTGTGAACGCATAGCAAGTGCTAGTGGGCGACTTGGGTCAGTTAAGTCAGTAAACTCAAGACAAGATGATGACTTGTGTACCACCTACCTTATATACGGCACGAAGCATTTCAATGTTCGTGGTAATAAAAACGTCAGTCATGTTTTTCCTTGTCATAGAATTTAATGTGTAACTGTTGTTTCATAAGTATTAATACAACGAACGAATTCAATATAACAGATCGATAATATGAGGCTTGAGAACTTGAGATGAGAAATAAATTAGGCAGTAAAACAAATTAAAGCATTGGGACGCAAAGCAAAATAAAATAAACTTATTTAAAACTATATAATTAACATAAAATATGTGATAAATAGGAAATAAAAATTCAACAAAAACCAAGATATTATTTTAAATTTTATATTTTAAAGCTTCACTTGTCTCAAGCTAATGATTCTCATCAAGTAATTAAAAGCGAATTACAATTTCTGCGTAACGTTTTCCTTTGATCTGTTCTCCGCAAATTAAGAGTGTCATTCACACGCACGGATCAAAGAGCGCACGGAGCAATGAGCTAGAGGTAGAGTGGTTGAACGTATAATATTGCCGACTTAAGAAGGAAAGAAAGGCTTATAAGACGGTTGTGCGTTCGAATCCAACTAAGTTTTATGTTTCTAATTATGAAAGAAGGAAGTCATCGCGGCGTTGTCGGATATCGTCGATAGTAAAAGCATTGGTTGTGAGTTTAATCCCCACAGCGTGAAACTCAAAATTTGTCATTTGTCAGTTTAGGCTTAATGAGAGGTTTGATTCGGCCATCAACAGCATGTTTCTAATTGTAATATCGACTTCTTCGATTCCTTTAAAGTAAAAATTAAAATATTTTCACAAAATATTACAAATATTTCTAAACAAATTGCGCAAACTGTACCTCCTTATAATACTATAAAATCTTATTTAAATTTAGCTAGCGACTACTAGTTTCACTTCATTAACATTGCAAAAAACGCTCAAAAAGCAATTTAACATGTAAAAATAAAATAAATTTATAATGTAACTACATACATTATTCAAATAAACATATAAGTACTTTATAACAGCTACTTTCAACGGAAGTTACCTTGACTTTATATAATTTTATTGAATTTCTCGATTGAAATGTAACAAATAGTTCAACATCAACAACATTTATGAGCAAGTTGAGTGACATTTTATGATATTTCTTACATAGTGGTTTGAGTTACGATCTAAGCGAGACCGCAGAATGTCGAAATAGGCGAGTTCTGCGTAGCGTACGTGCCTTTTGTTGCGTACCTCGTGTTTTTAGCATCAGATAGATTGCTTGCATAGTTTTTTATTCTTAAAAATGACACTGATATATACCGAAATTATAAAAGGTGACATTTACTTGTGTTTACTACTAGTATGATATATTCAATTATTACAAGAAATTAATACATGTTGTACATAAGCCAATAAAAATAATTCTTTTTTTAATTAAATTAATCATTTAATATTCAGTTCAGTTCTTAGTGCCTTTTAAATAATTTATAAAACAACGTCAAGTATAGACTGATGAATGAAGTAAACAATAAATATTGCATCGATCAGCTTAATCAGTAAACAGAATACAGTTAATGTTTGATTAGACAAATAATCATAGTGTGCATAAAAGAAGGACATTGATTTTTATTACATCACGTACAAAAATACCATTTGTATATTTCATAATATATAATTAAAAATAATGTGATAGGTGTAATTAAATTGAAGTTATGATTAGAAATCGTATTAATAAAATAATAATTTAATACAAAAACGGCATAATACATGTTATGTACTAGCATATGTTATATCTATTCAAAATAGGTAGCTAAATACTTAGTTCACATGATAAACCTTTATGCCAATTGTTTCCTTATTTTTGTTTGGTGGGGGGTGGTTGTATTTCAGCAAAAATTACGATATAACACAAGATGGGAATAGATGTGTAGTAAGTTATCACGTGAATTAATCTTGGGACAATGTTCATATGTACATTCAGCTGTTATGTCCCTACCTACCTACTAGTAAATATGTTTTTCATATGATTAGATTACTCTTTTTATTATTTTTAAGCTGGTCAAAATAGTATTTTATTAAAGATAATATTCAAAAAAATTCAAGATTCTTTGCAAATACTAAAAAAAACGTGATTTTAAGTGAGGATTAGTCTCAAACCTCATTACCCATCACCTCCCTCGCCTCTTGCAAGGGAGCTTTAAAAATGCTAAAAAACCATCACATGACCCATGGACTACCGTCCTAAAGAGGTCCTAATTAAAAAGAGACATAATCAGGTCAGTGCAAGCGACTGGCCGAGCACTACTCCGTCCATAATTCCGCTCCATTACGAAGTTGTGCCTAATTGTCCGTCGGGCGCACGCTCGACGAACATTGAGCTATTCCTATATTACTGGATTTTAGTGGAATATGTTAACTAGAGTGTAAGGAACGTGATTACCTTTACATAAAACATATTTCTTTATTTTAAAAATACATTTTGAAATAAATTGACGAATTAAATATTTTGCCCACTTATTTTTTATCTTTTTTTAAAGCTGACAATAAATATTTGTAATATCATATTCTAATGTTTTCAATTTTACACATACGCTTAGACAATTATTTAAGAAAATGCAATTTCAAATCGAAAATAGAACAAGATCTTGTTATAATTTTTGATTGGTAGAAGCTACATTAAAAACTATTTATTTTAAAAATTAATTTTATAATACTAAATAAAGCCAATTAAAATGTAATCACAATTAAGTGATTAATTTTGTAATCAACAAACACTTAAGGCTTATTGCCCACAAACATGCCGACGTAGTATAATAAGTTATTTGAACCGTATGCTACGTAGCATTCGGACGACGACCGACGATATAGGTCATGACGTCACAGAGTACACGCCCTGCGCTCACTACTGGGCTGTAAATAAGTGTAGAATTTATATTGTCTATTAAGAAACTTAATGGAATCGTTAATTGTTACTATAGTACTGGGACTAGAAATATATTTAACGAGAAAGTCTATTTTAATGTTTTATCGCGTAATATAACAATTTTGATATGCCTTGCAATTTCCGAGAAAGAAGGAAGAATTACAATTAAAAACACTAAAGTTCCACAGTTTCTCCATGTTCCACCTAAAGAAAATCGAAGGTGAAACAGCACAATTGTAGAGAAAAGTATTAGTAGCTATTTAAAAAAAATGTTACAGAAACTAGTGTCTAATAAGTGATGGTTGTTTTAGGAAATTAAATATTGATATTTATATTAAAACAAAACTAATGTAAAATCAGTAAAAAGTTCCCATAACGATATTGGGACAATTTTCTAACTATACATACTTAAACCAACTAACTTTAGATGATTCATATAATACATATTGTTAAGTTGAAACATATTCACGTTGACTCTTACCACAGTAACAGTAGTAATGTAGAGCCGCACAGTAGTCTGCCCACAAAGGATATGATAATCGCATTGTATGGTTTTTCAGCTACACTCACTAACGGTAGTCAATTGACACAGAGATCGAGTGCAGAGCTGTTGTATACAGCGAGTACAGAGAGTAACCGAGAAGCGGAAATTGTATCGTAATAAAGTAAATATAAGCAAATGTTTTTCGTGATAACCTCAGATGACATAGTAATAAGTCATTTTAATATCTATATTGTTATTAATGGTATAAATATATGTATAAGCTATTAATTACTGCACTATCTCAAGTAAGCAAGACTTTTGTACGTAAGAACTTTTTTAATAACATTTCTGATACTACTGTTGCTCGTAACGTTACTATTATATTATTCATCATATATTTTCCTGTCCACAATTTTTCTTTTCTATATTTTCAAGTGTAACAATAACATAATAAATAAAACCTACAAAAATATTCTTATATTCTTGGCACCCAATGTTCCCACCAATCGTCCCAATTACGTCTCCAGAAAACGCTACAATTTTTAACCTTGCACCCTAGGTTTAGGTGTGCGTGAAACCTGTCCCCAATTCATATTAATGCAAGCATTGAGCATGAACAAATATTATTCATCGTGTAACGGTTCTGTTGATTTTTGTGATTGCCCTCAGCGGTACGTAGGTTTATATACGGTTATTGGATTGGCAGACAATATGCTGATGGTCACAGAGTCATGTACCTACATATATATACAAGAGACTTACATACATATAAAATATTCTTATTATATTTAGTCATAATTTTTCTTAAATTTCATGATAAATATTTTCATAGGAAATCTTTATATGCATATGTCAATATAATACCAATTACCAAGTATATTTTAACTTATATACGTATAGTTTGTGACAAATATTGCTTTCTTATATTAAAAATAATGAATCAATACATAATATGAGTGTAAGAATCATGGTATAATTTCTCAACAAATTAACATTCCTAATCTCATGATAAGAAATAAGAAAGGTATGCCATTAGGGAAATGCACTGTTCGCCATAAAACTAACTGCATGCTTTACATGGAAAATTAAATTCTTATAATAATGCTTAAACAATACCGGTACTTTACAACTACAGTTTATTGAAGTCATTGTAAAAGTACGTAATATTATTTTATTGATCAATAAACAACAAGCAGCTATGTTTTATGTGCAGTTTAGAGTTGTAATATGCATTTAAAACAATTAATCACATATAAATAACATGAACAATTGACATAGAGTATGAATATAAAGCAGATACTTTCTTATAAGCCACAAAATGCATAAAAATTATTTATACCTTTATAGTACATATACCTAGTTATGAATCACAAAAAATATATAACATAAATAATAATAAACACGAAGTAAATCTACGAATACGATTTCAAATAATGTCAAGTAGTTATTGATAAGAAGAAGCAAAACAATAATAATTCAGTAAATACAATAACATTACAGCAATTATCGTAACTATAGCTTCACAGCAACGTGTACATATAATAACAGATCATAGGCCATTAGTACAACTTGCTAATAAACTTTATTACACTTGTAAATATACTATTACGCGAACTGCTGTTACTTTTTATGTTTTGCTTTTTTCACACAGATTATAAAAGACATAATAACAATAAAGTTATATAAACTAGTGATTACTTTTTATTTTCTTTAAGCATAAAGCTAACTTTAAACTTCCAGATATGGATTCTAATAGAACAACTGAAACAGAAATAGCCAAAATCTATACAAATATTTATTATTATAAGAGTTTGCTTAGTTGAAAAAAATATTGTTGTGTTGAATAGTTTATTTATAAAAGAGAAAGAAAGGTATAGACTATAATCACACGTTTATCGTCTTTTAGTTATATATACTTAACCAAGCGGGCAAAGCCGTAGGTAAAATCCAGTAATACACGTAGAAAAAGAAACAGGATAATTTTAACTTTGCACAACAAAAATCATAAAGTAAAAAATAGAATTGTAGGAAACCAATAAAATGTGCACGTTATTGCAACATTGATGTGCCCTTAAACTCAATTTATTCAATTAAACAAATTGAAGCCACGTTCTCGGCACTTCCTACTGCCGCTGACCTTAGCACTGCGTGCTACTACATACGTAGTACCGAAACATTGGCCTTTGTTATCAATAATTATGATAGAGTATAGAAACTCGTAAAATTATGTACAGTTTCTTTTGTTTTGTTGTAGAGAACATGACTTAAATCCCGCCTCTGCTTTGTTTCATTACACACAGAACTTCAATAAATTTATAATCTACATTCTTTCTACAGCAAAAACACAATGTGATTAAGCTTTTTTCATTACAATAAAACCTTAAAAATTATAAATACGGTATACAAAAAAATACATAATTCTACCCTTTTAACGATCGTGCTGTTTACTTACAGGATGTGTACTTTAACCTTTGCCTTACCTATAAATAACTGCCAAACTGTAAAACATTTTGGCAGTAGCATTTGTGGTAAAGTGAGACGTGAGTGACGTATAAAATATATTAATTTTGCACACCAGAAATATTTACAGAACTAAAACATTACATTTGGAATCAAAAAGAATAAATCTATAATTGGGTTGACTTTCTGAACTTTTCAAAGAAGAGAATAAATATCCAATGACAGCAGCAACAGAGCTATAAATAAAAATAGCAACAAATACTTGAACAAGTACATACATACGTCATGCTATCGACAGTATACTTTAAATAAAGATAACCGCTCGTTCTTTGTACGCGGAAGTATTTCAGATTGGCCGGCGACGACAGACGGACAGACTCATCAATTGCAAAGAGTATATTCAAAAGAATGCTTTGAATATTACAATTATTAAGTTAAAAACTTCTTCTAAAATAGTTATAGTAATATATAATAAAAATAATATAAAATGCAAGTATACTTAGATAAAAAAAATATGTAACAGATCATTTTTTTATGAAATATTGATCAGATAACTTTTCGGCGATGCGATAATTACCCGTAAATAAATAAACTTATTTTTGAAATTGTAAAGTAAACAGGTTTTAATAAGTCATTTTATAAAAAAGTATTCGATACATGTAAACAACTTTTTATAACCCAAAAGAGTAATACATTATTTCAAATATTTTATCCATTTGTCAGCTCACAAATAATCCAAGATTATAAGGCATTAAGCAGCAGCAGCATTCAGCAGATTGTGGATGTTTTAAAATAATTCTCCTTAATCCCTAGCCCTGAGTGTGTAACGCGGAGGCGGGATGAACAGCACATTTGACAAATGTTCGATTATTTTCAATTATTGTTTATATTTCGAGGTGCATTCTGGTGGTGGCTATGTTTATTAATACGTGTATTACAATTTTTATTGGTGGACAAACTATACATATATAATAACTATAAATAAAAAGGTACTGTGGCTGGTTTAAATGTCAACTTTCCTGCTGAAGATTTTATACATTGCCTTTTAAATTGTAGTAGAGCATTTATGGTCATTCGAGTACATTGAATAAAAAAAACTCCGGGGATTATCATAATTTTTCATTTAGTTTAACGTATTCACGACGTCTTTTTCTGCATATAGAAGAACTTCTTTGAACTTACCCAGAAAAATAAATAAAATCAGTAAAGGAATGTTTTATTTTTAAATGCTATAAGCGTTTCAGTTTCGCCATTATTAAAATTAAAGTAAAATAAACGCAATTCGCTCCACAAACGCTAACATTATAAGTTTTTAAGTCATTTAGAAATATTGTAACATTGAGAAGCAACTTTTTGAGAGCTATCCAGCATTTTATCATACTTAAATCTTAGTAAACCAATTTAACCAGTATTTTCTAGGTGAGTCACAAATAATTTCCAAGTGATAAGTTAATGAAAAGTACTTAGAGAATTGCGAAGTTTCAAAACAAAGTCTTGTTATTATCTTTTAGACAGGTTTGTGTTGACCTTATTTTGAATTATATTCCATTGGAAGATAAAATAATAAAAGTTTTTAATATTATATATCTGTACGTACCTACGCGAACTTAGTTTTTGAGATAATTACCTGTCATGCGTATAATAAATTTCTTTAGCTTCACGCTGTATCCCGCACGCAGCAGCGTAGGCAGAGTGAACCTGGTGTTAAACAACAACACTCCATTCCCCCTTTTCGCCGAAATTTGGAGGCATTGCGTTCTGAGTAGCGGAACTCCACGTCGCTCTTTGTCTTAACACCAGAGCGAAGAAATGGAAATATATATTTAAATAAATATTTCATTTCCTCGAATGGGGATTAAACCCACAACCGTTGCGTTATAGTCACACCCTTGTGCCCCTGGGCCACGGCTCTTAGAATTTTACTAGAGCATTCAGCGTGAGAATTACAGAGTAGTTATGATAAGGTGGTGGTTACAGACGAAACTTACAACTAATTTAACGTTTTCTGATATATTTTAATTTACATGCTTGATCAAAAGCAATATAGACCCACCATATTGCAACCACGCAAAAGTTTCATATTAATTAATCTGCGTCCGTTTAGTTTTGCTCTATTAATAAATACCGAATGGTGGCACGAGTCTATCGCATACTAGCCACAACGGATACGATAAATGTCTACATATAAAAAAAACAAAGTAAATATCTGTGTAATTAAATTACTAAAGTAAGGAGTTCTTAAAGTAAGGAAGTCAATACAGTAGGAATGCTATAGATATTAAATACAATATTTACATGGCGGAAACGAGACACGAGCTGGTGATTACATTTCGTAATAGTTGGTAATATCGATAGGCTGATAACAGCTTGTGGGCTGCGCGCCGTAAGGGTGCGGTGTGATTTACAATTGTAAAACGTTCATTTAAATATACACGTAATAATTCTGCAATCGATATAATAATCAGATTTTAACAGCACCTTTTGGTACTTAATATATTTTATAATAACCAATCAATCTTATTTAATTAGTTTTTTTTTAAATTACATCTACGCGTGCGCTAGGAATTAAGAATACTAAAAAATATATGAAAACGTGAAATATTACGGTTAAGGTTTGCGGATTTAGAATATTTAAAATTCAACAAGTTCTAACTAGCACATAGGCACACATCCTTGTGAATAATTTTAAATTATAATAAAAAATATAATAGATAACTAACAAAATAATCTCGACCTCTCGAGACAGAATGAACGCACATCACTACATTCCTTCACTTACATACAAAACGAAATATTAGCTAATTGGTTATAAGAACCATGAATGAATTAACCAGTGTACGTGGAGTAATTAAAATATTCTAACTAAACTCGGGTGATCACAGGGCGTCTATCGCTGGCGAGGAGAGGACTCCCGCAGGGCACATAAATATTCGTCACCGGACACACGTGGCCTTCACTAAAAACACTGTGGGCCACACACATATACAACTTGTAGGAAACACGATATACTGCGTGTAATAAAATAGTCAGTAAGGCCAGTATAAAGTCATGTATACTATATTGTACGTAATTTTTTTTTTGTCTCGTGCTGTTTATTTTATTTATACGTAAAAATATTTAGTAGTTACCGCTTAAAGTTAAAATAACAAACTATCGTGTAACAGAAAACCTATCACGTACTATATTTACAGTTAAGCATTTATCTTTAATTAATATATTGACACGTACATTACAATGTTGGTAAAATATTTAAGTTGAGTATATTATGAACTGCTTCTTAAAATTATCATTTATAATAAATTACATACAAAACAACTACAATAAATATTGGTTTTGTTTCAATATAGCTTTTAAATCTGAGAGATCTAATACAAAGAGATTTTTTTTTATCTGTACCTACTCCATAACAGCGTACACCGGACTCAACTAGGTCACACTTGTACGTCACCTATCTAATTAAGTAATTATTACGGTGAACTGAATCGCTGCCTTTTCACGTTAGCTTTAAGTAAAGGCTTCTTTTGTATGTATTTATTTCTCTTATATGACTCTAGAAAATATTTTAAATATTATTAGATTTTTCTGCTTCATGTAGTATCTAGCGAATAGCAAGGCAAACAGAACATATTTTCTACGAGATTCGGTGTATATATTAGTGGGTATGGCTAAGGCTAAGGTACCAGCGCCTTATCACTCTTTGCGCTCAAATTGGAGACTGCGTTGTTGGGTGGTGGAACTTAATTTTATTTTCAGATTGGAAATTGATGACGATGAATGACATTATTATTTTTATAGGTAGACGCAGTCCCAGTGTGTCACGATGGTATCAAATTAGTTAGAATTAACTTTTAAAAATTCAAAATCATAAATTATAATAGTGTTTTAAAGCTGTAAATATTATACACAAAATTATTTGGTAGTTAAATAATGTCAATAGAATAATTATTATTTATCCTTTTAGATGTAAATACAGTTTCGTAACTTAATCAAGTTTCCGATCTGTAATATTTTACGCTATCACAAATTGTCTATTAAGTATTTGGACATGAACATTTACCTTTATCGATAGTATGAATCATTCCTTACTAAAGAAATATATTTCTAAGAAATATGTTTTTTACCTATTGCCTTTGTAAATGCACACAAAATGACTCAAACTTTTGGTAAAGATGACAGCAGGCAAAGAAAATTCTTTGAATTTGGGACTTGGCGTGTCAAGAAGCGGAACTCAACACCGCAATTATTCTATAGATTATTAAGTTAAATAAACCTAATTACCTACTATAAAGTTAAATCTCAGTAACTGTTATTTGACATTTCAATGTTTAACATTAAGTCAATGTGTCGAATTCAAGAGCTTAGGTGACCTGGATAGTAAGCATAACTAAATCAACAACATGTTGGTCGTGACATGCACAACATTTATTTGTTTCCACCTGGTATAATAATTTTGTCTGAATTATAAGTCAACAGTGGACTACTTTCTATTAAAAAGTTTGCTATTATAAAAAGAATAAAAAAAAATGTTTACAGATTTTTGCATATGTTAAATAAAACTCTTAAACTGTATGTATTTGGGGGATGGATAATGGACCCGTAATGTAGTTTTATACATTTTTGGAAACCCAAAGTTTCACTTAGCAATAGCAATTTAAAATTAAATAAAAAATATGCTAAATTTAAACGAAGTAACTATGTCAAACTACAATGACTTCGTATGCTTTGAAATGGATGAATACTGTCAAAATACTACAATTACCTCGTATCTATGCTAATAGATGTTTGAAATTTCCCTTTCAAAGACACTTGCTATTGTAGTGAATCACATACGTAATGATAGATATTATATTAAGGTCATTGTACATTGACATTATTGAGACACTATATAATTTTTTTTTATGATTGTTAATTGTAGTAATTATTTCTAAAAGTAATTCACCAGTAAAAAATAAAAAATAATAATTAAATTGCCTTCACAAACGTTTCCAGCGTCCTATGCAGCCTCTATTTTGAAAACTAATAAATCTTAATCTGGTCTACCAGATAAAAAAATATTGTGCAGTGAATTGAACTACCAACCACTACGGACAAATTATACCACAGCGCCACATGCTCTAAGCAACTAGATTAGGAGTCCAAAACCTTCGCAGGAACCAACTAATAATGAGTTCCAAACTTTTATATTCCTTGCGTGTTCTCACTTGCGTGTGTTTCCCGTCTCTTGACCCTCGGCCGAATTGAACGAATTTAGACGATTTGTGTTAACGAACGGCCGTGAAATGAACTTTGGGGGTGCCTAAAATGTGTTTTATCTGATAAATATAAAGATTTATTTCCTATTTTTCCCTACAGCTTTTAAGCATAAAAGTAAATTTACAACCCGCTCTAAAGAAATATTTTATACTGAAAACACAAAAAGTAATCATACTTAATTATGCTCGATGATTAAAATAAAACGTGATCGATGACGGAAGAGCAACAACAGTCCCGTTACGATGACTGTCATTACAGAGGTGAGTAAACCGAAACTTATTTGGACCCGATCATAGATTGACTAATGAAGTGAGGTTGCCATCCCGCTGTCCGGGCCGGGGTCGGTGCCAAAATAAACAAAAGAATCCGCACGCATATCGAAGTGGCATTTTATATGCCCGGTGCATTGACCGACCAATTGTTCTTGTGCAACGTTTGTATGGAATAGTCAACTTTAAAAGTAAATTATGTAAGTAAAGGAACGGAACGGGAACGGAGTGTCTTAGCACTAGGTCTCCAGTGCCTATTCTGCTACATGTGGGATACAGTGTGAAGGTAAAAAAAAAGAAAAATAATCTTAAGCTGAAATCGATTCATCAAATAAAAACTTGTACCTTATAAGAATTAAAGTTTTTTGCTATCCTTCAATAATATTTAAATATAAAATTCACAGAAGTAGCACAAAAATAAATAAATCTAAAAACCGCTACGACTACCATGATAAATAATAATTATAAGTTAAGAAGCACTAAAATGGTAAAATCCTTGGCATTGTTCTCAGCGCACGAAAAACTGTAACCATATAAATCTTGTAATCGGACAGCTCATTCGCATTCGTATCGCCGGTTACCGTTACTCCTACTGCATACGTCTTCTCGGAAGTACCCACATTTCGTATAACGGCTTCACTTCGCCCCAAGACTGAGTGCGATCAAAGGACTCTCAACGTCTTGGTATTACTGTTGTGATAATTTGAGTCACTATAAATCACTGTGCAACAACTCTAACACAGTTTAAATATACTTATACTTGATAATACAACCGTAGTAGATTATTTTTAGTGAGAATCGAATTTTTGACTATTTCTTTTTAACCATTGCATCTACAAATTGAAGTAAGCACAGCGATTTTAAAGAGGACATGAAACAATAAAATACGAGATTCTAACAAAAACAAACAGTACAACAAAGCATTGCTGTTACAAATTTTAATTGGCGTGAGACTGCGCCTTGCTTGTGACACTAATTTCGTTATTAAAAACAAAACATCAAAATTAGTGTCACAGCCATAGACTACAGATAATTTACTGGGTTAATAAGAAGATCCCATAAATACTTATTTTAGAAAACGTATAAAAATTTGAACGTAGCGGAACTCGACCACTAAGCCATACGTTTTCTAACATAAATATTTTTTTTCCTAAGTGTGAAATAACACTTTTAAAATGTTTAAAAATATGTAAAGATGCCACAAATTTTTTTATTTCTTTATTTAAAAATTACCTTCATTAAAAGGAGTTGTAAAAGTATGAATAATAATTAATATAATAAAATTATAGTAAATCCAGAGCAGCTATTACAATTATTTTTTATTCATTTTTATTTTTATTTTTTATATATTTTTAGTTTTATTTATCGTTAAGATAAAAATCGACTGATATAACTAGACGCTAAAGTAAACAGTAAAGATGTCAAATGTAATAAGATTCTAAGATTCACCTGGATAACTGAAATGAGGACGAAATAAGAAACGCAGATTCATAAAGTATTGCGTTTCAAACTGAGTTTGTTGAATATGATTGGACTCAATAAGCGTTGTATTACCAGGCCGACATACCTCAGAACAATGAGATAAAAGTGGTATGTGAATTATTTACATATTTTAAAGGGTTTTCATGATTAATATTTATTAATTTTAGTTGCATATATGGAGTTACTTCATTTATTTATTTTTTGAACAAAGAAAATTTGCAGAAAAACACGCTATAAAGAAAAAAAATAAGTTTCATTGGTAAGCACTTCTATAAAGTTTTATTCTCCTAATGAAATACTATTGAAGTCATGATGATACGCATTTTAATACTACTAGACTGTATATGGACGTGCCATGCGTACCACTTTAATGCTACTTACTATATAAGATGATGTATTGACAGGCACGTATTAGAGGTATTTGTGGTAGATCAACGTCATTACTTATTTAATTATTACATTTAGCTATAATAATTGCGCATCATTCTTTATAAGTAATAATGAAAAAATAACATAAGTCTTCATTGTCCTTATTCAGTTTCCTAAAGTTACTAAGGTTATTATCATTTTTTTTACGACAATATTTCAAACAGAAACAAAAACTTTGACTTTTCTGTGCAATTTCTATTGATTTTCAATCGATCCATCGATCGATGCTGTAAAAAGTTGTACATTTTTTTCATACCTACATTTAAAGGTGGGAGTAACGTTAACTGTTTGCTGTATAATGCAAATCAATCAACCCACAGTCTAACAGTTAATACAAAATAACGAAAATAAAAGCTTATAAAAAGTGTAACGATTAACTAGTTTACTATAAGACAACATATAACTGTCAAAGAAAACCAGATGACATTGTCCAAGAACACTGACACATATTTCGTTTCCCGCCAATCGACAATACACGCCGTTATGGCGGCCATTGTTTTTTGTTTTTTTTTCTCACCAAGTTTGGCGACAGCATGTGCGTAAGTTGACATAGACAATAAAAGAAGAGTCACAGGGGCACTGTGTTAAAGATCTTATGTGAGTATGTTCGTATATATGTACAGATTAAGTAATATTGATGACTTGGAAGATAATTTAAAATTTCTACTATTATGAAAACGGAGAAAATATTTTAGTCAGTCATTCAAAACTGTAAACAAAAAAAGAAAAAATAGTTATATGCGGAAAAATAAAACAATTGTTACGAATTAAGTAAATCTACAGAAAATATATTATTATATTCAACATCACATCTAGGATGACTCGTCGTTGAGCATTCATTTTTTCGCACGATGTAGCGATTATAATGACGAATTGATTGGGCGAACATTCGCAACGGGGACACTCTGCAAGTGGGTGTAGGTTAATGATTTGGAGGACTGTAATGATCGAGACCGTTGCTTTTGACCCAGTTAGCGAGTATCCGAGTATTTATTCGAGGATTAATTGGTACAAAGGAATTGAGAAACTTTCACGCCGCTGTACATTTCAATGGAATTTAAAACTTTAAGTTATTTATCGAATATAAATGGCTGCTTGTATTAGGTTCTAATACTTTGTTAATGTTTTTATGAATAGTATTATTAATAGATTTTGCAGTTTACTAGCTAATTTTTTTATAATGTATATTTAAATTATTAAAAGAAAGTTAACTGAGCGTTAATGCCTTTAGAATTTGAAAATAGTGGTAACATTGACATATTAACTTCCCATTAAGTTAATTGGGCACGCAGTTAAATATACCACCACTGCCATATACACAATATGAATTTTCATAATATGGAAAAAAAATCTAACATTAAACAGTTCTAATTTACATTGAAAAAGATGAGGCGATTTGATTCCCACTCCAAGCAATCTAATATTTGCTATTTCTAATTTCCTCACTCTGGTACTTGCCTGAAACTCGTGGCTTTGAGTTCCTAGAGAATTTAAATTCAGCAGAAAGTGTAGAACGGAGTTTTTTAACACTAGGTTTCCTGCTGTTTGCGGGATACAGCGTGAAGCTAAAAAAATACCAAAAAAAACAGATTTCATAAAGCGAGCCGGCTAAATCTAAAGTACAATAATATTTGCAGAAGCTCGCAATACGAGAGCAATAAGCGCAAAAGGATACACTTAGCTTATTAGTCACACATCATAAATTAAACTTAATTAGTTAAACATAACTGTATTATTTTCCGCTTAATGTGTCAGTAATAATGTACAGTTGAAACAAATAACGGTGTTGTTTCTTGTTAAATAAAAGAGTTTGCAAAGTATTTAATCCGTTGATACATCGAACTATAAAGCAGGCCTAAATTGTATGAAATAATGAAATATTAACTAAGGGGAATTTCTGTAATAATTAGAAAATATTTATTTTGAAACAAATGTGTATGTTTGTCAATGGGCACAGCAGAATAAATTATGGCTGTTAAATAAATCTATCTGCAATTTAACTTCTGCACTTCAAAAATAAAAAACAATGCTATTTCAATATAGTTTAAATAAAAATGTGGAGTTTTCATATATTAAATGATATTATTAATTAATGCAATAAGTTATGGTTTTTTTCATTATTCTTTAATTTTCGTTAAAGAATCGATTTATTAAACGAGTCGGAGCGCCAAATTTATGTTACTTTTCACTTGTAGAAGTAGATATAGATACTCTACTATATACAAGAGCCAATAAAAATAATTAAAAAAATACATTTTCTATGTATTATTATAGTTAGTAATATTTCTTTTTCGTAGTTGTACATACAAGTATTAGTGAAATTCTACTTCGCTCTCTACAATTCGTTTAAGGTAACATAGCTTTTTTTTGTGAAATCGTCGATATCTATAGGTTCCCTTACTAAGATTTGAATATGGGGTATATTTCTAATAAAAGATGATACACGCTTTAGAAAGCATAGCCAACGTTCTGTGTATAAAATGACAGAGATAGATAACTGTATAATATAATAGTTATACCTATACAACCGTATTGTATTATATATTAGTTGCGCATTACCGTCCATTAGTGGCCGAGACAATCTGACTCATATAGCTCAGAACAAGTTGTCTGTAATTCTTCCGCAGTTGCATTTCCAAAGGCAGTTGTCATTATAATGTCTTACACTTAAATGAGTTTAAATGACTAACGCTGGTTAAGTATATATGTATACATATAATAGTTTTTACTTTCCACGTAATCTAATTGACGATAAGTTATTCAATTCCAGGAAGGGGAATATCAGTAAAAGGAAGGCTTAATATTATAGAGGATATCCTCTTATTATATTATTATTTACTTATGTTGTCAATATATATGAAATACATAAAATTGTATTTTATTTATTTTACCCAGCGGCAAATCCGGAATACTCATGATACTTTTCAATAAATCAAACAAATCAAAAACGACGAACGAATGTGGAATGAGAGCCAAGTTAAATGTTAAGTAATGCGTCCTGCTCAACTTCACCGACAAAATATTTTCCTTGCCAAAATAGCTAAAGTTCACCAGAATGTCTTAACCAGAGAGAAATGTGACTAATTTCTCTCTATCTAAATCAACAACATAATTTGCATAAAGAGAAGTAAAATATTAAATATTAAATAAAAATAATTTACATTTAAAAATAAATGTCAGTAATCCAATTAATAGCGTAAAACGATACGCACATGTAAAAGGCTGATGTACCAATTAATGACACGTAACAACGAAAACGAAAAAAATGAAAATATAAACAAAATCCATATATATATAACATGATCAATATATTTTATCATTAGCGCCAAGGTTTCACTACGGCCAGGCAATTATACCAAGGCCGCAAAGTGAAACACCTCTACCGGAAGTACAAGAGTAGTCAATCATAAAATGAATCACGCTTGACGATGCATGCACAAGAAAACGTGGTTTATCTACGGGTAAGTATGTGCGGTGCACCTAATCATTTGTTAGCTATCGGCGTTCTCTGAAATTCGATCCGTGAGATAATTATTAGGAAATGTAGATAATGGTGGACGACGTTAAAAATACACACATTATTATTATTATTATGTCATATGTAAGTAGTAGTATGTAAGTAAATGAATAGCGTAAGTAAATTAAGTAAGACTGTAAAGTAGGGGACGTAAGTTTCTTAATGGGAACAGAGTGTCTTAACACTAGGTTCCCAGCGTCTGACAATCAACGCGGTGGAAACCATCGCGTTTACCTCAATGAGATGAATTATTTTCAAAGCACGACGTTAACACGCTTTGTCTCTACATCGAAATGAAGGCAGAGAACGGAGTATCTTAATACTAGACAACCCTGCTACTCTACCCGCCTATTTTGATATATGCCGATAAAAAATTATAACAAAACACAAATACAACGTCTTTGTCGAAGACCAACGAGATTGTCATTATATTGGATATAATTTATATTTCCGACACCAGGCACGCATTGTATCATCCACACCACACGTCTAAACTGTGGCACAATTTCTTTGGTTTATTTTATATTAGAGTCATATCAGATTAAATAAGTTTCCAACCGAATTATATTATTAATATTTCTTTGTAACAATTCCATATTATGTCTAAAGTAATGAAACGTAAGGTATGTTTGTTCTTTTACATTGAGGGCATCACGCTATTCTGAGATAAGATAACAAATATATCTACATATATCTCTTTTTAATAATATTATTGTTGTATATAAGCATGTTACTCTGTTTGGCTGATAAGTGGTTGTAATTGTTAAAATTGAACCGAAATAATGTAATGAAGACGGAAGAAATACATATTTTTTTAAACTAAATGTTGTTAAGCAAACTTAAAAATACATAAATGCATTTTTTTCCTTCTAAGCAATTTAGTACTTACGTAAGCTTCTCTAGCGACAGAATTCGTTATGTATCTATCGGTAATAATCTGGAAAACTGACACTTTTATTGTGCAACGAAGTCGTATGCAATTCAGCTTTTTCAAAGCTCGTAGTAAAGTTTATTTTATATTTATTTAGTCGTTTTAAGTAAAGAGGCCAGTCGTGGCGCAGCGGCACGAAGTGTGACTGTAAAACCGACTGGTTGTGGATTCGATCTCCACTCGAGGAGATGAAATATTTACTTAAATTTATATTTCCATTTCTTCGCTCTGATATCGAGGTTAAGCGCAGCGTTGAGTTCTGCCACTCAACACGCAATGCCTCCAGAATTCGGCAGAAAGTGAGCTACGGAATGTCTTAACACAAGGTTCCCTCTGCCTGCTGTGTGCGGAATAGAGGATACAGCGGAAGCTGATTAAAATGAATTTTATTTTAAGTGAAAATATTTTATAAAACAACAACGACAGCAAAATCTTTATATTTGCATATCTTTAGCATTTTGTAGAGTACGTAGAAAGGATATAGGACCAAGTAACATATCAAATATTATACCGTAAACATGTTTATAGACATTAGGGATTGTGTGATGTATCTAGACGCTGCACTTTGCCTAACTTCTTTAAATTTAAAAAATATATATATTTGGAACAAAATATATATATTTTTTAAATTTAAAGAAATAATAATAATTAATAATAATTCTTCCCAGTTACAACTACTTAATTAAAATGTTAATTATTCATATTATTTGCAATACTTTATGCAAGTAGGTTACGCCTTCAACTGTAGATATGTAGGAGGCGATCTATTATTTGATATAATAACGATTAAAACAACAACTAAACTTCCTAAATATACATTTTAATTAGCAAACACAAAAATTATTATTATTAATAAGCTAAGCATATTCTAAATATTAATTAGGCTTATTTTGAGGACCTTTTATATAATAAGATTTTTCTCTTTTGTAAAGAATTGCACGTATTTTGTAGAGTAGGCAGAGAGAAACCAGTCAAAGATAACCATTTTCGGGACAAAAAGTGGTGTAACCCAACGCCACATATATGACGCTTTGGCGCGGGTGCTATATATACATACTAGAGGGCGCGCGCGGCTTCGCCCGCTTATTAGGAGTGAATTCTAAAAAAACCACGAAACACGTGTTCAATAAAATATTTTTAACAGTCTGAATTTAAATTTTTATAAAAATCGGTGGCAATTTAAAGATTTTTCCATATAAACTTTCAACCCCTTATTTGAATCCTTAGGGGGTGAATTCTTAAAAACCATGAAACACGTGTGCAATGAAATATTTTTAAGTCTGAATTTAAAATTTTATAAAAATCGGTACAGATTATTTTTTTTTCCATACAAACTTTCAACCCCTATTTCATCCCTTTAGGGTTAAAATTTTTCAAATTCCCTTCTTAGTGGATGTCCAGAATATGAAAATAAACATCTGCCGAAATTTCACGTTTCTACCATCAGCGGTTACGGCTCTGCGTGCGTCTTACCTCAGTCAGTCAGCACAAGTCCTTTTATATATATAGATATATTTCAATAATTTTTCACAAAAACGATAATTTATTAATAATAAAAATTAATCCAATTTGAACACAAATCTATAACTTTCGCAAATCGCAAAAAGGTGACGACGACTGGTGGGCAACGATCTTTTTTATAAAGAAAATATATACTTAAAGATTAAAATTTACATAGGGGCATGGTGGCTACATGCATATATTACTACGTAAGGTAGTCTCAAGTTCAAGGATACAAGTGTGTTCTCGCGTGCACTACACATTAACAGCCCACATGCTCGTAAAAGGAGAAAAAAATAAAATTTCACTTTACAAGGAACAATGTGAAAGTTTGTACGTAACAATGAATTCCGCTATATTTTGTAGGTACATGTAAGTTTTTAAATTTTTATGCTAATGTTATAAAGCTAAAAAGTTTTTATTTGAACTTCCTTATCTCGGGAACTGTTCGAATTAAAAATTGTGACCATGCGAGCAAAGTCACAAGTGAAGAATAGTTAACCTATATTAAGTAAAACGCTTTAAAATCAAAGATTTTTATTTATTTGTCAGCTGCAATTAGACTATTCTATTCGTTTTCCCTTAGATTCAAGCAACGACCGAAATCTTACCACTCAATACCAGCACATGTTTACAAGATTACTCATAAAGTTATAACCAAATATGTTGGCAATAACACAGATATCTAAAATTGAAATATCTTTAACCACAACCATCAATTTTAAATCATATCCACATTAAATAACACATAAATACATATTTTATTTCACATCACAAATAAAATATTACAAAAAAAATGTTTTAATTTCATAAACGCAACACACACTTTTAATATACATTACACAAACAAACCAAGACTAGAACGGAACTCAATTAGCTTTCCCTGAGATGAAATCATATTCCACAGCGTGAAAACTAGACGACGGACAGTTTCAACACGATATGCTTATATATAGTGACTATAAGATTGAAACTAGTATGAAATAATATGTAGCGACGTTCCGTAGTGCGGGTGCTAGCTATTTTATCTGAGCTACCTGAAATGATTGACATTTTTCTTTGTTCGCTTGTGAAACTAAGGTTTAGCTGTCGTGTAATACCAGTATTTAGATATCTTAGTATATAGGGGTAAATTAATTTTGTTTATGAAATATGTGTATGTAAGTGCTTGATTGAAAGTGATGTGTTAATATGTTTTTATAAATAAATCTCTTTTTCTTTTTTTATTTTTATTATTTTTATTACATATTTGTTGTTAGATACACTAAATTACAAAATGTGTTTCAATTTTGTATTTGTATTCATAATAAAATATGTTAAAATTACTTTAAATTGAAGCCAGTCGTGGCGCAGGAGCACAAAGTGTGACTGTAAAGTCGACTGGTTGTGGGTTCTATCCCCACTCGAGGAGAATAATTAAATATTTATTAACATTTATATTTTAATTTCTTCGCTCTGGTGTCGAGGTAAAGCGCGGTGTTAAGTTCCGCCACTCAACACGCAATACCTCCAGAATTCGGCGGAAAGTGGGGAACGGAATGTCTTAACACTATGTTCCCTCTGCCTACCCTGCTGTGTGCGGGATACAGCGTGAAGCTTTAAAAAAAAATACTTTATTGCCTACGTTGTCAATTGTTTAGATATCCGAAATGCGTGGTAATGTACCTAAAAAAATCGACTAACATATCCAAAAAATGAAAATCCAACCAAATATATCTATCGACAAATAAATAACATATCCAAATGTCTCTTTCATTTACTGAAAGGTAAAAAAATGAAAGGTATCAAACCGCCCACTTTCTATATCACAATGTGCGGATCATCTCGCGACACGAGTTTGCGCAAACCGGATACGTTGTGCGCCGGTTTTTTTTTTGAAAGTACCCACACAATATTGCACAGTAACGGTAACGTTTCAAATTGTCGATCAGCCGGCGTTGGCGGATCTGTGCCCCATTTAATTCGTAGATTGACAGATAAATGACATTTTTATATAGTGACACACATTCGTTTGTTTGCACAACAATATGAATGGGACGAAACTATCGGAAGCAGAAGTGCTTTAAATGGACTGTGGAAAAAGATTTGAAATATAAATTATGGTTGCTATGGTTAAATCCTAAAATCAAATCTGTGCAGCTATGATTTGTTGACTGCTTTGATTGCTGTCTTTTTTATAGGATCATGGTGGATTAAAAATTTTATAAATACACTTTTAATTACAAAAAAATAACTCAAATGTTAACATTACTACATTAGAGCTAAAATACAAAGTAAATACATATTCCAGTCTACAAAATGCGAAAAACGTTTAAAGAAACAATAAAATGTTAATAACACTTATTTACTATAAAAAAAAATACTAAAAATTATAAGTATTTAAGGTCTGTGAGTGTCAATTAAACACTCGGGAGTTCTTACTCCGAACCGGTTCCGACGTAGCAACAATTAGGACTTCCTGTGTACAAGGCTCCTGGGCGTGCGCACGCCCACCATCTTCTGTGTAATAACGTTCTACATATAAATTACTAGTATGTGGGTATTTATTTCCATTTATGTATGAAGCTATTATTTGTGTTATTAATATATTGTTGCTAAACAACTATCAAGTCATCTTAGTTAATTCACAATATTAATAAACAGAATAAATTGTATAGTGGACCAGGTATAGCCAGGCAACAATGTGTGATGTCTTCTATGCTGGATTCGAACCCACGCTTTTCTACGACAGTTTCGAAATCATTTCGTATCATAAATATGCAATTTCGTCACCCTATTAGCAAATATAATTATTTTTAAGTATTGTACTGGATAATTGATCTCAACAAATCAAAACTGAATGGTGGTCATTGAGTTATTGTACTGTCAGCAGCTGCGCCTGCGGCACAACAATTTATTATCAAAATATGTATGTGTTGCGTACTTTGTTCAACAAAACATTCGTAACGTTACGGTTCAACGAACAAACAAAAGTTGTATTAATTATACAAAAATTAAAATATACATTTTTTACATTGCAACTTTTTGTAACTACAAAAACAATACTAAAGCTATTTAATTTTCTGTATATTTTGTTTGGCCTTCTTATTCTGACAAATAAAAAAAAACTAATACGAATCGAATGTTAAAACCTGTCTTATCCTTCTACTATAAGTGTTTTACCCAATACAGATAAAAATGTTGTACGATTGCTAGCCAGGTGGAGAACGCCGAGCTATAATCATTTGTCTCAACAACTTTAGGCTTGAATATTAATTATATTGCATTTTTTCTGAAGTAGGCATTCACGTGAAAGAATTCTTTTATAGTAGTTCATTAAGTTTAATGTCATTGATTCTATTATTACTAAATTCTTGTACCAAACAATTAGCACCCCTCGTAAAATATTGTTTTATTGTTCTTTATAGTGTTAAGTTCGACGTGACAAAGTGATTATTTCCTTGTCGGACGATAAATTTTAACGTGTTTGTTTTTCTATACGGCGTTTCCGATTTACATATTATTCATGAGCCGACCTTCCGTGTTGACGCCAAGGGAGAGAATATCTATCTTTTTGAATCCATGTTGTAGCGAGTGAAAGTGAAACTTTTACTGATTTTGTTATAAATATAATACAAGACTTTCCAACTTTATACAGAGATTTTATTTTATTTAATTACAAAACCCTTTTTTAGCTTCATCTATAGCTGTGAATGCGGCTGTATCACGACTGAAGCATAGAAGGTAGAAACCATTAAGACACTCCATTGCCTATTTTCCGCCCAATATCAAACTTTGCTTTATAAGTGATGGAGCTCAACGCTGTGCTGTATTGTTTCCAGAAAGGGAAATAAAAATGAAAAATTTCCCGAGCGCGAATCGAACCCACTACCGTTTTATTTACTGTTAAACGAATCTGTTAACAATTAAAAGATATCAAATTAACAATCATAAAAATAAAAAAAATATTAACAAATTAGTACGTTATTTATTATTAGACCTAATATTATTTATTACAACAGACATAGATGTAGATGTACCAGATAGATCGATCTAAAAGCAAAATAGAACCGGTCATTCTCCGAACATAAAATTTCTTTGGTTCATTCACCGGGAAGCATTAAACTCAATTGGTATGCTGGATGTGATGAAAAATATCATAAAAATAAATACGATTTTAATGTACCTATATAAAATATTTTAATAAAAAATTATAAAATTATAGAAACGAGATAATATTTTGTTTCTAAGCAATTATTATAAACGAGAAATGCTCCAACATGCGATTATGAGACTTTTTATCCTCTTATAAGAACAGTCTCGACGACCAAGTAACAACAAAGGTAAAATAACTTTACATTATTAAAAAAAACTAAACTCAGGCAAGCTACATAAGCACATATTTACTATTCAAAACAGTTTTAAAAAGGAATTGTCCCAGACGATGGAGCACTAATTGTGAGTACGTTCACAATTTTTATTCGCTCTAAACAAAGAGTTCTTGAAACAGCCAGGTCTCGAGGATTCGGTACGAATCCGGCGACAGAGTGCAAGTCATGAGTTTATTTATCGGTTGTTGACTTCCATGTTGAAGTACGAACGTAGCGGCTAAAAAAAATAATTATTATTCTATAAAAAACAACTTTTATCTAAATGATCACAACTTAAATGTTATTCCTAGAAACAGATTTACCAATCTAAATATCTAAGTATTTTTCAAATATAATTACTTTGTATTTTTTTAATTAAGACTATGTTTCTGCCGATGTTTTATTTCATTCAGCTGTTATTTTTATAAATATAAAAATTAATTTAGTTTTTCATCATAAGCTCACATATTGTATAGCGGTAACGAAAAAACTGGTTAAAATACAATTTCCGCTTCTCACGATTCTAGTAGTATTATAAATGAAGGCAATTTCCCTAATTAACATAAATAAATAATTGTTCTCTGTGCCACATTTATTACGTTTGCGGTGACATTCGAAAATTAACATACGGATTGTGGAAAATAAAGGTAGATGTTTCATAATTAACAGACGAATGCTATGTGAAATCACAAGTTTGAACTTATGGCTGTCTAGAATATGAGACTAAGGAACTGCAACTCCCGTTATGATAACATGGATTCCCATAGAACTACCCAATTATATATACGGTGCTTTACCAAGAGAAACAGACAACGAAAGCACATATACATATATCCCCAATCGAATTGATCGAAGGTCGAAACTATTAGTACAAAAATTTGTTGATCTTATTTTCTTGGTTAGTAAACTAACCTATAACATTGAAAAATTTACAAGAAAATCTAAAGTATGAGACCTAGAAATTCCCATCAATTGAATACTACTACTTCATAGATCTAACTATCAAGATATTGTTTAATAGGACACTATGACCTATATTACAATTAGTGGAATTGTGTCAAATATTCCAAGGCCGATAGATAGGCTGATGTCATTATGGAATACTTCATGGTGATACAATGGATGTGAATTAGTTGAATATTAGCAAAAACAGGGAGGACAGAGTAACAAGTCACTAAGTTCTCTATGGCAGTTCATAGTGTTAAGACACCATTATTCATGCATCGTCCAATTTGCAAAATATTGCGTATTGTGTAAGAGAAAGGCCAAGAAAGGGCACTTAAATAATTCAGTCCTCCCAGAGAAGATCAAAACCACAATGTAAATTATCATAAAAAATGCTTTTAAGAATTGAACCTCATGCGAAACAAGATAACATCTCCATTTGCACCTCAACTAGTAATGCACACGAGATGCTCAACAAGCTATTGTTTGTGGAAATCTTCTTGCGGTTATGAAAGTAGTATGGTGGAAACAGAATCCTTGCCGCAAGATTTCTAACTGCGAATTGAGGTACTCGAGTGAGAGGTTATGTGAAAAAAATAATTTTATTACAAGATTTTTTATAAAAATATATACAATTTATTTATAATTATGTTTTATTATATATTTTGTTATTTCTTTATAATTTCTAAGAACAATTTAAAACACTACACTATTGTATAAATATATTATTTTATATAGGAAAAAATATAGAGATACGTGTTAAATATTAATTATTATTTATATTAGCTTGAACAAATTAAAAATATTAATTATAAGTAATTAATTAGTAAAACTACAAAGGTTAATGAGCAAAGTGATTGACAATACTCGTTACGGCAAGCTTTCAAAAAGTAACTAACAAATTTCATAGCGCAATCTATACGAAAAATATGTTCGTGATAACACATGGGATATTTTATGAAATAATAATCTGTTTAATTTTTATTAGGCCGTCGTGGCGCAGGGACACAAACGTGTGACAGTAAAGCGACGGTTGTGGCTTCGACTCCCACTCGAGGAAATGAAATATTTAATATTTTCATTTCTATGCTCTGGTGTCGGGGCACAGCACGGCATTGAGTTTCGCCACTAAACACGCAGTGCCTCTAGTGAATTCGACGAACAGTGGGGAGCGGAGTGTCTTAACACAAGGCTCCCCCTGCCTACCCTGTTACATGCGGTATACAGCTTGAAGCTGAAAACATGCTCAGCACTGGGTGCCTTACAAAATTTAGCATTTTTTTAATTATATCACAACATTGTTTTGTACGCTCTCGAGAGCTTCTCTGTTATGCGAAGTGCAGCATCAAGGATCATTACAACTAATGAAATAAAAGAAGATGAAGTATCATTGTCATGTTCAAGCATTGTAGGAAGCTAGTTTTAGTACAAAAAGAAACAAAAAAAAATTAACATTGTAAAGTGTAGTGAAAATGTAATAAGTATTAAAACGTAGTAAAAATAATTATTAAAACTGGTTGAAAAAAAACATACTATTTCAAAAAGTCAAGTTTCAAGTTATTTTACTTTAGCATAATAAAAATATAAGTCATATAAAATATATCTATATGAAAATAAATGAAAAAAAAAGGCTTTTTAATTAAGTAAAAAGAAAGCTCGGAGATTAAAGCCTCATTAGAGACAAAACGAGTCGGATTGAATAGTTGGATATAACGTCTCTTTTCAAACGGTTAACTGCCGAGGGAACTGCTTGCAATAAGGTCAATTTGCGACCTTTAGAAGCTTTTTCAAAATTAGAACTTCATAGAGGTGTTCATTGAACTGTAGAAAACCGTAAACAGATTTCAATGGGTGATAAGTCAGCATATTAACAGTTAAATACAAATAATAATCAAATATAAATACTTAGGAAATCTCTAAATTACTTTGTTTTAGATAACAGTAAAATTATAAGTAGGTATATTTACTTGATTATGATAAGAAATGACGTACAATACAATGTATTTGCAAATTATATTATAGTTTATTCAGGGGGCGTAGAATTGGGCCGTTACTACTATTTCTGTCCGTCAAAATGTCACGCAACGGTTGCGCAAACGCACGCCTCTTGCGATACTGTAAAGTGGGGCTCGTATTTAAAAATTGATACTGAGGTGACTTATTAATACTTTATCTATAATAATCTATAACAGTGACGTCATCGTGGCCCAGTTAGTAAAGTAACTGATTGGACACACGATGAAAAGGAGGAGAGTTTTAGACTCCGCAAGCATGCATAATTGTAAAACTATTAAAAAAAAAAAAACTATTAAAAAATACATCATATTTAAAAAAAAAATAAAGTGTTATTTCACACTTAGTAATGAAAAATATTTATTTAGAAAACGTATAAAAATTTTAACGTAGCGAAACCGACTAGGTCGATTTCCAGGAGATTCGTCGGATCAAGTAGAATACATCATATCTTAGATCAAAGATTTTTCTATTAAAACTTCTAATCTTCCTTTCTCAAAAATCCAGACTCAACAGACGATAAGATCAAATCGGCTATAATGGGATAACTGCGCTGAGTCTAGACAAAGTCAAGACAGGGCATAACTTGAGATCTAAAACCTAGATAAACACTTTATTACACTGCAAAGAGTGGGCAGAGACCGTGACCTTAAAATTGCTTAAAATTTTACTCCTTTTACTTTCAACTGTGTAAAAAATGTTATTTTTGCAAATTGTATATTGAGTTTTAATATTAAGTTAATCGAATTTCAATGATATAAAGATAATGTTTTTTACTTTTTAGTTTAATGAAAACTGCTTACACCTATGTTTAAGCATTCCGTATGTCATGTTGCAACCATGAAGATTTATTTACCTGAAACAAAAAAAAATGAACTTAATATTTTTCTATACCTTGTCTAGGAATTTTATATTTGTTTTTTAGTTTTTAAGTTTTAATTTTTTTTATATATGTAATAATTTTAAGCTAATTTATAATGTTTTTTTTCAGCTTCACGCTGTATTCCGCGCACAGCAGGGTAGGCAGCGGGAACTTACTGTTAAGACACTCAGTTCCCCTCTTTCCGCCGAATTCTGGAGAATATTGTGTATTGAGTGGGCCTCAACGCCGCGCGTAGATTTTTTTTATCAGCTCTCATAAATGAACAGTAGATAAATTTAATACAAATGCCTGGCCAAATCAATGATCAAAGTATTTACCAAATTTCCAATTAATCCTACATAAGTTTTCATATTTCATAAATATATATTTACTTTAAAATAACAACATAAACACAAAAAGTAAATTAATTTTTATATTCACCTTTGTAGTACAAATGATACCTATTATGTAAATCATAATCATAAAATTTGTTAATTTCGTACGCATTGCTATGAGCAAACACTACTTGTATTTACACAAACATAGTAAAATATATTTGTCTAAGCCATTTTCGCAGATTAGCGCTAAGCCAAATAATATTTTTTTTACGTTCATTAAGATTTCTGAATGAAATGTAAAATATGGATTACATCATCTTTTTGTCGAATAAAATTGCCGTTAAAAGTACTGCGGACTGCTTACAAATGAACATGACGTCCGTTTCCGTCTGTGTACGGCGCACGCGCATACATATAATTACAAGGAAATTATCTATTTATAAACAAATTTTATAGTCAAATATTATTTATACATATCAAATAATATTATGAATGTCAATGTTATGATTATTTTTTTTGTTTTCTAAGGATAACATATATTTTTTTATACAAATTTTGAGTTTACAAATACACAATAATATTTTATATTATAATAACATATAAATAAATAAATAAAAATTTTAATAGGTGCCCGTACTATACAGCTTACGAACAATTGATCAACGCGACGTTTGATTGACGCTGACTGGTCGTGGAATACGATATCCGTTTTCAATAAATATGACGCATGTATGATTGTTAATAATATATTTATTCGTATCACGAACATCCATAATATCTACAATGAGTATTCGGTAACACATACAATATCATGTATATTAATAAATATTAAATAGTTAATGTTTATTAGAAACTGTGAAACGTAATTAAAAAGATTGAAATCTCTATCGAACCTAGTGTTAAGACACTCCGTTCCGCACTTTCTGCCGAATTCTGGAGGCATTGCGTGTTGAGTGGCAGAACTGGAACAGGTCAAAGCAAAGAAATGGAAATATACATTTAAGTAAATATTTCATCTCCTCGAGTGGGGATCGAACCCACAACCAGTCGGTTTTACAGTCACACCTCGTGCCGCTGCGCCACGACTGGCCTCTATTAAGTACTGTTGCTAAATAAATAATGAACCCTTAATTAAACCACAGCTTCGGATGCACAGTAAGCAAATAATCAATTAATGTATAGTGATATTATATTCACAAGAAATGTTTACAAATTATTCGTACTTTTAATTAATAGGTACATATGTATCTATTTAAAATATACAGTGATTATTAAACAAAAACATTAATTAAGTAGTTAATATGTATAATGTATATAATATTTATATAATATTATTTCGTTTACACTTAGTCTATCTAAAAAGTAACACAATACAATAAAATACACAAAAAAAATCAATATTCTGTATGTATGTTCTGTTATACAAACCAGCAAGGCTAGATGATTGAAGCAAATATTGCTTTTGGGAGTTGCCAATAAACAAACAATCGATTTTGTTGATTTAACCAACTTTGGAAAGTCAGAAAAATGTTTATATTATTAGACAAGAGAATTTGTCTATATTATTAGAAAAGAGAAAAAAATACAATAAATATTTAAAATTGAAAGTATCATTTTTTTCTCTTCCCGTATGAACTTCTGTCTTTGTGCTCCTCTAAACTTACCAAGGAACTTACTTTCGAAATTACACCTTTCTAACTCCAGTGGTTTCGGTTAAGCGTTGTTTAGTTAGTAACAATAGTTATATTATATTCTGTATAGATCATATTTGTGAAAATAATAATCTCATCAAACAAAGGCCAGAAGCCAGCCAAAGAGGCCAGTCGTGTCGCGGGGGCACGATGTGACTGTAAAATCGACTGGCTGTGAGTTCGATCCCCACTCAAGGAAATGAAATATTTATTTACTTTTATATTTTCATTCCTTTGTTCTGGTGTCGAGTAAAAGCGCGGCGTCGAGTTCCACCACTCAACACGCAATGTCTCCAGAACTAGGCGGTAAATGGGGAACGGAGTGTCTTAACATTAGGTTCCCTCTGCCTACCTTGCTGTGTGCGGGATACAGCGTAAAGCTGATTTTTCATTTTTATCAAAAAAAAGTGAATGTAAAAATAGTCAAATTACTAAGAACACATTTTTTGATACTGCCGAATAAATTATCTAGTAAAAATTAATACCTTTAACAATTATGTGCCATTCAATATGTTTAAAACCACAATGACAAAAAAAATCTTTTTAAATATCGTGGCCAATTAAAAATTACTTATATATTTACTTATAAGTTTCCACTTAAGTTATTATAAAGTATTAGAAGTCCAAGCCAAAGAAATCCAGGGAACACCGTATACAGTAACATCAATCACGCATAATTCCGGCGATTGTCTCAAACCGGACGGAACTGGTAACGCATTTATTTTAAAGTTCTTTGTGATCAAATTTCTTTGATCGTTTTAGTACTCACATAAAATGTTTTTGATTTGTGGGCGGTGGTTTTGAAAGTTTGTCGGTGTAAAAAGTTTAATAGTTACAGCCATATAAATAAATAAACCTAAAAGCTTAAGTTACGAAACACCGACAAAACGTGTACGTTTATGCTATAATAAAATTAATAAAAATCAGCTTCACGCTATATCCCGCAACCAGCAGGGTCGGCAGAGGAAATTTAGTGTTAAGACACTCCGTTACTCACTTTCTGCCGAATTCTGGAGGAATTGCGTGATGAGTGGCAGAACTCAACGCCGCGCTTAACCTCGATACCAAAGCGAAGAAATGGAAACATAAATTTAAGTAAATATTTCATCTCCTCGTGTGGGGATCGAACCCACAACCAGTCGGTTTTACAGTCACACCTCGTGCCGCTGCGCCACGACTGGCCTCAATAAAATTAGTTTTAAACTTAAAATTTAGATTAATATAAAATACAAGACTAAATAAAGATAGCCCACGTGCACGCAGACTCCACGATTAAATTAATCAAAAACAGGTGCGCGTTGCAACAGAGCTCACTAACTGTGTCGGGCATAATAGCTTTCTTACCTTACATTTTATTTCAGAGGTGATATTAATGTTACGGAATAATAAGATTTATTCCTAACTTTAGTATTGAGACTCTCACTGCGACTGTAAACACGACAGTTGTGAGTTCAATTCCCGCTCAGGGGGAATTAATTATTTAATATTTTCATTTGCTTGACCTGGTAACGAGGCAAAGCGCGGTGTTGCATTTCGCCACTTGTCGTTGCACACGCCACACAACATACAACGTTTCGAGAATTCGACGGAAAGTGGGAAACGGAAGTGTTCCAGGTTCCCTCTGCCTACCCTGCTATGTGACGGATAGGTACATCGAAAAGCTAAATAATAATCTTAACAATAAAATATATAGTTACTATATCTTAAGGTGCAATGGCAATTGTCTTGGTTTATCTTAACGTATGTAGGTTAGATAACAATTTATGTATACGTTTCACGTTTCAAATCTTTGTATATTTACTCTAGACGGATATCGCACCTCCTATCTCGTTATGCTAAGCGTTGATAAATTTGATAATTCTATCCATCAATTAAAAAATCATAAAAACGGTAGGAAAAAACAAATAATACGCTACTATATGAGCAATATTCTATATTTTTCATATTAAAGATGTCTTTTATTGCTAAGAATAACCATTGAATTCATCAAAAAGCCAATTGCACCCGCGACCACCGTCCTATTACGGTCAAATAAATAAATGTGCCTGCGATTATATCAAGATAGCACGAAACTATTAACAAAAATATAACTTACGAATTGAACACTAGGACCATTTTAGTTTGTAGTATTTGATATTAATGATACTTTATGAATAGTCTGATTTGATATGACAAAGAGCTGCAACAAATTGGTGGAAGCATCACTTGACCATTTCTGTTATCGTGTCTCAGAATAGGCATAAAAGTGAGCGTTGCAAATATAACTTTATTTTTAGAAAACCACCACCAACAGTGTGAAGAAATGGAAATATTAATAAATAATAATTCATACTACTGAGCAAGAATCGAACTTACAACCATCACGTTTAAAGTTTGTGCCACTGCACCACGTTGGCCTCCTTACGAAACTTATTAAATGATTTAAAAATTTAAATTCGTAAATTGTTTTTTAATGTTTGCCTTGAATTATTCTTAAATAAGGAGATTTTTAACAATTAATATTGCCTGCTATCGTAACCAGAAGATATAATTAGTCGTTTTGTAATTAAAAAAAAGTAATTAACTTATAGGCTACGTGCAAAATTGCGAATAGCAATTTAACCATTAAAAATAAAAAATAATAATTGCAGATTCTATATTTTTTCTTCTACTTGTATGGGTTCATACAACCAGCAGTATAATGCCTTAATGTATTCTAAAAACGTGAGTAAACCGTATATTACAAAATTTGCATAAGGAATAGGTTCGTCTTCTCTAGAATTATATTCTTGATTTTGTTTTGTCTTCAATTAAACTGCCTTTTGAACTTCGGAGCTATATTATTAAAGAATGAATAATTCCAAGGCCGCCATGGCGCAGGGGCAAAAGTAAGTGACTGAAAAAGCAACGGTTAGAGTTCAATTCTCACACGGGGAAATTAATTATTATTAATTATTAATATTTTCATTCTCTTAGTTCTAATAAGAAGGCAAAGCGCAGTATCGAGTTCCACCACTTAATACGCTATGCCTCGAAAATTCTGCGGAAATTAGGGAAAGGAGTGTCTTAGCACTAAGATGCCTCTGCCCACCCTGCTATATGCGGTATACAGACGCTAAAAAAAATGATAATTCTTTTGTCCATATGTCGCAGGTGTGTTTATAGAAGCACTAAAATAGTGTCAGGTTCCGAATATAAAGAAACCTGAAAAACTAGCACCTTTTCAAGGGCCTTTATTTAAAATAAATTATAAAGAATTCTAAACAGGTATATTTATTTTTACTTTAGTAATAATAATTTTAATCATAACGTTAACAAATCATCAGAGAAAATAATTATCGACTTGGTTTCCAATAAATTATGAATTTGACAAAAACATTTGTTGTATAATAAATAATTCTTGAAAAAAAAACGTATGTTCGTAGAAATAATTAGTTTTTACATACTTTATTAAATATTAAAATAATAATATGAAATAGCTATGCTAAAATTTTTTGCAACGATGCCGAGAAAACAATTACGTTTCCAACTTAGATTTCGTTGGGACCTCGAATCATGACGCGATTCGTGACTGAGCGGACGAAATAAACGTTGTGCCCATTAAAACAGTGGTTTTCAATTATTCAGCCTTGGATGCAATTTTAATATTTAATACCAGTTGATTATTATATTTTTTGAGTAGGCAGTTTTGAATAAACTTGCCGTTGAGTACAATACTAGAGACTTACGAGAAGTAAGTAAATAACAAGATTTTAAATAAGTAAATAATTTACGTAAACCAAGAAAAAAGTTTCTTAAAGTTGCTAGTAATTGAATATCAAATATCCAGAGAGCCAGTTGATTTATATGTATATTGTTACGTCTTGCGCTGCGTTTGCTTACAGAAAAGGCAGAAAGATATTTTTCTTTTACTTTTATTCACTACGAACGTCCAGCGATATACCAAATTTAATATGCATTTAATGTAACTATGAAAACAATGAAGAGTACAGAATATAATATATTACAATTTAAATACTATCAGGTGAAAGATCAAAGATCAAGATGTCTTTTTAAGAACGTATTATTAAAATCAAACGCCATATTATTAACGATAACTGCTTTTTAATCAGCGACTTAACTCATTCAAGGGCCTCGCATAATGATTCCCTACTTCATATGCGAATAATAATAAACAAACTGACCAAATATAATCAGTACGTATCTATCTGTTGTTATCTAAAGATAGTCTATTTTGAAATATATTATTTTAAAGATAAACAAAAATATTACTGCTATCATGGCGCCGTTAGGAAGTGTCTGTCTGTATATGCTGTCGGTGTCCTTCGGGTAACGGTTTATTTTAAAATATAACATAATTTCTGGTTGACAAAAAGATGGGTTGAAAAGTTAAGTTCTGCCACTAAATCAGGTAGAAAGTGCTTAAATAATTTTTAACAATAAGTTTCTTTTACCTAGCACTTCACTTAAAACCAAGAAGTAGTTTTAACTATTAACGCTAAAAAAACTCCATGTATAGCATATTTCACCAATAAGAATATAAAGAAAATAATTTAATCAGATTTTTTTTGTTATATATAACACGGTACGTTTACTTTACTTTTACTAGTCAAAAACCAGACCAGTATTTGAGCTTAGACATTGATCCCAAAAATCCGTTACACCCAGAATTGTGAACGAGAGCAGGCCAATTAACGGCGTTCTTTCATATGCTTTGTACTATTGAGATATTATGCATTACGCCTACTATTCGGAACCGGGTCGAATAGTTGGCTTAAAAATGCTATTATATTCAACGACCTAGTAACCAGTTCTTTATCGACTACCATTTATCCTTACAGTATATTATTACCTACTCCATGTAATTGTAACTGTAAGTTTTCCAAAAAAGAATATAATCAAATAAAATATTGAAGCCGTTTATTTTTTATATATGTATGTTTAGTTTTCAAATGAGTTGATTTGATTTAGGCAATTTCAAAGGTTTTGTTAACAGCTTTCAAAGGAAAAAAATTAAAAAAATATTCAGAAATCATGTTTAATTACAGGGCAGTATATGCAATTTCCAAGTAAATTCTAATCTAATAAAAACATAGACGACTACATCAATAAATTAAAACGTCAACTTTAAACAATTCCGCTAATACTATAAAAAATAGCTAAAAACATATATAAAAAGATAAATTTATCTTATAAATCTCAGTAGTTACGCGAAATACCGCGGTGGTTCGGTAACGTGAAGTGATCCACAAAGCTAGCGAATTGGAACGTGTCGGGTACAAGTAACGCAATATACACCACATTGTAAGGTTAAGGTACGCAATAATAAAACGATAAAAACAAGAAACTTTACTCCTTCAATTACATTGACATACTTTAAGAGTAAAAAGTTAATTTCTCATGATTTTTAAAGAACATCGGTGTTGTAAAACTGTCGGAATATCTAGTTCAATTATTTTTATATTTTTACCTATAATAATACTATGTTTCCATCTACTTTTGAAAGTAAGCCAGCTTCACGCTGTATCTCGCACACAGCAGTGTAGGCAAAGGGAACCTAGTGTTAAGACACTCCGTTCCCCACTTTTCGCCGAATTCTTTCGCGGAACTTAACGCCGAGTTTTGTCTTAACACCAGAGCGAAGAAATGGAAATATAAATTTAAATATTTCATCTCCTTGAGTGAGATTCAAACCCACAACCAGTCGATTCCAGTCACACTTTGTGCCCCTGCGCCACGTATGACCTCATAATTTTGAAAGCTTTAATTAAATGTGTAATTAGGCACTAAAACCTCCAGGTCTTCAGGTCTAGGTTCCACAACACACCGTAGACACGTGGTGCTGACGTGTATTCAAACAACAAAAGACAGTAAAACTATCAGCAGTGTCAATCAAGCGAGGGGCACAGGTCGTGTGGGCTTGGCATTAACCCACTTCGGAGCCCGTGGGAGGCCGTTCTAAATGTATGATTAGAAAAAATATAAGCGTTCAGTTTGCTATGAACGCCACAATGGTTTAAGAATAAGCGCGACATTGAATTATCTAAACTCGACTGCAATATAGCGTCGTGGGTGTAAATTACAGCGTACATACATCATGTCCTAAATCGTAATCGTATATAAAAATTGGTCAGTGGGTCACACTTTCTAACAAAAATTATTTGTATTAGAATTCAACGCATAATTGCAATATTTTATTGTAGATATTTTTTCCAGCCTGCTGATTTCTAATTCGAAACTAAAATTTTAGGAGATTTGAAATGAAATATTTCTTAATTTGATTGTTGAATTAATATGTATCATAGTTGGTTAAATGACATTACTAATATTTCTTTATTATTCACGAACTAATACTACTATAATGTAATACGAATTTAATGCATAAAGCGTAACAAAACTACTCGATGTAGATTTTCTGTGAAAATAGCATCAATGCCATTTAAACATTTAACAAATTCTAACTGTTCTTGCATTCTTAAAACATTAAATCCCATTCGTAAAATGCAAGAGGAGCATTTTCAACTTTAAAACAATGCAGCAAAAACTAAGGATCGAAAATTCTTCATCGCGTGTTCTCAACTATGTGATGCTTATAGAATATACAGTTTCAGTTAATTTACATTGAAACAACTGAAAGGCACCCAGTTAGAGTAGTAAATAAAATATATATGTGATAAATAATGACTTTAAAGATTTATTTTTTATTTATTACTGAGAAAGTTTGTATTTTTAAATAAAAGTATAATATTTGAGTATAAACTGTATTAACTGACGGTTTGGTACAGAATAAGTAACCAATAAAGCATATTTTAGTGATCATTAAAATTTGAAACAGAAAATACCTATATGAATGACGCTTTTGAGTACAAAATAACTGTTAAAATATAACACAGTGCCCAGAGAATTAAAACCATTATTTTGATACTACGTGATTCAAGAAACTTTGGACACCGGCCAATTTTCAGTTTCAGTAAATGTATATAGTCTAATGTTGAGGATAGAAAAATTAAACGAAGAGCTGATCTTTAATTGATTAGGTAAAACTAAAGTTTTCGATTAAAACAGTTACTTTTTATAACATAACATATTATATATATATAGCTACTAAAAAAAACCAATAATGTACACGAAAACAAAAAGTAAAGAGTATGACATGTAAACCAACAGCACTTGACCATAATTGGGCCGATCCCCGCCGCACCGTAAACTGAACGACAAATATTTGGACGTTGCGATGATTTCGCAATTCGCACCCCGAATATAGGTTATCAAGTTATATAAACCTGATAAGTGAGTTTGCAGTGATAACACCCACAAAATAAACAATATCATAGATAGGTGAAACTTAAGTAAATTTTTAAAGGCCATTCACTCATAATTACTAAAGTACAGTGGAAAGAAAGCCTTAAGATTTTTATTGTTGTTTTTATTTTTATGACTAAGTGCCTCGTATTCGAGTTTGTTGGCCTTTTTTAAATTTAGAATATAATGTCTACATGGTGCAGCAACAAGAAAACCGTTGTAGAATCTCTTGTTTGTTTGCCTATTGTATTCACAAATTGAGGAGCAGTTAACAAAAAATTGATTGAATAATATATTATAAAAAAAAATTGTATCAATTTGCTTTTAAATTATTATTTTTTTCAAAACACAATATAATATTTATTCACTATAAAATTTCGAGACAAAAAAATCACTTCACTCAATGCACAAGTACTTCACAGCTTTCGTTCATCTAATATTCCCTTTCCTCGCTCAGCGCTTACATAATCCCATTTGACTACAAATTTAACGTCATAATTACAATTTCATAAGGCTACGCTAGGGGATTGCTCGATGGGTTAATTAATAGCTCACGTGTACACCTAGGTGTAGGTACCTACCTACATCTTCATAGAATATACGGTTAATAGCGTGTGCTCAGCTTTGTAGAAGCTCTCGAGGAAAGCTCTTTGAACTTCTTAAACCCTGCAGATTATCCTGAATGAGAGGTACTTAAGGCGGCACTATGGTGTCTCGAGGAATAGAAAAATACAGTCCGGCTTGGTACAGATGGAAAAGTTAAAATAATGTTATTTTGGAAAATATAGCCTAGATGCTTAGTAAGTTTGGTATTGATATTATTACGTGGTATGTGCAACATAAATTTAACTCTTTAGAACAATATAGTGAGAGTACAAAGGTGGCCTTTGCGTACCTGAGCAAAGTAGGTCATCGCCTGGTGGCAGCGGGATCGATGGCACCACGCAATGAGATACCGCGAGGTTGTTGCACTATAATGTTTGTTTTTCCATTTACAAGTATCGGCTCGTTGGCTTTTTATACGCGAACGAAATTTAAACACAATTCATCGGACGATGGAGTTATCCATATTAATAATAATGAACAATTATTCGACTTTAGGACAAAGACCTTTACCTAAGTTTTTAAATTCTTATCACGTACGTATAATGCGTCACATTTTAATATGTTGGTTGGCCAAGAACTTCTGTCTTGACATTAAAAAATCGAAGGCTACTTCAAGGCATTGACAATTGTTGGCCGTAGGAAACAATAAGTATCTTAGCCCTTTGTAACTTACGTTTACGCCGTATTTTCGTCGTATACTTTTTTGGACACATTCATTAATATAAATGTTATCACTAAATTAAATTAGAAATATCTTACTTTTTTTATAACAGGGTAAGTAATAGGTATAATTACTACGTAATTAAACATGTGAAGTTACCAATTCACTAATCGACAAATATTTAGAATATTGTTGATCCATCCGTTTTATACTAATAAAGGTGAAAGCTTAGTTTAGTTGAAGGCGTCAGTCATCACAAGACTTCTGGTACAAATTGAAAAATTCTTCTTTATTAATCTGATTATCCATTCATTGAGGAAAGCTAGCACGAGGCGAATATATTAATTATATAACCACGATAGAAGTCGAATTTAAAAATATGTTGTAAAAACATTATTTCCAAAGTAACCCAATCTTAAATCAAATTTACATTAAATATTACTTTATAAAATCATTACTTGCCTTCAAAAATGAGAATATGACTAATTTACGCTGGCGTTGGTACGTATTAATCACTAAGAAAATCTATTCAATCAACTACAGCACATACATTTTCATAGCATACATTGATTATACATATAAAACAAGCTAACACAGCGACTAGTAAATAGCAAAACAAGGCTGTCAGAGAATGGAAGATATTATTGACATCGCTACTTGCGTAATACTGTTTATAATCAAGGTTGCTGCAACAATCATGCACAAAGAGCTGTTAAAAAAATCCACGGGCTTCTAGTTAATTAAAGTTTTCCTTGAAATGTTTGAGATTTAGACAAAATTTGGCGATGTGTAATCTAAACAACAAGTACTTAAATGTGATAAAACTAAATCTTGATTGTTTGTTGGTTTGTGGAAATAAAAGTTAATATACCTTAAAAATTGCATCAAGCCTTTAAGTAATAACAGGTTTTTAAAAACGTTATAGCAAAATATTTTATTTTTAATTATAATATATTTTTCTAAAAATATAAACATAATATTATAGTCCTTTATTTACATAATCGAAAAAAAATATAATAAAAAACAGTACGACCCAAAAGTTAATCCTGTGCAATCGCGTTGAGACTTTCCAAAAAAGAACAGAGATTGAGATCGCAAAAGCTTAAAAGCTGAGCCCAAGGCAACTTCAGAACTTCACTTAAAAAGTCTTCGACTAGATGGAGCTAGTTGCGATTTCTTTAACGTAAACTTGTCTGCATTTCAACTTGCATAGCAACAAAGTACTAAAGGCTTCCAGATAAAAATAGCTCGAGATTACCTCTTGAGTTATTTTTAAATGGAGACAAAAAATGTTTTTAATTAAATATAATTAAAAATTCTGTAGTTTTATTAAAATTGATAATATATAAACTGTTAATGTTTACTTGAACTTTGACTTTTATTTCACAAATATAAGATCTTATATCAGATAAGCCGGTTTAAATACAAAATAAAATACAACATTAACATTATTATAAAATAAAACATTTAGAGATCGAATTATATACAACGCAACGTTACACAGATAGCGTATCGTGTGAAAAAGTAAAATGCTTTAGCTTTAAGAAGAGAAGCCGTTACAGTTTCACAGAGACCACATCACCTGTTCAACAATATACACCTCGTTACCTAATCCTTCATTAGCGAAGCTTAGCGTGTCTATTTTCAACGTTCGTTAGTATAATTAGTTGGCCTGTTAGACATTGTTAGACCGATAGCCGCTTACACTATGACCTTATTGCGAAGAAAATGTCCGCGTTTTAATATGTGTCGTTCCGATTTTAGATCGGCAGTGTTATACTTGTAGACTATACCTACTCTACATTTGTTACTTGTATACTATGTTGCATGGAGCGGTAAGAGATACGTTTCTAGACGTGCGCCCTAAATTAACCTCGGAGATCTTGGTCTAGTGAACACTAAAATTGTTTTTTTAGCCTCCCGCTATATTTCGCATATAGCATGATAAACAGAAGGAACCTAGTGTTGAGACACTCCTTTCCCTACTTTTCGCCGAATATTCGACGCATGGTGTGTTGATTGGCGGAACTCAACGCCTGACTTGCCTTGGTGCCAGAACGAAGAAATGAGAATATTAATAAATAATAATTTACATCCTCGAGTGGCGATCGAACCCACAACCGTCGTGTTACAGTCACAACCTTGCGCCCCTGCCCCACGACGGCTTCAGTATGTCTATTATTATTAATAACAAACTCAGAAAACACAACATATATCTGAGCCACAACATAAAACATCAAATAAGATCACGCTAGCCCAACATTTACTTGTAACGGAATAACCAAACAGACATATTTATTTCCGTATATTGTGTATGTAAATACAGCATGCTATACAAATAGTGCACGTGCCGTGTTATACTTTGAAAGCAGTTTACGTTTCCACAGAACTTGTCTCATGTTGATTGTTTGAGTGTACGTTGGCGGAAGTGATATGATGAAGCGGATTTTAGTGAACCCGTATATCATTTTCTTCATCTTACATAGCGGAGGATGTAGTGCAAAAACACTACGTCCTCCAATTTCTGCTCAAATTCTAAATAAGACACAATGCCGCGCTTTTTCTTATTAGAATAGAAAAGTAGGAATAGATTAAATATAAAGATTACACAAAACCCGCTCTCATATTAAGTCACGAGAACTTTTATTATTTTTCTACATAAAATAAATAAGTACAAATTTACTCTAATATCTATAAAGTATTTCTTGTAAAAAACTTTTTGTTGTCGTTAGGAGATACTATCTTATATTTTTAACATCCAGCATGTAGCAGGTCAGACGGCGGGAATCTGGAAACCTACTTCCGAAAATTCATAGCGTGTTGAACGGCGAAACTCAACGCTGCAAGATAGATATTATGTGTATATAGGAAATCAATTATACTTTAAAATTACTTTACACTATAACAGGAAATATCGTACGCGAGAATCTGAATAATATTGTATACGATTACAATAATTAAAACGTGAAAGTCTAATAATAAAACTAATTAGATATTAATCAGCCAATACATTAGTAAATATTAAATTGCTTCTGTACTAATGTTTTACAAAATACATTTATAAAAAAAATATAATATGTCATTTTAAAAGTTTTGAAACCGTACTTCAACACAATATCACGCAAGGGTTAGTTAAAAACATTTTTTTTTATTATTTATTTTAATTATGAAGTAATTAATACACGCCATGTCTCGAAAAATTATGCCGAAACATAAGGAACGGAGTGTCTTAACTACTACTACACCTACCTACTCTGTTATATGCGGGATACAGCGTGAATCTTCATTAAAAAAATAACAAAAATCGCTCGCCGCTTATAAGTTGATGTGTGTATCACGATTTGCGTAAGATGGTAAAATCGATAGGAGCCGTCGCGACCGTATGACCCAATTTATCTCGCAAGGACTGCGAATGTCAACCATTTTGGATACGATTTTCGGTAACGGGTCATTAGATCAGATAGTGATACAAGAATTGTTGATGTTTCATTTTTTTCTGAAAATATATCTTATTTCTTTATATAAATCGATAACGTATAATGAAACATTTGCGGCGCAAAAAGCAAAATTGAGTGTTGTCTTTACATTACATTTACAACCTTTACTACTAAACATGCGAAGATTGGTTCGATGTTCGAACTGGTTCGATTTCCATTTGGATGAGAGTTCAATTTAGTAATATTTTTAGTGCCGTGGTATTATATTGAGAGAAATACTTATCACCTTGTACGATACAGGGTACACAAGATTTTTATCTTAATATATATTTCTATATATATAAAAAATACGCAAATCTATATAAAAACAGACTATTTTAAGAGATTAATTCGATATATGTGTTAATGCGTAGTGGATTCCACGTTAATACGATAAACCTTCGTCTAGTTTGCAACTGTGTACCACCGCAATACGTCAGTGTCTCATGCAAAATATATTGGATTTGCATTTAATTGAATTATAAAAACAATTTTGAACCGCATACGCTTTAACGTCTGAATAGATAACTATATGTTTTAATTTGTTTTACCGAAAAAAACTACAATTTAATTTCAAATATATTTTAATGAGTGGAACAACTTTATGTACACAGTTTCCGTATTATGCACGAGTAACCAGATCGAAGAAATTAAAAGTACATAATAACAACTGTTAAGTCGCGTTTAGTGAAATAAAAATATAGACAAATAGAGGGCGCGCGCGGTTTCGCCCGCTTATTAGGAGTGAATTCTAAAAAAACCAGGAAACACGTGTTCAATAAAATATTTTTAACAGTCTGAATTTAAAATTTTATAAAAATCGGTGACAATTTAAAGATTTTTCCATATAAACTTTCAACCCCTTATTTGAACCCTTAGGGGGTGAATTCTTAAAAACCATGAAACCCGTGTTCAATGAAATATTTTTAAGAGTCTGAATTTCAAATTTTATAAAAATCGGTACAGATTTTTTTTTTCCCATACAAACTTTCAACCCCTATTTTATCCCTTTAGGGTTAAAATTTTTCAAATTCCCTTCTTAGTGGATGTCCAGAATATGAAAATAAACATCTGCCCAAATTTCACGTTTCTACCATCAGCGGTTACGGCTCTGCGTGCGTCTTACCTCAGTCAGTCAGCACAAGTCCTTTTATATATGTAGATATGTTATCCATTATAAGCACTAAGGTAAATTTAAAAAATCTGATTACAAATAAAAAAAAAAAATCAGCTTCACTGTATCCCGCACACAGCAGGGTAGGCAGGCAGAGGGAACTTAGTGTTAAGACACACCCTTACCCACTTTCCGTCGAGTTCTGGACGCATTGCGTGTTGAGTGGCGGAAATTAACGCCGCGCTTTGCCTCGACACCAGAGCGAAGAAATGAAAATATAAATGTAAGTAAATATTTTATCTCCTCGAGTGGGAATCGAACCCACAACCAGTCGATTATACAGTCGCACTTTGTGGCCCTGCGCCAAGACTGGCCTCAATGCCGCTTATAAATTATTATTAAGACTAAATTAATAATAAGTAATTAAAAATATTTAACACTCTATATATTTCAATCTCTAATTATAATATTAATAAATGTTGTAGCCACCAAGAATTATTTCATATTATTCAAATTCCCAGTACAAAAGGATGAATTCAAATGGCATTTAGCGAGGCTTATGCTAAACGCATTCAATGAGTTAGAGTCGCATAACCCAACTTAAAATTATATCTAACCGTACTATTAATAAGGATGGCTTTTACTTTCCCTTGCCATACCTCCATCCCCATGCCTTATGGGACTTAAACCAGTTCGGGTTTTATTTATAAGGCTACCTGGTACAGGTGTCTCGGGTAGTGCACGTCCTTCAGACTTGGATTGCATTTTTTTTTCACGCTGCCAGGTCAAGATTTTCGGCCTTAATTGGTAAAGCATGCATTTTGTATAAATTTAAGAAATATTTTTAACAAGTATATTGACTTTTTTTTTGTCTACAATAAATGTATTAAAGCTACGGTGCGCTTTTTCAACGCAGCGTAAGTATAACGGAAATAAAATACCTATAAATATAATAAATATTTGACGTAATCTGTATACCAGTGGTTTTTTAATATATATTTTAATTACTAAACAAAAAACACCATTTAAAAAAGCTTACGGACAAATAAATAACATTTTCTCTAGCAGAGCGAAAGTTTTTAAAGCGGCAAAGTGGTCGTCAAGAAAGTTGGACGTCTCACAGATACATTGGCTTGTCATTTACCAGCATAGTAGAAGGATTAGTTCCATTTTAAATTTGTTGAGTGACTGACAGACGGACGCACGGGTAGTTGCGGCCGGCGTCAAGGCAAAAGCTGAGAATAGTTTTCGGTTAGGATAAAACCGGCCGACATCAGAACTAACAAATTCGTAGCATACCGACAAAAAAGAGTCTGCATTCGTAAACTGCACAAACATTTCGGCGAAAAGTTTCGGCATAAAAACCCTGGTACGACGAACTCGAGATCAACTCACGTCATGCCATAAAGAAAGTTGTGTGAGTAATTCGAAATACATATATGCTTTTTGTTTTGTTAGAGTTGACAAATTACGTTCTAAAAATGGCGTAATCACAACAAAATTGCTCAAAAAGCAATTTAATTTAATAATAGCTATCTTCACGCAATTAGAATATTAAGTAATAACAGAAGGCAATTAAAACTTTTACAGCAAACATTGAAATGAGAGGTTTAAAACCGGTTCAAAAAAGAAACTACCGCTAGGTGCCGGCGCCATGAGAGCGACCGATGCCGATGTTTCAGCTAAAAAAGTACTTATTGTGTGAGACGTAGATTTTAAAATCAACCACAAATAACGTATACATTGTCACCCGAATTACAATTTCCCCGAAGTAATCATTTTATATACAACACCAGATACATTAGATTTTTTTTTGTGGTTTTCAAATTTAGTTAAAATGTTTATTTTCGTTGCTAAGTGAGAGAGTTATTTTTATGCTATGGAAAGAGAACAAAATCGAATATTTTACTGTGTATACATACAAATATATGTATATAACCGCGTGCTTTTATCATTGTATTACTCAAATAATATATGGCTAAAATCATAATTTAAACTCAAACGAATAATAAAAAATATCTACGTATTGTCTAAATAAATAAAAAAATCTATACTTAACGGTCACCCAACATTACAACAGTATCTTGTTATTTCATAAGTGGCAATCAAGTTGAATGCTACGTGCGATCTCATAAGAGTAACAATAGAAAAATTCACAACAAATAATTCCTTACAGTATGAGGCCAATCGTGGCGCAGGGGTAAATTGAGTGACTGTAAACGCAACTGGTTGTGGGTTCGATCCCCGCTCGAGGAAATGAACAGAGATATGGAGAATGAGAGATGGGAACAGAGTGTCTTAGCATTAGGTTCCCTCTGCCTAACCTAATGTGTTCGGAATAGCGTGAAACTAACAACCGAGTGGAAATAAGCAGATTTTTTTATTTAATAGATACTATCTCGCTCTCACGGCCCGCTCAATTGTAAATGGGTCTCACCTGAACAAACTACATGCACTTGTGTCAATTTTACAAATCTATTATACTCATCTAGGTTATTATTTTGACGTAAGATTGTTATTATTTTTATATTTACGTCAAGTGTTTCTTTTTCCTTTTTCGAACGAAATAATATCCAGTACAGTATTTTGTCGTAGAGCCGACGGCCGCTGGGGTAGACGTGTCTTAGAGTGGAGACTCCGTACAAAACGTCCGGTGGGACGACCCCTTGCTAGATGGACCGACGACCTAAAGAGGGTGGCAGGAAGCGGATGGTTTCGAAGATCGAGTGTGATGGCGAGAATTGGGAAAGGCCTATTATGTCCAACATAGGACGATTGGTGGCTATCAATGGTGATGATGATGATGAAGATGATGACAGTATATTTTACACAATTAATTAAATTATGTCTATCTGACAAGTTATAATCTTATTAACATAGAAGTTATTTATTACCATAAAAATTTATTGCATATATTGTTACAGAGCCACTTTACTAAGTAATTAATAAATATTTATAACATTAATAAATAATTCCATTGAATAGTATGCTGCTTTATTGAACCTAGAAGCTTAACTGAATAAAGGTATCGGAGTTAGAAAAGTTCATATAATCTTAGTGTAAGAGACACAAACAGAAACAAAGTTAAAATATTTAAAAGTTCCTAGGAAAGACCTCTTATTCACCTTTTATTTAGGATCTAAGAAAGCAAAAACTGACATTGGCTTAAATTTTAAATGAAAGCTCGTTAAATCTTGTTTTGAAATCAAGCGGATGCGTTCTGACGTAAATAACCGTCTAAATCTCACGAGAGCGCGGCGACTTACTAAATGTATCGGGAAGATTTAAAATAGAACTGGATGAGAGTGGCCGGCTCCGAGCGACTCCGTGTGTAACTAACTGATTGAGATAACGTTTATCATTACCACTGTATCTATGCTGTAGGACACGTTCGAAACGACGTGTCAGTACGATATACGACATGCTAGATTGAAATAATTAGATAAACTTTAACTTTTTACTGCCATATATAAGATGAACGCCAAGATGTGCGTAATTGTTGGGGCGGGTGTGGTCAGCTGATCGTAACGCACGCACCCTGGCCGCCGCCGCTGTTCACAACAAACGATATCGATTTTGCCCGCCCGGAGCGGGTCTTGCAGGAGAACAGGTGTTTAGATATTCACTTACATTCGGTAACCTAATAACCGCACGAACATTTACGAATCTCCCTGGAATAGTTACGTATAATATATGTTCCGAGCATCTAATTTATGATATTCTCATGTTATGTTTAAAAAATTCTCAGCTACAAACCTTGATTCCAGAGCGACCTTGTTGTTTCAGCAACACATTTTCGGGCTTCATATCGCAATGAATAATTCTGTTTTTGTTGAGCGCGTGAAGACACTGCAAGAGGCTGTGCGAAAATTTGCGCACCAACTGCAAGGAGAACCCTTGGAACTTGTTCTTCTTAATCAGCTCGTATAAATTGATCGAAAGCAGCTCGAAGGTGATGCATGTGTGATTTCTGAATGTGAACGAATCGAACATGTGTATCACGTTCATGGTATTGTCCTTGTCCTGTTCGCGGAGGTGCTCCAGTATGCGGATCTCCTCCTGCGCCTGTCTGTGGAACCGCTTCTCGTTCCGCACCATCTTGAGCGCTACGTTCTCGCGCTTCTTGTGGTCGTACGCCTTCACCACCTGGCCGAAGCTGCCCTTGCCTATCACCTTGAGCACCTCGTACCGGTACGCGATGTGGTCGTGCGGGATGTGTATGTAGGAGCCCTGCTCATTATCGTACTCGCAATTGTTCGGGAAGCCAACGAGCCCGGGCCGTTTCTTGGCATTCGCGCCTATGAAGTACACTTGGGGATAGTCGAATATCTCGCGGTGCTCGTACGGGGTGAGCTTGTTCATGTAGAGCTTCATGACCTGCTCGGGGCTGGCGGCCGCAGCGGGCGGGCGCTTGTCGGGCGGCTGAGCGTTGGTGGCCGGAGGCGCGGGCGGGCCGGGCTCCAGCGGCGGCAGCGCCCCGTCCCGGAGCAACGCGCGCCCGAACGCGTGCGCGCTCCCTAGAGGCATGTCACCGGTCATGGCCGAGCGGCCGCCGCCACCACCGCGCACCTCGCTCGCCGTGGCCGAGCCGAACACACTGCACCTCACTGCACTTGCACTGCTAGACGGAGCCAGCGTTGGGCACAGCACATTTCACATAGACCGCGACGAGAGAGAACCACGCTTCCACTTATGCGGACACATTCCGTCTCGGACACGATGGGTATGAGACCGTCACAGTTGATACCGTGCGACGCGAACGTGAAACGCAAACAAAGACCCCCTTCCTTGCGGGTGGACCCGACGACAGGACCAGAGAGAAAATAGAAACTGGTCGCCAAAGTCATTGAACCGTTCGTCTACGAAGAGCGTGCGAGTGCGAGTGAGAAGGGATACCTTCTGCTGTTTTTAATGTCAATTCCTAGAGGGCGCTACACAATTTTCGTTCTAAAACAGATTTTTATGAGAGACCTAAAAATGTTTCTTGTTTAAAAAAATGTACAATGACTATTGAGCACAACTAAAGATTATGTATAAAATAACATTGAAATGGTAAATATGGCCCAAATTTCTTAAATTTATATTATTAAACTTCTGTTAGTCGAATACGAAAAAGTTAATAATATTAATGTTGTAGTGCTCGATGATTTTTGTAGATCTAAGCTACAAATGTGTCATATAAATATTTTTTTTTTACCTTACTCTTACTATGGAGAAAACAATAATTTTATAACGAAAAGTATAATAATTACACATTTACTCTTACTTATATATTAGATGCATTTTTTATATTAATACATAGAAAATATAATTGAATTGATATAAAGTAGGTCCAACATTTTAATTTCTTTACTTTTAACTTATGTTTAATAAAGGAGATAATTCATTTTAAAATGCTAGAAGCATTTTAAAATGGCTGAAAATATATTTATGAATATTTTATACCTATACTTTAGGTCTTGAATCATGCTATAATTGTCTATGGCATACATATCAAGTGTCGCCATCTGTTGAAGACTGCTCGAGCCAAGAATAGTGCATCTTCCATCCAATCTAGACGTCTTTTTTCACTCCGTTGTTTTCTGTCATTTATACATTCGTAACTATGTGTTAATTATATTTTTATTTTCAAGAAAAAATATGTACATAGACTATTGTGTAACTAATCAGTGGTTTTAAAAGCAATAACAATAAATTGGTGTTAAAATATGTAAGTGCAGCGCATTCTTTTAATGATTAATCACTGTGATTTCTTTTTTGTCATTTACTTACTACTTTGTGTTAGTCCGTAATATTTAATCTCGATATATCCGGACGTTGTAATATATTATATTCTAAAATAATTCCATAGCTAGTACGCACGTAGACTATATGAAGCACATATTAATAGTACTTTCGCAAATGTTAAAGCAATGCAATGTAGTTTCGATTTAACCAATTATTATAGATATATTGATTAACATTAGAATGTTTTAACAAGGTAACATATATATAGCCATTGAATCTGCTTGCGGCGTTGGTATAATATTTTTTCATTATACACTAGCTCCATATATATATATACCATTTTAATGTTTGGACTGCAGCCAGTGCATCAATACAAGTCAGCTTAGTGTTATGTTTTATCAATTTGATAGATTTATGTACAGTAAAATTTTTCTAATGTTATTACCAAGCTGAGTCATTTACTCCTGAGAGCAGTAAAAAGTTCTTGATATTAGTCATCACAGAGTACCTTAAGGTTATATAAGCAAACAAGTTTTATAGGCAACATATAAACTGTAGTGGAACAATTATAAACATCCACATTACACTGAGTGTGTAAGTTTACGATGGATAATCTCAGTTTACTCAATAAAACTGTTATATATTTACAAAAGCTACTGTTCTTGTAACAACTATACTTTGAATTTTATTATTTTTATAAGTGAAACATGACCACCAATGATCATAAAAAACTAAATTTATGTATATTTATTTTTTTGTATTAAAAATATTTTTCTCATACATTTCATAGACTGTTGTCCTATGTTTAAGCTTTATAAAACTATAATGAATTACTTTTATTCAAAAATACTTAACTTTTAAACTTCATTAGGCTAATACCAGATATGTATTTAATTTGAAATTTTATTGTTTTATAGAGACAAAATTGAAAATACTTACTACCTATATATTGTACAGGCTTCAAGTATTAGAACATTGTATTATAATTTTTTTTTATAATAAATACATTATATAGTTTTATAAATAACAATTTCATATTTTCATGTAATATTAATAACATAATAATTGAATTTTCTTTTTACACTACATAGTGTTTACTAGCATTCATTTTATTAAGATTAAGACATTTTATTAAACTTTAATGTATAGCAGTGATTGTGGTAAAGAGACAACATCCAACTATAAATGTGACAGTTGTGGTTTCTAATCTCCATCAAAAGAATGAAATATTTACTTTTGCCTTCTTTAATAAATGCACCACACTTGATTTCAACTACTTAAAACATAAGGCCATGAATTCTAGCTAAAAGTAGAGACCGGAATTATCATGCTTATATGTGGGTCACAGTGTGTAGTGAATTAAAAAATAAATTAATTAATTAAATCAGCTTCACGCTGTATTCCGCACACAGCAGGGTAGGCAAAGAGAACCTAGTTTTAAGACACTCCGTTCCCACTTTCCGCCGAATTCTGGAGGCGTTGCGTGTTGAGCGGCGGAACTGAACGCCGCGCTTTACCAGACACCAGAGCGAAGAAATAAAAATATAAATGTACATAAATATTTCATTTCCTTAAGTGGGGATCAAACCCACCATCAGTCGGTTTTACAGTCACACTTTGTGCCTCTGTGCCATGACTGGCCTAATAAAAGTCTAATAAAAGATTTCTTTTTTTAAAGTATGTCGAATGATACCAGAGCAGCAAATTTAATGAAAAAAAAACTATATTATTATTTAACAATTTATTACTATATAAATTGTTAAATATTAATATATTGTTTTTTTTTTAAATTGTATATAATATTGTTGTTTAATTTTTCTCTAAAATGCTTTTTTGTGATTTTGGTGGTGTATACACGACATAAAAAATGTATTTTAATATTTGAATATATTTTTTTGAAAACCTAACATTTTAAAAATATTAGAGAAGTAAACACTGTGGTCACTGCTCAACCTTCTTAGTTCAAATAGTTTCATGTAAAATTTGTATAAACCATGAAAACAAAAATAAATACATAATTTCCCTTTATATAAGAAAATTTATTAAATATGATGATCATCATTTGAGTACAGGTAAATAAGAAATAAGAAACATTGAATTTAAAATTTAAATGAGTTAATAATGTGTTTGCTGTATATAATATACCTACATTAGTTTTCTTAATTACAGTTAATGTGCTACTAATTATTAAGATTTTCTTCTGTTCTTAATTGTTAATTTTAATTATAATTTATTAAAAAAATAAATAAACAGTAGTACAATCACTTCTAAGAAGCCAATATGTCCATACAAGTTAATGAATAGCATAGGCTATAGCGATAATCACGACGCTTATACCTTGAAAATACTTAGAATTACCTTTGTATTGTTATTGGAATCGATAAGATATGAAATTATGCCGCGCTTATCAGGTTAACGATGATTTTTGATGTATTCAATTATTTTGTATAGAAATGACGTTATAACTATTATAATTTATGTTGTAACGTTTGGCGCTCCTTTCTCTCAAACCCCTCGTGACTTATCTTAAAAAAAAACGAAATAAGGAAATAAAAGACTACTTTTTCCTTTACTCATCTTCTTTAGTAAGGATGATCAGTCATTAGTCACCAATTTTACTGTAGAACCCAAATGTAAAATGCTGATTTTTTTTTTATAAAAATAATTTTCCTTTGCATGTTACTTAAGCTTTTTCTGATGATATATTGGAATGTAGTAAAGTATAAAGTAGCGGAAGCCGTATTTAGCCCCTTTAATTAAATTTCGTAATCTAAGGAAGGATTCATTAGGCTTGTTTTTGTAGTGTGCTTACTTGAAAGTGATATAGATAAATTAGTACTGTTTATATTTAATTATTTAGGTAACAGTTATATGATTTTATGATTTGTAATTTTCTTATTAAACGCACTTATTGACATACCAAATGCTGTTGAGTCAATCGGTTAATATTAGTATAACCAAAATAAGGAAAATTAAAATAATATATATAAATATTTTAATATTTATTTATTTATAAAAATGAAAATGTATACTAACAACTTGCCTATATGCAATGTATAAGAGCGGAGTATCGAAAATAATTCACTCCTCCGAAGCGAAATCGAACCTACAACCATCGCGCTCGAAGTCAGGCGCCGTCAAAATGTGGCATCAACGTCTCACTTGTTTACTTTTTGTTATACTGCCCTTCTTTTTAACATTCGTAAAAAAGAAATAGTACAGTAAATAAAGAAGTTCTAAAAAGTAAATAGATGACGAATAGAAGGATTGATAGTCCTTAAAAAGGAAATTAGAATATCCGTTCGCATCTTCCGATGCCATTAATACGTATTCGATAAAGCGAGATTACCTTCGACGTTATCTGTTTAAATTGGTCTATAATCCTCCTTATATAGAATATTAAATATACATTGTTGTATAGAAATAACCTTTGCTTACTTAAAACTATTAGGTATAAGTATATGTATATCGATCGATATAAACATAGTTTTGTATGTGTTTATATATAGGCTAGTGGCTTAAAGTTCAAGTACAAGCTTGAATTACTAGTTCTTGAAAATGTTAGTTACGTTTAAAAACTTGCTAGTACCATAGGCGTTTTGTCTGTATAACTTTAACTTGGAAACCGTACATAGACTGTTTGTTTGTTTATATCTGATTTTATATTCACAAAGTAGGTAATTATGACAATGAAAAACCAAAAAAGTAATACATAAAAACACTTTCTTCCATTTTTTTAGTTTTACACTGTATCCCGCATAAAGCAGGGTGGGCAAAGGTAGTATTAAGACATTCCACTTTTCGCCAAATTGTTGAGGCATTGCATGTTGAGTTGCGGAACTCGACGCCGCGTTTTGCCTCGGTACCAGAGCGAAGAAAATTAAAATATTAATAATCAAAACCCAACCCGCAACCATCACGTTTTTACAGTCATACATTTGTGCCACTGCGCCACGACGACCTCAACTTTCTAAAGTAGTATTTTTTATATAAAAACACACGCACAAAAGTACAATTAATGTTATTATTTTCTACAATAAATTTTAAAAGGCCATTAAAAAAAATAATCATATTAAGTTAGTAACTTAATTTTTGTAAAAACTTTACGTATGAAATTGATATTATTCAATAAACGGACTAATGTAAAATTCATACATATTGATTATCTATATATATAAAAGAACTTGTGCTGACTGACTGAGGTAAGACGCACGCAGAGCCGTAACCGCTGATGGTAGAAACGTGAAATTTGGGCAGATGTTTATTTTCATATTCTGGACATCCACTAAGAAGGGAATTTGAAACATTTTAACCCTACAGGGATGAAATAGGGGTTGAAAGTTTGTATGGAAAAAAAAAATAATCTGTACCGATTTTTATAAAATTTGAAATTCAGACTTTTAAAAATATTTCATTGAACACGTGTTTCATGGTTTTTAAGAATTCGCCCCCTAAGGGTTCAAATAAGGGTTTGAAAGTTTATATGGAAAAATCTTTAAATTGCCACCGATTTTTATAAAAATTTAAATTCAGACTGTTAAAAATATTTTATTGAACACGTGTTTCGTGGTTCTTTTAGAATTCACTCCTAATAAGCGGGCGAAGCCGCGCGCGCTCACTAGTCTATAATAAAGTGTCATAAGAAATTAGAATTATATACTGACTCAGCCTTTTGATTTTCTATACAACCGGCTGGAGTAGAAATTAAAAACTCTTGTGTTATTCTAATGTTCTAATACCACGATATCTTTTGTACTAACAGACCCGCGACTTCGCCCGCTTGAACTATACGAATATTTATTAAATATATGTATGAAATAATTTTATTGGGAGTAAGTTTTACATTTAAATCGTGCGACATTGAAACAGCTGTTACTTTTTTTAATTAGCGTAGGGCATTCTAATATTTTGAATATGATAATATTAGAGATTTAATATTTTCATTTCCTCGCCTCGCCTCGCCTCTTGGTATCGAGGCAAAGCCTTTGCCGGAAAGTGGGGAGCGGAGTATCTTAACTCCAAGTTCTCTCTGCAAACCCTGCTACATTCAGGATACAGCGTCAAACTGAAAAAAAAAAAGAAAATGAGTCAATATACTATGTTATAACGTTCACATATAGTAATATTATAAAGGCGAAATAACATACAAACCAATTTATTTAATTTAATACAATTTTGTAAAATTTCTCTTCATAACTATAATTTACATTTATCACGCGCCACATTCAAACTCCTATGACGTAAATACACGTAACAACGCGCCCGTCACTGACGCGAATTTATAAACACTATTAATATTTCGGATTCCACAGTAATTCGGTGTTAAGAGGTAGGTTTATAAGAAAAATATATTATTTTCAGCTGTTTCTTTTGTATGTCGAATGTACTGTATCGGTGAAAAGATTTGGTGAGTTTATAGGCTATAATTTTGTTTTACGGACTACTGCTTAATGGTTTATCGTTGAAAATATTTATTCATAATTAGTTTTTTTTATCTTTTCATATCTTTATCAGACAGGGTAAAAAGAAAAGAAAGAAGAATTATCTATTTATTAAATGAATAAAAATTACATTTTAATTAAATTTAATCATAACAGGTTTCGAACATACCTTTGTATTTATACGTATATATGAAACATAACAAATTCGTATAATAAGGTCCTTCTTGCAAAGTAAATAAATAAATGTAAATGACAGCAAGTTTTTACAACAATCTTGTTTGTTTAGTGCGGAACTCGCGGGCAGGAAAACTGCAATTATAGTCTAAAGTGTACGCGCCCTAATACACAATGTACGAGTATGTGACGCTGCGTGCGTTGACTCTGTGCTCAAACAACAAAGGTATATAATTAGCTCGCCTTATTGATATTGCCATTTCCATTGTCAAATATTTTATTAAAACGCCTTTTTTACCCGACTGCAAATGAAGTGATATGTTTTTCGCGCGTTCTTGTGTGTTCTTTATATCTCAAAATCTCCGGAAGCGCTGAGCGGATTTACATAATTTAAGGTATCGTCAGATTCGTCTTTGCAGTCCAAATGTTATTAGGTGACGTTAAAAAAATAATAATATCGTGACTTATAATTCCTCAACTTATGTCTTTTTGATTTTTGTTTTTTATAATGATTGTTTTAATATTAAAACAAAGCACAAAGTGTGACTGTAAAATCGACTGGTTGTGGGTTCGATCTCCACTCGAAGAAATAAAATATTTATTTACATTTATATTTTAATTTCTTCGCTCTGGTGTCGAGGCAAAGCGCGGCGTTGAGTTCCGCCACTCAGCACGCAACGCCTCCAGAATTTGGCGATCCAGAAATCCAGAATTCGGCGGAAAGTGGAGAACGGAGTGTCTTAACACTAGGTTCCCTCTGCCTACCCTGCTGTGTGCGGGATACAGCGTGAAGTTGATTTGATTTGTTTTAATATTTTTTGCACCAGATTACGCAGCATTAGTCACAGGCTCTTTTAAAAATGTGGTATTTCAATATTTTGTAGGATAAATATGTAATGTGAACATTGAGTGGATACGCTGGCTGGATAGAAGTTGAACGAAGCGAACACATTCGTTCTTAAATATATTATCGAAATTTGTTACAACCTACTTCTGCGTTGGCATTTCTGGAACGAAATTTACAAACTTTATACAAAATTTACAACTATAAAGTACTAAATTTAGCGAGTATTTAGAATTAGGAAATGTAATAAGTTTTACTTCAGAGATGACGTTTAATATTGAGTCGTTATGAAATACTAATACCAGTTATATGTGTAATTTGTAGTTACTGCCGATTTAATGACAGCTATAACTAAAGGTTATTCTGAACAAGAATTTTAGTTCAATAACATGATATGGAGCTTGGTGGATGATGTATAGCAATTTATTTTTTGCGATTTTTTTTTCTACGCGGTATTAAAAAAACCTTAACGGTTTCAATGACTTTTGATCTATTCGTATATCTATATCATTATAAACCGGTACAGAATATAGATTTCTGTAAAGCTAATGAACAGTCTTTTCAATGTATGTAAACGTTATATTTCGTCATCGTTTATATTTATTCTTTCTTTAGTCGTTATTAATCTAAATTACATTATTAAATTATGTAAAAAAAGTTACACGTTTTTTAGCGTTACGCTGTATCCCGCACACAGCATGATATGTAGAGGGATCCTAATGTTAGGACTCTTTGTTCCCCATTTTCCGCTGAATTATCGACGCATTGAGAGTTGAATGACGGAACTCAATGTCGCGCTTTGCCTCTACACCAGAACGAAGAAATGTTTTTTTTTTTAATTTCCTGGAATGGGAATCGAACCCACAATCTGTCGCAGTTACAGTCGCACTTTGTGCCCATGCGGCGCCACTGGCCTCATACATCGGATGGTGTTTTACATCCCGAAATAATCTATTAAAATATAATCGTGATGGTGCCCTTAATTTATTTTGATGAAGCTGTCCCTATCGTAAAAGCTGATATTTTTTATTATATTTTTTATTATTCGTGCAAATGCGTGTTAACCACGTGGGGCGGGCAAATACTACTAAACCATTAACTCGTGTGACTTTGAGATTCAATGCTCTAAGTGATACCTATCGCAAATTACCCTATGAGTATGAGTAGGGCTATGATAACTATGGGAACGTTTGCTATGTTGTCGTTGTTTATTAAGTAGGTTAATGTGTGGCGGTCCTTTTGAAGTCAGTGATGCTATATAGAATCTTTCTTATATTTGATTTTAAAAAATCTAGTGTAAAACACTCCATTCCCCACTTTTTGCCCAGTTCTGGAGGCATTGCGTGTTGAGTGGCGGAACTCAACGCCGCGCTTTGCCTCGACACCAGGGCGAAGAAATTAAAATATAAATGTAATTAAATATTTCATTTTTTCGTGTGTGGATCGAAATCACAACCAGTCGGTTTTACAGTCACACTCTTTGCCCCTGCGCTACGCCTCTCCTCAAAATTTATATTATTTTTAATTTAAAAAAATCTAATTGTTCGATTCATATCTCTCATATTTTAGGTTACACTTATTACTTATTAAAAACAAATAATGTTTAACTTTTAAAATGTTATAATTTTATGTTAGTTTATATAAAAAAATATATATTATTCCTCTTTACCGTTTATTTCTTTTGAATGATTTAAATACTTTAGTACAAAGTTCATGTAATTTTTATCAAAATATGTTGTTGGTTTTGTCTAAAATTTCTATAGGTATTTAATATATAACACTCTCCGGGAGCCACCCTTATCTAGATGGGCTAATTAGGTTATAGCCCAATAGGTTGTAAAGAAGTCAGTCACCTTTACTGAAAGTAGATTTTGAAAGTTGAACTTGTTTGGAAACCTGGGCTTTGTGTTTAAGCCGGGCTTTATAATAGCTGTAGTACAATTTTCTCGTATAAAACTTCGTGGGGCCCTGATTCAATGAACTTCTATTGTTATCTGATATAACTCGTACTTATATTAGCTACGCCCGATTAAATTTCTGTGTCACCACTTGTCGTTATATATTGATTGTTTTGACGTCAGTTTAGAACTTTATTCTAACTATGTATATTTTAATAAAGTCAGTCAAGTCATATGGATGCCAGCCGTGGCGCAGTGTGACTGTGACGCAACAGGTTGTGAGTTCGATTTCCACTCGAAGAAATGAAATACATAATAATTTAATTTGTTCGCTCTGGTGTCGAAGCCGTAACTCATCATGCAATGCCTCCAGAATTCAGGTAGGCAGAGAAGCACCAAGTGTCATAACACTTGGTGCCTCTGCCTACCTTGCTATGTACGGGATACAGCGTAAAGAAAAAAAACTTATCTGTTTCTCATACTAATGTGTACAACATAATATATTATACCCTAAAATTGTATTCATGCTTCACCCATTTTATTATCCCAATTTTCTATTCATTCGCAATCCTTTAGGGCGAATGTAGAAAAGAGCAGTATTGTGCCGACTGTTTTTATCCACGGGCTACGAACGTAGCTATGAATATTAAATTTTATGAAATGACAGACACCCGTGCCAAATCTTTATTGCCGTTCCTACTCCATTCTGCATAACTTTAGATATGTCTTGCCTGAAAACTTTCTGGCACTTGTACTTGTCTTTAACATTAAAATACAGAAAATCTGCTTCTAGTTCAACGTTCTACAATTTCCTTGTTTCGTTGTACGTAATGACTAACTTACTTGCTGGATGTGCAATGTAATTTATAAACTTTTAAGTTGCCTATATTGTTTTCTTTTGTCTTTGTTAACGTAGTTTTTGCGTTTTATCTTGTTCCTAAATAATATTAATGGAGATGGAGTAAAAACAGATGGTGATTGTATTATTTGAATATTTGTACATCATAAACAATTCTACTTAAATATTTTTTACATATTTATGTTACCAAACATTTTTTTTATATTTTTATACATAAAGTGCCCGATTTTTTTTAACGAAAACACATGTATAATTTGCCAAATACAAAAATTTCATAAATAAATCACGAAATGCTTTTTTATCGCATTTATATGCTTACGTTAGCATATACAGTATAACTCTTCAACTCGTCAAAGGTGACTCGGGCCCTCAACCTCTCGAGAGGGGTGGTTATCAGCCCGCATAATATTTCTGTACCCTCATTTACCCGTATACCACTAGCAAATGACCGTAAATGAATAGGATAGTAGCATATTTTTTTCCCTTATGTCAAGGTTAATATACTTACTAACCGTATTAACCTCAGGGACGTGGACAATTGATTTATTATTTTTGTGCTGATAAAGAAAGTAAGTAGTCATTTGGTTATTTATTATGTATTTCCTTTTTTTTCTAGCTGATTGAAGTCTAGAATTTAAGTTAAAACAGTATTTTTTCGTTAAGTATCTATATGAAATATCCTTAGGTAGTCATTTTTAATAAATTATGTATGTCGAAGAAGTATTTTATCAAAGTTTATTATAAAATACGTTTCCATTTTCAAATGAATGCCGATATATTCGAATAAAATATTTTTGAATATACATAACAAAACTATATTTATTATCCAAAAACTTTTTTATTATATGTTAAGTAATGTATGACTAAAATAATGTAGGGCTAAGTGAAGATTAATTATGTGCAGTTCAGTCTAAGGGTAGTTATAAGATGACAAACAGATACCTATAATAATTTTCGTGTTAAAAGATAATTACGTTTAAATATAATGCCGTTTTATAGTTTAATAATATACTGTAAAATTTGTATTGTGATTTTATAGGAGTACATTTTTTATTAGCTTATATAAAATTTATTGAGTCACTGTAACGCAATGGTTGTGGGTTCAATCCTCACTTGGGGGAATTAATTATTATTTATTAATATTTTCATTTCTTCGCTCTGGCATCAAGGCAAAAGAGTGTGAGTTCCCGGCGTTGAGTTCCACCACTCAACACGAAATACCTCGACATTTGGCGGACATTGGTGAACATAGTGTCTTAGCACTAGGATTCCTTTGCAAATCCTGCTACATGCGGAACACAACATGAAGCTGATTTATTTAAAAAATATATAATATAACCTATGAACATTAAAGCTTTGCTCGACATACAACACAAAAAGCTTCCAATCTAATGCCCTCTTTTACATCTCATAAGAGAAGATTTAATTGGAATCCACAGGAAATTATTAACACAGGGGGCAATGACTCACCGGCCAGACGTCTGTTAGCTCGTATCACTCGGCGGCCATGTCAAAGTTCAACCATTAGGAACTTAATGATAGTCGTGCTTGTAATATGTGTGCGGTTGTTTTCTTTCATTTTTTGTAGCACTGATTGATATATGTATTTGAAAATGATTGAGTTTTTATATAATGAGTTTAGCTTGCTATAGTGTATTTTTGTTCGTTTTTGTTTTTCTGCTATAACCAGCAGTAGTACTGGATGACTATCTTTTATTATAGACATTATTGTTAATATTTAGCTAACCGATTTTTTTAAATATTTTTGTACTCTTTTTTTTTAATTGTTATATCTATTCGTAAATGTTCAGCGTTCATGTAGTACTTGGTTCGTGTGACTATCACTTTGGTATACCTACTTTCTCGCTATAGCTATGGCGATCGATCGTAGTGAAATTTGGTATCGGTGGCATTTGTGAAATCAACTACAAGTAATTTATATTGTTGTCTATGAAATGAATACTGCAAGTCTTGCACTTACATATTTACACAATAAAATAATGCCTAATAAATCAATTCTTCTAATATTGAGAAAATATTTTTATCACATAAATTTTTATATATCGGTTCATTATGTTATGTTCGTAAAAAGTTCTACATTTATTTTGTCCAAATTACATAATTTACCACTATTGTAAGTACAAATATTTAATCGCTTAGATTTTGTTTTAAATGTCGAAATGTTTTAAAATTTTTAAAGTTATCATATATGTGTATGTGCGTTTTGAACGTTGATTCAATAAATGCTATTGAAAATTCTATGCGCCCGCTTCAGACTTATAGACGTTATGAACTCCCTCAACTCACTAAGGTTTCAAGTAGGCAAATTCTTTTACTTTTTTTACCTGTAGCCTGGGATTTTAAATCTAACACAAATTTCTTTATATTGTATATAAAAATAGATATAAGTATGTTACATTCAAAATATGCTACTACGTAGCCAATGACGACCCGATTTAATAAAATTATTTCATTCATTTATTTCAGCTCTCAAGCTCTATGACGATCTAATTTTGTCCAGGCATTGAAATAAAATGTGCAAAAATATACTTTGATAATTTATAAACGGCAACTGAATAAACTATGAATAGGTATATGTATCAGAGAATTTTTAAATATTCACGCAATATTTAAAGTTTGCGTCCTGTCACTCAACACGCAATGCCTCTAGAATTCAATGGAAAGTGAGGGACGTGTCTTATTGGTAACGGAGTATCTTAACACTAGGTTCCCAGGTTCCCTCTGCCTACCCTGCTATGTGTGAGAGCGGCAGAAAGTGAAAGCGGGATAGGTCTAGTATTAAGACATTCCGCTCCCCATTTTCCGTGTTTTGCCTCGACACCAGATCGAAGAAATGAAAATATTAAAAATGATATAAATAAATTTATAAATAAATCAGCTTCACGCTGTATCCCGCACACAGCAGGGTAGGCAGAGGGAACCTAGTGTTAACATTCCTGTTCCCCACTTTCTGCCGAATTCTGGAGGCATTGCGTGTTGAGTGGCAGAGCTCAACGCCGCATATAATAAATTTATAAATGTGTAAAAATGAAATAGGTGTCGAAAATTCCCATTAGTAATGGTTTAGTAAATTGTTAACTATTTAGAACCGTTTAACATAACGCGATTCATTACGTGTGGAGGTTATTGTTAGAATTATGAACTATTTAGATCAAAATACATTTTTACTCTTCTGTAACAGGCAATTAAAATAGTGACACCAGAAATTCAAAGATAGCAGGTTGTTTTTCTATGATTTATATTTTAAAATTATTTTTTACTTTCACAAAAATATGGAAAGGATGTATCGTAAACAAAAATATCGTCATAATTTTCCAAGAACATATCTAGATTTTGAACTCCAAGCTTGTGAAATTTACTATTGTTATTTATTGCGAGAATAATAAGTCTTCTCTTACTATAGGTAAAAACAAAGAGCGTCGTTAAGTTCTACCACTCAACATGCAATGCCGTCAGTATACGGCGTAAAGTGAAGAACGGAAGTATTTTAATACTAGGTTCCCTGGGTTCTTCTGCCAACTCTACACATATACTCTAATTACATTTTCTTGTCAATGCTAAAAGTAGTCATTTGAAAAATCATTCTAATAAAGTATATTTACTTATTAAAATTACATATGTTTTCACAGAGTAAAAAAAAATATATATTATTTTCCTAAAATTTGCAAAGGAATTCCTATATTATCAGACTACCTAGAAAACAGATAAAATGGGTATTGCAAAAGTTAAAAACTTTTGTTTCTTTTGTACTCAAAGCTGAATAAGAACTTATAGAATAAATTTTGCTTTATTGAAGTAAGTTTTGTATGAAATTGTTGTCTTATTGTTTATTACTATTATTTTTATACAATTTGTGTAATGTGAGTTCTTAAACCAAAAATAAAACTTCTACGGAGAAGAAAAATATTTTAAAATGTGTAGTGTATATCATCAAGTAAATTTCCACATAATTCTATTTCTTATATAATATTGTTTTTTTTTTATTATTTACATTTGCTATATCGCAAATATGGCAAAAGTGGGGAGCTAAATACATTAATTTGTTATCAAGGCAATTTATTTTATGTCAATTTAGTTTCTAGTTTCTAGATCTATTCTAGATCCATTCGTTAAGTAAGGTCCTTTTCAATTTAGTTTCTTGTAAGAAAGAGTCTGAGGTAGTTAAAAAGGCGCAGATATCTTGAGAAGAAATCTACATAGATTTAATTAATATACTCATAAGATGAAACTCGAGAAACACATTAGTCACTTGTAATTTTTAATTACGACTTTCCACTAAATATCTTAATTGTGTATTAGTTTAATTTGTGTGGCTCTCTCGTCAAGTGCTTTAGTACGTGAATTGAAGTTATTTATTAATAGATTCTAAATCAAAGCGCGGCGTTGAGTTCCGTCACTCAATACATTATGTAAAGTCTATGTATGAAGTGTCTTGACATTACGTCCCCTCTGCTACCCTACTATTGCATATTTTAAATCCTTTTATAAATTAAAACATGAAGGGATTTTATTTGTTATATACTTAGACTTTGTGTCTAGCAACTTTTCTCCATTATATATAAACTGTCTTTGACGTTTATATTTAAGATTATTAAGAAATTTTTGTAAAAAGCAAAAAATTCAACATCTTAATAGATACTGCCTATAAAATTTCGTTAAAATTTACTTTTTCTGTCTTTCATGTTATGGAGTGATCAGTGTTCGAAACGTCGGGTACAAAACTATAGTCTAATAACAATTTGTAGTCGGTTAAACCGGTTAGAACAGTTTAGTTCCATTTAACATTAGATATGCTTAATAATCGATAACACCAAAGATGACTTCTTTTATTTTTATTTTTTTTATATAGCAAAGAAAAGCGAGTTGTGGCGCAGAGGCACAAACTGTGATTGTAAACGCGATTTGTTGTAGGTTCAATCCGCACTCGAGGAAATGTATTTTTTACTATTTTTATTTCTACTTCGCTTTGGTGTCGGGGCAAATCACAGCGTTGTGTTCCACCGCTCAACATGCCATTCCGCCTCCAGAATTGGGTGAAAAATGGGAACAGATTATCAGAATATTTTTCTAAAACATAATTAAAATACAAAATAAGAATAGACAGGATACAAAATAAAAAAAGTATGTTGCGCCATCAAACCTAACAATCTTAACGGTTGTATTTTGTGCTAGAAACTAATTCCCACTAGCTTATTTCCGCCTAAATTCCTATTTACTATATTTATACTATACACTATCACGGCGCCCTATAATTATATTACTATCGCTGTTCTGAGTAATATACGTTAGTGCTTGTGACATCCTTGTTAAGTTATCACCTTATCACAGTTAGTCCATAATGATACTTAACATTTATGTGAGCAGCTGTAACATATTATTATCATTTGAAAGCTTTTAAATATTTTTTTAACTATTAATTCAGCTAACCGTAGGCTAAACGTTTGATTTTAACTATAAACAGTTGTAAGTTCAATAACCAAACAGGGAAATAATCGTACTTAAATTGTTTCCATTTCCTATCTTTGGTAGACTTAGCGCGGCGTTGAGTTCTATCAATCTACAAATTCGGCGAAAAATCACTAACGGAGTGTCTTAACACTAGGTTCTCTCGTGAAGGTGCTTCACGATGGAACCTAGAAGAAGAAAAAAAAATAAGCTTAAGATAAGCTTAAGCTAAGGCTTACTGAAATGCATTAAGTAGTGCTTTACTATAACATACTAGGTACTATACTAAGTATGTATGTACTTACACGAAGTTTTAGTGAAGTTAGAACTTAGTTTTGTACAGTTGAAGTAACTTTGATGTAATCTTCTGCGCTAATGGTCTTTTACAGTTTAATAAATTATATTTTTAATTATATATTTCTAGAATAATTCAAATTGTAGAAAAAGTGGACTCTAAAAGTACTGAGTTTTAGAATAGTGCTTAAATATTTTTAAAATTAATAAAACAAAAAAGTACACTACATTTTCTTACTAAATCTATAAGGTAAATAAATAAGTATAGGATTTTTTGTTTTCTGATAAGAAAGTATAAAAATAAACTTTAAAACATCAAAGCATACCTATTTATAATAATATTAGTATAATTAAAAACAGGTATTAAGCGTATATAAGTCTCGGTATATATAAAAAATAAATGTATACGACTATATCTAAAGTTAAATTATTACTAATCCTCTTTTTTATTTCTCGTATACTTTTTGTTTTATTATCTGCAAATAAAAAGTAAGAAATATTTTCTTAAGTTAATTTTTTATACTGACGTGAAACTTAGAAGTAGATAATCTATTGTTTTAAAAGATAAAGGCACAGTTCACCTGTTTGATAGAAGCTTTGGCTGTTATTAAAACCAAATTACTTAAAAAAATATACCTGCTTTACTTAGAACTTGATAAACTTGGCCTTGTTTACCAAAGAAATATGAAAGTTATTTGCATATACAAAGTTGTTTTCAACGTCTTAAATTAGAAATTTTCATATTTTAAGAAACAATTTAAAGCGCCTTTCATTTTGGAGCATTTACTATTATGATATATATATTTTTAGAATCATTCTGTATCTTATATATGAAAGATAGGCTGAGGGAACCTAGAGGGAACCTGTTGCGTGTGAAGTGGTGGAAATCAAGGTCGTGACTTGTTCTGTTACCAAATCGAATAATGAAGATAATTCATTTCCCCTAGCGAGAATAGAACTCACAACCATCGCCTCTATGTCTTTCGCATCATTACTGCCTGATAAAACTTTAAATCATATACGTCACATAACGTAAACTTAGCATACGTTACCCCACTTAAAATGTAAAACATTTCAATCCCTAACCATAAGTAAACAGTAGTAGTAGTCTCTAGTTACGCCCGAGGACCAGTGGGTCATTTAAAAAAATCCAAAAAAACAAATAATGGTGTAAAGTGTCACACATTTTTTAGATGTCTTTTGTCTTTTTAGATGATTTTTCTTATTAAATTTAATACGTTATAATACCAACAACATAACGATAACAATAAAAACGCAAAGTTTATCGTAACACCTGTTCCTATACAGTCGTGAAAAAGCGTGAAGTTATCAATGAGCTTTTAGACTTAAATATGTATATATTTTTATGTATACAGGAAAATTGCGATGCTTCCTTCCGCATCATATATAAGACGTTTCCGAAACCTCGCGGTCGCACTCCTGTTATGGCCGCGACATTGGAAAGTTGACCTTATATACTATAAGGCTTCTATCAAACTAACACTGCGGATCTTATAAATTATTTATATTTACTACTGTTTGTTTGTATTTTAAACGACATTTTGTATCACTTTTGATTAAAATAGGTTAGGTTTTGTAATATCAAATCATTTTGAATGTGCAATGTGTTGTGGGTTCGATCCCCACTGGCGCGCCCACTCCAGAAGTGGTGAGTGGAGTATCTTAACACTAGGCTCCTTCTGCCTATCCTGTTACATGCGGGATACAGCGTGAAGCTGAAAAAAATATAGAATTGTCGGTGTGATAAGAAGCGTGGCTATCTTATTATAGTTATATATTTAATATGCAGCACATATCATAATGGACAGGCAAATGATTTACGCAGCAATCCATATCACGATGCCAACTTGTTTCAAATATGGATACTGTATTAAATAAAAATATTGCATATTCCCTATATTATCTTGATTAAAATATTCACGTTTTATAAAATTATTTTAACGCTCTCTGCTTAACTTCTTTAAAACTAAATTATTTTTTTTTGGTTGCAATTTTCTTTGTGTCTTAACGCTACGTGATGTTGGCAGAGTAAACTGTTTTGCTGACACGCCTCAAGTCCATATAGAGTAAGATTTGCAAGTAAATTGCACGTAGGTATATTACAAGGTATAGTATATTACAAAATACAGACTAATTTTACTCAAATATTAAATTAAAATTCATAATATATCTATTATTACATAATTAAAAGATTCCCGTTTAAAACAATAAGCCAAGTAGTCGGCTTTAAAATAAATAGTCCGTCCCCTCTGAACCCAAATGAGGTATTGCGTCTGTTAGTTTTATACCAACTTTAATGATGTACCTACTACCTATACTATGATTATAGTATCATGTATCGGCACAGTGTCTGATTATACGCGATATATATATTATATATATATATATATATACATATATATATATATATACATATATATATATATATATACATATATATATATATATATATATATATATATATATATATATATATATATATATATATATATATATATATATATATATATATATATATTAGGCGACGATTGTAGATTCGACTCCCACTCGGGGGAAAGAATTATTTTCATTTCTTCGGCCTAGTAATAAGCCAAAGCACAACATTTATTTTCGCCGTTCAAAGCGCCACGTCTTTATGAAGGTGGGGAACGGAGTGTCCTAACACTGAGTTCCCTCTGCCTACAAAAAGAAGCAATTTACTTCAAAAGTATATTGCTGAGAAGCGACTTTGCTTTATAATGTGTAAAGATGTGCTTGTAGAAAATATGCGCATGTAATTTTAGCTTAGCTTTATGCTGTGTTAGGACCCTTGTCACACACTTTCCGCCGATTTCTGAAGGCATTGCGTGTTGAATGGACATCAACGTCGCGCTTTAAATCGACACCAGAGCGAAGAAATAAAAATATTTCGTTTCTACAAGTGAGAATCGAACCCACAACCTGTCGCGTTTGCAGCGTCAACTGGCCTCAATACATATGTACATATACAAAGCAGTGATGCTTTATACACATATTTATTTTAACTCTATACATCTCTGAAAGTCATTTAGATATATACACATAAATCTGGACACAATATCCACCACAGACCTTAATTAAAGCTCGATGCCTGTCCGTGATTAAGAAAATGTTTTGTAATCTTTAAGCATTTCCCACTCATTTGCTTTTTGTGTTCGAACATTGTTCGGAATGAAATGAGTTTCCGCTGGCTATGTTTGGGTAGATATTTGCAGTGTTTCGTCTGTTCTTCTATTGTTAAAGTATTAGTAGATATCTATTATTAACTTAATTATTAATTTCATAGTATTAAAGTTATTATTATTATTATATATTCTACATTGTACGTACGTAGTGCTTAGAATAATTTTATGATGTTATCTTATGCGTAAATAGACTGTTAGATTTTTGTTTTTTTTTATCTATGTTTTCTATGTCTTAGTCTCGGTTGAAGTCTAGTGTTTATATTATATACGTAGACTGATTTGTCTAGGTAGATATACACAAATTACGATTGTGTAATTGTATGGTGTAAGGAAGAACTAAGACTTTAATTGCTAACATGACAGATTTTGTAATTTATCATTCATTCATATTCATTATAGATTTTGATATTAGGTACATGTACAGCAATCATTAGTAAACGATAAAAAAATCGAGGCCTTTCGTTGCCAAGGTGCACAAGCTAAAAAAACAAGACGGTTGTAGGTTAATTAATTTTCGTTTGCTCGCTCTGGTACGGGGAAAATCTCGGCGTTGAGTTCTGCCACTCAACACGCATTCTTCCAGAATTCGACAGAAAGAGGGGAACAGAAGTGTCTTAATGGGAACGGAGTGTCTTAACACTAAGTTCCTAGGTACCCTCTGTCGACCCAGCTGTGTGAGATACAGCGAAAAGATAAAAAAAAATGTTTATTGCAAGTCAAAATTACAAATATTTTAAAATTTTTATAAGTAAGGATTTTTTTTTATCAATTCACTTCATATTTATATACGTGCATAATACTGGTATTTTAATATTACTAAAAGATTTATGTGATTTAGATTTTTTCTGTAAATAGAAATCGATCGATCGGCAAACTTCTGTTTATTACAGGCAAAGAAATTCTTTACTATTATATACTACTTACATTCAGAGGATAGTGCTAAAGCTATAGCGGAATAGAAGCCAATTATATATTTTATATAACAATTGTCGAGTGTGATGTTCGCCAAATCCTATTAATTATGACACTCTATTGGCAACTATACAATGGTCGCGTATATTTCACATAAATTTAGCCAATTTAAAAGAATTTGCAGTAATCTTTTTTTTATTTCTGTATTATTCACACAAAAATAATCTATATGAGGTTTAAAAATATTTGTACTTATTATTTTATAATGTTTTAATTTGAAAATCAAAAATTTGGTATTTGACTAGTTAAATTTCTGACGTAGGTATTTTATTTGGTGTTCTCAAATTCAAAAAAATATTACTTTTAAGAACTTAACATCAAACGATTTAGAAACATTTGCCTAATGTATAAAATATATTTAATAATCAACTTGTTTATATTTAAAAATCTAATTATATAGAAAAAATAACATTACGATAGCGCGACCTTTGATAACACGTTTCAGCCACATCTAATGTGTCTAATTATATGTTAAAGTTTATCATATTTATATATTTTTTTTCAGATTTATCGCGAAATGGAGCATAATATGTTATAATGGAAGAGAATAAATTACAGAGCAGTGGTTCCTTATGTCTGTGATCGTTTTGTGATAGTCCATGAGCTACGATGGACACTCTCCAAGTGGGGCACGGGCACAGCAAGGGCTCGAGCAGAAGCCAGTCGCCGTCGACGGCGGACCTTCGAGATCCGGCAATAGTAACGGATGACGTCATCCGCTCGAGGGTACAGTCACCGTCTACGGCGCACCATGTGAGTGCCTCACTTTTTTTTCTCTTCTATATAATATTTTAATTGCTATGTCTTCATATTCATATTTTGTTATATATTTTTTGTTTGGTTTAACTAGTCGGTTCTCACGGAATTGTGTATTATGTATAATGGTATTATTCTGAAATTATTATTTATATTATAATTAACTTGATAGAGCTATAAATATTTTAATTCTTTAGGTATTGTTTATAACCTTCGCTCCGGAAGAGTGTGTCATGCTCATGCCTAACACGTCCGTGACACATGCACCATTCTTTTAGCGATTTTATGCATTATTTAAAAAATATATATTATCTGTACTTATAGAAAAATTGCAACTGATCGGTGTCTGTACATAGAGTGTATAAAAGAAAATGTAATATTGAGGGTCTTTATTAATGTAATAGAATAGAACCCAAAACATTTTTTTTTATTTTTGTCTATCTGTGCGTTTGTATCGTATGCGTATCATTATTGGGTTGGCTGCCAAGCTTCATTTAACATTCAGTGTTTATTTTATTTCAATCAATTCACAAATAAATAAGTTATGTCAATATAAAGATTAACATGCGACAATATTGCTACAAAATAAGCGTTTTATTCAATCGGCTATGACTTTAGCTATTTATCGATATTGTTTTTAAAATGATAATGATATTAGATCACGGAAGAAATTGAGATGAGAAAATAAATAATTGTGTTGTGACCTTCGACTGTACATTTTATGTGAAAAAAATAATATTTTAAAACAGGTCATATCATTATTTAAAATTCATAATTCAATATCATAATTATCTATAAAAAATATATAGATAGTAAACACAATATCAACGTAACTGAGGTCTTTCACATTTGACACGCATCTCGGCGGCCGTCTCCATTTACTGACTGATACCGATATCTGGCAACAAGGGCACACGAGACATAATATAGTGTTTTCCGCAAACAATTGATTTAACACGCTGCCTTTTTATTATTCTTTATATAAAAATATAAAAAATATATTCATTTTTTTTTAGTTTCGACCAGTATCCTGCACATAACGGGGTAGGCAGAGGGAACCTGGGAACCTAGTGTTAAGATATTTTCCTACCGTTAAGACGCTTCTGTTTCCCAGTTTTCAGCCGAATTTTAAGGTACTGCGTGTTGACAACATTAAAAATTCCATTTCTTCTGGTAGGAATCGAACCCACAACGTGTCGCGCTTACAGTCGCTCCACCTGCGTTATTTTGCATAAAACTGTATGTGTCACTTATAATTTATGTTTTGTTGTTTTCCTGCTTAGCCCTACTGATGAAATAAGGAAATGATTTAACCAAGTATTGCATTGGTAGTTATGTGTCTACGCAATTGTTATAGGAATCGTCACGCCATGGAGAGTCTAGAGCTCATCATGTCAAGTCCCACTCGAGAGATCTCGGCAGCAGCCCGCTTTCTGGCAACACCACGGCCAATAGTTCCAGGGAGTGAGTATTTTTTGATATTTAATTGGTTTTTTTTTCAATATTTGGTTGTTCAAGTGCTGCAAAATATTAAATAAAAGTATTTAAATTAACTAATAAAGTGTTAAAAATTAACAATATCAAAATAATAGTATATATAAATAAATAAAAACTCTTAATTCATAAAAAATTACAATATAAATTTTAAACTCATAATATAACTTTTTATAAATAATAAGTTTTTTGTTATTTTAAATTTACTTTGAACTTAAATGCGACAATTTATAAAAACGTTTATTTCTCACATGGAGCTAACTAAACGGCCTTTTGCGGTTTTGATATATACTTAAATACGGTAATTTGAGACAAAGACTTTTGTTTTCAAGGTGAAGTAAGGGAACTTGTTATATTATTCATGTCTAAAGTTTTTGCTTGTTGGTTTTATACCTGAACTATTATGATAGGCACAAATTATTTATTTATAAATTTTGGACATAATTTTTGAGATGATTCTTTCACATGACTTTCAAAGAAAATGAATGTTCTTAATTTATATTACTTGGGGGAAATTAATTGTAATAGAAATTAAATTTTTTGAAACACAATTGGTAATAGAATCATAAATTGATTGTGATTATGAAACTTATTATATTGTTTTGACATTTTTTCTTAAACTGATTTCAGCCTGGAAGATTCGCCTCAAAAGAAGAACATGTCGAACATGTTAGCTCCGGGCGACTACGCGTACGCGGTGGTCAGTCCCAACGTGTCGTACGCATTGTCGTCGGACGAATACGGATCGCCAGCGTATAGAGGTATGCTTAGGTTTATTTGGTATATTATGTATTAAATTAATTAGTTACTCTTTTCTCTTAGTTTACTTTAGTATATAACAGAGTAGGCGGAGAGAATTTACTATCAACATAATGTTACTGAGGTTTTCACTTCGTGGTGAGTGGCTGAATTTAAAGCCGCATTTAATCTTTAAAAGCGGGTAAATTTAAACACTCATTCCCCTTTTGGGAAGTGAACCTATACGTCACATTAGTAGTCAGACGCTGCCTCGTTGTGCGACGATGGGCTTGTAGCATTTAACATTTTATCACAAATAAATTAATTTAGACAAACTATTTCGTGTAATATTAATGTCTAAACATTTCAATTTAAATAGAAGCTAGCCGAAATAAGTCAATGTTAGTATTATTATGATAATGGAATTAGTAATTTATTAAAAAAACGAACAAACTTTTATATACTTTACCTATGTTAAATAATTACTTATCTGGATTTGTAAAAGAAAAAAATTTTTACACATTTAATAAGATTGTTATAAATAAGTTACACCTAAACAAAAAGTTGTGACTAACCTAAACAAATACTTTAACTGTTTTCAGGTCAAGATGGAGATTACATTAATCAAGGTAAATATTTACTAATATATAATTAGATTATAATATGGTTATTGGGATAGGTTTCGGAAATTTAGTCTATTCTTTCTGTATGTGTACTCAGAGTGAGGCAATTTTTAATTGTAATTGACAATTGAATATTAACAACTGATTAATTGTCTATGCAATACAATTACCAATTAATTTATAGCTCGTTGTTTATGCCAATTTTTTTGTTGACAATCACATTTTAAGTCAATAATAATGATCTAAAAGTTTTTGTCTGTAATTGATTCTGTGGGTAATTTAGGTGACCGTGAATAACTAAACAAATCAAAATAAGTCATTTGAAAAATTGGTATCCGTTACTTGAATATAAAACTATTTTTTGGTACTATTGAATAAATGTAGATAAATTTTACTGTTTGTCTTCCGACAGCTTTATATGTATATATATTTAAATATTAGGTTATCGTATTTCTTTACCATCCGTATCAGTTATTAATATTAGATAACATTTATCCTAAATACGAAGCGTTTTAGTAAAAATGATACAATACTTATAGTAAAGTAATCATTGATTTCATCGATAACTATTATATACTAAAATATACGTATGCTTATATAAATAAAATAATTCATCGATGTCTAATTAATAATACATTTGCTATTTGTATTCCTATTATTTGTGACATGAAAGCGAAATATATTAGTATATGTTCTTATTAATAAATGCCTTATTTGCAGAAACAAATACTTCAAATGCTTGTAACTGTATGCCTGTAATCTTTTACTATATGAAGTTTTTTTTAATATTCTTATAATAATAAATTACTATTGGTAAAAAAACTTAGATTTAAATTTTTGTTAGCCTATAAAAATATATATATAAATAATATCAAAAATGGAATATACTAATAAAATTATATAAGTCTGTACATGAAAGATACATGACAAAAACTATTATTCGAAGTATTTACTATTGTAATAGAACCAAAAACGATGTCTTTTACAATTTTTTTATTGAATTTGCTAAAACCTTCATTTTCAATGTGTAGTTATTGTCTTTAAAGTGATAATGTTTTTAGAACACGAAAGTAATTCAGATTCGTAAAAAATAATATTGTAGTACAAGCGGGCACAGTCGCCAGCCGGTCGCTAGTATAGATAATACAAATATAAATAATTACGTGCGTCATACATAAATATTCTGCAACATAAATTGTATAAAATATGATTTAAAACTCAAACATTTATAATTTACAATTACAGTTTGATATATTTGTAATTTTGTTTCATGAAACATAAAACTATTCTAAAAGATAATTGTTTTGTATTGAAACATTGGATAATAGTTACATATGAAAATTAGTGGTTAGTTATCAATTATATTGACCAGATTAATGACAGGTCTTAGGTTTGAATTTGGCATTTTTATGGCATCGCTTTGTATAAATTGCATAAATTGTAGCCTATGTGTTATTCTGATGTATAAACCGTTTAGAAGTTTCCCGTGAATTTGGAATAAATTTAGAATAGATGAGCCTTAATTTTCACATTTATAATATAAGTTGTACTACGATAGCTATAAATAAATGCTTATGGATAGCTTTATTTAAATGTCTACTCAAGTACAATATTGTATATGTCACTCAAATACTATATTTGCCAGTTTTGGTCTATTTGTAGTGAAACCTATTGATGTGCTCTGATATTAAATATGAACATTTGCTTGCCTTTTATATAACTTTTATATACGTTTACTATATAACATTTACTCAGATGAATCAGACGGAAGTTCGAACGTGGCATCAGCGAAGGCGCAGGCCGCCATCGCGCATCTCGTTAGTAAAATAGAACGTACGAAGGACCTGATACGGCTGGAGCAGACCATACGTGATGGTTGGATATTCTTTTTTATAAATAATTTTAACACTACTTTCTTCTACAGTTAACACTATATTACAGTACGGTCCGAGAGTCGTGGCTATTTTGAGGTTAGCTTTCCTGAACTTTTGTACATTGTCCACTCGGGTATAAAACAATTAAAGAAACAAAAATCTTAAGACCATCAATCTGCGCACCCGTCTTCTGCTAACTTCAGAACAGCTACGACTCAACGATCGTCGTTGAATATTTGATCTATTTGACAATAGTTTTAAGTGATTTTACTTCATCTCCAATTTATATTTCAAAATAAAGTATAATTTTATACTTAGGGGCCTTGCCCACTGCTTGAAAAAAGGTTGTTAAACTTTGATGTAATCTGTAGTATAATATAGTACTCCTCAGAAAAATATAAAGTAAATACTAATACTATTTTCAGATAATGTAAACGAATATTTAAAGTTAGCAGCAAACGCAGATAAACAACAATTGCAACGTATCAAAGCGGTTTTTGAAAAGAAAAACCAGAAAAGCGCGCTTTGTATAGTACAGTTGCAGAAGAAATTAGACGGTTACAATAAGAGAATCAAGAATTGGGAGGTATGACGAAATAATCTTTTAATAATTTAAAATGCTATTGCAAACTAAAGATTGAATAATATTTTTAGAAAATTAGATTCCAAGCCTTTTGGAAACTGTGCAAGTATTCTGATCACTAAGCAATCCGTTCTTATTCTTATAAAGTTATGTCGAAATTGGACTGCTCAGTTACAGCTCTGTAAGGACAATTTTACAAAATTTTTGCATAGTATCAAGTATATCATCGTGGCACAAGAGTGCCCCTGCGACTGTAAATGTTGTGGGTTCGATTCCCACTCGGCAGAATGAAATTTTTAATATTTTAATTTCCTAAATCAGCTTCACGCTGTATCCCGCACACAGCAGGGTAGACGGAGGGAACCTAGTGTTAAAACACTCCGTTCCCCACTTTCTGCCGAATTTGGAGGCATTGCGTGTTGAATGGCAGACCTCAACGCCGCGCTTTGCCTCGACACCAGAGCGAAGAAATGGAAATATAATTTTAAAAAAATATTTCATCTCCTCGAGTGAAGATCGAACCCACAACCAGTCAGTTTTACATTCACACTTTGTGCCACGGCTGGTCTCAGCTTGATTTTTTTTTATTTAATTTCCTATGCTCTGGTAACGAGACAAAGTGCGGCGTTGAGTTCCTCCATTAAAGATGCAATACCTTCAGAATCCTGCGGAAATATAGCCATCTTAATATTTATTTATTTCAATCATTAATATTTTCAGCAACATGGCACCAGTGGACAAACGCACAGACAGCCTCGAGAGGTGTTGCGGGATATGGGGCAAGGGTTAAAGTATGTAAACAATAAAATAATATATTAGTTGTTAATTATTACTGCTAGTGATGCCATCGTAGCGCAGCCGCGTCGATTCCTACTCGGGGAATGAACTATGTTTATATCCTTTTTTGGTAGACGAGAGCGATTTTATGTCTCGCCATACAATATGTAATGTTTTAAAAATTGAGTGAAAAATGAGGAAGGTATCTAAATACTAGGATATTTTTGCCTATCCTGATATGTATAACATTCTTATTTACCACCTACCATCCTACCATCCTACTAGTAAATATATAAATGAGAAACTTTGTGAACGTGGATGTTTTATTCCACTTTCAAGTTTCAGACGAACCGAAAGGATTTAAATGGAACATAGCTTGTGCATCAAAATAATACATATGCTGTATTTGATATCAATAAGCTTAAGAGGAGAAGCTGCGTGTGTTGCTCTAGTTGAATATGTAACGTTGTGGCAGGAACGTGGGCGGCAACATCCGCGACGGCATCACGGGGCTGGGCGGCAGCGTGATGTCGGCGCCGCGCGAGTTCGCGCACCTGTTCTCGCGCTCCAACCGCTTCGGCTCCGCCGACAACATCGCGCAGCTGGCCGGTCTGTACTCACACTTATATTGTGTAGCTTGTGTTTCTTACTTTACTGTGGTGAAGAATAAGTTAAAGTCATTCTTCCTCTCAAAAGTTCTATTATTTAAAATTTTTGCGTCTTTGAAGTTAACACCATTGTGTATTTACTCCGTATAAACGTTTTCTTAAATGAAATTTGAACCGACAACCAACGGTTTCCTATATTTTCATATAAATAATAATTTGATTATTTTCCCACTTTAAGATTTATAGAACATAAAACTGTATTCTCTCTCTTATACGTATGTATATATTTTATTTTAGTCATGAAAGCTTTAAGTCCGCAATAATAGTTTTGTAACCTAATAATTTAATTTATATAAAACAAAATGTGTAAGTATATAAATGATAATATCTTAACAATGATTGCATGTGTGTTTGTATTCGAAAGATTTATTATTTAGTATAATGTGCGAGTTTCACATTATATCGCAGTGTCTCATATTTAAGCGAAAAGCAGATGATGGAGTGTCTTGACACTAAATTCTAACTGCTTTAATAATCTATATGCAGTATACAGGATAAAGTTTAAAAAAAACTAATAAAAATATTTACCTATATTGCTTCTATAACATTATACATAAAATGATGATTTAGTATTATATGAAAATATTATATGTATGTGTTTTATTTTTAATTAACTAAACATTTTTTTCTTTCTAATACACTTTTCTGTTAAGCTTTTCATAACGCTTCACTTTAGCTGTAGCTTTCTATTCAATATACAATGATTTAGTCAAAAATAATCAATCTTTTAGAGTCATTGCGTCTAACTGTAAACGCAACGGCTGTGAATTTTATATCTTTGAAGGGGAATGAGTTATTTTAATTTTTCCGCTCTGGCAACAACTTAAATTATGAGGCGGTCGCTGTGCAGTGGTACACGCGTGGAATTGTAAATAATGCAAGAGTGGTGAGTTCAACTCCCGCTCGGGGGAATGAAATATTTAATATTATTATTTCTCGCTCGGTAATGACACAGCGCGGCGTTGAACTCCGCCGCTCAACACGCAATGATTCGACAATTTGGTCGAAAATAGGGAACGAAATTGTCTTAATGGGAACGGAGTGTCTTAACATAAGGTTTCTAGTTTCCATCTGCCTGATATATGCGGGATACAACGTGAATAAAAAAAAATAACACGTAGGGGAAATTAAAAACTTATATAATAATAATATGCTTATCGTGCAAGCTGCCTTACTAAGTTTTATTTTTAATTTATATGCCTTGCTGTCTCAATACATATGGTTTCTAAATTATGTGAAAAATATACAAAATTCCCTTTTTATTATATAAGGCTGATAAAACTACAAATTCGGTCTGCTCCCTTTTACTCCATATTTTTTTATTATTCGAAATATTTAAAGTTATGGTTTGTTTATTGATTTTACTTTAGGATTAAAATATATAGACATTTTTTAAAATATTTGCCATATTTCGTTTAACGTTTGTAAAATCAAATGTTTTCATTTACATTTCTCGCTAGTTTCATTTACATTTACATAATATATTATGTTAATTGTACGTTTTGTCTCGCAGAAAACACGGGTCCCTGTAAGTATGACGCGTAGAAACATTTGTGTTAACTATCGCACTCATTATTAATGAAATTCACCAATTTATTACATGATACTTAGGTCCCTATTTATAGATCGCTCTCAAGTCTGAGATCGATCTTGAGATAACCTTCTCATAAATATATAGTTTATGAATGAAAACTCAAGATCAATTTCAGACTTAAGAGCGGTTTAAAAATATATTTATCCTTCGTTATATTTCTATTTAGAATTTGAATAACTTATAGCACATAGAAAAAACTTAGTTTCAGTCAATTATTGATAAAGGTACCATAAAGGAAAATATTTTAACCATTTGCCTTTTTTTCAATCTTACAATCAGAATATGTATTAAAGCAAATTGTTTATTACAGATAGTCATTCTTTATTTTTATCCACCACTTAATGTTCAAAAATAAGTAATTAAAAATCTATATCCTTACGAACAAGATTAACATGAAACTATTATCTTAAATAGTTTACATCATTTCAGTATCATCTTTAATCTCTACAACTGTCATTCATATTTACTTATCTCAAGGCCACAGTAGATAACACAATAGTGCACAAGTTCATAGACAAGGCTTTACAAACTGTGACTTCATTTCAGTTGTTTTCCAACGTTCTTACTAATTGCACTGTTTTGCATATAATATAATGTTTGTACGATAATAAGTTTTATTACGTATAGACTTAGATGTGAGTTTTGCGTAGTAAAATGCATCGGTGCTAAGTTACAAAGTGAAATGCTATTCAAAAAATGCAGGAAATGCCGGAAGAAATGTAAATAGTTTTTTTTGTTATATTAGTTTTTGTCTATCTGTGCTTATTATTTATTATCTGTATATAAAAATAAATTATGCAGGTACTTAAATATGCTGTAATTATGTTTTGTCAAGCATAATATTTAGTTAGTCTGTAAATATGATATAATAAGTTCAAGGCATTTGACTTAGAATCTCTACAAGTACTTCACGTGTTAGTGCTAAACAAGACCTAGGCTAACTAAACACTGATAAAAACTATTTTTGATTGTAAATTTGTGACTAATCTAGAAAAATAGCAGTTTTTGGGGATTTTTAAATTCATGCTGCACTTTTGTTTCTTTTTTTTGTGAAAATTCTTATTTTTTATTTATCTTTGTAATATAAATAATTAAAAAATTTTTTAATTTAATTCGTACTTTAGTGAGAAATAACTATTCCTATTTATTATTATTCTCTTTTTTAAATCTACTCATTTCATACTAACATTTCATTTTAATAGTTACGCCAAAATGTGTAATTTCCAAATATAGATTTTATTTTCAATTAAGTTTATATAAATAAATATTTTTTCAAAATAGGATGTTTTCCACATTTTGGCATAACTCAACTTATAATTTATTCATTTAAATGAACACAAAATATCATAAATTCGTATAGCAATTAATGTTAGCTTATCATCTCATTCTTGCACGCCAGCCCCGCAACACACGGAACTGAGAGGTAAATATATCTTTATATCGTTATATATATTTATTATTATTGTTATAATACGTATGTATATTATATTATATGTTAATCGAATATGAGTTATTTTATTTACATTATTTTTGACGTAGTGCAATAGTAATATATTTAATATTTTATTACATTACTTTACTTTAATTATTTAAAAAGGAAATGGTATTTACAATATACCTTTGTGTAACCCAAAATAATTACAATTTTTTTTATGATAATTGTAAACCTAATGAATGTTTTTTTAATATTCATAGATTACATAGCGTTGTAGTGCACAATATTATTTTTATTAAAAATATATTAAATTAATTATTTCGTTTCTTATTCACATTTTTTTTGATGGTACATAAAGTTTTCTATTAATACTATATATTTTGTATAAGATATAACATATTATTTTCTATTTATTTAGAATATGACTCAATCTTAAGTATTGATTATCTAATATTATCACAATACTGAATGCATTGTTTATTTTCTTAGCATCTTATTATAAGACAAGATATAAAACGTAAAACTATATAGAATTATGTATGTATGCTATTTAGTTATTGTTTTGGAACTGCACAAAGCCTTGGCATGACATCATTGGAAACGTTCACATCCATTGTATTGTAAGGTCGTTCTCATTACAAGCACATCGCGAATTATTTATTGCAATTATCTTTTATATTATTATACTATTATGTTGATATATATGTTAGTAAAAGCAATGTTATATCATATAATTTAAATGTTTTGTGATTTTTTTTTTTAAAGAAATTAAAAGTTATGCAGTTTTTTGTTTTAATTAGTTATTTTAATTATTTTAAATTAAATAGCATGAAGGCAAGCATGAGTATTTATAAATTAAAATTGATTTGGTTATATTGAAGGTACCTGTTTACATTGCACGCACAGTCTATAGTATAATAAATATTTAGCATATCACAGTATATATGGAATACATGGTGGAAGTGTCAGCACCACTTTAAATGAAACCATAGTTTTAACTCTCTATAAAAGCCTAATAGAATTAAAAAACATTTTTTTTTCAAAATGAAAGTGTTTTTTTCAAACAAAATAAATATAAAATTATTGTTAAAACGCCATTATTCAAGAACGACGCACACATACATAAACCTATCAAAGGGAAACCGCCGCATACGCCTCATTCCGAAATCGAATTGTATCGGCGGCAAAGTTCAAAGTTGATTAACCTTTGGTAGTATTTTTATAGTAGTATGTGTTTACGTTAATGGTATCTATGCATAACTGTGTCATACGAAATACAGGATGGATAAACAACGTGAAATGTAGAAAAAACCCACATCTAAACTGTTGAGGTATCTTGATTAATTCTTTAGGTATGGGCTTAAAATAATTTACCCTATATGCTGTTCCCGTAAAAGGAGCGCTGACACTTCCACCCTGTATAGATAGATATATGGCTGATGCTAAGATAAAATAAAATTAAGATGATGTGCAGATTAAAAATATTTTTTTCTCAAGTCAAGTCTTATCTCAAGTATTCACTTGCACCAAAAATGAATTTACAATTACATGAAGTATGGATTATTAAGTGAATGATTTACAAACTGGTGTGTGCCCGTATTGAGTTGTGCTACAACGCAGCGAACGCGTCGTCGGAAGGCTCGCGCGCGTCGGAGGCGGGCGAGGGCCGCGGCTCCACGCTGCCGCGCGCCGGCGCCGCGCCCGCCGCGCCCGCCGCCTCGCCCGCCGCGCACAAGTACTCGCCCGACGCCTCGCCCTCCTCCTCCGTCACCAGCGAGGGCGCGCCGTGAGTCTCTCACTACTTCACTTTCATTGTATTTAAGCTCTTTATCTTATATCAAATATTTGTTTTATGCAATAATTAACGTCCAGGTATCCGACACAAGGTGGATCAAACAATATGTCAGATCCGAACTTCAGCATCAAGCCCATACTGAACGAGCTGCGCGAGCGGCGGGAGGACTATGAACGATTAGCGGAAAAAATTGACTCTATTAAGGTATACTATAGTTTTATTTCTTTTATATTAATTTAGTGATTTTGTACTATATTGCGTTTAATATTACTAAATTTATTTTTTACCTTCCCTCTGTATCCTGCAACGTCAGGGCAGGCAGGGAGTGCACACTTAACCACTACGTTAAGACACTTCATTCTGCGCATTCCCGCATTTTCCGAGACGTGTTGTTTATCTTTTTCCAAAGCGAGGATGAAAATTTATTCTTTCGAGTTGGAGTCCAATCTATAACCGATGCGCTTACAACCAAAGGCTGTGCCACTGCGCCATAACGATGATTACAATTATATTTTATATTCGGGCTTCGAACCTACTTCTAGCATTTCTTCGCTCTGGTGTCGAGGCAAAGCGCGGCATTGAGTTCCGCCACTTAACACGCGGTGTCTCCAGAAATCAACGAAAAATGGGGAATGGAGTGTCGTAACACTAGGTTCCATCTGCCTACCATGCTGTGGATATAGCGTGAAGCATTTTTTTTTAAATATTTTTTTAACCTACTTCTAAGAAATATTCGTTGTAATTTTCATATATTTGATACACTATATTTCCTATACCATTTGAGTCCCTTGCAGTCATATAGAAAGTCCCCATTGTTTCATATTATAAACATTTAATAATAATTATATAAATATGACGTTTTCAGAATTTATCTCAAGAAGTGTCATTCTTATCCGCGGCGTTGCAAGAGGAGCGCTTCAAAACGGAACGTTTGGAGGAGCAAATCAATGATCTCACTGAGTTACATCAAAACGAGGTTTGTTATAAAACTATTATACAAAATTTATTTTGTTGATTAGAGTGAGATGAAGGAAGGTCACATAAAAGCATGAAGGAGCCGGAGGGCATGTATGTGCGGCTTGAGGACAGTGGACGAGGCGAAAGAGGACTGCAGACACTGTAGCGTTTGGAGTTCCATTTCCTCAGGGTACTCCAATAGAGATACAGCGTGAAGTTAAAAAAATTATTCTTCCAAAGTTCAGTATCATTGTACCTGATACTCCATATAGCTTAATGGTATAGCTCAGATATCATAAAAATACTATGTATGCTGTGCCAAAACATACATAGTATTTTTAGATACAAGTAAATAAATAGTAATATAATTCTTACTATTAAATTATACGTCGCACTTACTATTTATTAGGTTAGGAAGGTTAGTAAGAATATAGTCCTGCATTTTGACCAAAAAATATGTTATTAGAATATAAGTTTGGATATTTTAGAAATATTAATTAAAAAATATCTCTTCTTTATGTATATGTCACATTACCGGAGGTTTAGTTTCCAATCTGTGAAGTAGATATTTTAAATAAGATATGATTGAAATCAAGTGATTATATTGTATATTTACAACTTTTGAATTAGGATTTTGTAATTGGCTTCATATATTTCATACAGATATTTTGGAGACGTCTAATTTATTGCATTTGGTGTTATTAATATTATATAATTTCAGGTAGAAAATTTAAAACAAGCCCTGACTGATGTGGAAGAAAAAGTACAATATCAAAGCGAAGAAAGAATACGAGACATACACGAAGCTCTAGATTTATGTCAAACTAAAGTAAGTTGTTTTTATGTTCTGCGTAACCATGTATAATACCAGGAGAGCACGCCGTACTGAGAGATGTGTGCACGCAGATCAGCAAGCTGGAGCAGTGGATGGCGGGCGTGGGCGGCGGCGGCGCGGGCGGCGGCGGCGGCGAGGCGGCGTCGGCGGCGCTGCCCCCGCGCGTGCTGCTCGTCAAGCTGCTCAACGTGGCCATCACGCTGTTGCAGCTCGCCCTGCTGCTGGTGGCCACCGTCGCCGGCGTCGCCATGCCCTTCTTGAGGACTAGGTACCTATTCGTTTACATTCAATGCCGCGCGTATTGCTGCCGGTAACAGGGTTAACGGAGCTATAGCTGCATTGATGAGACGGCGAAACGTCAGCACAGCTGCGCGTTTGACCGTACACAATGCAGAGTTGGTACCGACGCTGTTATACGGTAGCGAAACGTTGATATCACAGAAGATAAATGAAAAAAAGATGAATGCCGTGGAGATGTGATCTCTTCTTAAGACATGCGGAGTCAGCTTAGCTGATCGAATCCGCAATGAAGAGACACAGAATGGTAGATACTAGCGAGGATGCCACAGTGAGAATGAAGAAGAACGTGCTCAGCTGGTTTGGGCACGTTGAACGAACGAGTGATGAAAGAATGGCAAAAAAGATTTATGACGGAAATGTGAGTGGAAAAGAGGCAGGGGGAGACCTCGGTTGACCTTCGAAAACACAGTATCAAAGATACTGGAGGAAGGTATGTAGACACCGTTGCGTTTGGCGCTCCATTCTACCTGACTACCTCGCTAGGCATAAAGCGAAGCTAAGTAAAAAGCGTATAAGAATATCGACTCAGCCTGATGAGAACGTACAGCTTAGTGGTCAAAACGCTTGGCGAAGGCGAACGGGGCACGAGTTCAAATCTTGTTGTTTTAATATTTTAAAGGGTTTTCTAAAAAAATATTTTTCTTTCGTAACTCTACAACTACACTTTAAAAATACTGAAAAAATGAAGTTTATGGTTTATGCTGTATATTATAGCAATATAAGAATATTAATTATGTATTAAAAATATTTTTTAACAAATTCCAGAGTTCGAGTACTAACAACAAGTTTAGCAGTAATGGTCGGCGTCATGGTACTCAAGCAGTGGCCCGAAGTGACTCAACTCTCCGAACATCTGCTACGGCGACTCAAGGAGTACCTACTCGACAAGCACCACGACAGGTAATAACCATTTATATGTGTTTATATGTAATTATATGTACAGTGTAAACTCTGAAGGAACGTCCTATGGTGTTTGGAATGGTTGTTAAGTAAATAGAAAAAAATATAGTTCTGATTTCTTGTTTGTAAGTTTGGGAGCAACTAACAATATAAAGTTGTTTAGACAATCTATCAACACTAAATATTTTATACTTATATAATACAACAAAAAAAAGGTGAGCAAGTCCAGTTATTATAAATTTTGACAATTTTTAACTTATCGCTTCTAATCATTATTAGAAGTGGGTACGATGTTCAAATAGAAAGTATCATTGTATCGTAAACAAGTTAAACCGAACAAAGTGTAGTGATTTCGACGTTTAGGGAATACATATATCGTCACAAATCAAGCGACGTTATTTGGAGTTCACACTGTATTTACATACAAATTGTGTATGGAAGTCTTGTGTGGGTTTTTTACTTATATTTTTATTCTGTGACCAAATGTATTGTAGAAATCATTTGTTATAATTGTAACAGATTTTTTATGTATATATATAATTTGTTAGTTTCATACATTTTGTGTATGATTCGTTTTTTTATACAAAGTAGCTTGTCTTTGAAATATTTTATATATTGATTAAATAATGTGCTTTTATAATGTCAAGTTAGTAATTGATTGATTATTGTTTTTAATGTATGTTTGTATGTTGAATTTTGTGGTAAATAGTTTAATTATTGAGCTTGTATGGTGAGTAGGAGAAATGAATGGATTTTTTTAAAATATTTTTTTTTTGAGAATTCTTTTTTTTAACTATTTCTTTAAGTATTTGTTTTGTTTATGACTAAAACATACTAAATATTATCAGTAAAATTAAATACTTTAATTATATTTACTTTTCAATCAAAAATAATAGTTTTATATCATATTTATTGAAAACTTGACGCTATTTCTAATTTTAGATTACTATACTGCGGTTATTTGAGAAAATTTTAATGAAGTTATCTAAATTATTATTGTAATTAAATAAAAACTAATAAACAGGTGTACAATGAAAGAAGTGACATCATTGTATTTCAAAATATAAAAAAACCTTCCTAATAACGTAATATCATGTTTTTAAATAATTATTGTTTTTATCGATTATGCTGTTTTAATAGTTTCGTAACGTAGATAAAAAAATAATATTTGTTTATTCTATCAAAGTAAAAGTTATTTTTATATTTTAGTCTTATTTACTTCTTAATTTGACCTTATATTTGGATGGAAATTAAAATTATTTAAATTTTACAACCACTATCTAACATTTAATAGATGCCGCAGGCGGCGATCCTATTGGGTTTATATATAACAAAACTGTTATTAATATTACATACTAACGCTTTTCGTTACTTTCCTTATAAACTTATACAATTCATTTCACTCTAACTCACCTTCATTTATTAACAAATGTATAACTTAACACTAACTATTATGTATTAATAATGATACTTGGATGATGTTCAAAATTAAATAATTTATCAATTACTATTATTAAGAAGATATCTCTTTTCTTTGATAATCACATTATTAATAATTAAATTAATATTTTGGTATACCTCTAATCAAAATTAATCGTTAGTTTTTATAAAATAATTATATTATTACGTTGACGATACCGCGACGCAGATTGGTAATGTTAAAATATATGTACGGTTTATATATTAAATATTTTCATTTCTCGGAATTCGACTATATTACGAAGTGTGGTGTTGTTCAGCCATTCGACACTCAAGGTGGACGAGAAGCGGAGAGAAAATTGTTTTTCTGATTTTTGAATGTCATCCAAATTATTGTTGTTTTCCAAATATAAATATGTATGATGCTTTGTTATGTACGATATATAGTGTACAGTATGTATTATAGCTAAACCATATCAGTGTGAAATTATATTTATATGTATAACAAATATAATTAAAATAATATTTATATAATAAAATTATTTAATGTTTTTGTGACTTGGACGTAATTGCAATAATAATATAACAAAGTATATATTTTTTGTATTTATTTACTTAATATTTTTTTATTTCTTATTTTTGTTGTTTTTTTTATCAATTGGCATTTTTTTCTCTTAATTTTCTGTTTTTTTCCAATTCAGGTATGAATGCAAGTCGTTGTGTGGTTGATATCTGGCGTTTCGGAGATTTTGGTAATATTGCAATTTTGTCCTGACTTTTGATTTAAGTCGATGGCCATTATTTTTTTTAAACTTATATTGGTGGCAGATGGTAAGATAAATAAGTATAATTTACTTATTGTTTTCTTCTTTTTTTAGTTTTATGTATATTGGCAAGATTTCAACTTTATTTATTGTATATCCGATTGAATAAAAAAAATCTTTAATTAAATACTAATTAATGATACTGTATTCTGTGGTTTTATTTTGCTATTTTAGTTAATTTTGTATGGTGATCAAATAAATTCATTTGGAAATGGTTATGTTGATATACTTTTTTGATGTTTATCTTACCACTTAACGCCGTATAATAAATATTGGTGATTATTATTATATTAAAAAGTAGAAAAAATTAAACCGTTTAATTATTTTAAGTTTAGATATGTTTGAAATATTGCACATAAATATTTCGCGGTGCAAGAATATAAAACTTATTGTGTAACTTGTGACACTGCTGTACCTGTATGTGTTATACAAATAAACATATTTCCGCGCCAGAATTTTTTGTATGCAATTTCAATATTTGATATGATTATGTATGAACCACGGGCTGGGTCCCCTAAATAATTTTGATTATTTTAATGTGGATACTCAGTTAAATAAATGACATGTTTGCTTGAAATAAGTATAGGCTATCATCACATTTGTGGTTTTAATAAAGAAATTTATAATTATTCACATTGCTGCAAAGTAAACCCGTAAATGTGAGTATAGTCTATCACGGCTTGAATATATTTAGATTAAAGGCTGATCGACAGTTCAAAACCTCGAATCGACGAATCGTAGGTACAGTTATGGTGATGGATTACCTTTGAATTGCAATTTTTGCTTCAATTTGTTGTAAATATTTTATTTTTGGTGAAAATTTTGTTTGCCATCACGTGTAGCTCCTTAGCGACAGTGTCGATATTACTTTTATACTGAAACGTGGCTTTAGCGAGAGAACAAGGGTGTAGGATGCATTTGATAGCTAACTTTTATAGGCAATATTTGATTTTGTATTAGATAATATATATAGACAATACAATATTGGGCTCTTTCTAGCGGAATTATAATTTATTTTTATGGTAGTTTTCTAATATTTATGTTGTTTAAATTGGCTTTATTCGTGTTAAAATTGTCGACGAAAATTCTAGTTATGTGGATGCATTGTCAAGTGAGTGAAGTAGTCGTCCCATATTGTTTGTTTTTTTATAGTGAATAAATTGGTACAGAATGCTTATTTTTATTTAGTAAAAGAAAAATATTATTTGGAATCATATGAGACGAATACTTTAAACACCATTAACTAAATTACAATTTAAGAAAAGAAACCTTTTCAATATTGATATTTGTAACATTCCAAATTTCTTACTGATCTATATATTAAATAATTGGATAAATCCTAAATTATTCTAGAAATAGACATAACGCCCAGTTTGTACCCTCCACATTGTCATAATGTATAAATGCTCTGATGTTAAGTTAATTTGTATATTGTGTAAATATTTTTTTTACTCTGTGCTGTTTTTTTTTGTTTATTGGTACAAACCACAGGTTATAGTCGATGGGTCGAAAGTTAATAATTTTTATATTACTTATTAATTTATAAATAATGTTTAATGAAATTATATTTAATAAATAATTGAATACTTGAAGATTTTATAGAATTCATTTTTTTATTTAAAAAAGACCGTCGAGTATAACGTGTGTAAAAGTTCGCTTTCACCATATCAATTTATTTATAAAGTATAACTCTAAAGTGTCTAAGAACTGTCCTATAAATAAGCAATAATGTATATAATATAATTTGCGCAGAGATTTTGAAAATATTATGTTGGAGCTCTCCTGTCGATGTGTAGTACAATATTATGTGAAACATTTCATTGTTTGTTGCCGGCTATTGATTGAAATAAATCATCACAATTTTATTCAGTATTGCATTTTTATTTTGTTACAAACCTATTTTCGCGATTAGCCTCACCATGATGTGATGTTAAGATATAATATTATTTTCTTCGATTTTATTTTAGACAATGCATTGGATTTCCCTACCGAATGTGCACCGATTGCAAAGTCGTCGTCATTTGCATTAAATCATAACCCAAGAAAGCAATAGACGCTTGTTTTACCAACGTGCGTACAAAAGTATTTGTTATAAATATATAATTGTTTAGTTAAGGTGTTAATATATAATAGATATCATAACAGATTGGAAAGTGAAAAAAAAAAATCGTTGGTTAAAATTTATTTTATCCCAAAAAAAAGATAAATATATAAAAATATAAATTTACATTTTAATACCTCTGTTGTACATAATTATGCCCTTTTATGATGACAAAAAAAATTAAACGAATAAAAAATAAAGCATTTACGATTGTCATCTATAAACGAAATACAAATGTTATCATTACATTATTAAAAAAAATATTATAAACTATATTAATTAAAAACAATGGATGTGTTACTAAAAAAATTTAGTCCATTTTCAGATATACTTTTAACAATGGTTTATTACAACAGATACGTAATAAATAATATTATATAAATCGTAATGAATAAACTTATCTAATTGGAATGGTATTTTCTAAAAGTAAAAAAATGTTTTTTCTTTTTTGGTATTAAAAAACTACATAATTATTCTTCTTGAGCGGAGGAAACGGATATAGACCTCGGTAAAGGCGACAAATGTTCAGGTTTTGGTGGTAACGCCGGTTTCTCTTGAATATTTAACCTTAGGCCGTGGTCTTCAACGTCCCCTATTTGTATGGAACCATCCACTGTGTCGATGATATCTGGATGTTCTAAGCCAGAATTGTTTACAATTTGCACTTCAGACCTTTAATAGATATATTGATGTTATGTATTTTAAAATGCGTCCTTTTTTATAACAAGAGTTTAATTAAAATAATGATAAATTATAATATTCTGTGAATTTAAATGAAATATAATAATCCCATAACAGTGTTTTTTTTTTAAATATTAAAGTGTTATTCTATAGTTAAGAAAGAAAAAAACTTTTTATAAACGTACAAAAATTTGAACGTAGCGGGATTTCATTTCGTCTAATCTTAGATTGTTTCATATATCTATCCAATCTAGAGATTTAATAGATATATGAAACAATCTAAGATTGACGTTGGAGATAGGTTATTAATATTGGGCGTAAGAGGCGAAGGTTCTAATCCCGCTCAAATTTTTAACGTTTTCTAAAAAGTACATTATTTGATGACGAAAGAAAAGATTTTCTTACTAAAAACATTATGTATGACATGACGTACCTTCACAGTAAAGGCAAAGGACACCGACACAAAGACAAGAAACACTTAAAGCACCCAAGACCACAAAAATCGTAAATTATACACTTTATTTTATAGAAGAAATTGTGCGTTTGAAATTAAACAGGCGTGTTCGAGGCGAGATGAAATGAAAGAAAGATATTCAATTCCGATTTATTTATTTATATGCTTACATTATACATTAGTTCACTAGCATACGTTTTATATTATAATATATGTATATGGGTAAAATAGTTGAGTTATTCGAATCTAAAATGTCCCAATTAAAGATCAAAGTGAAAAAATATACTAAAGAAAAATATTATAATCATTCTTAACAAATTATAAATGTACATTAAAATAAAAACATATAGTATATAAAATAACTCGTTGTATTAAAAAGGAATCCCTAAAGTAGTAAAATAATAATATACAAAATAATTATTTTTTTTGTATGTATGTAAAAAATGCCGATCGGGAATGCAATAGAGCAGTCGTGGAATGTACGTATGTGTACTAAATAAGGGGTCTCCTATAAATTACGTGAACATGTATTTAATGATTTTTTGGCCCCTCCCTCGTCCTTGTCACTAGTGTGACGTCACATATTTTGCAATTTTACATCTCGAATTTAATAAATTAAAATAGCACTTCGGAAAAATTATGTTTGTATATTATATATTGAAATGTTTTGTCATGAAATTTAGGACCCCTCCCCACTCCTTGTCACACATCGCCCCCCGCAACCCCCTTAACACGTCACGTAATTTATGGATAGGCCCCAAAATTGGTAATTATTTGCTTATATAAATGGTTTAAATTCAAGTTATTCTTAGTTTAATTATGAGAACTTTATTATATAATTAGTTATCTGTCATTTAAGACAGAAACAACTGAATATATGGGAACGAGGCATTCATAAGAATGGTTTATATCGATTTATTATTTATCAGTTATTTTATTCGGAATAAAGTTTAACGTATATAAAAAAAAGGAATTAATTGTCTTTATGTTGCTCTCAGCCTCAAAATTCTTAAATATATTCTTATACGACAAAGCATTTAAACACGAATAATATTAATAAAAGCCATTATAATACCACTGTTTGTTTATAAAACGTTAAGTTAACACGTTGTAGGCCTAATTTAATCGACATTAAGTACCGAAACTTACAATTACTAGGATATAATCGAATATTACCGACATACATATAAAAAAAAACTAGAGAAATCGTTTCGTTGTAAAAAACGTATAAAACCTCGATAAGTACTAGACGTGTTAATGATTAATGAAATTTAAATGTAATATTTAATTGATTTTGCGATTTGGGACTTACATAGTATATAAGTTATCTTATAGTTACATGAATGTTGTTTAATATTATGGAAAGTATAACAAATAAATATTGGCACTTAATAAAGATATTTTATATTAAATATAAAAAAATATATAATTTGTATGACACATACAAAAAGTTAAGCAAAACGTTATTCATTTCAACTTTAAAACACATTTAAAAAAATAACTTCGAATGTGTTAAAATAAAAGTTTTATACTTTCCATAACATAAAGCTTTTATATAAAAACCTATCTACATATAATAATAATAAAATTATAGTATAAAATAATAATAATAATTGTTTGCGATCGCAAAGTGTAATAAAGACAGAAGGACATCACAATACACGAACTTCCGTCACCACAGAGTAGACAAAGCACAGAGATATCGGAAAAAGTTATTTACAAATTTTCTCATAAAATAACAAATATGAGTAAAAATTAATGTTTTTAACCCAGTGTTATAACACAAATATGACACAAAATAAACACATTTTTTTAAAATTTTATTTATATATGGGTGCAATAAAAAAAGCGTGTGAAAAGCTTTCTTTTGGGTTTCGCTTTATTTACACCAACCGACACCCTGCCTTATTCTAAGTTATTATATATATATAAAAAAAGGTACAAAGTATCGGAATGTATGACAGTCTGTAAAGGCCATTATTTTTTTTAACATTATTTTAAATATCGTAATAATACCTTTCAACCTAATGAGGTGGGCGTTATCTTATAAATTTGTCCAAAATTTTTAAATAAAAAAAAAACATTCCGAATCTCATCTTTGCACGATTACAAGAAAATAGTGACATTAATTTATCAAATAAATTAAAGCATGATTTTTATGATATTAAAACAAAATGCTTTATAAAACGATTATAAGTAAAAAATATTTTATAACAAAAAATACGTAAATCAATTAAAAAAAATATCGATGACTTTTTTTGTTTATTTTTCATAAAACAATAATAGAAAAGAATATAATTATTTTACGCGATTGCGATTTACGTGATTTCTTAAATGATACGCTTAAATATAAGTAATATTTATAAAAAAATAAAAATCTTTTATTTTTTAAAATAATAATTAGAATGGCGTTTAAAAAGTCATTAACGTATATGTTAAATGAATAAGAAAATAAAAGATAATAAAAATATTGTAAATGTAAACAAAATGGCTGCGTCACGACAATTTTGATGGCATATTCAATAATAATCATTTAATAACGTTAAGTATTATATTGTAAAGTAGGAGACCTCGGTTCGATTCCAGTTACGTAATTTTTTTTATACTTATCTAAACCAAGTCATGATATAACAATATGGTTGATAAGTCGTAGCCGCCATGATTCGCTCACACAGGGAGAAAATAATCAAAAGTAAAAAATATCTTCAGTGGGGCCACGACTCGTCGACCGTATGCTGATCTTATTATGATTGTACTAAACTTAATATGATAGTGCCAGGGAGTGGCGTGATAGTGCCGGGGGTAGTATGATAGTTCTGCAGGATAGCATGATAGTACCGGGGGATGTCATGGGGTGTTAGGGGGTGTCATGGGTCTTACGCATTAGGCTGTGCCGGTGACATCGGTATATAGTCGAGGGCCATGAGGCACGCGAAGACGGTCATGATCATCTTGGGCTTCCTCTCTGTAATGTCCTCGGGCAGGGCGTACACTCGCGCACCACAACGCCGCGCTATTGATATTGCGTATTTTGCGTTTGCGTGTTTGTCCTGTAATGGTATTTGAGTTAGTTAAATAAATAAATAGTAAAATTAAATTAAATTAGGACAATTTATGTTTTCAGGCAATTGATGTATGCAGTTATGAAATATAAAACTTATATAGAAGCTAAACTAAACAATTTCTAGATATTTTATCTAAGTTATTTTAGTTAATGAGATTTTATAAGAGAATTTTTAAAGATTTAATAAGAATAGTTAATTATGAAGAAAAAATTAGTAGTCAAATAGCTTATACTTAGAAAACAAGATACGCGGGTTCGAGTCTTGCTATTTTAATTTTTTAAATACCTTTTTGCAATAAAATTGCATTTTTTTTATAAATAAAATATAAAGCTACATCAAAATAAAGAAATAATATAATGTCATATATACCTCTTCGGTGCCTCCATGTAGAACGAGGTCGTAGTTAATAGCGCCTGGTTTGATGGCGTCGATTAGGTCCAGCACTACAATAGCATCCGCCAATACTTCATCCTAAATAAATAAACAATAATGTTTAATTTAATAGTAAATTTATTTTATTAAATAATTGACTTAAATATTTTTTTTATAAAAAAATACTTTCATTCAATTCAATACTTAAATTTAAATAAATCAGCTCCACGCTGTATCCCGCACACAGCAGGGTAGGCGAGTAAACCTAGGCGAGTGTTAAGATACTCCACTCCACTTTCCGCCGAATTCTGGAGGCATTGAGTGTTGAGTGGCGGAACTCAACGCCGCGCTGTACCTCGATATCAGAGCAAAGAAATGAAAATATAAATTTAGATAAATATTTCATTTCCTCGAGTGGGGATCGAACCCACAACCATTCGATTTTACGATCACACTTTGTGCCCCTGCGCCACGACTTGCCTCAAATACTTTATATTGATATAATTTTGCATTCATTTACCGATTTAAATAGAACTAACACTAAATATTAAGGGAAGTTTTCTTAAATATAATAGTGAAAACTGCACTTAAATAAATGTGAACAATCGCATAGACAAACAGGCAAAATTTTTAAAAATTATTGTTTTGAGTTCTATTACTTTATTAAATGCCACCAAAAACTTTTTTTTTAAACATCTTTCATATACAAACTATGTATATTATAGTATATTTATATTAAGAAAGTCTAAATAACGGCCTTATGTTCTAGAAATTATTATTAAAATTAAATAAAACCAAAAGACATACTACAATATTTCAATAATTAAACTTTTAAACCATTAATCACTTGCAACTATAATAAATAGTACTTCACCTGGAAACTCCTGATGCTGGATGTTTTGCCGGCAGATTGTAATTTATTATTGACCCATTGTACGATTTCTTTTTCAATAATGGGATTCCCGGTGTTGGCGAGCCGCGTCAGTACAGACAGTGTATACGCTCGCATCAGTTGCCAAATTAGAGCTAGAAAACAAAAAAACATTTTAATATATGAATTACATATAAAAAGATATGTTGAAGAATTTAAACTAATTTGGGGCCAGTCATGGCGCAGAGGAACAAAGTGTGACTGGTTTGTCGGTTCGATTCCCACTCGAGGAAATGAAATATTTATTTAAATTTATATTTCCATTTTCTTTGCTCTGGTGTCGAGGCAAAGCGCGACGTTGAGTTCTGTCAGTCAAAACGCAATGCCACTAGAGTTCGGCAAACACTCTTAACTCTAGGTTAACTCTGCCTACCCTCCTGTGTGCGGAGATACAGTATGAAGCTGATTATTTAACCAATTAAAATATTAATATACTCATAAGATTAAATTTTATTTTGTATTAATATAATGTAGTTAAGCTACTCGTATATGCTACAATGGTAATTGGTAATTGCAATGATATCTACATTTCAATTTATAAAAATAAGAATACATGGAAAACGACAACCAATGTCTCTTAGATAAAGTAGTATAACCTATTTACCAAAGTATATTATTTATTATGATATTTTACATATTTTTAACCTCCCGCTTAATTCCACATGTATGTGGGACAATACAGGGAAGGCAGAAGGAACCTACTGTTTCCGAAATTATATTATTCAACACAAGTGGGAATCGATCAAACAACCGTCGCGTTTATATTTTCGACGGTATCCCAAATATCAAATATCTATTTTTAAATAACCTTTACCTAAAGTAAGTGTGGCGTTTCCTTCATTGATATCAGCTCCGGCGATGCCCACTAAAGAGAAACCAAGCTGTTTTCCGAGATCCACTGCATAGTTACAGTTCTCTAATCTCTCCATGAATTTACGTAACTTAGAGAACTGGCGATGAACCTAATAAAAACCAATAAAAAAAAACATAAATTCATATTCATAATCATAGCACTTTAATAATACTCAAAATATGCTGTCTTATTCCCGAATTAAAAATAAAAAAGGATTTTTTCCTAGCTTTTTAGCTCTTACAGCTTTTACATAAAAATAAATAGTCTAAGTTTTTTTATGTAAGACCTAAGTTAATAAAGTTTTTTTTTTGTAAAATATGCATGCTTTAAAAATAAAAGTGTGTATTCCATTCAACTCTCCAACAACATTCATAACCAGTGTGTCGATTGATTATTTAAACTTGAAAAAAAGATATAATTTTCCCTTTTCTAAGTTCAGTTATTGATTTATTTATATGGCACACAAAAATATAACGTTATATTTTATATTACATAAAACTTGTGTATTGGACAAGTTCTGATACAACTGATTCATTACCAGTATGTTTATACGTGCGTTTATAAAATACTCCAGATAGATTAGAATTATAATATATTAAAGTTGTGGCGCAGGGGCACAAAGTGTGACTGTAAACGCGATCAGTTGTAGGTAAACGCGATCCCCACTCAAAGAAATGAAATATTTATTTAATTTTACATTTCCGTTTCTTCGCTCTGGTGTCAAGGCAAAGCGCGACTTTGAGTCCCGCTACTCAGCACGCAATGTCTCCAAAATACGGCGGAAAGCGGGGAACAGAGTGTCTCAACACTAGGTTTCCTCTGCCTACCCTGTTGTGTGCGGAAAACAGCGTAAAACTGATTTTTTTATTTTTTTTTTAAAGTTACAATCCAAATGAGAAAGAAAATATACTATTAAATTAAGTTCATCTTATAATACCTAAACACAAATAGCTAACAAATAAACATAACAATTACCTTTTTCCAATTAACAATGCCGGGTTTGATAATGTCGTAGAGCTGGAAGATAACGAGGCCGTCGGTGAGATCCGAGTACAGCCAGTTGACGTGTGGCGCTACACCCATGGAGTTCATCCAGTTACGGTATGCTGAGAAAAAAATATATAAATATAAAATATTGTATTATTAAAAAGAATTTAAAACGTTATTTATCTATATTACAAAAATCCTTTGAAGATCCGATCCTCTCAAATAACGTAATTTTAAAACTAAAAACCCAATTTTGTTTTGACTGTTCTCGTCCAGCTATATATATAAGCGTTATTGTCGATATCAATCCAGCAAACCTGAGAGTTCATGGCTAGATGAGCCAAGATGGCCTCTGATCCGATTATGACCTTTTCCCCCCTTGAGGAGGGCAACATTCAAACTAAAGAACTCACTTTTCTCCTCCCTAGTCTCATCCAGCTGGTGATAGGCCTCATTGTCCACATCGGTCCTCTGCAGCCCTGGGTGCTGGTTGAACAGATTGGCAACGAAGGCCAAGTTCAACTTGTAGACTCCTCCGACTACATCAGCCGGCGTCACGAACGCGCGGCAACGCAGTTTGGCCGCTTGTTGGAGCATGACCTCGGCACGACGGAGGAGATCTGTTTCCTGGGAGAATAAAAATATTGATAAGTTTTTAATTTTATAGGTGAAAAGTTAAATATAGTAATATCAACGAGTCGTGGCCGACTAACAACTTATAACTCGTTGATGATAGTACTATCAACGAGTTATATGTAAGTTACGTGTATTTTACTATCTTTTCTTCCTGAGGGCACAATGCGACAAAATTCAGAAAGTCTAACTTCTAGGCCTTTACATATATATCGGCCATACTTTAATTAAATTTAGCAATTATATTTATAATTTAGAAAAAAATATTATATTTTTTGTTAGAAATATTTGCAGAGTGGAATTGATTTCCGCCATTCAACATGCCACATCTCGAATTTACGCTGAATAGGGAGAGTTTAAACACTAGATTATCCCCGCCTCCCTTGCTATACAAAACATACCCTCAACGCATCCATAGTGACGCCTGCATCGTCCGGTGCAATTTGCTTCAATAGATAAGAATATATCTCTGAATCGGCGACATCTTGCTGGAAGTTGGTGCAGCGACGCGTGATGCCCGCACTCTGGAGCTGATGGTTGACCCAGCGGAGGAGGATCGCTTCGGGGGATAGGGCGAGGAGGTCCTCGATTCTTTCCTAGAATGGATATTTTAATATGTAATATTAATAAAAGTAAAGAAATCAAATAAAATATATTTATTGTTACAATTTGAAGATTAAAATTGTTGAAAATATTATGGACGTTTTTTAATATAATATTATTTTATTATTTAAAAAAATATAATTTAGTTCTTGAAATTGCTTAATTTTTTTTTATTATATACGGTATAAACATTGAACATTTATGTAAAAAAAATATGCTACACTTTACCTGGTCATTAAGCAGTTCTGTGAGTCCAGGACAGTGTTCCAGTGTGATCTGGTTGAAGAGACCAATGCGGATGATCTGCCAGAGGAGACCCAATACCAAGTGAGGTTTACCTGAAAAAACAAATGTAACAGATAGAAAAAAATCTCTTCATTAAGTGAGTGTTAAGTGAAAACTGGTCAGAAAGTCGGGAACATACCGTGTTAACATTAGACTCCCTCTGCCTACCCTGCTTATATGAGAATTAGAATTAACTCAAAACTATTAACAACCAACAATAACACATTTAGATTATGATCATATATTTTTTATCAGAAATTGGAACAAGTTAATTTATTAATTTAAAGGACTCTTCAAAAAACCAATCAAAATTATCTAACAAAAACCGGACAAGCGCGAGTCGGGATCGCCCACCGAGAGTTCCGTACATTTCCTACGTCATAAAAAAATAATAAAATATGTACTGGAAAATCCACTAAAAATTATTACAAACATAAAAAAATCTTTAATTCAAAGTACCTTTAGCCAAATCATGTGCATCGATATTGACGATGTTACACCCGATGGACTGCGATGAGACGAGGGCGAGTGTCAGATTTTCGTGTTTAGTGTACAGCGTTAGATTCTTCTTATTGATGGCGCGCTCGTCGATTGTGTCCGGACACGAATGGTTTATTACTTTACTGGAAAAATAATAAAATGGTTTATTAATATTGAGGTCTTGTATTGTGGGTTCGATTCTCGATCGAGAAGTTTTGCTACATGCAATTTTACAAAAATTCTGTGTGTGTTACTGAGTCCCCTGTACCTACCCAGTATCCTATATCCGGTTTGTTTAGCTTTACTAAAAAAACTATTATAATAAATCACAAATATTAAAGGAAATAGTTAGTTCTATAGTGGTGCATTTCTATATTAGTAGCTATAGCTATATGCTATTAATAAAGTAATACTTTAACACATTAAACAAAAGTTTCTTTGACAGCCTCTTACTGAATAGTGTTATATAGCCATAATATATTCTTACATAATGATCTTGGTTTCAATTACCAAAACAATTGATTGTCCCAATATGTTCATATATATATGTGGCCACTAAATCTCTGAATAGGATAGAAAATAAAAAAAATAATAAGTGACAGTGAGTTTTCAATAACTTATTACTATTATATAATAAGTATTTAACTAAAGTTAAAGAGCGTTAGCATTAAGTTATTAATGAAGCATATATAAGCGAAGTCGTAGAAATAAATCTTCCTTTTAATTTTTTTTCACATGACTTATGTAAATTCTCTCTTAATATAATGCCATTAAACTAATCAATAAGTAGGCGTATAATGCGTATAATATATTATACCGAAAAGTTAGTAGTATTTTATGTATAAAATTTTACAGTACGGTCGACGAGTCGTGACTGCCATAAAGTTAGGTGTAGATAGATGGCTGCGCCGATTTTAGGATAGAATTTTTTTCCCACTTCTGATTATTTTCTTTCCAAGTGGACAATGCGCAAAAGTTTAGGCAGCCTGGATTCAGGGCAGTCAGTAAGTAGTATATAAAACTTACCATAAAATTAAGCCATCCTTAAGTTTCTCATACAACTGTTTGCCCTCAGGGTCGATGGGCAGCAGGTGTTTGAGGTCGGGATCGTGCTCTAGGTTACTATTGATCCACCCCGAGAACGCCATTTGTTCTTCCAGACGCACAGAATGTGTTGTGCCTAGACGTAAAGTCAAAAATATGTATTAAATAACAGTATAGACAGGATGTGTGGCATTATTTCATGTAAAATATATTTTATGTTCTCTAGGTTCCCTCTGCGTTCCCAGCTATATGCGGCATACAGCGTTATGGTTAAGAAAAATAAAAAAGACCATAACCTAGATTAATAAATTAGGAGAAAACAGAAACTTTCTAAAGGAGTAATTTTGTAGAAAAAAGGACATAAGAGAAAAGAAGGCTTAAGGAATCGAACCCATAATCTCTCATAACAAAAAGCGTGCCAGAGACACTGCTTACACTAAAATCCCAATCAAAATGAGTACAAATATAAGTATTTAATTAAAAGTTAAAATAATCAAAATCAAATTATTAACTCCTACGATCAGTACGTACCAATCAAAACGTATCAACTGTAACAAGTACAAGGGATCCATTCACGACCCGCTTAATAACTATCATTTGAAATCGTTTATTAATGCAGCTGTAAATGCATATATTAGACTAATGTTAGCATTGATATCTCACTGAGATGAAATATATTGATGAAAGAGAAGTCTGTTATTATAATACTGTATAATTGATAGTTGATTAAAAATCTTACGGGATATTTACTAAAAAGTATTTTTCTTTCCTATGTGTGGAATACATACATCTATATCTATTTATAATAAAAACCGAAACGGATCGGTGTCTGTACATGGAAGATATATAAGACAGATTTTGATGATGTTCATGTAAATTGATAGGAAAAGTAACTTAAAATAAGAATATGATATCAATAAAAAATAAACCGAACATTTACTTTTACAATGCAAAAAATATATAAAACTTAAACAGTATTATTAAAAATCAATCCAATAATATCTTTTACGTTGTTTTAGATATAAAAATAAACTCTTATTTACAAAAAAAAACTTGTTTACAAAGTGAAAGTACCGTCACTTGAAGCCTCGCTCATGCCGCCCAAATGCTCAAGGTTCTCCTTTTTACTGACGGCCTGCTTGAATGTGCTCGACACCTGAAAAAACAAACGGTTTTGATGACAAAAACAGTTAAATTGTAAACTGTGTAGGGGGTAAACGTACCAGATAATTATATAGTCACAGAAGCGTGTGATTGTAAATACGACAGGTTGTGAGTTCGATTCCCACTAGAAGACATGAAAAATGTAATATTTTAAATCCTTCGCTAGGATGTCGAGTCAAAAGCGCGGCGTTGAGTTCCGGATTCTTTTTTTGATAATTTTAGTTAAGAAAAAAATAAACGCCTAAAATGTCCATAGCGTTGTATAGAGCTAATGTTATATATCTACACATATAATTTCTAATAAATAAATATTAATTGAATTTTATTACACTTTTACAATATACATTAACGTAAGTAAGCTGTACCTTGTCTTTGATGTCCAGACAATAACGAGTTGTGCATTGTTTTTTTTTCAATCAATCAACATGTCAATGACATTATCGAACTAATAAATGTAGATATGTTGTTAATAAATACATTTACTTTTTGTATTATACAAGGTTTATTATATTATACTCGATTTAGTAAGCTGTAAATACTACTAGAGATACGGGAGTCAAGTTTATTTGATGAATATAAAAATATATGTATAATAGTAGTATGGATTCGTTGGTTCTGGCGCAAGCGCCAGAACCAACAAATACCAGTGTGCCAGACCCCGCGAGTCGATGCGTCGGAACTAAAAAAAAAAAAAAAAAAAAAAAAAAAAAAAAAAAAAAAAAAAAAAAAAAAAAGGTTTAGCCCCCCATTTGAATCGATTGCGCTGGGTCCCAGAGCTCTATCTCTAACCATTCCAAAGATAGCTTTTCGATTAATTAAATCCCACTAGTCGCTTATTAGTCACCCTCATTAAGCTCACGCACAGCCTAATCACTCACTTCCCCGAATTGCTAACGAAGAACCTACGTCACAGTGCAGTGTTGCTGTCTCTTTCTTGCATTACTCATCACCTAACGACGTCACAGTGCCTGTCTCTTTGTCGCTATGTTAAAAAATAAATACTTGCAATTTCTCTCATTTTAATGTGAAACAATATTTTGTTTATTAAAAACTTCCCATTTAATATACATATATATTTTTATGAAATCTAAATAGTTCTATTGTATTTTTTATTATACAATGTTTGAAATAATGGCGCGCCGGTGAAACAATATTTTGTTTATTCAATAGGTCTCGATTTGATATATATTTTTTTATTTAGTTTTTAGTTGTTATTGTGAAATTTTAAACCTGTTCAAACTTCTAACAGATTTTGTCATTATTACTAATGGCATTGTTTCTTTATTACTCATAAGTCATAAGCATTAGTTTGAATATTATCGTTATCATTTGCGGTAGTTTAATAGGTTTGTTCATTTACATTGTATAAGTTAGTATAAAACGACTGTGTATCTTTTTTGGATTCATCACTAAGTTGTTCAGTGTCTTCTTGTTAAGAACTGCTGTGCGAGTGTTGTCTAGTAAGTGCTAACCACATGGAAACCATTATGGATGTGAGTATTACTTTTTATTCATGTTATTTTGTATTTTACTGTGATTATTTACAACGTGTGTTTTTTACCACTCTCTAACGTTTTTTAGATAGCATAGAAATTTATTTTATTTTTATACTCATTTTCCTTTGTATTCATTGTTGTAGCTTACGCGCTGCGTTGGTGGGAATAATGCAGAATACGAAGAAAACACGTATAAACAGTATTACTTCTCAACATCTGACGATGAACCTACCTCGCCATACCCTATCAAGATACGAGAGAGATCAAAGAGCAGTGACTCTCTAAAGGAGTTCTTTCAAGAACCTCCGAAGATAAAAAAGACAAAACTACATTCTTCATCAGTGGGGCGAGCGACGAACGATGGTACCTCATATCTTACTACCAACGAAGATGACGGATCCAATGCAACACATCTCATAAAAATTGAGATATTTGAACTGAAAAAACTGGTTGATATACCACCGGAGGAGCACTGGAAATATGCAGATGTGAGAGTCAAATATTATAACAAGAAAAATAGCAAAAATAGCCACCACCAAATTACACGAAAGTTGGTACATAGTATCACCAAAGAAATTTCTAGTGCACCAAACCTAAAAAAATATCACTTTAAAAAAAAGACTAAATAAATTATTTTACTAAAATTTTACTTTGTTTTATTTTCATTTTAAAGGCATTTTAATAAAACCAAATAATATTTTTTACATTAGCATTTATTACATAATAAATAATGTTTCATACATATTTTTTTACATAATGCTATCCTTATTTAAAATATTATAAAAGATTTGAACATATCGTTTAATAGAAGATCATTATTATTATTTGTATCTTGATTAAACATTTCAACAAAGTTAGTGAGAGACATACCTCTACGCTTAAGATATATATATACAAGACAGTATTCACCACAAAAAGAAGAAAAAACATTTTGAATTATCTTATTGCTATATATCCATCTACTTGTATTTCGCTTTAAAAATGATAAATGATAACTATTTGGTTTTCGACCAAAAGTATCGAAATATTCTCCAATTCCATTTGTACCTATGTAAATTGCTATCCAATGTGAGCCTGGTTTTGTATCAGGATCTAAATTACTGATCAAATAAACAGGAGTTGACATATGAACCGGCAATCGATTAGCAGCAAAAACATTTGACGTTAAGGTGGGATGTATTGCTTTTAAACATTTACTTATCTCTAAAGTATTCATGATATTTACGTTTATTAAATAGGTCTCGATTTGATATATATTTTTTTATTTATTTTTTAGTCGTTATTGTGAAATTTTAAACCTGTTCAAACTTCTAACAGATTTTGTCATTATTACTAATGGCATTGTTTCTTTATTACTCATAAGTCATAAGCATTAGTTTGAATATTATCGTTATCATTTGCGGTAGTTTAATAGGTTTGTTCATTTATAAAGAATCTATATAAGCCAAAAACGTTTCTAACATACTCACTTTTAAACCGTCTTGCGGTACATTAATTCGTGTTGAGTTAAATAGTAGTTGAAAATGTCGAACTGTGATCATGTTACTAGTGTGTTTTTTACTAAAGAACAGGAGATTGAAAGTAATTGCTGGACTGACAAGGAATTGGATGAAATTTGCGAAATTGTTGAATCAGCAGAATGTGCTATGGAAGTTTTCAACGATAAATTCACAAGTATTGAGTCAAAGACTTTTGATTCACAATTTGATGAAGCTTTGTTCAACATAAGTGAAAGTGTGGAAAAGCAGTAAGTAATAATGATTATTAATGTTTTTTTTTTTTATTTATTTCTTCTTTTTCCTGTTTAAATTTATGGGATATTGAATTTAAAACTTATTTTTTCTTTGTTAACCAGCTTACAAGTTGGCAGAGGCTTGAAACGCGTAGCTCAAGATAACAATAAAAAAGTTGTGAAAATGAGACGTCCAAGCGAACCTTCAACTTCGAGGGATTCAGAATCATCAGTTCAACCATTAAACATTGACATGATCAAGTGTGAGGTATGCAAAATACTTGTTAAAAGGAGATATTTAGCAAATCATTACCGAAGCAATACTCATAAAAATAATGCATTACGCATTCATCACAGTTTTCCTAATGTAACATTAATCGAAAAAGCATTTGGAAAACGTGTTTATACTTACAGAATAACTCCACTCTCCGTTAGTGATGAGCTTTTAGATTTTAATTTGTTTTTAAATTCCGTCAGAGATACTCTTTTTACTTTAGTTAGTGAGAGTATAGTAGCTTTGAAAACCTTTAAAGTTAATTTTATACTCCAAGCTAATTTTATACAACAATGTAAAGAATTGACAAATACTTTTGATTTTCAAACTCCGAATGTCGTCATTAACGAATCTGTTAATCTAAATGAATTTCTCGATTCTTTAAATGAAACATTTGCAAACAAAATAACTGAATTTGAAAAGAAAGACAGCGGTTGGTCTATTCAGAAAATATTAAGTTTGGATATGAATGTGAATAAATTTAATCCACTTCGCGGATCTTCATACATTGATTTGCCTCACGACATACGAAACAAAAAGGCAGTAATAAATGTAAAAAATAGCGATGTTCAGTGCTTTAAGTGGGCTTTACTCTCAGCATTGTACCCAGCAAATAAAAGTTCAGATCGAGTCTCTTCATATTCAAAATATGAAAACAAGTTAAATTTTGTTGGTGTTCCTTTTCCTGTGAAGTTAACAGACATTCATAAAATCGAAAAGTTGAATAATTTGAGTGTTAACGTTTATGGACTGGAATACAATGGTTTGAGTAAGTCTAACTCTGTGGTTGGTCCATTATATTTTACAAAGTGTCTCAAACCTATTCATATTAATTTACTTTACATAACAAGTGGAAGTAATGGCCATTATTGCTATATAAAAAACTTATCTCGTTTAGTGAGTCATCAGGTTACATCAAGAAATAATGCCATTTACATTTGTGACGGCTGCCTTATTTATTTTAACAGTCAGGAAGCTCTCGATAGACATAGATTGAATGATTGCACACATGTCAGAACCGATCTTCCAAATAAAAATATAAGTAAAAAAAACTGGCGTGGTGAAAATGTACCAAGTGATAAGATAAAATTCGAAGGTTATGAAAAGAAAAAGAGAGTACCCTTTGTGATTTACGCAGATTTTGAATCTTTTCTCAATCCAATCGATTCATGTTCCAATGATCCTTTTAAATCTTTCACTACCAACGTTCAAAGACATGATGAGTACAGCTTTGGTTATTACGTCAAATGTTCATATGATAATAAGCTTTCTAAATATGTTACTTATACCGGCGAAAATTGTGCTAACGTATTTTTGACAAGTTTACGTAAAGATATAGAAATTATTTGTAGAGCTAATTCGTTTCAAAAATGTCCTCTTCCTCTATCAGAAATAGACAACAAAACAATACAAGAAGCTTCTATATGTTACATATGTGAGAGTGAATTAAAGGACGAACGATATATCGATCACGACTGGCATTTAGGTACTTTTATAGGTGTATGCCATGAGAATTGTAGCAAAAAAATTCATAACACCTCATTTATTCCTATAATATTACATAATCTGAGCAATTACGATGCTCATTTTATTGTACATGCATTAAATTTTGTCGAAGGTGAGGTACAAATCATTCCACAAAATAAAGAAAAGTATATTTCTTTCTCAAAAATTCTGAATGTAAATGGTAAAAAGGTTAGTTTGAGGTTTATTGACTCTTTTAAATTTTTATCGAGTAGTTTAGATTCACTAGCTAAGAATCTTAATGACGATGAGTTCCGAGAAACCAAAAAAACAATATCCCTCCGATAAAGACTTTCAGTTGTTAAAGCGGAAAGGTGTTTATCCATATGAACATATGACTTCGTTCAAATCATTAGAATTATCATCTTTGCCATCAATTGAGTGTTTCGCTAGTACATTGACTGGTGAAAGCATTTCAGTTGATGATTATAATCATGCTCAAAAAGTATGGTCTCATTTCCACTGTCAAAATATGGCTGACTATTCTAATCTTTATTTAAAAACTGATGTAATACTTTTATGTGATATTTTCGAAAATTTTAGAAATGTTTGCATGAAGACTTACGATTTAGATCCTGCTCATTACTATACCGCTCCAGGGTTAAGTTGGGATGCTATGTTAAAATATACCAAAGTTGAGCTAGAATTATTAACAGATTTTGATAAAATTGCTTTTGTCAAATCCAGTATTAGAGGAGGCATATCACAATGCAGTAATCGCTATGCAAAAGCAAATAATCCACACATGAAAACTTTTGATAGTAATGATCTTATTTCATATTTAATTTATCTTGATGCAAACAATTTATATGGGTGGGCTATGTCTCAATATTTGCCTTTGTCTAATTTTGAATGGGAAGATCCTTATGTAAATTATAATGTACCAATCACCTCTGATATTGGATATATTTTAGAAGTAGATCTAGAATACCCCGATAGCTTACATGATGCTCATTCCGACTTTCCATTGTGTCCAGAAAATATTTGTGTAGGTAATTCGAAAGAATCTAAATTAGTAATACTAATTTATATAACAAAAAAAAATATGTTATACATTATAGAAATCTTTTGCAATGTGAGAAATATGGTTTGCGAGTACAAAAAGTTCATAGAGTATTAAAATTCAAGCAAAAACCTTGGTTAAAAAAATATATTGAATTAAACACCCAATTACGAACTTTAGCAACATCCGACTTTGAAAAAGATTTTTATAAGCTGATGAATAATTCTGTATTTGGAAAGACAATGGAAAATATCGAAAAAAGAGTAAACGTAAAGTTATTAACACACTGGAAAAATCATGGAAAAATCAAAGGTGTTCAGAGTCTCATTGCTCGCCCCGAATTCCACAGTCTTTCCATTTTTTCTGAAAATTTGGTCGCAGTCCAACTTCGCAAAACTAAATTGTTTTATAATAAGCCCATATATTTAGGTTTTAGCATATTAGAGATATCCAAGACTTTAATGTATGACTTTCACTATCAGTACATGAAAAATAAATTTACCAACATAAAATTGTTATATACTGATACTGATAGTCTGATATACCAAATATTTTGCGATGATTTTTACAAAGAAATTAAGGGAGATTTAAATTCATATTTCGATACTTCTGATTATCCTTCAAATAATCAGTTTCACTTTCCTCAAGTAAATAAAAAGAAATTAGGATTTTTTAAAGACGAGAACAACGGCAAAATTCTTACTGAATTTGTTGGATTGCGATCAAAAATGTATGCAATGAGTGTTGAAGATCGTACTATCACCAAAGCTAAAGGGGTTAATAGAAGTGTAACCAAGAAACTAAATGTTAGTGACTATAAATCATGTTTATTTAATAAAAAAATACAACTCGCTGAAATGTATAGATTTAGAAGCATCAAACATATTATATTTACACAAAAAAATAATAAAATTTGTTTGTCATACAACGACACCAAGCGACATATTTTGCATAACTCAATGGATACATTAGCTTGGGGTCATTATAAGTTAAGATAGTATTAAGATATCATTTTTATTGTATTAGTTAAGAAAATATAATAAAATGTTATGTATTTTTTTATATGTACATATTTAGTTTTACCTTTTAACTGAATAGACGTATCCTACTACATTTAACATGTTTCATTTTGAACACCCTTTCACTGCTATTATAGCGGGTCCTAGTGGCTGCGGAAAATCAAAGTTCGTATGTGATTTTTTGAAAAACATAAATCATGTTTGTAATCAAGAATTTAACACTATCTTATGGTGTTACGATGAAATGCAACCATTATACAATTTAAATGGAGTTAATTACTATCAAGGAATTCCTGACTTGAACATGTTTGATGGGAAGTATCCTCAATTGATTATAATCGACGACCTTATGAGAGAATCTGATGGGCGCATAGTTGATATTTTTACTAAAGGGAGTCATCATAGAAACTTGAGTGTATTCTATATAACGCAAAACTTGTTTCATCAAGGGAAAGGACAACGTGATATATCGTTAAATTCTAGCTACATCATTTACTTTAAAAATCCTAGAGACAAAACTCAAATACGTTTTCTTGCTCGTCAAATAGTACCTGAGAATCCTAAATATGTTGAAGAAGCATACAAAGATGCCACTAGTAAACCACATGGATACTTAATGATAGATTTAAAACAAAATACAGATGATATTTACCGAATGAAAACTAACATATTTCCTGATGAATATACTATTTGTTACATTCCTAAGAAGGGATATAAATACAATAACTCTAAAGACAATTCCATCATTATTAAACAATGACACATAGAGTAAAGGCACATAAAGAGTTTTTAAGAGCGTTACATTGCTTAAAACCAAAATATAGAAAAGTTTTACTTGGCGCTTGTAATAAAGAAGAAATCGATTGTATTTGTGAGTGCATATACAATGTTTTGAAAGGGAAAATTCCACTGCAAGACGAACACAAAAATAAATTAGATAAGTATAAGAATGTTTTAAGAAAGCTTGTTTCAAAGACAAAGAACAAAGCTAGAAAAAATATTATAATACAAAAAGGTGGAACTTTCTTACCAATTATCTTGAGTACAGTTTTGGGTGCACTATTTAATTCATTGATTTAGAATAAAAATGGAGAACGCAAAGAAAATGATATTAATTGAACCTGAAGCAATAGAGAGACTTAAGAAAGATAATGCTAATACTACCGTTAACAATTTATCACAACTTGATGAAGAAATGAGTAAAGTTTTAAAAACTAAATTAGACGACAGAGAGAAATGGTCACTTTATCAACAAACTCTTCAGAGATATTTGTATTTTATTGCTAAAGATCGAAAACCAATAGAAATACCCTTAGTAAATTTTGGTGAGTCGGGAAATTATATAAAAGAAGATGTAACAACAAAGAAAACTGCAGACATTAAAGAAGAGCCTATGAAAACACACGAAAGACCGATTAATGAGAATATTCCACACAAAAGTAATGACTATTACACTAAATCTCAACTGCTTCAACTCATACCAAAGACATATAAAATAAAAGGTGAGCTGTTAATTGATATTTTATTGAAAAATAAAAATAAGATTAATTGGAACGATGACGGTACAATTTTTATAGACAACAAGAAAGTTTATAAAAGTAATATTGTTGACTTAATCAATGATGTTGTAAGACCACTCAAAAACAGTTCGCCACATGGTTGGGTAGAATTTTCGCAAGTTTTGAAGGATTTAAAAGTACCATTGAGTTATATAGGAAATCCAAAACGAGCGACTTTCATAAATGTCATGTCAAAGACACCTGATTTTGGGAAAACATCACAAGCTGTGACAGAATCTTCAAGCACCGCAAATCAATTAACTCCCCAAACATATCCAAAATCGAACGAAGAAAAAGTAAAACGAAAAATTGCTTGGGAAAGATGGACCCCTTATTAGAAATCAAAAATATTTATTATGATGTTTCTAATCCTGCTGGTTATAGTAGTTTAAATAAATTATCTGAAGCAATGAAAAGTAAAATGACTAAAGAAGATACAAAAAAATGGTTGGAGTCTCAAGAAACTTATACCTTACATAAACCTGTTCAGCGACGATTTTCGAGAAATAAATATGTTTTATCTAATATTAGCGATCTTTGGCAAGCTGATTTAAGTGACATGAGAAATTACAGTGAATGTAATGATGGAAATAAATATATTTTATGTGTTATCGATGTTTTTAGTAAATACGCATTTGCTAGACCTTTGCAAAAAAAGAACTCTGAATCTATAAAAAAATGTTTTTCAAGTATATTTTTAGAAGCTAACACTATTCCCAGACACTTACAATCTGATAAAGGTACTGAATTTATATCGAAAGATGTACAACAGTTTTTAAAAATGCGAAATATTAATTACTATACGACGAACAATCCTGATATCAAAGCCAGTATTGTTGAGAGATTTCAGAGAACATTGAAAATGAAAATGTGGCGATATTTTACACATAAAAATACTTATCGATATGTTGACATTTTACAAGATTTGCTTTATTCATATAACCATAGCATTCATCGAAGTATTAAGATGCGTCCTTGTGATGTTAATCAAAATAATATAATGACAGTTTGGCGTAATTTGTATGGTAACACAAATAGTCAGTATAAAACCATTCCTAAATTTCAAATTGGTGATCATGTTAGAATAACAAAATATAAACACATATTTCAAAAAGGATATGAAACAAATTGGAGTGATGAAATATTTATAATTACATCAGTCATAGAGAGATCACCGTGGTTAGTGTATACTTTAAAAGATTTAAAAGATGAACCTATAATAGGAACATTCTATGAAAAAGAGTTACAAAAAGTAACATATGATCCCACTACAAAACACAAAATAGATAAAATTATACGTACTCGGTATTCAGGTCTCACAAAGGAGTTGTTCGTGAAGTGGAAAGGTTATCCGAATAAATTTAACAGTTGGATATTAGCATCGAGCTTAGAGTCATGAATAACGAAGATTTTTATTTAACGCTACTTAGTAACAGCTCATTTTTATACTTTCCTGATAATAAGACAACACACTTTTCAACAAAACTTCCAAAATCTATCAAACTAGAAGGAGAATGGTCGGTAGGAATTGTTGAATTTCAGTATCCATGTACTATGTTTACTGTTCAAAGTAAACAAAATATAATGTACATAAGTAAAAAAGAGCAGGTTCCCAATGAAGCTGAACCACAGATTGTTACTTATAAAAATCATATCCCAGCATCTAGTTATGAAAATATAGATGATGTTCTATCAGCACTGAATTCTAGAGAATCATTTAAACTACGCTACGATAAAATTTCAAAATACATAACTTTAACCGGAAATATCGATGACCTCATTTCTCTTAAGTTTTCTTCAAAATTAAGTCTTCAGCTTGGTTTTGATCCTAATACTGATGTAAGAACTAAAACTACAGGTAAATTTCCAGCTAACCTTTACTTAGGTTTACCATCACAACTATTAATTTACTGTGATATCGTAGAACCTCAAATAGTGGGAGACGTAATGTGTTCATTGTTACGGATTATTTCCTTGGATCCAGTTAAATATGCATATGGATCGAACAAAATGCACGTTTTTTCGCCACCGCACTATATCCCAGTAATGCGTAGAGAGTTTGATACAATTGAAATAGATATAAGGTCTAACACCGGAGAAAATATACCATTTGAATTTGGAACGAGCTGTGTTAAGTTACATTTCAAACGCAACTAATTTAAATAAAATGATGTATGAGAAACGTAGTGATAATATTTGTCCATATCAACAATATTACATCCATCAAGCTGGAACTGGAATTGGGGTTATCTATAAAGGTACAACACATCAGCGTGGTCATGGTATTGGAAGTTTTTTGGGTGGATTGTTTAGATCAATTCTACCTCTATTGTCAAATGGAACAAGAGTGGTTGGAAAAGAGGCATTGAATGCTGGTGTAGGACTTTTATCAGACATGGTACAGGCAAAACCATTAAATGAATCAGTGCAAGAACGTTTTAAGAAAGCTACTTCAAATTTAAAAAGAAAAGCTGATGATAAAATAGATCGAGTGATGACAGGATCAGGTAACAAAAACAGTAGACGTCGCCTACAAAGTCTCATTCAGTCGGAGAATCTAAAAGGAAGAACATTAAAAAGAGCTAAAAGAAATTTTAAATTAAATTACAACGATATATTTTCAACAAATAAAAATAATGTCGTTTTTACATAATCATTCTTGTGAATGTGCCAAATCCGAACTGGATTTATTCGCTTTACCATCAACTCAAACAAGCATAGAAAATGGACAATGGATTCACTACAAACCAATTTCATCACTCAGCGACGATGGACCATTAGAATTTCAAATTCCTGGATCTGGTGATGATTACATTGATTTGTCACATACATTAATTCATGTCAAAGCAAAAATAGTAAATCAAGATTTAACACCTCTTGAGGATACAACTGTTGTAGCTCCAGTCAATTATTGGCTTCACTCTCTTTTTAGTCAATTAGATGTCTATTTAAATCAAAAACTTATGTCTCCACCAAATAATACATATGGATATCGTGCTTACATAGAAACTCTATTAAATTATGCTCCACATGCGAAACAATCACATCTTACATGTGGATTGTGGTACGAAGACACTGCTGGGAAAATGAACAATACTGATGAAGCAAATAAAGGATTCACAGAAAGACAAAAATATGTAAAGGAAAGTAAAGAAGTGGAAATGATTGGACATTTACATGGAGATATTTTTAATCAAGAAAAGTTTTTGATAAACGGTGTTGAAATGTGTGTAAAACTAGTTAGATCAAGAGATTCTTTTAACCTCATGGCTTCAACAAATGATATAAAAGTAAAAGTATCAATCACTGATGCTACTCTTATGATTCGTAAAGCTCGAATAAATCCGAGTGTACTGCTTGCTCATCAAAAAGTTTTAGCATCTACAACTGCAAAATATCCAATCACAAGAGCTGAAGTAAAAGTCTTAACAATTCCATCTGGTGTTCAGGGTAAAACACTTGACAATGTTTTCCTTGGACAGATACCTAAACGGTGTATTATTGGATTTGTTAATAACACAGCTTTTAACGGTAGTTATACTAAAAACCCATACGATTTTGATAACTTTGGTATTAATACGTTTAGTTTATATATCGATGGTATGCAAATACCATCAAAAACTTTACAACCAGCGTTTAGTAATGGAGTTCATACTCTTATGTATCATACACTATTTACGGGAACTGGTATTCACTTCTTGAATGAGGGTAATGGCATCAACAGAGATAGATATCCAAAAGGATATTGTCTGATGGCTTTTGATCTAACTCCTGATTTAGCTGCAAACACCTCTTCACATTGGAATTTAATCAAACATGGGAGTGTTAGGTTAGAAGTAAGGTTTGAAAATGCTCTCACTCAAACAATAAATTGCATTGTTTATGCTGAGTTTGATAATTTAATTGAAATAGACAAGAACAGAAACGTTAGTGTAGATTTTAGTAGTTAATAGATTGTAGGTCTTCTTATAAAATAACATTCTCCATTTCATATGTTATATATATTTGATAACTTTTGTGTGCTGTAGACGTAAATATCATGAATACTTTAGAGATAAGTAAATGTTTAAAAGCAATACATCCCACCTTAACGTCAAATGTTTTTGCTGCTAATCGATTGCCGGTTCATATGTCAACTCCTGTTTATTTGATCAGTAATTTAGATCCTGATACAAAACCAGGCTCACATTGGATAGCAATTTACATAGGTACAAATGGAATTGGAGAATATTTCGATACTTTTGGTCGAAAACCAAATAGTTATCATTTATCATTTTTAAAGCGAAATACAAGTAGATGGATATATAGCAATAAGATAATTCAAAATGTTTTTTCTTCTTTTTGTGGTGAATACTGTCTTGTATATATATATCTTAAGCGTAGAGGTATGTCTCTCACTAACTTTGTTGAAATGTTTAATCAAGATACAAATAATAATAATGATCTTCTATTAAACGATATGTTCAAATCTTTTATAATATTTTAAATAAGGATAGCATTATGTAAAAAAATATGTATGAAACATTATTTATTATGTAATAAATGCTAATGTAAAAAATATTATTTGGTTTTATTAAAATGCCTTTAAAATGAAAATAAAACAAAGTAAAATTTTAGTAAAATAATTTATTTAGTCTTTTTTTTAAAGTGATATTTTTTTAGGTTTGGTGCACTAGAAATTTCTTTGGTGATACTATGTACCAACTTTCGTGTAATTTGGTGGTGGCTATTTTTGCTATTTTTCTTGTTATAATATTTGACTCTCACATCTGCATATTTCCAGTGCTCCTCCGGTGGTATATCAACCAGTTTTTTCAGTTCAAATATCTCAATTTTTATGAGATGTGTTGCATTGGATCCGTCATCTTCGTTGGTAGTAAGATATGAGGTACCATCGTTCGTCGCTCGCCCCACTGATGAAGAATGTAGTTTTGTCTTTTTTATCTTCGGAGGTTCTTGAAAGAACTCCTTTAGAGAGTCACTGCTCTTTGATCTCTCTCGTATCTTGATAGGGTATGGCGAGGTAGGTTCATCGTCAGATGTTGAGAAGTAATACTGTTTATACGTGTTTTCTTCGTATTCTGCATTATTCCCACCAACGCAGCGCGTAAGCTACAACAATGAATACAAAGGAAAATGAGTATAAAAATAAAATAAATTTCTATGCTATCTAAAAAACGTTAGAGAGTGGTAAAAAACACACGTTGTAAATAATCACAGTAAAATACAAAATAACATGAATAAAAAGTAATACTCACATCCATAATGGTTTCCATGTGGTTAGCACTTACTAGACAACACTCGCACAGCAGTTCTTAACAAGAAGACACTGAACAACTTAGTGATGAATCCAAAAAAGATACACAGTCGTTTTATACTAACTTATACAATGTAAATGAACAAACCTATTAAACTACCGCAAATGATAACGATAATATTCAAACTAATGCTTATGACTTATGAGTAATAAAGAAACAATGCCATTAGTAATAATGACAAAATCTGTTAGAAGTTTGAACAGGTTTAAAATTTCACAATAACAACTAAAAACTAAATAAAAAAATATATATCAAATCGAGACCTATTGAATAAACAAAATATTGTTTCACCGGCGCGCCATTATTTCAAACATTGTATAATAAAAAATACAATAGAACTATTTAGATTTCATAAAAATATATATGTATATTAAATGGGAAGTTTTTAATAAACAAAATATTGTTTCACATTAAAATGAGAGAAATTGCAAGTATTTATTTTTTAACATAGCGACAAAGAGACAGGCACTGTGACGTCGTTAGGTGATGAGTAATGCAAGAAAGAGACAGCAACACTGCACTGTGACGTAGGTTCTTCGTTAGCAATTCGGGGAAGTGAGTGATTAGGCTGTGCGTGAGCTTAATGAGGGTGACTAATAAGCGACTAGTGGGATTTAATTAATCGAAAAGCTATCTTTGGAATGGTTAGAGATAGAGCTCTGGGACCCAGCGCAATCGATTCAAATGGGGGGCTAAACCTTTTTTTTTTTTTTTTTTTTAGTTCCGACGCATCGACTCGCGGGGTCTGGCACACTGGTATTTGTTGGTTCTGGCGCTTGCGCCAGAACCAACGAATCCATACTACTTATAATTAATATTCTATTAGTCTAAACGCTGTACTCGAACCCATGGAGAACACCTGCAAGTAACAGTTTAAACGACGGTGTTTTATATATATAACTTTATGTTATTTTGCTAGGACTCCTCAATAGTTTTATTATTGGTATAATTATAGCCCAGTGGACTAGAATATTATTAATGGTCGGTAACCAGGAGGCGCGGGTTCAAGTCCCGCTACGTTCAAATTTCTATACGTTTTAAGATAAGAACTTTCTTTCCTAAGTGTTGATTAACACTTAAAAAAAATGTTAAATATATTCATTTTAATTTACATTTTTTATTCATTCTTTTTTTATGAGGCCATCGTGGCGCAGAGGCACAAGCGTGTGACTATAACGAGACTGCAGTAAGTTCAATCCCCTCTCGGGGGAATGAATTTTTATTTCTTCGTTCTGGTACCAAGGCAAAATCTTACGCGACGTAGAGTTCCGCCACTAAAAGCGCAATGCTTTGATAATTCGGCGGAAGGTGAGTAACAGAGTGTCTTATTACTAGGCTCCCTCAGCCTATCCTAGTATAGCTACGTTTGCCTTGCAAACAAGCGTATGGGTGATCTGACTTACTACTTCATCAGCGTAATTAAACGCCGTTAAAATGCAATACAAATTGCACACGTATGTAAGTAGCGTTCAATGAGCTGTAACATGCATTTAACCCTTGCAACCTTTGTCGCTGAACGTCTATTGGCTTTGCTTCGTATTGTTAGTACAGCCTGCTGAGTTAAGAAGATTACATTACTTCACTGGATAAACTCGATATGGTATTCTGAAGGCTGTAAGTTGAAATTTATGAATTTAAATTTTGTAAGTAAAAGAAAATCCGCCACTCAACACTTAATGCCTCAAAAAATTTGGCGGAAAGTAGAGAACAGAGTGTCTTAAGATTAGATTCCCTCTGCCTACCTTGCCATGCACGTAATGCAGTATGAATCTAATTTTTAAAAAATGATGTTAGTCACGAAGTCACTTCAATGAAACATTTTACAACTGCAAAAACTGTTGTTGTCTGTAAAGTCGGTTTACGGACAATAGTTTTACGTGATAACGTTATAAGAAAATATTAATAGAAAATTGCATTCTTTTATAAGCTGAATTGAATTATCATTATTTAGTAAAATACAAAAGAAGTAAACTTATTAACATAACATGTTTTTTTTTCGATAAATTATCATTGATTTGCACTCGTTGATTTAATTATGTACTATAAATAATTTATTTACAATCTATATACATATATGTGTGATGTATAAGAGAGATAGCCGAACCCTTAGGCCGATCGTGCCTCTTTGTCTCTTGTTCTGCGCTCTCGCTTGTACTCTCGACTCAGGCGGAACGTGACAACGGTCATCCTTTTCCGTTCGTACAGTCAGCGTACATCGATTTATATGACGTAATCACGTCAATAAATATTATACTTTAAATAAATACAATTTCTTTTAAACACACAAAACAATTTTCTTTTCATTTCAATTTATCACGAACCAAGCGATAAGCGCATTGACAATGTCAGATGATCTTTTAAAACGATACTGACTTGGCACCGACAAATATAATGCAACGTTACTGTGCGGTCACTGTAACACTACAATTACACGCGTCGATATCAGCTATGATCGATATTAACATAACCTAAATATGGTCAGACATTTAACGCAAGCCTTGTCTTCTGTCCAACTTGTCTACGGTAAATTGGCACCCGTTAATTCTTTTTACCAATTTTATCGAAATTACGTAATTATACTGTACTGCAGTTTAAAATATTACTTAAGGGTAGTTTATGTTAAAGCGGTTTAATTAAAAAATGTTCATTATTGAATACAAAATTTTTGGTTTTTGCTTTTATGTTTATTATTGTGTGCATTAAGTGCCAAATTTAAATAAAATGATAAAATGTTAAATTGGTAAGTATATTATATGAAATAAAATACGTAAACCTAACCCAACATCCAGTAGTAACATAAGAATTTAAAACATTTTTTAACACTCAAGACGACTAAAATATTTTTAAACTTTCGGAGAGTTTACAGCGTATGGATTGTAAATGGTAAAGGTTGTGGGTCGGGCTCGATTCCCATTCGGGGGAATGAACTATTTTTATTTCCTTGCTCTGGTAACAAGACAAAGCGCTTCATTGACTTCCATCACTCAACACACAATGATACGAAATTTGGGAAAAATGTGGGAAACGGAGTGTCTTAACTCTTTTCTCTCTGCCTACCCTTATATGTGAGAGAAAGCATCTAAGAAAATCAGAAAACGAAGAAAAAAAGAGAATTACTTAAACTTAACTTAACTTAACTTAGCTTCACGCTTTATCCCTTGCGGGGTAGTCAGAGAGAACGGAGCGCCAAACGCTACGGTTAAGAGAATTACTAATGCACTATAATCAAAATTTACCTGTTGTGCTTTAAGATTGGCGCAGAGCTCCTCAAACTCTGATAGTGAGATGCCGTTCTTCCTTGCGTCGCCGTTCATGCTGCCGTTGACGCCGCGCCCGCTCTTGACACCGTTGTCGTAGTATTCTTCGATCATGCATCGTACCTATTGAACGTGGGGTTTAATTAAGATTAGTTTGTTTGGTTGACCGAGATAATCTCAGAAACTGTTGGTTTAAATTGTTTTTTTTTATATTACATCGCCCATTTATTCAAGAAAGTATATAGCCTACATCACGTATATCGTTTCAATGTAATCTTATATATCTGGTGTAAGTCACCTCAGAATTTAGAATGTGGCATGTATCATCACAACTCTTAGTTATTTCCAATTGACCATGGGGACGAAGCTGCAGGCAAAAATTAGTTATATTTAAACTTAAAAATCCTTCTTTAAGACCTAAATGATGTGGTATACTATACCCTCTTTCCTCCATCAAACAACAACAACAATCTGCATCATCCACTAGGATAAAACTTTAAATTAACAGCAGATACCTCTTATGTCGACATTATGAGAGAATACATTTTAATATAAAATTTCCTTTATTTCGCTAAAGGCTCTGAGCAGTTATACCAAAGTGTGTCAAGTATATGAGGATACAGTTTAATCTCCCTATTGTACTCGCCGCCGTGTACAGCGGATGTTGAGTTTCTGGGGGCTTGAGAATAATAAACCACAAATATCACTGTTGCGTTAAATTTAAATTAAGTTTAAACTAGTTTAAACCAATTAAGAGGCCAGTCGTGGCGCAGGGGTATAAAGTGTGACTTTTAAATCGACTGGTTGTGGGTTCGATCCTCAGTCGAGGAAATGAAATATTTATTTACGTTTATATTTTCATTTCTTCGCTTTGGTGTCGAGGCAAAGCGCGGCGTTGAATTCCGCCACTCAACACGCAATGCCTCCAGAACTTGGCGGAAATAGGGGAACGGAGTGTCTTAACACTAGGTTCCCTCTGCCTACCCTGCTGTGTGCGGCATACAGCGTGAAACTGATTAAATGTTATTTAAATTTTTAAACCAATTTAAATATTAATTTAAGTGACTTTATTTTGACTTGTTATTTTTCAAACAATTTGAATTATTGATTATGGTCAAAGTTATTAAATGGAAAGATAACTTTGATAAATTGGAGTCAAATTGTATAAACTAAATTAAAGGTATAATTTATTCGTATTTATCAAGAATTCGGCCAAAAGTGGCGAAAGGAAAATGTCTTAATGAGAAGGGAGTGTCACAAGGACACTAGGTACTCAGGTTCCCTCTGCCTATTTGCGGGATACAGCGTGAAGCTAAGAAAAAAATATACTACCCCATGTTTTGTTCTAACTTACAACCATTCCTTTTTTCTTACATAAGTGCACAATAAAAGCATATAGTACCAAGAAAAACAAATAATAAAACTACCTTCCATTGTGGTATTTTGTAGCCGACGCTGTCGAGGGCGTCTTTCAACTCCTTCAAGTCAATGTATCCATTCCCGCTCGTGTCCAGCTGCAACAAGATAAATTGGACATTAACACTTGACCTTAAATAAATAAGTTATCAATCGATTAAAGTTAACGACGACATTATTGCACGTCGTATTTTCTAGAATATTTTAATATTTCTCTTTACGTCTGGTCATTATTTGTCTTTGTGTGTTATTGAGGCTAGCGAGGCTAGAAGAAGTGAGACGTTGAGTTCCGCGACCCAACAACGCAATGCCTACAGAATTCGGCAGAAAGTGGGGAACGGAAATGTTTTAATGAGATCGTGGAGTCTTAACACTAGGTTCCCAGGTTCCCGCTGCATACCTTGCCATATGCGTGTGAAGGTAAGCAAAAAAAAAGTAAATGGTAAATTATTGTAATCAAGTACATAAAACTTTTAATCAACAGTAAACACCACCAAGATTATACTATAAATACAAAAAAAAATACTAATCACGAATCCAAACAACTCCAGCTCCAAAACCACTCATAAATTAAAACGAAACATAAAAATGTATCAAAGTATGACATCTCAATATAGTCCAATATACTACAAACATGCAAGTTTTTCACAATGCTGAGGCCGCACAACGCGAAGTAGGACAATGATTATTTCATGCGAATAATTGAATAAGCAATAAATACTACAACATAAATCTCTATTATAACGTGTCATTTGAAATTTATTTATGTTAAATCAGTCTGTGCAAGACCAGAGTATACTGGAATAAATGTAAGGAACATATTCAAAACACACTGTTTACAATGATTGTACGGCGCAATTACATGGACTTTTAAATAAAATAATTTTAGAAATTGTATTAGAAATTCCATCAAGAAAGACTTTTAGGGGTAGACAATAAAATTACTATTCTTTTTTTCGGAGAGATAAAGGTCGGCAGAGAAGCCTAGTACATATTAAGACACACCGCCCAGCTCTATCCCTTTGCAAATAAAGGACTATCTGACTAAAAACTAGCCTAGCATTCACTTACAAAAATATTCTTAGACATATAATATACGAAATAAACAGTACTTATATTTTAAGGAACCTTGCTAAGCCATTTTTGAATGAATAGTTCAAGACTGCATCAAATATTTATGGTAATGCACAGTGAGACGTTGTTTATTTTTTGGTCTTAAGGTCATTTTATCTTAACCATATTAAGTCAAAAAGTTGAAACCTACAATTTATCTATATATATGTATGTATATAAGAAAATGATTATTCACATGATTACTTAGAACAAAAATAATATTATAAAATATTTATGCATACATTTGTATTTATAACAGTTATATTATTTTATATACACGTATATTATATGGGTTTTTCAGATTGTTATATGAAAATTGTAATTATTATATTCTTATCAAATTGAACAAATCTTAGACCCTTCCAATAAATAAAATCAGTTTCTATTTTGCGAATATAGAAACTGATATATGAGATATAGATGTATGAGAAAATATTAATATTTTATTAAATTTCAATTTCGTGGACATACATATTTATGTATATATAAAAAATAAGATTAATAAATGAAATTAAAAAGTTGCACAATTGTAAAAATATAAATCAATTAAACGATTTCTTTAATTATAATATTGTCTCAAATGTAACATTAATATAATGGCCTAAGATCCCATCGCTTAAAACTGTAGGGATCAGATTTTCTAATGAAACTTATATTTAAGAATGATACATGATAGTCGAATAGATTACACTAGGGTTGCCCAAAAAAATCCTGCCGCAATCACCTTTAATTAATGTTTTTCGTAATTCGTTTTTGGAGAAAATTGCACTCATATGTTTTTTATGTGAATCGCACATCATTTGAAAGAAAATCGCATAAGGAATTGGAAAAACAATGGTTGCCAGCTCTCAGTCTGCCGCAAGCCCAGGGTTGCCTGGTTTAAAGAGGTCAGTTAATGTTAATATTTGCACTTATGTGTTTTTTTAATGAATTATATATCAAATTAAAGCTTATTTTTTTCTCATCACTAAAACACATGGTTGCCTGCAAAATAACTGCCGCAAGCAAAGGTTGCCATCATTTGAAATATTTTATTCCGATTCCGTTTGACTTAGAATAGACGATGAAATACGCGGTTTGCCTTATGTTTTAAAGTAAAATATTATAAAATAGAAGGTCAATCTTAAAATTAATATTTATTCTAGCTGTTCACCTGTTAAATTATGATTTTAATCATATTAAGTACATACAAGAAACTATTTAAACATGAAATCATTCTTATTTTTCTATTGAAATAATGAATCTGTGGGCTATGGCAGCGTGGCAGTGTTAATGAGACGAGACTTGATATTCAACTCTTTTATTATATATTTAATTTGGTTATTTATACGCTACAAAACAATAGAGGAAAATAATTGCACAATTGTATTTGTAGCGAATAAATGTAGGACGCTGATTTAGTGTTTATAAATGTTGTTTATGAACAATATTAAGTATTGTGCAATACCCCTACAATACTCTCCCCCTTTGAGAAAAAAATGTATAAAACTGGATAGAAAATAACCAAAATAAAATATATAAAATATTATGCCTATAAACTAAATTGATCCACGGGTGTTGTTGTTCGACCGGAGCTCGTAACTCGATGCGTTGTTTTGATGTCGTCGGCTGCTGCGCTTGCGCATTGTTGACGTTCTGCTGATGTTGTGTTTTTGATGAAGGCAGGCGTAAGTCGGTCAATAACCGTAATTATGTATCGCTTATTATTAGATACAGGTAGAGTGCGCACGAAATTTTTCAACCCGTTCAAATTCGGGGATTTGCATAAGTGACGAATTCTTGTCACGTGAGATTCCGCCGTTTGATACGATAAGCTTGTTTTGTCCACGTACTTGTGTATTCCATACCAGGTCAGAAGTAATGACTTGTTAGCATTATTCTTGTTGTTCTGAATCCTGGGTGCGTTGCGTCGTGTAATATACTGTATATTCTTTTTCGAAATATGCGCAGTATATACGGTTGACTTGCACTTGTTGGGCTTCGGGTTGAGCCTTGGAAATTTTTCCAATCATTGTTTGATTGTCGCTGTGGAACGTCTTCGACACATGCTTGGGATGCGTCGGTAATTATCGATGGCGGTGCGTGCGGAGAGGGTGCAGTCAGCGCAATGAACTGACTGAAAAGTTTCCCTAGTTTCTTCGTTCTACCACATTTGTGTTTATTCAATGGCGCTTAAACATTGACAGTCGTAAATATAGTGAGCCAGAATTAATTATCCTTTTCGGATTTAATAATCCTGTAATGCTATCGACTAATCTGTTATTGCGCGTATCGACTATAAATTAGCCTTTTTTATCGATGCCTTCTTAAAATTTTGTATTTTCCATTATCTCCTCAGCTTTTATTTAATTTTGCATTGGATCTTGACGCAAAAATTTCAATGCGTGCGTTTGGTAGTATATTGCCTCTTGAAATCCTAACCGGTGAGACACGCTTGTGTGAAGCCGATTAGAATGTGCACTCACCAAATTTGTGGAGATTTGTATCGAGGAGGTGTTGGCTGAAGTCCGGTTCACGTGGTTCCAATATAGCACCACGGGAGTTGTCTGGATCATTGTGTCAGTCTCGACGATAACTTCGGGCTGAAGCTGGCAGGGTACCCCCGTCAGGGTACATCACGTCGGCAGATGTCTGCGGGGTCCCCCCGGAGGGGGTCCATTACGTCCTACTAACGTCGGGGTCACCAATGTGGGCTACGGCAGTATATGTATGGCAGCGGGACGATGTTAATGATACGAGACTTGATATTCAACTCTTTTATTATATATTTAATTTGGTTATTTATACGCTACAAAACAATAGAGGAAAATAATTGCACAATTGTATTTGTAGCGAATAAATGTAGGACGCTGATTTAGTGTTTATAAATGTTGTTTATGAACAATATTAAGTATTGTGCAATACCCCTACATTGCGTGTTGAATGGCAGAACTCAACGCCGCGCTTTGCTTCGACACCAGAACGAAGAGATGGAAATTAAATAATTTAGGTGAATATTTCATCTCCTCTAGTGGGGTTCTTCTTTATATTTTTGTTTTACAACAATGAACTTTTTGTAACACTGTAAGTGATAACCGTGCATTGTGTTACTATTTAAGAAAATGTTACTGTATATAAAATTCATTTTTTGGCGAAACAACAACATAATTTTACACTTCAGACTCATTATTAAATTCCACACACATTTTCGCACAAAAAACAGATCTTCATTTTTGTCATGTTAACTAAAAACGTATTCACTCCAAAATGAAAGGTAAGTAACTAAGTAATATGTTCAAAAACATCTCATTTGGCCATTTGCACTGTTATTGCATTTAGAAACAATACATCTACGAAAATAAAATTATTACATTTTGTTTGCTTTGTATACCGCCGCAAAATGTTTATCAATAGTAAAAAGTAGACAACTAATTGATATTTGCCGACTCCTGGTCATAAACCTTAAATGGCGTTTATTATTCGGCATTGCTGTCGAAATTTCTTAGAATTTATTTTTGATAAATTAATTTTGTTTATTATAATTCTATCATATATATTTCTTTCAATGCAAATTCATAAAAGTTGCGTGAGAAAAAAAAGATTGCGGCAACCGTTATCAAAAAAAAACGAGAAAAAAAAATCAAACGAGCAGAGGACAAAGAGAGAGAGAGTATATTGAAATGTTATTTTCCATATTTTCTTAATTAATAAAAAAACATACGCAATAATTGTCGCCCTTCATTATCTTAAGGAAACATGATGTAATTAATACCTTATAATAGATTGATATTTGTAAGCATTTATTTAATTAGATAATTTAGTCGTTTTAAAATGATAATTTAAATTAGTATTAGTATTTAGAAAACAGATTTAACAAAGACTTAATATCATGGGTTCATTATTTCACTTGAAAGATAAGGATGATTTCATATTTAAATAGTTTTTTGTATGTTCTTAATATGATTATAATCATCATTTAACAGGTAAATAGCTAGAATAAACATTAATTTTAAGATTGACCTTCTATTATATAATATTTTACTTTAAAACATAAGGCAAATCGCGTATTTCATCGTCTATTCTCAGTCAAACGGAATCAGAATAAAATATTTCAAATGATGGCAACCTTTGCTTGCGGCAGCCATTTTCCAGGCAACCATGTGTTTTAGTGATGACAAAAAAATAAGCTTTAATTTGATATATAATTCATTAAAAAAACACATGAGTGCAAATATTCACATTAAGGAACCTCTTTAAAGCAGGCAACCCTGGACTTGCGGCAGACTGAGACCTGGCAACCATTGTTTTTCCAATTCCTTATGCGATTTTCTTTCAAATGATGTGCGATTCACATAAAAAACATATGAGTGCAATTTTCTCCAAAAACGAGTTACGAAAAACATTAATTAAAGGTGATTGCGGCAGGATTTTTTTGGGCAACCCTAGTGTAATCTATTCTGCTATCATATATCATTCTTAAATATAAGTTTCATTAGAAAATCTGATCCCTACAGTTTTAAGCGATGGGATCTCCACCTATAATAAAAATAAGCTATCACTTGTGAGAGCACTACTTGCACAATACACATATTACTTTTATTTCAACACACGTATTATTTACCTTCGACTATGACGTAATCGAAACAATGTTATGATAATATTACAACAACGCCACAATAATGCATTTTGATTAAAATTGATACAAAAAATTGAATACATTTAAAATCAACAACTGGTTTCATAAACGCTTAAAATGCTAAATTTATTCAGAGATGAGTATGGTCCGTTATTTGTATGAAAGTGAAACATAAAATATAATATTTCAACGAAGCCCCGGTTCGTTTCCATAAAGATGTGGTAACAAGGTCGTCCATTTGTACCCATATATATATTTAGACATACACAAGCGAAACACTTGTTATATTACCATGAAACTCGCTGTATAATTAGTGCAACATCGTTAAAGACTTTGAATGGAAGAAAAATCTCTATGTCAATACATTCTTATTGTTCGGTATACAAAACAGAAATTAATTACAATCAAATAATGAATTGGTCACACGGTCTGTGCTAAAATTTTATAGTTTTTAATTGTATTTCTTTTTAATATTTAAATAAATTCATGTCTTTTAACACTACAGAGATATATACATTTTACTTTATACTTTTTAAAGTATGTCACAATATCGATTATTCTTAAAAATTGCAGTCATATTTCAAAATCGTCGTTTGTTTCGCTTGATGCATTTAAATAAAGCTGTTAAAGTGCAAAATTAATTATTGTGAAAGTTATACAATAACAATAAATCTTTAAGATTTGGGTGAAGATAATCAAAAAAAGCAATTCGACATTTACAATCTCTGGCTCTTTATTAAAAAAAAACATCTTAAAAACATAAATATTGGAATATGAGATATTTCATTATTATTTGCTAACAACACACCTAGAATATTAGGATTCTGTATAATATTGTAGCTGAATTGTTATTAAATAGTAAAGAAAAAGAGATATTTGGATTGTGAATAAAAGCCCATAACATTCACAGGATTTTTGCGCGTATTTTTTGATAATATATATCGAACATAGCTATTGTAAGTTATTAAGCACTATAAAATTACCATACCTTTCATCATTCATACACCTTTCATCTGCTGCACATCGAAATATATAGGAAAAAACATTTTGCTAACTAATTTCGGACTTCAATTAATGCAATCACATTTTAAATATTGATAGATCGGAAGCGGTTAACGTTTTAAAAAAAAAACCATAAAAACACACATCGTCTACATGTTTCTAAACTATTTGGAAAGAGATACTGTGTAATTGGAATAAGTGATATGTATCACCTACTAACAATACTTCACACGAGTTTCCTTCCAATTGGGGCCGTTGCCGACAAGCAACTGCCCCAGAGGGCACAAGTGTGCGACTGTAAACTCGACAGGTAATGAATTCGATTCCCACTAGAGCAAATGAAATATTTAATACATTCATTTCCTCTCACTGGTAACAAAGTAAAAGAAAAATGCAAATATCATAATTATTTCAATAATCAAACATACTACACTTTTACTCGTATGTTGAATATGTTAATATTCAACATACGAGTAAAAGTTCACGATTTTTCATAACCAAAATAGCAAAATAAGTATAGAAAAAAATGCATAATATTCTTATAGTATGTTGAAACTGCATTCAACTCATATTGCACTTGATTCATTCCATCGGCACATAAAAGTAATTGGAGACATGATAACCTTCGAATGATATCAGTTTAATTGAAAAGAGCGCTGACCTATTAAAGTGGCCGGTGCCGGACGTGTGTGGCTCTAATTTTTAATTAGAAGGTCAATATCAAACTGTAAAATGTGATAGTTCAAAGTTAACTATTTTCTATTGTGTAATGACTATGCAACTAACCGGTTTTTTTAGATAAATTAACAAAAAGATGAGAAGACTGGAAATAGAATAGACACTCCGTTCCCCACTTTCCGCAGAATTCTGGTGGCATTGCCAATTGAATGGCGGAACTCAACGCCGCGCTTTGCCTCCACACCAGTGCGAAGAAATGAAAATATAAATTTAAATAAATATTTCATTTCCTCGAGTCAGAATCGAACCCACAACCTGTCGATTTTACAGCCACACTTTGTGCTCATGCGCTACGACTGGCCTGCGGTTTTTTGTTGAATAAATTTTAAAATTTACACGAAAAAAATTATATCGTTACAACACTTTCCAATAAAAACATAATGATTAAAATCAGACTACTCAGAAAAAAATATACGTGCTTAAACAAAATATATAACTACGTACGTGCAAAATAAAAGTTTGTATAAAAAAAACACATTTTTTCAGATAATTGGGACCTAAAAACGCATAGCACTACATACCGTATAATAGAACTAACGTAAAAGATAATGCTTCGTCCATGTGTCTGTCACATCCCGTCGTATCTACGCACTCTTAACTAATTCAGAGAAACGACAGAGCGCTCATTTGTTAAATATAATAACTATATAGTACGACACTTTCAATTGATCTTTAAACGGAATTTAATATATTGAGAATAATTACAAAGCTATCATTTTTTTTTAATGGATGAAAAAAATCAGGTTCACGATGTATCCCGCGTATAGCAGGGTGGGCAAAGGAAACCTAGTGTTGTTACATTCCGTTCCACGCTTTCCACCGAATTTTTCGAGGCATTGCGTGTTAAATGGCGAAACTTAACGCCGGACTTTTTTTGCCTTGTTGCCAGAGCGAATAAATTATAATATTAATAAATAATACTTCATTTCCTCGAGTGGGAATCAAACCCACAAGCTGTCGCGTTTATAGTCACAATTTGCGGCCCTGCACCATAACTGGCTTCGTGTATAAAATTTAGGTTATTTAAATATTTTGTTAAGAAATAATAATCGATATTGAGACATTTGATTTTTGCGATTATTGCATATTTTAAATGAAACTATTTAACCGGACCAATCGAGTAAATACGGTTAAATAGTTTCATTTAAAACAGTCGATATAATTTAAAATTAATCACAATGTTGCGGTAAGGAAGGAAATATTGCAATTGTTTTACAAAGTCTTTATACAAAAATATTTGTTAAACGGTTACATATTTGTACATATTTAAGTATAATTTGTACAAACAAAATATTAAAATTAGGGAGGCCAGTCTTGGTGCAGGGGCACAAGCGAGGTACCTACTGAAAATTAAATGTATAATATTTTCATTTTTTAGTTCTGGTATCGAGGCCAAGAGTGAAATTGAATTCCGTCACTCAATACGCAGTGCCTCCAGAATTGGCCTAAAGTGGGCAAAATGGAACGGAGAATCTTTACACTAGATTCCCAGGCTCCCTCTGCCTACCGTGCTATTTGCGGGATACAGCGTGAAGCTGAAAATTAAACATTTAAATTAGCTTTAAAGAAGATTCCCTTATCAAATTTTTGAAATAGCTAACACAAATTGACTAGACACTGCAGATACGTACCTACCCGACGCAATATAAAGGTTTCAGCACACCTCAAGTTCCCGGCGAATCGATCGATTTTATATTGCGTTTGCAGGATTTAAGCATCCTAACGATTACTTAGGAATATTTTTTCATATTTCTTCAATATCATAAAATTTATGTAATTCTTTAGACTATTTTTTCGTCTTGTTTCGCAACAATATTTTAAAAATAAAAATTAAGTACTAAAACGTAAGTACTTAGTATTTGTTAGGTAACATAAATGTTTATATAAGTTTTGCATAACAAAAGCAGAAAGTGGGGAATGGAGTGTCTTAACACTTGGTTCCCTCTGCCTACCCTGCTGAGTGCGGGATACAGTGTAAAGTTGATTTTGTTTTATTAAATACTTCATTTTCTCGAGTGGGAATGGAGCCTACAATATGTCGCACTTACAGTCGCACGCTTGTGCCCCTACACCACGACTGGTCTCAATTTCTATAAATACTTGTTAATTATAACGTTATAACAAGAAAAAAAATATAAATCATTAAAATATAATCATACTAATAAATTAGTCACACGTAACATGCTCTAAAAGACAACTTATCCTTATAAAAAACTTTAAATTCATAGAATATATATTTTTTTACACATACCTTCAATCAATGACGACAATTATCTTATACTAGGAACTAAAAATATCAATTACGATCGAAGCATATAAACATATCCTTATACGGAGAGGTTATTACTTTAAGTGTGATAACTTACGAATTTGTCAACTATGCGGTTATTCCTCATTCTCCATACACAGATACTACTATACTACTATAGAGTGATGTATGTGGCATTGTATGACTCATACATGATTCACTCGAGGACAAATCGTGTTTACATAACACCGTCGTACGTATTTTATGTGTTATGGCTGTTTTATATTCTATGAAATATGGTACCTATTTCAAATTTTAAACCTTCACCTTGGTTTCTACTCTACCTTATAAGATTGACAGAATATTACAAATGATTTTTGATTCTTTGAAAATTTTATACTATTATAGTTGGAGGTAAACCTATTTATTTATAATTGTATATTAACTTTATGTATACGAGTATTTGGAAATAGAAAATATGAAAATATTAGAAATATATTTAAAAATATAAATAATGTTAAACGTAATGTTAAACGCACATAAAACAATCACGTTGTAAGCTCTAAAGCCGATAAGGCACTTCTTATATTACGTAAGCAGACAGCGCATATCTCTACAATACCTACAGAACGATAATCATTACATGAAATGAGCATTAGTTACGACTTATCAATAAAATTATTCATAAAATATCAATAATTTTTTAATCGAATTAAAATATTTTTTATCAGTTTCGTCTAAATTTTTGTTTCAACTTTACGCTATATCACGCAAGTAGCAGGGTAGACAGAGGGAACCTAGTGTTATGAAACTCACTTTCCGCTGAATTTCTTTTTGAACGCTGTGCTTTGCCTGGTACCAGAGCGAAAAAATAAAAATATTACTAAATAATAATTAATTAACCCGAGTGGAAATCAAACCGCCGTACCCTTTACAGTCACACCCTTGCGCTACGGATCTGAACACTATGGACCAGATGCTTAGCTACTTTCAAATGAATATAAATAATGACAATTCATTGGCATTGGCACTCTTTGAAATTTCTTTGTGTGGTACCTTGCCTTTCAATTCCAAACAAGTTATATAGCAAGTGTTGCAAAAACGTCGTCTTGATAGTTTCTTTTTATTTCTATCACAAAGAATCAGTCTAAGCAATATTTTTAACTTGCTTTCTTTATGTGTATCGTAACATAATATTAATAATTGGAAATATATATTTTGTACCACATTTTTTTGTGCATATTGTCTTTTAGAAAGCTTCTGAAGAGTCATATCAATATATGCCCATATTTCAATATTGAGATATAGTGAAATGACACTTTAGTAGCTTTCTTAAAAATTTTCTAACGCAACCAAAGAAAATTTTAATAAAAGAAAGTAGAAATTCCAAATCATAAAACCAGTGAAAGAACTGCATAAGATAAGATAAGACAAAAATAAGATATTTTATTCATAATCAAAGAGTACAATCCTCCCTTTTTTTGCCTGCAAAGCAACAAAGCGGTCAAACAAGTAGTCTATATTTGGTCAGTATTTGCGAAAGTTAGTACCTACGTATGTAGTTGTGAATCTTAGCATTCCATTCTGGTAGAACATAGTGAATAAAGCGACAAGACAGTGCAAGGTATGGAGGTGGGATCACCAGGCGTTACGCTATAATCGGATTTCAAGTCTTTAATACAGACAATTGCCACAAGCATATATAAGAGGAATATTTATTTGAATAAAAAATGCAAAAGAAAAACAGAAAGGCTTAAAATGTAGAAATAAATAATATTTTTTACACGGCCGCCTTATATTTGAATAAAAATAAATTACAAAAATAGTAAAAAAAACCTTTTAACACAATCAATTAAAATGAAACGAGCAACTCACATTTGCAAAAACTTTACAACCACATCATGGACACCCCACAAGTACATGCGAGGTCAAGGACCCTCCCCGATGATTCGATTAGGGGACCGTTGACCCAGTCGCCACGCACGACTTTGATTTATATATAAAATCAATACCAAATAAGACTTTATAAAATATAATAAAAACTTATTGAGATAACTACGTAGACGTCGTACAGCTTTTTAATTTAGTGTATTGATAGATATTTATTTACTGCATAAACTTAGACAAGTCAGATGTGGTGGTGGGTGGTGTGAGCGACGCATTGGTTTTTATTATATTATATCTCTAAGATTTTTGTAAATGTAAAATTATACTACTACCATCTTAAAGTGGACATTATATCAACTTTCATTCAGAAACATGAAAAGTAAATATTTCGCTTCATACAGCTCGCTGTGACGCTATTTTATATAAACTTTAAAAAGTTTGCATGATATTATTAAAATATATTTCTGCATACATTACTTCACTAGCTACTTTACTACAATAAGTGGTAAATTGAAGAAACATAAACAAGTAGGTTTCAGTAATTGTTTTTAAATAAATTGTACTAATATACTGTAAGAAATATAAAATTAAAGATCAGATTTGGTTTAAGATCATTATAGTACAAGTAGTATTAAGTAGTATAAATTCACGTTGTATCCCGCAAATAGCAAGTTAGGCAGAAAGAACCTAATGTTAAGAATCTCCGTTCCCTACTTTACGTCAAATTTTCAAGCCATTGTAGGAGTGGCGGAACTCAATACTGCGCTCGGCCTTGTTGCCAGAGCGAGAAAATTATATAAAAAAATCTGTCATAAATATCGAATCCACAACCATCTCGTTAACAAGCAAAGATTATCCCCACTGTGCTTTACGTAATAATAAGATAGCAACTTTACTTAATCATAAGATGATAAATAACTTAATCTTTCAGAATTGAATTACATTAAAAGCCGCTAGGCAGTAGGGGGCTTGTATTCTACGAGACAGCCGTCTAGACAGGACGGTGAATGAGGAAATTTACTTAGTTATCCTATATTTGTTAAAAGCCCAGTGACTTTTAGAGGTAATTTATAGAGCGAAGAAATGAAAATATAAATTTAAGTAAATATTTCATCTCCTCGATTAGGGATCAAACCCACAACCAGTCGGTGTTACAGTCACACTTTGTGCCGCTGCGCCACGACTGGCCTCAATCACTGCAGTACTATAATCATTGATGATAATGACTTGTAGTACTGCAGTGTTTTCTCATGCATTTATGATATCATTAGTCTTGTAATTACTTTATAATTCTGTATTTTCATATCTTTTGATGATCGTTTAAAAATTGTAACAAACCAACGCGCAGAAGTGCATCATAATTTAGGCTGTTTTAGGTAGATCTCTATTTTATTACATATTATACTAAGATTAATAATTCAAAATTAAATTCTATATTCAAAGCTGTTTGAAGTAGGTTAACTGAGCAAACGGCTGAATAAACAAATGTCAAAAACTATGTGTTAGCACCGACACGGTATACGCATATCGCATCGCATGAAATAACGCTATATAAACGTTTTGAAATAAATTACTATGCAAGACAAAAGGTAATATTTAAAAACATTTACTTACCTTAGTAACATAAAACAGCTTTACGCTATATTAACCTATTATATAGGCAGATAGAACCTAGTGTTAAGACACTCCGTTTTATTTTGTGTCGTGGTAGCTCTGATCGAGGAAATAGAAATTCATTCCACTAAATGAGAATCGAAACCACAACAACGACATCTTCCAATAAAGGGTATAAAAACAAAATAAAAATGAATTAAAATGCATATTTCAATTAAAATGTCAGGATATTAATATTGACAGCTTCATGAGTCACATAAAAGGTATAGAATATCATAGGGGAAGCAAGGATCTAGGAAACCCTATAAGGTTCCAACTAATAACATTTGCGGTTTACGAGTTAACGTGGAATGCGCATACAGTCACGTCTACGTACGAGAAATAAATACGTCTTCTGACTCCCATTATGGGCATTTCAGTCGCTTGGTTAAGATGATTTACTGTATATTTGATAGTTAGAAAAATTTTATAAAGTAATTATATTAATTATACTACACAATTAAAAATAAATCATTGTAAATTTTTTATTTCGATTACATACGCATTGAAAAGGAAGTGTACCTACTAATCGATGTAGTTTAGTTTTAAAAATTGTTAAAGGTAGTGTTTTATTTAGTTAAATCTCTGTACCATTAACACAAACGTTATCCTAACATTTCAACATCCCTCAATAAAAAAATACGTTATGTGTTTAAATATATTCTATCAAAATACATAAATACATCAAGACTAAAAACTAAAAATTACAAAACACAAAAATTATATATTCTTCACATAATTGTTATTGGAGGCTTCAGAAAAGCATCCAAAGGAAAATATGGTTACGTTACGCGCAACACATCACTTAAATCTTTCACAGAATTGCTATCAGTCGTCAATTTCGCATAACTACAGCACATTTATATTCTATATAAGCATCCACATTTATTACCGAGAAAAACAACGAATGCTCTGAGTTTGCAGCAATTTCTTTACAATTTTTGACTTACGCATAGTGTCTTAGTGACCAGTTGTGGCGCATTTATTTTTGTTTTTTGCCTCCACACCAGAGCGAAGGCTCTTGTGTAGAGGCAAAGCGCGGCATTGACTTCCGGCACTCAACAGACAATGACTACAAAATTCGGCGAAAAATTGGGAACGGAGTGTCTTAATCTCTAGTACTTATTAATTAGTTTAGTTAGCTTGCTTAGTATTCTGAACTAAAATTCCCTCTGCCTACCCTGTTGTGTGCAGGATACAGCGTGAAGCTGATAAAAAAAACTAGCACTAACATAAAGGAAAAGACATGTATTCTTAAACAGTAACTATACAATATAATTGATCCCATATCAAGAAAGAAATTCTTATTCAATATATTCGTCTTAAAAAGATAAGTGAGCAGCTGCCAGATCAGAGGTGACGATTGTGAGCGAGCGGATCACGCAATGGTGAACCGCAGGCATGCGGGTTGGCCAATAACTTCATTGTATAATATAAAAATTCTTTTAAGTACTTCTTTACCTTGGGTAGGTATGTCTAATTTAAATATGGTCGTTAAAATGTCGTATATCCTTCCACGCTTTATTGGGGTTTGTTCCAAAATAGCACATTCTAAAAAGGGAAATCTATAAGGCTTACTTAATTAGCGTTATTGGATTTAGTTTTAGTCACATTAAGACGCTTCGTTCCTTAATTGTCGCCAACTTCTGGAGCCTTTGGAAGCAATATTTTGCCTCGATACCAGAGCGAGGAAATGAAAATAGTAAGTATTTAATTTCTTAGAATCGGAATCGAACCCACAATCGGTCACGTTTACAGTCACATGCTTCTGTTCCTACGCCACGACTGGCCTAATAATATTGAATAAAACTGTATTATACATTATGTAATTTATTATAAAAACAGATATAAAGAATAATTCCAATTATTAGAGAGGTTAGAGGTGATTCTGTACATTGTACAGAATATGGGACATCCACACAGTACCTGCGACACCGGACGCTCTTAAGTGGACCACGCGACTATCAATATTCATTTCCTTTTACTACTAGTATTATAACGTCATCGGTTTAACGGTAAGTTCAATTCATCGGAATCGATATCTGAGTGGAGGCAAAACAATAAAATACACATACATACATTTGCTAAAAAATTATTAAACAAAAATACTATAGTTTTTAATATTTTCTCGAGAAGAAATGTGTTTTTATAGAGTCTCGAAAAAGAATGAGCTCCCTCAAAAATAACTAAGTTAAACTGCGTAGTTTCTAATATAGCTATTAACCAGAAGAATAGATAATTGTACGTGAGAAAATGACTAGCAAATAGTCAAGTAATCTTATTGTATTGCCAATTAAAAGCGACGAAATAGTTAAAAGCAGCGATACCATGGAATTAAATGTTACAAAAACCAAGTAACGGAATCATATTTGCAATTCACTCATTTGGCACCCTCCATCCAATAAAACAAAAACAACAAAGGATACGAACTAATGCAAAAAGTATGAGGTGACTGCTATATTTTTTTATATATACATTAGCATACTTAACCAACTAAAATATTTATTCTATTCTATATATTCTATATATTTATCCTACAAAAAATTTCTACAAAATATTAGTTCCTATTACTATAAATCAAACGTTAAAAAACAACAAACAACATTGAAACAATGTAATATTGACATCTATGTGTCAAGAAAGGAGTAAAGTAGTCATTTAAATGACGTGATAAGTCATTCTCTAATGAGATGGTCCATTAGATACGGCCTTTGGCCTGCTGCGGCTAATTAATGATTCCACAGCTTGCTCTGATTGAATATGTTTCATACTGTGAGGGTTGACATTACTGTAGATTTAGAAAATTTATATTTATTTTAAATAATGTTTTAATAATTAAAAACATAAATATAAATTAATTCTAAGAGGTGTTAAAAAAAAGTACTTCACAAATACCAATGACATTAAAGTGCCTTTAACATTTTTTTCTGAAAGTAACATTACTTTGAAAAACAAAGTATATAAAATGTTCGTCCATAATGTATTTATTATAAGTCATTACAAAATGTCTTAACACTAGGTTCCCTCTGCCTACCCTGCAGTGTGCGGGATATAGCGTGAAGCTAATTTAATTTTTATTTTTTTTAAATAAGTTATCGATAACATTTGTGAAACATTTACATACTATTTGTTTTAAAAAATACAATATTTCAAGACAAGACAAAAGAGCACCATCGCCCTCTACTGGAGGATGAAGGTTGGTGATGATTATCATCGAGTGCACCTGACGCAGATCCTGTCAAGTGGATGTCACAAGCAAACTGTTGCATGCCCTACACAACTATTTACATGTTTTTATAATTAACTTCCATTCTTTGCTCGAGTTTACACCATCTCCTAATGAGTATTAGTCGTGTGTACGTCGTAAAATGTTAATGGCTTTACTAAGGTTTCTAATTCTTTGTAATAAGTACCTATAGGGTAAACTAGAGCATTATCATCTACTGACAGTGATTGCCTGATTTAAGAAAAAAATAATTTGTTAGTTATTATTCACGTCTTTGCTCTGGTGTCGAGGCAAAGCGCGGCACCACAGAGTTCGAAAAACGGGGATGGAATGGGGACGAAATTCAGAAAATAGAGACAGAATTCCGTTCTCTCTGGCTAGGGATACAGCGTGAAGCCAAGTAGTAGTATAGAGTGGTTATAATTGTCAGGACGATCCTGTGAATCTATCATAGTACAATTAGAACTGACAGATAGGCGATTTTTATCAAAGATATATGTAATAAAATAATAAATAAATAAATCAGCTTCACGCTATATTCTACAAACAGCAGTGAAGGAAGAGGGAACCTAGTGTTAAGACATTCCGTTTCCTACTTTCCGCAGAATTCTGGAGGCATTGTCTGTTGAGTGGCGAATCTCAACGCCGCCCTTTACCTCGACACCAGAGTGAAGAAATGGAAATATACATTTTAAATAAATATTTCAAACCCACAACCAGTCGATTTTACAGTCACACTTTGTGCCCCTGCGCCACGACTGGCCTCTACTAAAAATAATAAACTAAAATAAGAAATAAGTTATTAAATGAATGTTGCTTAATTTGTACATTTAGATTCATTTTATATCCACCATTCGGTACCCAAGTTCTGCATATCCATCAAAGGTCAGGTCACGACAATTAACTAACAATAATACGGGCTGAGAAACAGAGCATGGGAAGCAAGCGGTACACCTATGTATGGTGCATGAGCGCGCTGCGCCGGCGCACGGAAAGTTCGCACGGTATTTAAATTAATGTGGTATCTGACAGTTGTTACGGATATACTCGGAAATATTTTTCATTCTCAAATATTCTAGCTCTAAATATGTTAATTTCTAGCAAATTATATGGTATTTTGATATAAAATATATATAAAGTATATAGCATAAAATTAGTTTTGTCATGTATCCAGTTGTCTCTCATGTATCCAGTGCTATAAAAAATTTATTAATTAAATACAACTAATACTTATCCGTTTCATTATATTGCATGTAACTTTATATAAATAAAAATTACAACAACGCGAGAGTATAAAACTTTTCAGCCGTAAACAACTGCACATAATTATACAGTCGTTTGTAATAAACATTACATACAATACCAGGCAGGTAGGGCTTACCAAAGCACTACTGGCAGCCTTTTCAAATAATATTAATTTTCAATACAAGTCATAAGCCTTACATCGTATGTATTTTCTTGAGGTCAGACCAGGGGCGCGGCGCAGGGGCACAAAGTGTGATTGTAAACGCGACAAGTTGTGGGTTCGATTTCCACTAGAGGAAATGAAATATTTAAAATTTCCATTGTCTTTGCAATGCCTGTCTTAGAACTAAGCAGATGAAACCTAGGATAAAGACACTCCGTTCACCACTTTACAAAAATTAAAATGATCATATTCAATAATTAATTTCCCAAAATGGAAATCAAAACCACAACCGTCGCGTTTAGAGTCGCTTGTGCCACGACGTCAACAAGTCATATGCAGAAAAAAAAGCTTAGCACTGTTTATGAATAACTAGGTGAAACGAAAAGCACTCAGGAATCGCTCTGCGATCGAGCGATTGAAACAAATGATTTGCATAACAAAATAACTTGTAATATTTAATATCTTATTGTTTGGATGTTTTAAAATTAATGTGAAAATCAAAACTGATGTAATTAAATATATGACACTACCATAACAAAAAGTTATTGGTATATTAAATGCATCAATGTCTTTAATATATAGTGTATTTAAGTTTCTTTTAAAAAAAAAACATTTTTATAAACCTAGTGCAAGAAGTATATTAATTAAGTAATACATTCTTGTGAATAAATTTATTGGGAATGTGACCTTTTCCCGCTTACCTTTTAAGGAAAACGCAAAATATATATATAGGTACATCAGCATATCGCAATATTAATATATTTAAATTAACTATTCACATTGACAATACACCATTTCTCAAAGTTTATATGAAAATGTTAAACAAACATAACCAAGTAAATCTTTTATGCTAAGTTATTACTTCCTTTATAGATATTTTACTTATAAATATTCGACTGCCGGGTCGCCATTACAATGCAGTGAAAATAAAATGCAATATTCCACATCCTCTTCCGAAAACCAAACGAGTTTCACGTCACTACAAAGTTAGTAAAGTCAACTGTAGATTGTTTTTGTAGTATTTTAACGGAAACCGCGATGATAACAATACAACATACAATGAATATATAATGATGACTGTACAGGACTTCATTTGTTTTGATCTAAATATAGGTTTATCGAATGACATATTGTCCATATGAATATAATATATTGTCCATATGAGGGAAATATTGTAATTATGAGTAATTAGGTAAAGTTTATTCACTACTCAGAAGTTCGATGTTTTCGCTGTCAACAAATAATATCGGGGAAATATATTAAAATCTGAATCCTTTTAGAAATAATACTTTTTTGGAAACATATTGTCAAGACACTTCAGTTCGCCACTTATAAATATAAATATTGTCCTTATACTAATATCTTTTAATATAACTAACATAACTTGAAATAAACAAGTAGGCATTCAAACATACATCAATTGAACTTTCTTCATTTAAATCATGTCAAAACATTATATTTTGACGCATCACGATCAGTTTTCTTTTCATTTTCGTCAATAATTCAAAAGAAATATGAAACTATAATATATCATCTATGTATATGCCTATAAGATTGAACGTATACTACCAGTATTTAGCAATTATAATGATATTCGTAACATAATTCATGATCTTCACAGCACACGCAATTCTCATTAAATAATAATGTTAAAGAAAAGTGTTAGATTGTGCATGATAGATATTATAAGTGTACACGAATAGAAGTCAGTCAACTGGATTTATGTGAATTATTTCTCATATGTTTTCATATTGAGTAAATTTTTAGTAGAATGTAAAGGTTTTGAGAGCAGCGTCTGACTGTAAGGGCCACAGTTGTGGCTTCAATTCCCACTCGGGGGAAGAACTATTGATATTCTTCGCTCTGGCAGCAAGACAAAGTTATACCCGCTACATAACATGGAACGTCTTGAAAATCGGGTGGTGCATGGGGAAAGGCGACAGAAAAATCTAAAAGATTTAGTTCAATAGAAGCTTTAAATTTTATATAAATTTCTGTTCATGTCTACGCTCTTATTATTTACCTCCATACTCCAAGTTCTAACTACTCAACGTTCACTTAAACATAGCATATTTAGGGTTATCTATTAAAATTTTATAAATCAGTCATCATTTAGCTTATAAACAATTAGTAAAACATAATATAAACTTAGCCTTAAGAACATAGTATTTAATATAAACTTAAAAAAAAAGAAATACTTAGATCGTTACAATAACAAAGCTAGAATTAGCTCGAATAAGTAAGTTGCTGTTCCGTTCCACGCTCAGTTGCGATAAACAAACAGGCCGGTACCGGCCACGACTATTTGTGGAGGAGGCTGCGCGTGCTCACGTGCAGCGCTCACAGCGTAAGTGGTTAAGCTATTTCGTACAAACCATAATACACACATACACACGGTATGTAGATATTTGTCTAAAACGTGTACTAAAAAATATAGAGGGGAAAATAAAAATGATTACTGATTAAGACGAATCGACGATTGACGTAAGAATTATCAGAATCGGTCTTTCCCGTTTCGCTTCTACAATGCCAGATGGCAACAAACAAACATGTACAAAGACTGTTAAAGACATTACCGTCTTTGGCGTCTCGCAGTCGGGCACAAAGGGATTTCCCATTTAATGAACCCATAGTTTCATCTCTGGAAAATTGCGGTCAACGAGAACAATACTGCAAAACCTACACTGTAAACCACAATTTATAAATAATACGGCACGGTTTTAGTAAAAATTTAAATAATATATATAACATATTCATAAATTCTGTTTACTAACCTAAAATTAGTTAATATCATGGTATATTTTTTTGTTTTGTTAATTTTTAAATATTAAATAACTCAGTTTTATAGTAAAAAAATAATAACAGCAATGAAGTCAACACCAAAATCTTGAAAGATCCTTTGATTTGTGTTTGGTACGAACAGACATTGCGTCATTTAAAGTTGACTGTACTACCTCGTATACGTACCTATAGCCACCCCTAAGTAATCGCCCTCCCTAAATGTATATACGTATGCTACAACTATAATATATTAAATGCACTATAATATATTAACTAGTGTATATAATCTGTACTGTCACCCCCATTTCATAACTGTTCAAATAAGTAAACCGAACACATTGTTTTCTTATGAATCACGTGTTTAATTTCTTGTTAACAAACTCTCTAGCCATGAACAGTAGTTGTTTTGATACAGTATATACCTATACGTATATACTCTTAAGTAAACTTAAAGAAACTAGTATATATTATAACTAGTATATAGCCAATGTATACAATATAGTTTATAAGTACATTCAAATTGCAATGTATATAAGTAAACGATTCCTTTAATATTTTTTTTTATCTTTTCATGCTATTTTAAATGGCGCTATCCAATGCGCAAAATGTACTATGCCACAGAGACGGGAACCAATTTTAAATATTAATCCCAGAAGCGGGACAAAGAATAATAATTATCGTCGCTACACATCTCTATGGAAACCAATCAGAACGTATTTATATTTAAATAACTGTTATTTAATAACTTGCACGCAATAACATGTCCTAAAAGACATTCAACATTTATCTAAAATAAATTTTAACTAATAACCATCGCTTTCAATTAAAGATGCAATAAAACTAAACCACGACATTAAGATTACTATATTTTTTTAGCTTCAAGCTGCATCCTCCAAATAGCAGGGTAGGCAGATGGAACCCAGGAAAAGTTAAGACACTCCGTTCTGGAGGCATTGCGTGTTGGCGGAACTGAACGCCACGCTATGCTTTATCAGATTATGCAAATGGAAATATTAAATATTTCATTTCTTCAAGAGGGAATCGAACTCACAACATTGATTTGATTATAAAATGCATAGATACATTCTATTAAGACAAAAGATTTCGAAAAACAATCACTTATGACATTTAGAGGGCACCGTAGTGCCTTTATGTATCTTTGGCTCACCTTTCAGTAGTGACTCAGCGTCTGTTGACCTAAGAACGAACACTACATAGCTGTGCGAGTACCGGACAGTGTTTCATTGTGGCAGCCTTCGAGTTATGCGTCTGGTGCTTTAGATAAAGGGATTTAATAATTATCTGGATAAATTAACTGATTTCGATTACCGTCTAGACAAGAGGCCAGTCGTGGCGCATGGGCAAGCGTGTGACTCTAAACGTGATTGGTTCTGGGTTCGATCCCTACTCGAGGAATTAAAAGATTTATTTAAATTTATACTTTAATTTCTTCGCTCTGGTGTCGAGGCAAACCGCGGCGTTGAGTTTCGCTTGTCAACAAGGAATGCGTCCATAATTTGAGGGGAAATGGGGAACGGAGTGTCTCAACATTAGGTTCCCCCTGCCTTCCCTGCTGTACGCGGTATACAGCGTGAAGCTGTCTAGACAAGAAAAATGTTGAAACGCTATGAAGGCATGCCTTTGTCGGAGCGAGATCATAACTCGTTACTGGCATCATGGAATTAATAACGACTTCTCGATGTAATTAAAATGTAAAAGATCTTTAATTAAAATTAGCATTAGAAAAACTATCATTTGTAATTTTAAAATATATTATAAAACGAATTATAGAATCAGTAATAGATTTCTTTAATAAACTTAAATAAAAAAGTGACACCATTCGCGGCACCGCTGGCAAGTTTTTGGCTGAAGGCAGGTCGCAAATTAGAAGACCAATCGGGCAATATTAAAATATTTTTTTATTACTCTATCGGTCTGGTCAGATAAAATGCGACGCTCGTTTACAGCATCAGACATGCTTGTCAAGCAAAACAATGGCGATGCATGATATAGACCTACTAGAAATAGATAAAATACATTTCATCTTATGAGTAACTAAATATAAATTTATATATTTACATTTTACATATAAAATGTGAAATTTTTAATAATTATTTTTATAGTTGACAATTTCACTGTACTAAAAATAGATTTATCTCAACATGTGAAACTGACGAAGTTTATTACATCAAATAGGGTAGCACCCTTTCGCAGAATAATATAAAATATTGATTTTTAACCCTTTTTTCTAAATGGACAGTCCAAATGGAACCGGTCCGAATGGAATAACAATTGCGTGTTGAAACTAGTTAGAATAGGAGAGGGATACCAAGTGATGACTCACGTATTGTGACTTATATGCTAAACATGTTCAAGATATCAAATTCATGGTTTAAAAATATATTTTTAACAGTTATGTTTATATTTATAACATAACAAAAGGCTAAAACCTATGGGATAAATGTATAATACCAAATTCCTTCTAAAATAATTATCTGCCAAACTGTGCCATTTGCCACCTGCTGCCACCTGTGCCATTTGCTGTTCAAATTTTGATTTAATAAATATTTTAATCTATAAATATATAACATATTAAGTAATTCGTACGTATATCAAAGTAGAATATATCTACAATAGATGATAATATGTTTTTAATCTTATCAGAACATATCGGTCGTTGTTATCATTTGTACCCAGTTGATCGGATATTGAAAATAATAAACAACCTATATAAATACATTGTTTTAATATAAAGAAAAAGAGTTATTATAAAAAATGTAATAACATAATGGCTGACAACATATAGTAAAATAATAATTAATAAAATAAAAATATTAAAAATATCAATAATAATTCTATAGAAATAAAAGTGACGTCAAAACAACCGCAAACTGAACTGACGTCCCTTATAACGTATATATATATATCGATCGAGCAATTGTTCTAAGAATATGCACGAACATACTTAATCACAGTTGTCACCAATTGAACGTTGTTAGGAAATCAGAACGCGGATGAGTCACCAGTTGCGTAGACACTTATATACTGTTACATAAATAATAAACTAAGTAATTGCCTATATATATATATATATATATATATATATATATATATCTTTTCTATGTTTTAGGTTCACGCTTTATTACGCACTTAGTGTTACGCACTCCATTATTTGCTTTACATCAATATTCGAAGCATTGCGTTTTGAGTGGCGGATTTCAACGCTGCATATCGTCAATATGAAAATAATATATACTACCGAGTGGAGATCGAAGCCAAAAATATGTTACATTTTAAAATGTAAATGTAAGTCATACTACTAAGAATGTCAACCCCGTCAATAAAAATATTTTAATTGATGTTATTACAGAATACTTAACCTTACTATCAACAGAAGGAGGACGGGTTTCAAGCTTTAAGTGTAACAAAATGATGTATGGTGTAAGAAAAGGTACACAACTTTCCAATAATAATTATAGCATCACATTTCGTTTTAATGTCTTTTGGTATTAGCGCTAACGCTCTGTACTACTAGAACTTTATATTACCCTAGGTTTAATGTTATTTTCCTATCCTAAAAGCTACACAAATACAGAAAATGTTGAAATTGAAAAAACAAATCTTTATTATATGAAATTATTATTATTTGATAATCATAATAATTTTTGACTTTACGGAGCTCGAATTACAACGTGTATTCTCGACGGCCACCTCAGGTCTTCAGAACGATGTAGAACGAAGAAAAGAAAGAACGAAGTAGTGCCAAAACTTCTTACGTTTTTTATTAATAAAATTCAACTCATATAATTATCGAAGATATATTATTATTTTATATGAAAATAAACAAATAATATATCTTCTAATATATTTAACAACCCTAAGCTTAACGGTTCATTTGAGTCAATTACAATATACAAGAATTTAAACGACTGAATCATGCATTATTATCAATACATTTTACTCATAAATAATATATAAAAAAACCCATTGTTTTATAAGTAAAACTAAATGTACCTAGATTGTGGGCAACTTTCTGTCCAAATCAAATATATAATCGAATGATTCATTACTCGTAAACCGCAATCGAGGTGTAATATTGTATTTGGTTTAGCGAAAGTTTGTGGTCTCTCTTCGTAGTAAAACAACATTTTTATTTAAGTTACGCATAGAAATATAGCTTTCTGAATCATTGAAGGAAATCATAATATAGGTATGCCTATGCTTTGTAATGCACTTACAAGTAAAACTTATGGAGTGTCTTATACGAGTGATTTTTTTAGCTTCACGTCGTATCTAGCACATATCAGAGTTCGTAGAACTAAGTGTTAAGACACTGCGTTCCCATTACGACAATTCCGTTATCCACCTTCCGCCGAATTTTAGAGGCAGTGCTAAATGGCGGAGCTTAACGTTGCTCTTTGCCTCATTACCAGAGCAGTATTAAATAATTTATTCCCCCGTATCTATATCAAGCCCACAACAATCACACGCTTGTACTCCTGCGCCACGTCAGCCTAATGCAATAGTATTGATACATACTAGTATAATTCTATATGCTATTTAATTTTTTTTATTTCCACGTCAAATAATATGTTCTCTCTGTCTACTCCGTTGTCTGTATATAGTAATTGCGCAATACTAAAGTAAAAGAAAAGTCTAATAAATACCATTGACATATGTACAATTAAGTTAACATTAATTTAATTTAAATTAATTAATTTAACAAGAAGTAATGAATTGGGTAGTGCTAAGCAATTAGTTACTATGTTATTCACGCTGTAAATTTAAATATGAAAAACAAGTTTCTTGCATGTAAATGCAAATTCTGATAATTATAGTAATCTGATAATTCAAGTCAAAATTTCGATATTTCTTATAATTAGAGAAATTAATAAAAAAAAACTGAATGATAAAATAATCTTAAAAATATAAATTCCTCTTTCAAAATATTTACAACGGTTCCGAATCACTGTTATAATATGGAAAAATGATATTACATTTTTTTGAAGAGATTATATGTAACAAAGTACCGGTTAAGGTTTAAGAGACTCATAAAGGCGACATCGCCATAATAATATAACGTTCGATCGGTCAATGGCATTCAAAACTGTATCGAGAGGTCAGGCTTGCTTACAGACGTACGTGCGAATCTAAAGTTGAAGATGCGCTGAAACTTATTTTGACGCAAGCAAAAAATATATTTATCTTTCCATTAAATATCTTAATATGTATTTAAACAAACAAATATATATAATTTACAAGTTTCTAAGTGGTTTTTTTATTTATTTTTCGTATCGCGCATACGGCAGGGTAGGCAGAGGGAACCTAGTGTTAAGACACTCCGTTCCCCACTTTCCACCGAATCTGAGGGCATTGCGTGCTGAGTGGCGAAACTCAACGTCGCGCTTTGCCTCGACACCAGAGCGAAGACATGAAAATATAAATGTAAATAAATATTTTACTTCCTCGAGTGGAAATCGAACCCACAACCAGTCGATTTTACAGTCACACTTTGTGCTTCTGTGCCACGACCGGCCTCATCTACCTAGGTACTTACTTTATTTTCGTTGTTTTCTTTATTAATAGCTATTTTGCAACATTTTTTTATAATTTACATTTGACGCTTATTGCTTATACAATAAGTCTTATTAAAAAAAAGTCGAAGCCCAGTACTGTTTAAATCAAATATAACCAAAGATCTATACATATAATTAGTTAAAAACTAATAAACTAAATAACTTGTTTTAGTCTGTTTAACATGTAAATATCAAGGCAGAACGCTATTGCTGGCATGTAACTTTAAACCGGCCGGTCAGTGGCATTCAAACGGCGAGAGGTTAGATATTCGTGACATATCCGATGACACGACTCGTTTGTGCCTACTACCTAACTACTGTATGTATTGTGTACTTAAAAAATAAGAGTAAAATGTTATATTTCTTTTATAAGCCCTTCTAATGATCTTTGTTAGCGTCGCTATATCCCGCACATATCAGGTTAGGCAGAGGGAACCCAACGTTAAGACACTGTTTCCCATTTTTCGCCGAATTTTGGAGGCAACGCGTGTTGAGTTGCGAAACTCGACACCGCCAAATAGAAATATTAAACATTTCATTTCCTCAAGTGAGAATCGAATCGAAATCAGTTACCCTTGTGCCCATGCGCCACGACTGGCCTCTAATGATAACACTGAAATACTATTGTTAAAGCTTGGATACGAAGATGACAGACAAGTAAGAAAATTATAATCAGATTGAAAATATGAAAAAATAGGTATTTCATTAAAACCACTCACTATGAATTATCCACATACGTATGATTCATCCACATAAATTTTGTTTAAAAAAACAATCACCATTTTTTCCGTATGAGTAATTCCCTGTTTTTTTTTATTAGTAGTTGATCAATATTCATTAATACTAAAGGCACAATCACAACGCACAATCATACGAACAAAATTAATTTAATCAATCATATAACGGTATTCAAATTCATTTAACTGTAACTTATTGTCGAGATATAAATTATAAAATTTTTTTTGAACGTAAATCGACGCGTTACTTGTGGGCGTAGTCGGATCTTATCACGGTAACGAAGGGGAATAAGTCCAATGCCTGCCTTGCTTTAAATACAATGCCTTCGACCCTTGCTGGTTTATTAAACTTTGCTCCTCGTATTTCTTATCTATGTTTGAATTATGTTAATAAATATATTAATATAGTTTAATAAATATATTAAAATTGTGCCAATAAATAAATAAAATTCAAGGCTGACTGTAATTACGATGGTTGGTTAGTCAGATGAATGAATAATTCAGCAAATGAAAAAAAAAACTCGAGAGACACGAAAAAAAGAATTATTTTCAATTCTCCGCTCTAGTAGACAAAGCTCGGCGTTGAATTCCGCCATTTAACATGCAATGTCGGGAAAGAGAGTAAGTAAGGAAGCGTCTTGAAAGAGAGTAAGTAAGGGATCCCTCTGCCCATTAGGTTCCCTCTGCCTACCTTGCTATATACTTATAACATGCAAGAAAACCGTGAAACTGTAGCATTTAAAATGATTTAGCTATTTCGTTCAAAACAAATAACGTAAGCATTATTTCACTTACAAATAACAATGTCAGTAAGTAATACCTACATTGTGACAATTGCAAAATACGATTTGAATAACAAACAGCGCTGATAGAATATAAATAGCTCGATTAAAACAAGATTATTCAGAGTGTGGAGTCCTAAGCAAGAATAGTATAGCGTACTTGTGGTTCTTATCGATATGTATGTAATCTTTAGAATGAAGTAACAATGTTGAGGCTGCCATGGCGCAGGGTCTCAATGCGAGGTTGTAGGTTCGATCTCTAATCGAGGTAATAAACTATTATTTTCATTTCTTCGCTCTGGCAAAAGCCCGGCGTTGAGTTGAGCCAATCAACACTCAATGCCTCGAAAAAATCGGTGAAAATTTTTGTTTTTCTTAAATTTTTAAGTAATAACTGAAATCCTAAATCGGATATTTAGGATTTGTTATGTTATGAAGATATATTAAACATTATGAATAATCTAGTTAGTAGTGAGATATTAATGTAAACAGTTTTACAATAAAAATTTAAATTTGCTACCATCTATCTCCTACTGAATTATTAATTTTAGTAATATTAATTATATTTAGTAATCAATCACTTTCATATATTTAGAACAAATTCCCTCGACCGGGACTCAAACCCAATAGCGTTTACTCAAACAAAACTCTAAATAAGTAAGTACTTATAGTCTTGAGGCTACTTTAATAGATTGTAGCCACCGTTGCGTCACTAGGTAGGACAAAGGCATGAGGGACCGCATTCCGGTCCAAGGTTAATGCACATCTTATATAAACCCGTATTATAGTACTTAAAGCGAACTCTAAGAGTTATCAGGGCCAGATAAATGTAGATCATCGTTTAAATCGTTTAGATCGTTATATGTAGATCAGTAAAGAAAATAATGCAATACATATCATGTTATGATTTTCATAAAATATGAAAATATTATATACTAGCGACCCGCTCGCGGCTTCGCCCGCTAGAAATAGTCAATAAAATAAATATTTAGTAGCAATTTCGTTGAACTTCATATTGACATAACTTGTTTAGATATGAATCAATTTTTACTGTAGCAAAAACTCAATGTTGCCAAAAAATTTTATAATGAAAACTGCACTTAAATCAGTTAAGCCGATTCTGAAATTAGCGTGAACAAACGCTTTCAATAAAATTTAATTATAAGTAAACTATTTTATTGGAGGCGCATTGGCAGAAACGTGTGAATGTACAAGCGACAGTTGTTAGTTCATTTCTCACTCGGGGAATTAAATATTTAATATTTTTGTTTTCTCGTTGAGTTGCAATATAATCAATTGCAGGGTGTCATTGGCTGAATAATTTTCTCTAAAAGCCTTTGTTATAAGCATTTAATATTAGACATCGAGGAAAAGCAACTAAAATATAGCGGAATATTGTTCCTCTTTGTACTATCCCACGGGATTCCGGTGGTATTCACTTTTTTTATAATTTTTCAAAACCTTTTAATAATTTTTCAAAGCTTTGAATTGGAAAGCAAACAAACTTCTACATTTGTAACAAGAATAATATAGTTGCAGTGTCTGTCTGTAAACGCGACGATTATATATTTAATTCCCACTCGGGGGAATGAGCTGTTTTTATGTTCCTCGTTCTGGTAATAAGACAAAGCGCGGCGCTGAGTTTCACCACTCAACATACAATTCATCGAAAATTAAATGGTGGAACACGGAGTGTCTTAACACTAAGTTCCATACGTCTACCATGCTATACGCGCAAACGCAGCGTGAAAATATTTAAATTTTAGTAATACAATATTACCTAAAATGGTATTGTTTTACCTCGTAAAATCTTATACGGTATAACCAAGGCGTGAGTCAGATACCGGAAACCTTTTAGCGCACGGGTCACACTCCCATCGAAATGACCGCATTCTTGCTGAACTTTAGAGTAAAATTTTGTTTAATTCAATTACTAATATAAAGTACACATTTTTAAATTATAAACAGATTATATAATGTATATTTCATTTAATACCAATTATATGGTGGTTTGAATGCTTTATGCATTTAAGTTTAATTTAATAACAAGAAGCTGATATTAATATTTTTACATTATAAAACTTAAGGAGTGTATCTTTGTGTCTTTGTAATTTAGTACAGGAATTAAGAAAAAATTAAGCTATAAGCTTTTTAAAAGTTTTAAATGTCAATAAAATAATATTTCTTATAAATAAATATATTGTCATTTACAACAAAATTTTTTATAACTAAATTCTAGTTACAAAAAAAATGCTAAATTATAACTTTAAGTGTATATACAAACATTAAAAGTCTTTTATTAATAAATAATACCAAGAATTGATATTGTTTATGGACCATCACAATCTAAAGGGACAATTGAAATATTTAATTACTTACTTATATTCTTTATTTTATAATGTTGGTAAGTAATATTCATTTGAGACTCTTAGTGGTGCAGCAATACCGGATCTGACTGTAAATGCGACAGTTGTAGATTCTATTCTAATGACAAGAATTACTTATTTTCAACTCCTCTCTTTAGTAATAAGGTAAAATTCAGCTTTGAGTTCGGCAATTTTCCTGTGTAAAGTGCAAAAATATAATAAAAGTACATTTACATTATAGCAAATAAAATAAAACTACTAATATAAAGCTAAAATAATTTTAAACAGCTGTCATAAAAACTTTAAATGACTTTCATTTTGAAAGTGCAAACATTAAACTTATATTTAGTTATCCTTGTGTAAGTATATCCTTCTAAATCCGGGTCAAATAAGATTATATAATTTAAAGTATTAAAATTCAATAGCAGCCATTGAAAGCAATTTAGTTATTGAGTTGGGCAATATAGTGTCAAGGCAAGGCGTGAACACATAGGGAATATTAAACTGTTTGCGACAAAATCTACTCCTCAGTCCTCACTGATAGTTTATGTTTGACATACAAATGAAAAAAGTAATGAAAAATGTACTGTGAGTTTAAAGAAGGCAATATTTCCTACTCCTTTCTCAGTTTTTTGACAAAATTAGCAACATGGAGTGTTAAAAGGTAGAATGCTTTGTCTTGTCAGATTAAGGAAATAAAGATATTTATTTCTCCCACATAAGAATTGAACTAGCAACCATCTTATTTATAGTCAGATGCTTTTTCTTTATTTTTATATATGGAGATAAACAAAGTACCAAAACAACTTAAATAAAAAAATATTACATGTTTATTTTATAGCAATGTTATGTCCATTATTTATTATGAAAGTTGAAAATTAGGTTTAACATATCTAAAGCAAATAAAATATTTTTGAATGAACTGTTTGCTTTAGCAAATTTACATTGATAGCAAGCACTATAGATCTGTCAGTTCCAATCTAATATCAATATCAGTATGAAAATGAGATAAGGGCTTATCAATAATATATTATCTCTTAGGCTACCAACTTGTTGTCTTTTTGCTTTTAATAATGCGAATAACAAACAATGTTTTTATGTTTCTCTTTAATGTATACCAATACCATGTTATTTGTGCTAAATAAAGTTAAATAAATAAAATTATAAAAGAATTGAATGTTTAATGTTGTTTACTTTTACACAAAAAAAAAATTATAAAATATTATTAAGTAAGATTAGATTACTTATATTATAAAGCCGAAATACTTGAAAAGAATTTAGTGTAATCTAATGATAAGATTTAGTTCTGTTTATCTTAATATTTTAATTGGCCAAAAGTTCGAATATGACTCATATTATTAAAAAATATGTGATAAATAAAAACAATAAAATGAAAAATTATATAAAGTAATTTATTAGTTATAAGTTTAATTACTCTAACGTATAGTAGATATTTTTTTAGAAAAATTATATAAGAGTAACTAATTTAAATTTAATTATAAATACTATCCTTTCTTGATAATTCCCTTAGTTTGTTAGATTTTATCTAGAATATATATATATTAGTATGACTTAATATCTAACAACAACAGTCGTCTTGCCGACCACACGCGAACTCAAGGCTAAGCACGCTAAAATATACTCGAGAACTCCTTAAACGATGAACAAAATCCAAAATTATTGCAAAATGCGGCATGGCATGCCCTCCTTCGACACATCGTGACATCGAAACATGCGCATTTTGAACACCGGCAAATATTTTAAATTAAATATGAAATACCTGTGAGAATTGCTCCCGGATTTCTGATAGCTCTTCGTCGGTCAATTTTGAATTGTCTGCCATTGTCGCACAATTTATATCACAAAAATCACAAACATATATTAAATACGTTCAGGTGTTTCAATTCACTGTCTCCTTACACTAATGATTATGATAAGAAATATAAAATGACAATACACTTGGTATTTTAAAAAATACGCACTAAATTAAATATAAAATTTCAAAGTGTAGCGTATTACGGTAACGCATTTACTTTACTACGAAATAATAAAACTAAGTCGACGTAGAACTTGAAGCCGACGATCAGCCAATGGACAACCACCTACCCTGAGTCATTCGCGTTTCGATAAAACCTTCCAAATATTGCCATTTTTAGAAAAATTAATTATTTAAATTATTTTATAACGATAATATTTATTTTTTATATATTTTTTTATCTATAATTGTATTGTAAAACAATTGCATATTAATTATATTATACTTAATTTTATAACTTGCAACTTTAATTACATGTATCTAATAAATATTTCATAGATGGCAGTACTTGTGCTAAAGTAAACGTCTTGTAGCAAATTATAAAGGAATTTAAGTTTAAGTTCTGCTACTCTCTAATAGATGTCAGCAGATATTTCTAGAATTTTCTTGTAAATAGTCTTAAAAGCAGATGTGCTTTAAGATAGGGCTGGTCGTAAATGATTTTTTGAAAATAATTTAATTAGGTTGTATTTTGCACGTAGGAAGGCTGTAGGCATAGTGAACATGAAAATTTAGTATTAAGACACTTCCATTACCAACTTTTCGCCGAATTCTGGAGGAAATCTGTATTGAGTGGCGGAACTCAACGCCGCATCGCTTAACACCGTTTTCTGATGTCTGATACTCTACCCTATCTTTTATTTCTTTTATTTATATTATTACATTTTGCTTCGGGTAAATAACTTACTAAACGGTACGTATTTTTAAGAAAAACACATTTTCTTGGAATATATCTTATTTACTACTTATTTTAATTCTAATTATACACTTGCTTATTTCTTTACTTCAATTCTTATATGATAATCGAGTATAATTTACAAATTATCCTCATATTATATTTACGTTTTATTTCTATTATTAACAATATTGGCCAATGACACAGAATATTGTAGAAAGCTATTTCTATTTTTGCTTGCGAGTGTTCAGGAAACCCGTCATGTCCGGTAAGTAACGCATTTCACGCCTGTGACCCTGCATCGTGCGTATCAAATCGCATCATTTTCAATAAAATCTAGAATCTTTTTTTTTCGTTTTCTAAATAAATAAAATCTAGATTCTTTACAATTTTTTGAAAGTAAATATTACAATTTATTTACATTTTTAATTATTAAGTGTTACCACTGCGTCTTTTGAATAAAACATAAATAGATTAAATTAGCGCAGACATCACAGCGCAGGGTAGGCAGAGGGAATCTAGTAAGACACTTCGTTCTCCAGTTTACGCCGAATTTTAGAAACACTGCACGTTGAGTGGCGGAACTCAACGCCATGCTTTGTCTGAACAGCAGAGCCAAGAAATGGAAATATAAACGTATCATTTCCTCGAGTGGGGATCGAACCCACCACCGATCGCATTTACAGCCAAACTTTTTTAATTTAAATAAAAAGAAATATAATAAATAGAATGACAAAGATATAAGGAAATTTTATGATATAGTAAATATCTATATCAAATAACTTAAAATAAAATATATACTTAGGTACTAACGAATACAAGCTATGTATATTAAAAACACTAAAGAAACTATTATTTTAATTTAATTCACAAAAACTAATTAGAATATTAAAATAACATAGATTTATAAAATACAATACAATAAATAAACATGAAATTCTTAACTACACAATTATATAAAATAATAAACTTGCAATACAATTATCAAATTCATAGCGACCCGAAGTTGAGAACATCTGACTTTGAGTAGCAGCATCTCGAATATTCTCTACTGGAACGTTCTACAAATAACTAGAATGACGTTTGTACGTTTAAATACGCGAGCGAAGCGCCGTTTTGTATCAGTTAAACGAAAGCAATCGTAAACGGAACATTGCGAGAATTTAACACAAGGCGCTCTAAGCTATAATCTTCGTTGCGTTTGAAAGTGATATTTGAAGAATTCTACAATGGCTCTTCTACCATTCTTATTGGATTACGAATTTGAACGTCCTCGCCGTCTGATCGACCAGCACTTCGGCCTGGGTATAACTCCAGATGATTTGCTCAGCGTCGTCGCCGGCCCCGCTAATCCTCTGGTAAGCCGGGAGTACTACCGACCATGGCGTCACGTGGCAGCAGCGGCACGGGACTTCGGATCCAGCATCAAAAATGACAAAGACAAGTTCCAAGTGAACCTCGATGTCCAACACTTCAACCCTGAGGAGATTTCCGTTAAAACTGCCGATGGGTATATCGTCGTCGAGGGAAAGCATGAAGAAAGGAAAGACCAGCATGGTTTCATTTCCCGTCAGTTTACCCGCCGCTATGCTTTACCTGAGGGTTGTACTCCCGATTCTGTGGAATCTCGTCTGTCTTCCGATGGGGTATTGACTGTTACTGCCCCACGTAAGGTTCCACTAGCAGTGCAAGGAGAGCGTGCTGTACCAATAACCCAGACTGGCCCAGTGCGCAAGGAAGTAAAGGACCAGGCGAATGGAGATAAGGCCCAGTAAACTATCACCCACCGTTAAGTCATTCCATTCTTTTTGTTTTAAGACTGATTATTACTTTAGTTTAATAAACTAATTTCGTTTTATTAAAATTTTGTTGTTTTATTCTGATTGTCTACTAAAAATAGTAGTACCTTCATATGCTTTGATGAAATGAATTCCTTCAAGTAATTTAGCTAACTTTACCTTTTTTAATAAATGATTTATTAATTGAACAATGTGTTGCCGTTTATTAGTACAATAAGCGAATTCATTTATATAAAAAAAGAAAGTACAACAAACCCTTCTCTTTTCTGCACCAACCAACTAACCACACAAAAAACTATATGAAGATAAACTATGTTAGAATATTATGGATTGCCTCTTAAAATCCCCTTATAAAAAATACAATTGTTCAAATTAATATTGTAGAAGACATTTCAGCTTTTGTCTAAAAGTACACAAAATTAATAAGGGTTAGCCAAAAAGCTATTGTTAGAAATATTACTACATTTTAGCCCCAATGCCTTCTGAATTCAGCGGTAAGTGGAGAACGAAAGTCTCGATGGAAACGGAGTGTATTAATGTTCTGAGCTAGTTTCCCTCATTGCATGCTCATTTTTTTGTTTTCTATTTATTAAAACTGAAAAATATAGCTGACACTATCATTTTATAAGAATAAAAAATGTATGTGACCATACAGTAAAAGTAAGTAAAAGCTCCATGGTCTAATTTTTTTTCTTACGATGTAACGGAACGAGTCATTACTAACACAAAAGACACATGTAGTCAGTCCGACGTAGTAGAAGTGGTATATATTTTTTGTTTGATTTTTTTATTGATCTCCAATAATAAGCTTTTTTAATATTGTTTTTTTCTGATTATACCTTTAGTGATCACTTACACTCGCTTAAGCTTCGCGACATGTAAGTAGCATTTCATTTCAAATGCAAATAAGTTCTAGGAGGGAAGATGAAAATGCTGAAAGAGTACTTAGTGGAACCTCAAATGTACGAAATTGTATTATTAACAATAAAAAAATAAAAACAAATCAGCTTCACGCTATATCCCGCACACAGCAGTGTAGAGGGAACCTAGTGTTAAGTCACTCCGTTCTCCACTTTCTGCTGAATTCTGGAGGCATTGCGTGTTGAGTGGCAGAACTTAACGCCGCGCTTAGCCTCGACACCAGAGCGAAGAAATAGGCATATAAATTTAAGTAAACATTTCATCTCGAGTGGGGATCGAACCCACAACCAGTCGGTTTTACAGTCACACTTCGTGCCGCTGCGCCACCACTGGCCTCAACAATGTAGAATCTTTTTAAAATAATCACATCACTTTTAAGGTAGTTTTTTGCTGTATACTGCAAAAAAATATTTTTGTAGCTTGAAGATCCTTCAATGATGTCGACAATAAGTTAATAAATCGAGCCTTAAGGCCTGACTTTCTAGTAGTGTTGCCGATCGATAGTGGACTATCGATCGGAATTCGATATTCTATCGATAGTAGTCCGATAGAAGGACTATCGATATTAAAATCGATAGTATCGATTAAAGAGATAGTATCGAAAATATCGATAGTTCAAAAGGGTACAATACTATCGGACAAATGCAATGCTATCGATATTATCGATAGTATCGTATCTCCAAATCAGAAAGACATCGATACTATCGATAGTATCGATACTATTGAATTTCTAGGAAACGATAATATCGACAGTATCGATAGTATCGATACTATCGATTATTGTGAACTATCGATTGCTTGCTAATTTGCGATAGTATTGCTTATTATTTTCATGTGTAGTAACCAATCAATATGATATAAGAAACATCTTAGTTGAAGTACGTAACTAATTGCTTATTCATACGTTATTATAAATATAATAAAAACGTATTTTGTTCTTTTCATTTCATCTTGTAATTAAGCTTAAGAATCATACTCAATACTATCGTAAATTAGCATATAATCGATAGTGCAAAATAATCGATGGTATCGATACTATAGATTTTATCGATACTATTGTATCCTAGACATTTAATAGTATCGATACTATCGATTGTATTGATTAATTTCCGATTAGGAGATACGATACTACAGATAGTATCGATAGTATTGCACTTAGCCGATTGTATTGTATTCTTCTAAACTATCGATAGAATCGATAGTATCGATAAGATCGATACTATCGATTGTTGTATCGATCGTATAGGCTTTTTTAGATTAAAACTATCGATCGCGAAACTATCGATAATTCGGCAACACTACTTTCTAGAAGAAGAATGCACCGGTCTCAGACATAGCGATCGAAGCGATCAGCGGTTGGCGAGCAAACTAACGCCCAATATTATTAATAATCTCTAGATTGAATAGATATATGAAACAATCTAAGATTGACGTTGGAGATAGGTTATTAATATTGGGCGTAAATAGGACGCGAACCTTTAATCTTTAGTATAACTAAATATTTGTTATGTAATAAAATATAATCAACTATTTAGAAATTCAATCTACATGTGATGATTGTGACTTTTGCACAAATAAAATTTTGTAATTAATACTGCAGTAAATATTTTTAATTTTTTTTAAAGAGTTAATCCACACTTAGGGAAGAAAAATACTTATGTATATAGTAAAATATTTTTAGAAAACGTATATAAATTTGAACGTAGCGGAACTCGAACACGCCTCCTGGAAACCGACCAGGCGCTCTGACCATTAAGCCATACGTTCTCCTCAAGCTTCGTCGAAATTTTTATACGCTTGTTACAACTTATATATTATATATGCTAGCTACGTATCACTATACAGTTCAATGGTATTATACAATTTTATTCAATTTTATGCACAGTATATTAGCTTAACTGATTAAAGGTGTATAATTTAGAATCAGACAATTTATTTTAAATCTCATCTTATTGTGTATTCCATTAAAAGGCTTTAAAAAATATGTAATTTATTTACAGTCTCAAATACCTAAGAACTATGCTGTATTTTATTGTATCTAGAGATACAAAAATTCATCGTCAATTGTAAATATACCCTAATGATATATCACTTTGTCCTTTTTATTTTCACAGAGTGGTATATATGTTTAAGATTTACGCTATATCCCCCACAGGCAGGGTAGGCCGAGGGAACATGGGAATCTAGTGCTCGTTGATTCTCCCCTTGATTGTTGAGGCATTGCGTGTTGAGTGACGGAACTAAACGCCGCGCTTTACCTCATTACCAGAGCGAGGTAATGAAAATAAATATGTCAGCTCTTCCGAGTGGGAATCGAAACCACAACATTGAGCTTCTGCGTCACGACGGCTTCTTATAAAATATTTTTTTAAATAAAGTAAGGAAACTTATAATACGTTCTAATGATATAGACGTGTCCTGAAATTCTAGATACCCAGTGTCTGGCACAAAAAAATCTATACAAGTGCAAGCTCAGTTAACGTATAGCTTACATGTCGGTACTATTGTGAATTTAGATTTATGATCATTCAATGAATATTATTATAAATCAAAACACATTTTAATTAGTCCCAAATATTTCATCGTTTTTTTCACTTCACATTGCATTCCGTACATAGCAGGCTGTATATCCAGTAGCAGGGTAGTTAGAGGGTGTTAATGTTAGGACACTTCGTGCCCCAATTTCAGCCGAATTTTCGAGGCTTTGCTTGTTGAGAAGCAGAACTCAAAGTCGCGGTTTTGCCTTGGTACCATAGCGAAGAAATGAAAATATTAATAAACGATGTCTGGGAATGAATTCCTCCCAGTTGGAACCGAACCCACAATCGTCACGTAACAGTCATATGCTTGGGTCCCTGAGAATTTCGTATAGAGTGGTGGAACTCAACGCCGGGCTTGCAACGTGTCTTGGTACCAGAGAGAAGAAATGAAATTAAGAAATAACAATTCATTCCATCGAGTGGGGATCGAATCCACAACCGTCACCTTACAGCCACATTCTTGTGCCCTTGCACAACGACGGTCTCAATTAATCAATAGCGGCGGCAACAATAGTAAGATGAAATGAAGTACCAAAGTTATGGGTTTATTGTTATTTTCTATATCTACACATATGACTCATATTATGTATTAAATATGAAGGTCAGCAAAATGCTGACCTTCATATTTAGATAGAATAGGGCTGTTGTTAAGTAGAAATTATTTATATATTTTTTTATTGATAGAAGGTTTGTTGATAAATAATAACAATACTAATCTTACTTAATTTCTATATGAAATATTGTAAAATTATATATTTTATGGAAGAAGTTTGAAAACACCAATAAAAGCTACAATTTTATTACAAAATAAAAAAAAATCAAATACTATATTACAGTCTCATAAATCAGTCAATTACAAAAAATAAATAATAAAGATATCTATAAAATTTATCAAATCACTAGTCAGATTTTTGCTCTGCGGAGCCGTTGACATCTTTTCGCACTGGTCCCGTGTGTGTGATGGGGACACTCCGCTCTCCTTTAGGAGTGTCCTTTCTTGACGCTAAAACTGTTAGAACACCATCCGAAGACAATTTTGATTCGATAGCATCAGCATTAGTGTCCTCTGGGATCTTAAACCGTCTCACAAACTGCCTAGAAATGTAGCCATGTTCGTCTTGTTTCTCTTCATGCTTGCCCTCCACAACAATGTATCCATTTGACGTTTTAACAGTTATCTCATCCGGAGCGAAGTGTTGGACGTCCACGTTGATCTGCCACTTGTCCTTTTCCAATTTAATTGATGAACCTGAATCCTTAGTCCACCATACTGGATATCTTGGAATAATCGGGCTTATTGGGGCAGACGTTGCGCTGAACAGGTCCTCGGGTGACAACGTGAGACCAAAGTTTTGGTTAAGAAGACGTCGCGGCCATCGTGGCAGGTCATATTCGAAAAAGTAAGGAGCGAGAGACATTTTGGTATTAGTTTAGATGTTATTTTAATCGCGTTCGTTTTCAGTATGGAATAATGTAACCTCGACACTCCTATTTATATGAAGTAATGACGCTGGTGTATTTACGTACCGAATTTTCTAGGTGCAAACGAAATTGCAGCTTCTTGAATGATTCATTTGGTTTATTTATAACTAAAATAAAATGTCTTATAAAACGTCTTCTACAAACGCTACAAAAATAGATAGATATTTTTAAATAGTACAGTCATCAACATTTGTCAATACATCAAATTAATGTTGACATGTATAGTTGAGATATGAATATATTTTTATTTAGTAAATATAAACAATGTTATCTAACGTAATACTACATTATTAGATCATTTTTTATCAGTTGAAGGAGGCTTATCAATTGTACTAGTACATTCGGATTCTTTCGAGTATGTTATAGGTACAACGGTCTCACACGGCCAGTTTATATCACAAGTGTCTCGTTTAGCTGTTATAGTTAAAAACCCATCTTGAGATAGTTGAGATTTTATTTTGTGAGGGTTACAACCGTCTGGGAGTTTGAATTTACGAACGAATTGTCGTATAACGCATCCATTTTGAGTTTTTCTCTCCTGTTTCCCTTCAATAATGATGTGTTCCGGCCGTGCTTTCACTCTTATTTCGTTTTTAGCAAATTGATGTACATCAACACATAATTGGAATTTTTCTTTACCAACTTTAATAATAGGTCTGATATTTCGTGTTTGCTTAACCCAAGAACAAAGTTTTGGTCGAAGATTAACGCTTAGAAAGGAACTTAAAATCATTTGTAAAATTTATATCATAAATGCCAAATAAACATCACCTTGGCCACGACTAATCTATTTTTGACATATTGACAAAGAGATAATAAATAATTGTATTATAATAGATAAAATAAATAGATAATTTTGGATATAATTTACACACAATAATAAAAAGGATCTTCTAACTAAATAACACTACATTTTAAAAATCTAATTAAAGAGTCCAACAGAAATAGCGACGATCAGAAGAAAAACAAAAGAAGTAGCGACGACCGGCTGAAAAGTTACAGTAGGTGTAATATTATTTTTTTTATACCATGACAGACAGAGTATTAATGTCAATGACACTATTTCCATCGTACAACTTTAGTTTTAGTAGCTACAAGCTGTATCTCAAGGCAGGCAACGCACCTGCAGCTCCTCTGGTGTTGCACGGGGCCGTGGGCGGCGGTAATCACTTACCATCAGGTGACCCGCACGCTCGTTTGCCTTGTCCTTTTCCATAAAAAAAAAAAAAAAAAATATCTCGCTAACAGCAGGGTAGGCATAGGGAACCTAGTGTTAAATCACTCCGTTTCCCACTTTCTGCCGAATCCTGGAGGCATTGCGTGTTGCGCGGTAGGACTTTACCTCGACACCAGAGTGAGGAAATGGAAATATAAATTTAAATAAATATTTCACCTTCTCGAGTGGGACCGAACCCACAAACACTGTTTTACAGTTACACTTTGTACCCTTGCGCTATGAGTGACCTGAAAAAAGCAACTCTAACTAAAAAAATAATATTTATTTAAATTTATATTTTTATTTCTTCGCTCTAGTGTCGAGGCAAAGTGCTTAGTGCGCTAGGCCTCGTATCATTCCACGGTAAATATATGTATATAGAAATACTTATTTTTGATTCAAAATTTACTTTTTAATTTTTTTTAATTGTAGCCATTTTCTGCACCATTAATATGACATTGATAATGATTATTTATAATATCTATATCTAATATCTCCAAGGATATATTAAGTTATATTAACAATAGATGAAACTGCTGGCGTTGAGTTCCGCCACTGAACACGTCAAAGTACGGAACGAAAGTGTCCTAATTGGAACAGAGTGTCTTAACACTAGATTCCGCACATAGCAGGCAGAGGGAACATGGCCCTCTGCTTACCTTGCTACGTGCGAGATACTACGTAAAGCTAATAAAAATATAAACATTTGTGTATTATAATAGGTATATAATTTTGAAACTATCTTCATAACATTTAAGAAATATTTGTTTAAATTATTATAATATTTAAAATATCTAGATAATGTATAAATGTACTGTGAAATATAAATAAAACCAGCTGAGAATAAAATTAGGAATAAAACATCAAATATTGACAACTTAAAATTTATTAATATTAGAAATAAAAACAGTCTCAAGAGTTACAGCGTAATACACAAAAAGAAATCAGAAATTATTTTTTCTCTTCATCATTGGCATCTTTGATTTCCTTACGAACTGGACCAGTTTGTTGGATAGGAACACTTCTTTCATTATTAGCAATGGATGGTACCCGAGGAGCAGTAACAGAAAGAACGCCATCGGAAGAAAGTTTAGATTCGACGGTATCTGGGTTACAGCCTTCAGGTAGGGCGTATCTTCGTACAAACTGCCTAGAAATATAGCCATGTTCGTCCTTCTTCTCTTCGTGTTTACCTTCAACAATTATATAACCGTCGGCAGTTTTAACAGTGATTTCTTCAGGAGAGAAGTGTTGTACATCGAGATTTACTTGATATTTATCCTTATCAGCTTTAATACTGGATCCGACGTCACGGTCAGCGTTGGCTAATTGACGCCAGGGTCTAAAATAGTCTCTCGACATCATTGGAGCGACGGCAACGGTTAACACGTCGTCAGGGGTGAGCGACAAGCCGAAATCCTGGTTTAGAAGTCTGCTGGGGCGGTAGCGGGGGTGGTCGTAGCCAAGTACGAATGGTAGGAGCGACATTTTTGTAAAATAATAAGTAAAACTTGAAAAATAAAATAAGAACACTGAGCTGAATACTCAAATTGAACACTTGGTTTGCACCGAGTTGTTTTCGCTTCGATCGTATGTTTCAAATTCCATGTCGGTCGCTCGCTTCCCGCCGTATTTATACTTGTAACGCCATCTAGCGATGACTGGAATATTCTCGAAGACTTGTATTATAGGTACAATGTCCGCTCGTACTGTGTCGTCTCTCGAAGTTTCGTGAATTTCGCCGGCCGGCGCGCCTTGTTTGTAAACAATATTGATTTTATTCACCTTTCTGTGTATTTACAGTGATTGTCTTGGAATTTTCTATATTATTCCGTAAAAGTCGCCTTAAAAAGTTAATTTACTCATTGACTTGTTATTTTTTTATAATTATATGATGACTTTTATATATATTTTTTATTTTATATTAAATTAAACTTTTCTCATCTTTATCAGTCATAGAAATGTTCAGCGGTAGTACAGATTATCTTTAAATCGTATATTTTAAAATATTAGTTAATTTAAATTGGAGTCCACAGAGTGTTGGTAGCATTTTAAGGAAAAACATGACAAATTTAATATTTTAGTAGATAATTAAAAAATAATATATATGTAAGATGGAAGATTTATGTTACTTCTAGAATACATCTACTATTGTGTAAATAAATATAACAAGTTTTATATCGACAATGAGTTGCAGCTGTAGTGGTTGTCGTGGGTTCATTTCTCACTTTAAGTAGTTTGTAGTAAATTTTGTCGATACATGCATAAAAATTATAAGCTCAATGCAATTGATAATATATTCTCCTGTATGGTATAAGAAATATGTTTTATTTTATATGAGACACAGTGGCGCAGAGGCACAAACGTGTATATGCAAGGATTTTGAGTTCGATTCAAACTTGGAGTAATTAAATATTTATCATATTGCAATAATCTCGCTTTGACAACGAAGCCAAGAGCGACGTTGAGCTTACTTAACACTAGGTTCCCAGGTTTTTCTGCCAAATAAATGCCTAACCCAAATGATTTTTGTAATTTTATTATTACTGATTAACAAGTTAACCTAAATCTGGGGAAAAATATTTCAAATTCGTTATACATTTATGAAAAACAATTTAAATCTGTTTCTTTTACTTAATTATTTAAAAAAAATATGACGAAAGATAACTGATAACAACATCACAATGAATACAGATACCCGGCGGCTGACCTACCTCAATAAGAAAACGCGCGAAGGTTCGAGAATTTGCACGAATGTACGCGCGCTGTCAACGTACTGTGTCTGCAGAGGTACAGAACATTTGGCGCTACTTTTGTTACATATTTTTTTAGCTTAACGTTGTATCTTGAACTTGGATATCTAATATTAAGATACTATGTTCCCATTAAGACACTTCCGTTCCCAAGTTCTACTGCTCGTCAAGTGGTGGAATTCAACACCACGTTTTGCCGCTACAAGGGCGAGATAATGAAAATATTAACAGCTCTGCGCCACGTTTGGCTGTAACTTGTACGCTTACTATGTGGAAATATTAATACAACCAGAGCTTTGGTTAAATAATTATTTATTAATTTGATGCAATAAATAATGCTATTTTTAAGATTTTGTTATGATATAATTATTATCTTCGCTATTACATATTACTAAGTACTTTTAATTTATAAACATTTCTAGAGAATGATTTATCCATTTACGATCAGTATAGATATATCTATTTATACTGATCTAAATATATATTTGCAATGAATACATTGGTATTTAACATCGCTTAAGAAACTTCGTTATAATTTTATATATCATTTATATTGACATACTTAGAAGTCTAAATTTAAAAACAACTTATAATTTTAAACACATTAATTATTATATTCAAATATAATGACATACCTACTTTAGTTAGTTTACAAATTTACAAAACAATAACATATATTCATCTAATATTAGGAAACAAATACATTTGCGTTTCTTAAAAATAAAATAAAATATATTTCTAACAAACGAAATTCAAATGCTACGCGCATCTGTCAGCAATATTATCCAGACTAAAGTACTAGAATAATCTACTCCATACCAGATGGCGCTGCGCGTATAAAAGGCGACGCGCGTAAAACTAATGTCATATTCCAATTGAACATAGAAGTGAATACTTCATTTCACGCGTTTCAAACTTCAAGTGTGCGATTCACGTACTTTCTTTCTGAAGTTTATTACCAAGTTATTAATTAGAAGAAAAAATGTCTCTGCTACCCTATTTGTTCGACGATTACTCTTTCAGACGACCACGTCGTCTCATGGACCAGGACTTCGGCTTGGGATTGACACCTGATGATCTTCTTACGGTTGCAGCGGGACCTCTTCTTACAAGAGAATATTACAGACCCTGGCGTCACATGGCAGCCGCGGCACGAGATCTAGGCTCCAATATCAAATCTGATGCAGACAAATTCCAAATCAACTTGGATGTCCAGCATTTCTCACCCGAAGAAATATCCGTTAAAACAGTCGACGGTTTTGTTGTAGTGGAAGGTAAGCATGAAGAGAAACAAGACCAACATGGCTACGTTTCTCGTCAATTTGTAAGGAGATATGCTCTACCTGAGGGTACATTACCAGAAACCGTTGAATCTCGTTTGTCTTCTGATGGTGTCCTAACAATAACTGCGCCCAAGAAAGTTCCAGAGGCTATAAAAGGCGAGAGGAAGGTGCCTATAGCGCAAACCGGTCCAGTTCGTAAAGAAATCAAGGATCAAAACGAGGGAACCAGTGATAAGCAATAAAGAATCATTCCAAAGATAGGCAGTGCCATTTAAGACTGATAACGTGTGTATACTTCGAGTATTATTGTGATATACGTGAATAAATTTATTTCTTTTTCAATTTTAAATTAAGTTTCATTTCTTTTTTTTATGTGATTTTTTTTTCTTGTAAGTAATAATATTTACTAAGTATATATATTTTTTCATAATGAAATTAAAATTAATTTTCCATATTTTTATCGATTATTTTAGTCTATCGCCTACACACAAAGCCTTGAATATTCGGCGGAAAGTAGGGAAACGGAGTCCCTTAACATTAGGTTTCCTTCTGCCCATCCTGCTATAGATGCGGGATACAGCGTGAAGATGACACTAGCCAAAAATACTGCCTTACGACGAACATTTAAAAAATATTTGAAGTTTTTACGTTATTCTACCAAAAGTAGATTCATAAAGATCGCATATAGTAATTAAGTTCTACGATTGAAGTGCGAATTTGAACTGGCTATTAACGTTCGAAGTACGGACGCGAATAGTAGCCAATAGAATAAATAAAATAGATTTTTCTTTCTTAAAAAAATTAAATATCTATTACCACAACAAAATAAAACTACAATATATTTTATATGAACCCTTTATTATCTACAACAAAATGACAGAACCTTGTAAGTGGGTAAATAATACAATTGATGTAATAGTGTATAAACAGTTTTACTTAGAAGCTCTGTTACCGCATATCACTACAGTGCTGTTTACAAGTCAATATCGGCTTGAAATTACATTATTATAAATATTATAACAATAATTTTTAAAAAATGCATGTACTTTAAAGCGAAACACCAATTTTATTGGTTTGTTAAACTAAATTTGTAATAAAAATTATTTATGAATTTATGTAATTAAATTAAAATGTATTACTTTTATAGTACCTAGTTATGTTTAACAGAACGGTTGAATATATATGATATTAGATAAAAAAATCGGGTTTTTTTCAAAATAGATATATTTTTTAAGCAGGTTTCTTTTATAAAAGAGAAAACAATAAAAAAAAACGAAAAATACATATTTTCCATATCAATTAAGAAATTTATAAACTTAGATATCACACTGTATTGAATTTAATAAAAACGAAGGGTTATTTATATATTGTCAATAAACGTAACTCTTTTTAGCGACACTTTATTATATAAATATTAGATATTTCCAAACCGATATTAAATTTCTACAATAATAAACATATTGCTATACATTAAGTCTAGCTACGTCTCTGCACATCAATTTACTAAAATAGACGATAATATGGACTACGCGATTTGTTAAACTTTTGACAAAGGTGAGAAATAGATAGATACACCTTTTAAATTCAAGCTTAATTCTACACATCGTGCAATCTATATTATGTCTTTACTTTCTACCACACAACAATTTTTAAGCGACAGATAATAAGAAATCATAGAAATAAAACAAAATATATAGAAAAAAAAAACATTTTTACAATAACGTTTTTCAGTTATAAATAATTAACATATTCGTAATATACATTTTTGTAGACTATAATTAATTTTACATTTAATGTGCGTGATGAACACGAAACGAACATTTTTGATAATTTTATTTCAATTTTATCCTGATCGAAATGGGCTAAATTTGTTCATACTCTTTCAACACTGTCCGTCTCAGAACTTAACTTAAATTATCTTAAATAAATTGCGGCATTAAATAAATTACCGTATTATAAATAAAACAATATCTAGGATTCCTGCGAGATTTTGTACAGTTTTATTGTAATTTAATTAATTAATGTCATGAACGAGAACATCAGTAGCCAATTTCAATGATATTATGCTTAGGTATGTTTTTTTTTATATTTAAAAAAACGACCGATCATTGTGTCATTAATAATAATAGAGTTTGCTTCATGTTAAATTTTAATATTTATAATACTGTTACAATAAATATCTTAAATTTAAAATATATGTGCAGTGCTCTGTGTAAATAATCAACAATTTTAATATTTAGTTAAATAATCGGATTTATTCGAGTGTCCGTAATTCTATGTTATCTATGTACATGGAAGGCATGAGGCGTGCGATTTATTTATAATCTGCAATATAAACCTTAACATGAATAAATTATATCTAATTTGAATATAAAATAACTTTAAATAATTATTTAGAAAGTATAATTTAGAAACATTTTACCTATTTTTATATACTATTCTATGTTCTAGTTTACGCCACAGCTGCTACTCTAGGAATATGATAAGTACAAAATTGAGCTTTATTGATTGATATGTATCGTTTCAATTTCTGCTTTATGTCAATAATGACATCATTGTTATAAATTTATGTAATGAAATGTATTTTAAATTGTAAATAATATAATTTTATATAAATAATTAAGATCATTCAATTACCCTATTCATTACTTAGAGTTAACAAAGCCCCATATCTTTTAATCTATCGATGTGAAAATAAAATATAGAGAAAATTAAATGTAAATCTTAAAAGTTACTGTAATTTTGATAATACATAGATTATTTTATATAAAAAAACAGATAAGGCATATACATATGTATATAAATTCTCCTATAAACATCTAACAACGTACAACAAAATATATTGGAAATAAATATACTAGTTTATTTTAATTTTACTATAACCATCGACGAATATACATGGACCTGTCTTTTTAAATTGACGTACATAATATGCTTACGAATGAAAGGAGAAGATGCTTTAACTTTTTTTATTTTTTTCATATTTTTTTTGTTTAAATTAAATTATGCATATTCGATAAATATTGTGCGCGTAAGATATTCAGAAAAAATATAACGCAAGAAGCACTTGCTTTTAATTTTTTAGTGATAAAGCATGTCCACATATAAAAGTCATGACGACAACAATATCATAATAGTATAGGACGAGTAGAGGCAAGTATCTTTAATGTAATTTTTGGTAAAGTTTAAAAAAAAATATGCAAATAATTAATCTTCTAAAATGTTACATTATAAATTTCTGATAATTTAAAATTAATAAATCTTTTTTTTCCACATTACGTTATGGATGGATACTTTATACTCTTCGCCTCTACTCTTGATGTCTAATTTGATAATTTCAACTATTTATCATTTAATATTTAATAATTATACATATGATTTTATTACAGTAAATATTCTATAAACATTAAAAATTATATATTAGTCTATATTGATATGTTTCGTTTAGAATTTTTAATTCGATTTTACACATTTACTAATAAATTGCTCAATTTTGAATATAATTGATAAATAAAATAGGACTATGCCTTTTTTTAAGATAATATATGAATTAACTATTAGGTATAATATTTTCAACTTTTAATTTGCCATTGTTACTAAATTGAATGCAAATTGAAATATACACATTCAATTTAGTAACAATCTAACGTTTTTTTTCTCCGCGTCGTGTTTGTAATGCAAAATGCATTTATTATATTTTAACATTGTATTTTTTAAATCTTCTGACGTTACACCGGGAGCTACAACCCTAATAGTTCCTAAAAGAAAGCAACCAAGTATGAAGGTTTAGTATTTTGTACATTAACAGTTATAAGAAACTAACAGATCTATTTCGTTATAATTTTTCAAACACAAGGCTCTAGACTACTTCAAATTAAAGCTTCTCTCATTACCAAATAAAGCATTACCATCTGTAATGTTTCAATTACATATTTATCTAGGTGTTCTAAGTAATGCTGGTGACAGGTTGAATACAGCAACGTTGGTTTTTTCTTTATTATATAATTTTTTATTGTTTCTTCTGCGGGTTGATTGTTGTATCATCTTTGTCCACCCAAGAGAAAAGTAATAGAAAAAAAACTATTTTTTTTATTTATATGATTTGATCTGATTTTTTCAGCTTCCCGCTGTATACCACATGTAGCAGAGTACGCATAGAGAGAGAGAAAGATAGCCTAGTGTTGAGACACTCTTTCCACTTTACACTTTCCGTCGAATTTTGGAAACATTTCGTGTTGAGTGGCGAAACTCTACGCCGCGCTCTACGTCTACACCAGAGCGAAGAATTGAAAATATTAAATATTTCATTTTCACGTGTGTGTCCCTGCGCCACCTGCGCAGTATAATGTTGATTATTTCTTATTACATTTTAATTTTTCATTTTTATATCACCAACGTTGTTGAACACCTAACAGCGTGTCCTAATCGTGCGTTCACATTTATAACCCCTACTTACACTTATCTAACAGAAAGGCGCATTTCTACAACAGACTACTCCTATGTAAAATATCCTTTATAATTAGTTTCTACTAAATATTTAAAAGAAATTATCCTAAAATATTGAAACGAAACAAATATAAAAAAATATATATACCAATACGGTAAGATAAAAAGGGGTTGGGCTTAAATGAGGCAAATAAGGTGAAAAAAGCTACCATATTTATATAATATAAAGAAGTTTCGTGGGGTATTATGAATCATTCGATGATAAATGTTATAAAACTTGTAGCGGTTACAATAGAAGACGGATCGTTGAGTCAGTTGTACATTTAATATAAAGAATTTGAAGATTTAGGTACGCCAATAAAAAACCAGGTGACCCGCACTCTTGTTTGCCTTGTCTTCTCCATAAAGAAACAAGTATGTAGATAATGTAAAAAGTTATTTGGTTTGTATAAGAACATTTTTAAAAGGACTACAACCAATATCGTATCAGATCCATAGCCCCCTCATAAACAACGAAGTAAACCAAACGCTAACAGTGTAAAAGGCATAGTACACTTATTTACAAAACCCAGCCTTAAAGATCGACCTACAAGCACCAGTTCTAAGTCGAAATTAAAATGAAAATACTTAACTATGATATGTTTAGTTCATGTCAGTCTTCATACTACTACTAGAGTCAGTCCTAAGCTAATGGATTCTCCAATCCCATAAGAAAAGGACGCGATTTTTCCAAAACATAAAACACCAAAAAGCATCTCCGAATCAAAATAACTATAGAAAAATATTTAGGTATAATTGCGACGAGTTCATTTAAAGTATATATTGTAATCTTCACAGCTTTTTTGATATGTAACGTTTTATATACATTTAGTCTTATATCTAAGTCGGTGTGGTTTCGTGCGTATTCTAAAGCAAGTGCCTGATTATAATTAACATCTATAATTTTATTAAATCTATAACATTCGAAAATAGACGATACAAAATCTTCTACAATATACTCTGAGAAAGGAACAACGTCTAATGTATTCGAATGAGTATTGAATAAATTCGTTAAGCAATTGACGATATTTTTGATGTTGATTATATCATTATAATTTACGAGTGCAAGGTTTAAATTGATAAGAAAGGACTTCAATATGTTGTATATATTACCTAGAAGAATACCACCTTGCTTAAGGATGTGATCCAGAATAGAATGTATATAAATCTCTTTGAAATTAATGACAATAGAGAACATTAAAGTAAATAAGAATATACGAATCTGTTTCATATTGGACAGTAATGACAAGATGCATATTAAAATATAAAGGGACGTTAAAGGTCTGTTAGCGCTGATGGCGGAGCTGGGCGGTGCTGGGTACACTACGTCCACTTCTGCTATTTTGAAGATAGAGAGTAACAAGTGAGATGAGATGTCCTCGTGCTGGGAGTTGATACGAGACTTGACTATTTTAAGGACGTCGATACAGGCCTCCTGAAATAAAAATTTATTCATTGTATTAACCTAATTGATATTAAATAATGAGACAAAAAAATATTTTAATATTATACTATTCTGTAAACAGAAAGAATATTGATTCTACTTGAATGATCTCAGAATAGTATGGTGTAATCTAAAATTTTTGCAAAAAAATTAAGTTTGAAAAACTAGAAAAAAAAACCTTAACAAAAATATAAATGTAAAAATAAAATTATAGCCTCTTCTGAAAAAAATCTCTCGGCACATTACGTGCCAATGAACAGACAATTTCCAAACTCAACGCTACACTTTGGTTATCTCTTATTTTGTACTTTTTTCTATAATAATAATTATTAATCATACACTTTATATTAAAAATAATGCTACTTTTGTAATCTATTTCATCAGTGGAATACAACATTTCATTGATTTTTACTAGCTAGCTGTCATTTTGCCTAACACATAAGTATCGTGTTTACAATCAGATAGGATTCCAATGTTTTACGATAGCCTCTTTATTTATAAGTAATTTGAAAGTGAAAATGATAAAGTAAATAGAAATGTTAGTATTATAAAATACCTTTTCTCTATCGAGCAACCCCTCTCCCACTTCTTTAAGAGCGTCTTGTTCTTTAGGCGGCACGCTGGCGGATATGATCACGTTCTCATTGCTAATGTTGAACAAAGTAAGAGTGCAGTTTGTCTGAAAAATACATAAATATAAAATTTTTACAATGCATTTTAAAAACAAGATACATTGAAACACAACAAACCACTTATAAGTCTCTTGCATGTAAAAGACCGAAAGTGTGTTTGCATGATACATAGGTTCTCCCTCTCCTGCGTTTTTACAATCTATGCACTATAATTAACATATTTAATCTAATCACCTCTCCATGATGAACAAACTGTAGATACTGTTGCAGTAGCCGCACTGCGTCCTCGGCTCCGAGGCCGGTGTGAGGTCGCAATAGAGCCTCGTCCACTGCACTGAAGCCCAGCAACAAGTACACGCCTTCTGGTAGCTTGTATTCTCCTAGAATTTGTTTATTTTGCATTGTTTAGTACAATATTTGATAGAACTTATTTGAATAGGGTCGACATGGCGCAGTAGGATAATAACTTTGTAGTTAACTTTAATACAGCATTCGGCAAGTTTCAAGTGTTTTCCTGCTCTATTTGTTTGGTTTTTACAAAGTTAGCACATAGCTCACACTCCATTCCCATAAAACACTTTCGTTCCCTTCTTTCCGCCGAATTCTGGAGCTTTTTCTAGTTAGCATACTTTTGCAGCTATATTATACAAATAATTAATATATTATATAATTTTGAAACTATCATAACTACAATATTCATTATATCTCACGTAGTTCATATCTTTCAAAGTTTAGTTAAAAGAGAATTTTATTTAGAAGATCCCTAAAATTAATTTCAGTCAGTTTGAGCTAATTGAACTCACCAGGATTAGGCCTCATACAAATAAAGGAGCCAGAGTAGCAGTAGCAGCGTCCGCGGTAGGCCTGGTAGGCGGGCGCGGCGTGCGAGTAGTGCGCGAGGCGCGACGAGCACGGCGCGCGCGGCACGCACGCCACCTTGCACGACACCTGCAGCGACGCCTCGCACACGCACAGGTCCGTGCACTCCGCCAGCTCCGCGGAACGGTACAACTGGAATATTTTAACAATTTTTAAATGTTATTTGCATTTTGGTTCTGGTATTTAAGAGAAATGAAGAGAGCATGGAATGCAAAATAAATGGTAAGATATTAGAACAAATGAATGTAGTATATGTATATTTGGTAAGTATGTTCAGTAGAAATGGCAGATGAGAACGAGATGGATGTGGAAATGCGAATTGCTGCCGGTAACCGAGCTAACGGAGTCTTAGGTGCGATGATGAGACGGCGAAATGTCAGTACAGCTGCACGTCTGACTGTACACAATGCTGTATTTGTACCGACACTGTTACACGGCAGCGAAACGTAGGTATTATAAAAGAACAATGAAAGAAAGATGAATTCCGTGGAGATGCGATCTCTTCGTAGGATTTAGCTGATTGAATCCGCAATGAAGAGATACACAGAATGTCAGATACTAGCGAGAATGTCACGGTGAGATGAAGAATAAAGTGTTCAACTGGTTTGGGCACGTCGAACGAATGAGGGATGAAAGAATGGCAAAAAAGAAGGGTGACACCTCAGTTAACCTTCGAAAACACTATTTCGGAAGAAAGTTACGTAAAATGTATGAGGACCCCGGAGGGCATGTATGAGGAGAATGATGACAGTGGACAAGGCGAAAAAGGTATGTAGAGACCGTAGCGTTTAGCGTTCTGTTCTCTCTGACTACTCCGCTAGGGATACAGCGTGAAGAATACATTAGATACTTCTCATTGCTGCTCTGTTGAGTTGTAAGAATTCATGAGGTGTTCTTATAACTCAACAGAGCAGCAATTCCAAAAATTGTAAAACTAATCGTATATGAGATCTTTGTATGTTTTTGCATTTTTTATAAGCAATTTGAATAATATGGAAATTGAACATCATGTTTAATTCTATTTATAATAAATATTCTGTTGGTATAGTCTTGGTAAAAAGTACATAAAATAACCTACTTTCCTCGTGAAATGTTAAACTTGGCATAATAATTAAAATATTTATCTACAGATACAAACTCACTCGTCTCGTTTCTCCCATCTTAATATACTGCGCCTGATCATCGCTCTCCGGTTTCTTTACTATACAGTACTTCGTCGGTTCCAACGTGGTTGTTGGACGAGGAGTGGTTGTTGTGGTTGTTGTAGTCGTAGTTGTTGTGGTTGTCGTCGTTGTTGTAGTTGTTGCTGGGGTTGTGGTTGTACTGACTTCGGTTACTGGCTCGGATATTTGGGCCACTTCGTTGGGTCCAATCGTTTGTTCAGACATAGTAGTTATTGGGCTCAGTTCCTCTCGGTTTTCCTAAAAATGGTAAGTTTATTTAATGTGTTCATGTCGATCAATACGTAATGATTTTTTAAAGAAAAAAATAATCAATATAAAATTTGAATGTAATTGTGCAGAAATAACGAATTTCCGCCTATTGCATATTCACAATATTCATAATACGAACCACATGGATGAAGAATACTTCTAATGAGTTTAAGTTGTGAGCTCGATTTACACACCAAAATAAAAAAAATGTCTAAAATAATTTATTCTCACTTCCTCGCCTTGGTACCTAATTAGATAAAACGCGTTAAGTTCCACTACTCAAAACGCAATGTTTTAAAAAATTGTCGGAAAAAGGGGAATCCCGCCAAATATGGGAAGCAGAGTGTAAAAAATATATTTTTTTAATACCTGCATAACATCCACTTGAGGCACTTCGTATTGTGTTGTATGACGATGATGGTGGGTTGTAGTCTTGTGGTGGATCGGTGGTTCTGGAGGTAACGTGATGTACCTGATACCGTTGTCGAAAGGCGTTGTAGTTAACAATGATCCGTAGGTCTTCACGTGGTAATCGCTTTGGGATTCAACTGGAAAGGAAATATATTTTATTTAACATTAGTCTGACCACGGCTGTTTTTTTTTGTTATTCTATTCTTATTGATTGCAGCGCAATATAATATAGCCTTCTTCAATAAATGATAGTCCATTAAGAGGCATTTTTCGATTTTAGGTTCCTGAGATAAGCACGTTCAAACTTCTTAGCTTTATAATATTAGCATGGATAATAAAATAACATTAAAGTGAATGGTATGCCATGAGGGGTATCGCCAACATTTTATTTTAGGCTGATTAACAGGAAGATAGTTTGAGCTTATACTTTAAAATTTGAATGTAGATATCCCTTAGGGTTAGCTGGCCCTCAAAGCAAATAAACATTGCTAAAAGTGTGTGAAGTGAATTGGATATGTTGGAATCCCATTGTTTAACACGGTGATTCGTTACGTCTATTGCATTTAGAATTTATTTTATTAATTATCGCACAGAGGTCGTCGTTAGCAAGGCTAACTGTAAACGAGACAACTTTAGGTTCGATTCTTACTACGAGGAATGAATTATTTTCATTTCTTCGATATGGACATAAAGTGCATCGCGTACATTTGGCGGAAAATGGGTAGAAGAGCGTCCTAACACTAGGTTAACTCTGCCTATCCTGCTAAAAGCGAGATGAAGAAAAAAAATAACTCAGCACAGATTTTTCAAAATTATAATTATTTTCCTACCGACACAAGGATTAAGCCACAACAGCCTCTGCCAGCCTAAACAATCGTACAGCTGAGCGAAGTCAGTCCCCCGACAGGCACAGGCCGCTCGCAGCTGGGTACCCAGTATTGCTACAACAGCTGCTCGACAAGCTGCTGGGGAACCAGCACAGCCTTGAGTTACTGCATCCACTGCACACCATTGTTCGTAGTTTTCTAGGCGAATCCTGGAAAATATTAATGGAATGATAATGAAAATGAAGAATAAGTTAATAGGAAGTTTTGTAGACTATTTTTATAAATAATGAATAAACGGTAATATAACATATTAATTAGATCGTATTAGTGAAGTGTTAAGTAATGCAACAGTTTCTAGATGAGCGAAAAGAGAAGAATAGAGTTATCACTAGGTTCCCTTGACATGACTTACAAAATAAAGGTTGTCAGTACTTCCAAATGTTTTATTTTTTTAGCTTCGCGTTGTATTCCGCATATAGCAGGGAAGGCAAATACAATTTGGGAACGTAGTGTTAAGGCACTCTGTTCAAATTAGGACACTTCCGTTTCCCTTCTTTCCATCGAATTCTAGAGACATTGCGAGTAATGCTATAACGGCCTCAATAAATAAGAATATTTAATCATTTATAACAAGAAAAAAAAACATTTTTTTTGAAGAACTACGAGTATTTATGTGTAGTAAAAACTACACGTTACATCTGGTAAACTGGTTATAGTACTAATTGACTATATTGTGCGTTTTAAATATTTTTATAGTGAAAAATGTACTTGTTTTTCAAAAAACTATTTCATAAATATTAAAAATCAAAAAAGACGATTAAGCATAATTAAAAAAACATTTAATTCAGTCTTAAATTACAATCTATTTTGTATCGAAAATGCAACATTTTCAGGTTGTATATGAGAAAATAGGCGACAAGATACAAATATTTTGGCATGCGAGGCACACGTGATACGTAGGTACGGGGGAAGACGCTGATTAATTTACAAAGCAAACAGTCGCTCCGTGTACTCTATATAATGTAAGAGTATGTAAAATTATATAATGTATTATCTTGTTGCTTGATATATTACATTACTTTGTAGCAGATGTGAATTTTGTAGGATTAGAGAAAAAAATTCTTGGTAATCGCTGTTGCACTAAGTTGATAGCTAAATGATTAATGGGTTATCTTTTGTAGCAGGGTAGGCAGAGGGAACCTGGGAACCTAGTGTTGAGACACTTCGTTCTCATTAAGACACTTTTACGTTCCCCATTTTCCGATGAATTCTTGAAGCATTACGTGTTATGTGGATGAACTCAACGCCGCGCTTTGTCTCATTACCACAGCAAAGAAATGAAAATATTTCATTTGCCCAAGTAGGAATAAACTCCACAACCACCGCGTTTATAGTCCTTCGCTTCGCCCCTGTAGTCAAATGGAAATAACCCAATTTGAGTACGACTCATTTTTAGTGCTTGAAGTAGCTCTGATCTCATTTACAGTGTATTGCATCAAAACATTGTACTATACTCTGCAGCCTTCCTTGATAAATAGTCTATTCACAAAAAGAGTTCCCCATTTCGAACCAGTAGTTCCTGAGATTACTTCAACCAAACATACTCTTCCACTTTATACTTATATTCGCATAGATGGAGATATAGATTACATCAATTACAGTAAAATTGTTACAGTTATTAACGGATTTCTGATTATTATATTTTTTCTGAAATTTAAATCTTTAACAAAATTCCAAAGGATGTCTATATTAACAATGGCTCAACACATTCTCTGAAGTACGTCGGAGTTCATCAGTATATCCATTAACTTCTGATTGGAGTGGGCGTTGCTTAATCTAACCAATCTGTATGGTAATATTAGTACATAGCTATGACTCTTACAAATGTATTCTGTTTCTTCGAAAACATTAACAGCTAAATTATATTGAAAATATATTCTTTTCTGATTGAATTCTTTAAAATACTGTCAATCACCTTGGTATCTAGCTATATTGTTGTTCTATTTATATTGTACATTTCCCCTCCAGAAATGAATACTGATATTCCAAATACTACCAAACCGATTTTGATAAAACTAGGACTGTGGCCTAAATTGGAACATAGAATATACTTCATTTAAATCTAAATTGATAATCTTGATGTAACTTAGTTTCTGAGAAATTTGTGGACCTACATAGATATAAACTTACAAACACGTACATAACTTAGCATACGTGCTTTTACAGAGAATTAAGAAATATTAAACTGAGAACTTAGTTTTGCAAGGTTGGTTAATAAAATATTCGTCAACAAATTAAATTTATTGTTTAAAAATATAAAAATGACAAAATATGACATGGCACAATGTAAGCAGAAGCCTGAATGACATATACGGTTCCCGTACAAATGTCACGTTCACCGAGTAACCACAAATACAGAAGCTTAGTTATAACGACATTGAGGTCTGGACAACAGTCAATTATGAAAGTGCGGTCGATGGACAACAATTTGAAGGCACCCTCAATCAATCCATCTATCCTTAATAAGTTCTTTGATTTTCACGATTATCACACATTTTAAATGAAACTATTTTAACCGGATTACGACGGACGCGGACGCGATTAGCGTATATTTTGTATTTTTATACATTTTTGGAAACCTCTTGGCTTTTGGCAATTAAGAAATCGTTGGCGGTAGTTTAATATTATAATTATATCAACTGACAGAGGAATGCCACCTCAGTCTACTCGCGACCACGGACTACTGCAAAATGTTCGAAACGTCGGGTTTCCAAAAATGTATAAAAATACAAAATATACGCGATTAATCCGGTTAAAATGGTTTCATTTACAATCTATCCTTTTTTAAATTTTTGTAAGGATACACATGTGTATGATTATGTTAGTCTTTAACATATAATGTGCGGTAGTTCAGTCTTAATTTAATTTATTAAACTTGAACAATAAATAAAATCCATATTTATTAATTTACTTATTTATTTTAATATTTCTAAAATAAAAATATAAAAAAACAAATCAACTGTTACATGTACCCATATATATCTGAAAAATGTATTAAACTACAACTATCCTGAGGACTGTAGTAGAGAGAGCAACTTCTAAATTAATTATTAAGCTTCATGTAAGTATATTATTACGTGCGTTCTGCTAATTAAGGATTAGAGCTTAATCATTGGCATAGAATTAATATTACCGTTGTTAATGAAATTCCGAGGCCGGATTCAATAGAAATCGATCAAGTCGATTCAATCGCATAGTAATGTATACACGATGGTTGTGTGTCGATTTCTATTAGTATACTAATTTCTATTGGACTATTGGATAATATAAATTTGAATAAAGAAACGCTTTAAGATCTGATAGGATAAATGTGATTAATGAATGTGAGATTTAGACTTTGAATTGAATATTAAATGACCTTAGGAGGACCTCAGGTCTACAGCGTGGTGAAAGAATACATCAGTTTTCGACTTGGTCATGACAAATGGAGGCCATGGATATCAAATGTCTTCCATATTTCTTAACAAATATATATTCAGTGAATATTTTGGTGAAAACAGAAGTGTTATTACTAGTTTAAATTTATATTTCCATTTCTTCGCTCTGGTGTCGAGGTTAAGCACGACGTTGAGTTCTGCCACTCAACACGCCATGCCTCCAGAATTCGGAGGGGAACGGAGTGTTTTAACACTAGGTTCCCTCTGCCTACCCTGCTGTGTGCGGGATACAGCGTGAAGCTGATTTGATTTGATTTGATTATTACTAGTTTCGTTTTGTTCACCCTAATTGCCAAGCACTAGAGGTGATAGAAATAAAAAAATGCATAAGTTCGACCAAAAGTTAAGATCACATTAAAAAATATAATTAGATAATATAAAAAATAAAATTAACTTACTATATATTGAGTTCAAACTAGAACTGAATTCTGGACTTCTAAGTAATTGGCTGGCTTATTATTTCGCCTCTCAAGTGTATTTACAGTCTTTCTGTACGTTCGTTCGATCGTTTCTATTTAATTTAGACTGCTCCGTTTCGCTGCCGGTTTATTTTATTAAATAAACTAAGGTTCACCGCACATTTCAGTTTTATACTTATTCCATTAAGAGATTTTTATTGCATTATGTTATAATTTTGTACTTCAATTATATTTATATTAGTAGCATATCGTTATTTAGTTAGAAAATAAATACAAATGAAAATGAAAATGCACTGGATGGTTAAAGTAAAAGAAAAAATAATAATAATTGTAAATATAAAAAAATCCCGACTAAAATAAATATTAAGAAGAAAAAAAAACAAGAAATTTACAATTTTTTATGAGCAATTACATCACTGACATAATTTTATAATCAATATACTCATAAAGACAATTTTTTTGGGAAAATTAAAGGATTAGCAGTCGGGATCTGTTTAAAATGTACAGAGGTCCTTGGCAAGATTAAATTAATTGAACGAAGGGTTGTCCGGTTGTCGCTGTAGTGAATATTGATTGTTGCTATGTTTTAGTAATTAACAAAATTAAGACAAATCGATTGAGGTAGAGTGTAGATATTACTCTTCTTTGCGTTGCGCAGACGGTATGGCACTGGGTCACAGGTTCAAATATAATATTTTTTTTAGTTTTGACTAAGACCAAATTGTTCTATCACAAGGTTGGCGGCTAGAATTAGGAGTTAGATTTACCTGAAATTGTATTTAGTATTTTAGATTTTTACTATTTTAGATTTTTAATTATATAAATTAGAATACAAGTGTTTTGTTACATTCAGGATAACTTATATTAACATAGTACCCGAGTTAACTTCAGTGACAAATTTTACAAAGATTAATGTGACGTAATACAGCAAAAAAAAATCAATTCAAAATTTTTAAATCGCACCAATAAATCCTGAGATTAGCGCGTTCAACCAAACCAAAACCTTCGACCTTTATATGTCGACCTTTATAATATGAGTAAGATTTTAAATTAAACATCCATCCACCCATCCAAGATATCCGATACAAACAATCAACCCAGTCCAGCTACAAAACTACAAAACTCCTTTATCTAATTGTGCCGTACGTACGAGTATGTGAATGCGCCCTAATGCAGTTAGGTTATACGTCGAATGCGCTCGGTATACTGTAAGGGCCCTCGTAAATGCGATTGCATTTCGGTTTCTCTATGGTTTATTTATTTTGTTTTAGTTATTCTAACTGGTGATTGTGGTCTTTTTTATTTTTATTTATATTGGAATGATAAGAGGATGGCGTAGTGGCGTAGTAATAGAGGATAGTGTTTCATTGTAAATGTAACGGTTGCGGGTTCGACTTCCATTCGAGTGAACGAATTATTTTCATTTCCTCGCTGTTGCAATAGGACTGAGCGTGGCTTTGAGTTCTGTCACTCGTCTCATGTCACGGAAATAAGGTGGAAAGTAGGAAACGGAGTGTTTTAGTACTACTACTATACTAGGTTTGCTTTGAGTGCTGTGCTACACGCGGGATACAGCGTGAAGCTAAAAGAAATGTATAGGAAGCTGAGTAAAATTAATATTTTCTTTATAATACTTAAAAATATTTTTTCTTATAATTCAAATATTATTACAGTTTCAATATTTTTTTTCCTAATTTAACTTACATTATACAAACAAACAGTTTACATAAATACCGGTTACCTTTAGCCGTTAGCGTTACGAATGCACTAGCTGCAATCGCCATTGAGATTGCCTTTTTGTTTTCCTACATTTTATTACCTTATTTTGTGTTAATGTTAAGATGCTTTTAATTTTACTGCAACGATTTCAATTCACTGGGATCAAGGTAAGTCCAAGTACATTTATTATATAATTTATAATTTGTATAATCTGGCAATAATAGCGTGTTGTTTTTATAGTTTCACGCTGTATCCCGCATATAGCAGGAAACAGAAAAAATCCAGTGTTAAGACACTCCATTACCTCCTCCTCTCCTCTCTCCATTTACCAATCGATTTTGAGACATGAAAATATGAAAATTCCACTTTGCCCATAGCTTAGTTACCAGAACGAATGAAAAGTAGTAGTAGTATTTATTCCGCCAAACGAATCCACAACCGTCGCGTTTACAGTCAAATTCTCTGAACTGCGTTACGACAGCCTTATGAAAAGAAGCTTTTCATCATTAAATTGCTCTGATTTCAGTTCACTGGGATCAAATGAAAGGTCAAAGTGTATTTTTACTATATAAAGTGTTCAGCGATCTGGTAATAATTATTCAGTTGTAATTTCATAAAGTCATTTACTATGCAATTTGTTATTTGTTTTTGCCATCGTTGGAGCAGTAGGACAGCGTCTGACTGTAAACGTGATGGTACTAGGTTCAATTCTCACTTGGAGTAGCTCCGTCACTTAACATTCAATATCTGGAACATGAACATTCCTTTATAGCTCAGTTATATATAGTTATATATATTATATACGTGTAACATTGCCGGTCTTACCGACCGGTAACACTTTAGTAGTGCAACAGCTGCAGTGGCAGTTGTACGAACACAAAGTTGAAAAACAGGACTCGTATGTCCCGTTTCCGCAGGTAGTAGTTATTATTACTTTATTTTAATTACTCATCGTAAATTTATATGTTTACTAAAAAGTTTTTTTCTTTCCTAAGTGTGGAATAATACTTTAAAATGTATAAAATATTTAATAAATAGTATTCGCTCTTCCCAAATGATAATTACTTACACTTATCTTTCTTATCTTTCGATAACGGTTAATTTCTTTGAATGGGGATCGAACCCACAACCAATCGCATTTACAGTCACACTGTGTGCCTCTGCGCTACGACTGGCCACCAGTTTTAGTTTATGTTTAGTTCAACAAAATAGATTTTCTAAGTATATTATTTAAATAATTTTGAAGATAGTTGTATTATATAGCCCACCACTTTAGAAAGGAGCTGTTTAAATATTCATGCATGCATTACAGCGAAGCGACAAAAGTGTAAATCCAATAATTCAAAAGTAGATTAACTCTTGAAAAACAAGTCTTTCAGATTCGAATTTACAGTTAAGAAAGTAAATAAAAGCACTTTTCTTAAAACATTAGATCTAATATATTTTTACTCGTTCATTGGATAATGAAGAATACATTTCTTATAGTAGTTCTTATTTAAGTTTAGATTTTTTTTTTTATCAATACCTTGTTTTGTTTGGCTAACAAGAACAAAAATATTATAAATGAAAAAAAAAACTTCGTAGTTCGTAACTATATAATCTATATATATAAAAGGACTTGTGCTGACTGACTGAGGTAAGACGCACGCAGAGACGTAACCGCTGATGGTACAAACGTGAAATTTAGGCAGATGTTTATTTTCATATTCTGGACATCCACTAAGAAGTGATTTTGAAAAATTTTAACCCTAAAGGGATGAAATAGGGGTTGAAAGTTTGTATGGAAAAAAAAATTAATCTGTACCGATTTTTATAAAATTTTAAATTCAGACTCTTAAAAATATTTCATTGAACACGTGTTTCATGGTTTTAAAGAATTCACCCCCTAAGAGTTCAAATAAGGGGTTGAAAGTTTATATGGAAAAATCTTTATATTGCCACCGATTTTTATAAAAAAATAAATTCAGACTGTTAAAAATATTTTATTGAACACGTGTTTCGTGGTTTTTTTAGAATTCACTCCTAATAAGCGGGCGAAGCCGCGCGCGCCCTCTAGTAGTCAATAAAATGTGATAATAATTTTTTCCCCCGTTCTTGAGTCGAAAGTGGCGTAAAAAACACGTTTTTACTTTGGAAATTAGGTATACTACTAGTCATTGTTGAAAATTTTTTTTGGTCATCGATTTTAAGCCCTAAATTGAAAAATGTAGTTTTATTCCAATGCCTGTGCTTATGTCTATTTCGGCTAAGCTTCGTCTGTCAGTAACAAATTTTATATAGATAGCTATATAGATAGATAAAGATAATATATCTCCCTACAGTTTTAACATATCATTACCTGCATTCCGGCTCTTCACGGCAGGCGTGGGCGAGTGTGTGGCAGGCGGGGAGGGGCGACCCGACGGGAGGGCGTTGTGCACACGACGGATGCAAGCGCTCCTGTGCGTTCATGCACGAGTCCTCCTTGTTATCTGTTTTCCTGTGAACGTTTTAAATATTGTATTTTTTTTTCTCTTTTTCCCTTTAGCTTCATGATGTATCTTTCACATAGCAGGGCAGACAGAGGGAACCTAGCTTTAAGATATTGCGCTCCACTTTCAGCCGAATTCTGGAGGCATTGCGTGCTGCGTGGCGTAACTTAATGCCGCGCTTTGTATTATTTTAAATATTGTATAATTTTAAATATTTAATTTCCTCGTGTGGGAATCGAACCCACAATCTGTTGCGTTTACAGTCACACGCTCGTGCGCAACAACTGGCCTCAATTTATTGTTAATGTAAAACCAATAAATAAATTAGCTTCACGCTGTATCCTGCACACAGCAGGGTAGGCAGAGGGAAGCTAGTGTTACGACACTCCGTTCCCCATTTTCCACTGAATTCTGGAGGCGTTGCGTGGCAACTGGCGGAACTCAACGCCGCACTTTGCCTCGACACCAGAGCGAAAAAATATACATTTGAATAAATATTTCATTTCCTCCAGTGGGGATCGAACCCACAACCAGTCGACTTAACTATTACATTTTGTGCCCCTGCGCCACGACGGGCCTCTGGATTGTTAATGGTGTTTTATTAATATCATTTTAGGAAACTTTTATGATTGTGTATGTATATGTAAGTCGAAAAGTTTTGTAAGTATAAAGCCTTAATTTTTCCTTGAAATTCTTATTTTTTTCTTAAATTGTTTTATATTTTTTTCTTTTATCTATAAATGTTATGCAACATGATTCTATCAATTTAAAATTTTCATAATAACTATAACTTAGTCATTAAAAGTGTATTTTCATGATGGAAACGAGCTTATAAAGCGTTTAAAGGGGAAGTAGTTTGAAACATTTTTGCCAACTTTCTTTCTCACATTTAGTTTTCTTCATATATCATTATTATTATGATTTATTTAGCTTCACGCTCTATCTTGCACACAACAGGCAGAGGGATCTTAGCGTTAAGACACTCCGTTTCACATTTTCCGCCGAATTCTGAGGGCATTGCGTTGTGTGGCGGAGCTCTACATAGCGCTTTGCTTTGACACCAGAGCCAAGAAATGAGGCCATTCATGGCGCAGAGCCACAAGCGTGTGACTGTCAACGTGTCAGGTTGTGGGTTCGATACACATTTATTCACTCGAGGAAAACAAATATTTTCATATATCGATGCATATGTAATATATTTCTGTACTACCATTTTTACTAATTTGAGCATTAAATGCAATACACAAAAAATATTTTCTAAATTATTACACGTACAATTTTAAAACATATTCATATCATTCATACAAAGAAACTTAATGAAAATAGCAAAATTTCAAACTTACTTGCATAAACAAAAAGCGATCTCAGTATTCCAATGAACACCAGATTTCCTGTAAAAGCCCCTCAACGCCGCCATACAGCCCTCTCGATCACAGTCCGTAGCGTGACACTTCTGGAGCACCGGCGTTAGTGATGTCACGCACTCACTGTCCTTTATACAGGTGTCAAGCGCCACGTGGCACGTCGATTGGAGTGCCACTTTGTCATCACCTGGTTTACCGTTCTCTTTGGCAATCCTCTCTGTAGGTAGTGGTAGGTTTTAGGGTGTGTGTTTTCGTGTTTTTTTGGAGATAGATAGAAAGAATTATAAATTACATAGAAAATTTATGTCTCGTGTAGATATATGTATAAAAACTAAATTAAATTAGAGAACAGATATTTATATAAGTAAATATTATATATTTTTTATATATGTATATATTTCGTTTACAGTCCGCGCTGTGACACTTCTGTTGCGCCACCGTGAGTTGCGCGATGTCACACTCACTATACCTGCAGGTGTCAAGTCCAAGTGACATCTCGATTATAGTACCGTTTTGTTGTTATATCTAGAAAATATATTGTTTCGTGTACAAGAATGTGTGTAGGTAATAAAATTATATTAGAAAGTAATAGGTATTCTTAACCTATATTTTATATTTCCTGCTTGTTTTTTTAATATTCTGTTTATTTTTTTTTGTTTTCAGATTACGGTTTTATTTACAAAATTATTATTTCATGATTTGGTTTACGAAATTCACTACTTGAGTGTTTTTGATATATTTTTACCTAAACATTGATGTGTTTTTTTGATACAATGTGCTACATTAATTAAATAAATAATATATTATATTTCATAATAATACTTCAAATAAATAAATAATTAAATGTCATGGATAAACATAAATAATAGGGCGAACTTAATAATAACCACAAAATAAATCCTTTTTTTAATTAAAATATAAAACACTAGTGGGGTAAATACTCTTATATACTCATGCTTAGGAAAAATATTAATTACAGTGTCATAAAAATGATATATTTATACTTGTATGTGAATATAACGTGAACGAAAATTTCCATATAAACTCAAAGTTTCAGATGAGTGATTTTGTATGGGACCATGGATACAATTTAGTACCAAGCAATATCAGAACTCACATGCTAAGGAAAAAATATGATAGTCATATAAATGACATGTTGATAACAACTTACAACACTTGTAGAGGGTGTGATATAGACTTACCGTGAAGGTTTCCCGTTAAAATGTTACTCGCTAAATCCGACGCTGGTATGCGACAATGTCATTGGAGATATAAATCATTGAGTTTTTAGCGCAAATTGCAAAGCTCCGCGGAGATTTACGTGTTTAAGCGCCTTTGGTAAATCGCCCCTTTTAAACTAATTCTTCTATTGTACGGTGGACCAGAAGGGGGAAAGCAGATTTCAAGATTTCTAAAGCGCTAAATTAAACCTTTCTAAGTGTTTACTACGCAAAGCTTTACTTCATCTTATTTCATGGTTAATATCGTCCCTCTGCAATTTTAATTCTACTATTCTAAACTTCGCTAAATCCAGTCGTGAAAAGGGCTACTCGTGGTATACAGGGGTTGAAATGATTCACGCAGGGGATGAATGAGAAGTGGACTCACGGGAAGTGCTATGAGAAGGGAACCACCGTGTTCTCGATGACATTGTAGGGGGTTTTCTAGAAATGTACAAATTTTGAAGCTGAAGTGTCAATACGATATCTATGGTTAAATTGTCTGTTGAAAGTGTACCTATTTGTATCGGTTGCCTAATAATCTAAATTTTCAGTTGAGTTGTAAACCATCTTCGTTTCGCTAATGTCTTTCACTATAATTAAACATATACGTACGGTTCTCATCAATGTATCCCGGTCCGTAGACGGTCTTGGTGGCGTACAGGGGATCCTCACTCCCCCCTGGCTCGTGGTTCCAGCGGTGGTGGTGATGGCCGTGAGGATTGTAGTGCGGACTCGCATACCGATGGATATGCGTCATTATTTTGTCAGGGGCGATCAGGTTGCCGTCCTGCGTTATCGACATACCGCCAATCCAAGATGTCACTCCCGTCGCGTTCCGATTAGCGGTGCGTCCGTCGGACATCAGTTTTACTGCAATTGCATCCGTATCGCTTAGCTGTGGAAGCGACAACCGGTCCAAAGCGCGAAGGTTCTCAATTGAGTGCGATCGCGCAGGGCCGGTTCAGCGCAATGATAAAACCCTACTGAATTAAAAACGACAAAAAAAAACAACGATATCGACAAAAGTACGACATAAAACGGGCAAAAGTAAAATTGCGTTAATTTCGAGTTTCGTTTCTGATTATATTAGCAAGCCTTCCTGAGTGGCAATTATACTCAACGATTATCAAAGCCAAGTCTATGCCGCGCAGTAACCATAGAGATCGTAGAAATAGGAGATGCAAAGAGAAAACATGCAATCATGCTCGAATTAAGAGTGGAAATCCATTTTAGACTTCCAAAGCGGACGCGTCAGAAGGACTAATTGCCTTTTCCTTCCTTTGAAAGTCTAAAGCGGTTTAAAATTAAGGAAAAAAGGATAACAGCAGATTTAAAGCATGCAGGCATAAAGTAGGAGCGAAGTATTATTATTTGGTTTAACGAGTTTTTAATGAATCCTTGTGATATTACCTAATTCTAACTGATGTAAACCTACTGATCTATTGATCTGATCTATTCTAAAATGTTTTGTTTTGCTTTTACCTGATATCATTCGATGAAGTATGAATCTATCGATTATGTTTTTTTTGTGGTTAACTTATAACGTCTATACACACCTAATGCGTTTCTCTATTCAGTTTACGAATCGTGTATAAGCTGTATTCCTGTCTAGAACGCTCCTACCTTACGAAGCAAAGCGTGCAGTGCGAAAGGCGACGGAATCCGATAGACACAGAGAGGTGCGGCGGCGGCTCACCGTGACGGGGCCGAGGGGGGCGCGGGGAGAGGAGGGCGGCGCGGAGAAGGCTGGCGGCGGCAGCTCGCGTCATCAGCCGCGTCCCGTTCTCCGTGAGCAGCAGGATGGTACCGTCGGGCGCCGCGTAGCGGGTTAGCGAGGGCCCGCGGGCCGCTGGCTGCTTCGGCTCGAACAGCGCTCGGACCGCCGGCGGACACGCGCCCCACGCCGCCGCTGCCCCACAACCACGTTACCAACAACCACTAACCACCCCCGTGCCGAGCCGCGAAGGGAAACACACTTATCGGACTTCAAAATTAATACTTTTTTGAAAATCAACTTCCTTAGAATAATTAATTACCTTCAATATCGTTAACAGATAGATATTCATATGTAATTCATTCATACATATAATACGAGCAAATTAAATAAAGTATTACTACAATCTTAATACAATATTATTATAATGTGAATGAAGGCAATTACTTATCTAAACGTTAAGTAATCTAGTAGTCCAATAAACGTGTTCCATTGAAGACGAGAAGACGTGAGAATTAGGGCATGTTCGCCGCCGACTATGCTCTATCAGTAGCAGTCGCAGACCATTCACCGAAGGCCGAAGGTGTGAAGCCAAGAGTTGAGGTAACTGCGGGCATTTGTACGGTGTGTGAGGTCAGGAGTACACTAAAAAGAAGCTTAGTGTCCGTGGAACATAAACGTTGCAGCCTTGTGTGGGTAAGTAGTGATCTAAGTTCTCCTAAGGCCTAGGCATCTAATCGGTGTACAAATAAAATAGGCACGTAAAAGAAAAGAAACATGAAAAACAAAAGGAAACAGAACTAATTGAACACTTTGACGACTATGTAGGAGTCTAGTACTCTTTAAAGCGTTTTATAGTGAAGTGTTTGGAATTATTGTTTGTTTCGATAGTTATTTTGATAATCTTGTTATATTTTTGTGGATTACAATTGAAATTAATTAGGCAAAATATTTTATTAAATATTGTTTAAAATAATAAGTACTAAAGAAGTAAAGTGTTGTGGTGTCCCGCAAGGCATGATATTATTGATTCATTGAGTTGATACACATATGTAGATTGCAATTGTATTGTTGTGTCACACCAAGTCACATGTTCCTATGTGTTAAACACTAAAAGCTAAATAATATCCCATACAATTTTATAAACAATTTTGAGTGAGAAATATACTAGTCATTAAAATTTATTTAAATTAGAACATCTAAAACATCTTTTGCATATTACTGATTGCGAATATGGTTACAATATTTGGAATATTGTTTATCAAAAAATCATACCAGTAAGGACGTGTTCACCTAAAGATACTATTTAAAATGTATTTTTCATCGATAGCTGCCGATATTTCATTTACAGGTAGCGAGGTTGAGCAGTTGTGTGCTTTCCCACGCCCGAAAGCGACCCTGAACGAAACTCATTGTACACCCAATGTTCTCTATAGCTTTGTTAAAACTAATGTGGGCTCGCTTGGGTGTGTTTCTACTACATTTTGTTGAAGTTTCTACAAAATTTATTTGGATAAGTGTCGGGCGTACGAATTAAATTTGGTAACTAGCATAGAATAGGATAAATACACTAAAAGCGTATAATAACGTATTGTTAATTTATTATGCTTTTAACAAATATTAAATATTACATTGTTTTAATGTATTTAACATTTAATGCAATTGTGCCAATGGAGATTATTATACATTATTTATTGCTGTAGGTATTGTAATATCATTTTCACATATGGAAAATATATTGCGATATAGACAAGAATATCTAATCCCTGACAGTTTGTTAAGGAATAATTTTCTCATTCCATGATTATGCACTTTGATTTAGGAAACATTAAAAAAATGACATTAAATCAGCTTCACGCTGTATCCCGCACACAGCAGGGTAGGCAGAGGAAATCTAGTGTGTAGTTACACTACGTTCCCCACTTTCCGCCAATTTCTGTGTGTTCTGTGTTGAGTGGCGGAACTTAACGCCGCCCTTTGCCTCGACACCACAGCGAAGAAATGAAAATATAAATGTAAATAAATATTTCATTTCCCCCGAGTAGGTTACGAACCTCCAACCAGTCGATTTTACAGTCACACTTTATGCCCCTGCGCCACGACTGGCTTCAACTTTAGAAAATATTCTCGATTTAGGAAATATTCATATTATTTATCAATAAAATATATATCTTGTTAGATTGGCACCTACAATTATCGTATTCACGAGTTCTGAGTGGCGGCGTGTTGGTGACGGTTGAGTGGCGGAACTCAACGTCGCCAGACCAGGGAAATAAAAATATTTCATTTCTCCAAATGGTAATCGATTAACAAAATTAAATCTATTAGAATTGCTACTCGTTATAATTTGTAGTAATTGATAACAAGCTAAAAAACAAACTATCAAATATATAAAACAATCTTTATTTACTATTAACATCAAATAACATTATCAGCTTATATTTAGAGCTTTTAGCGAAATTACATTTGGAAATACCATTGACGCAATCATCGAATAAGAAAAAGCTATGTCAAAGGCGAAAAGAAAAGTTCAAAAAGGTTTCCTTCTATAGAAACCCACAAAGCGCCCTTCATACAAAGGGCGAAAAAAGTGAATGGATTTCCTTTCTTTTGTTTCTTTACTGTATCGACTCTTGACTTCTAAATTAATATTCGATTGATGTTATTGGTAAATTGTGAGGAGAAGGTGACCTTCGGTCGGTAGTAAAAAGTTTTGTCTTGACTTTTATAAGGAAAACTAAGTTTTTATATACATTCTTTCGAGCTTTGTGAGAGCCGAATTGTAGATGTATCTGAATAAGTACTTAAGAAGTTCTTTATTATTTATTTAGGTAGGCGTCTATTGAGTGTGCTATTTATAGTACTTAATATCAATACAAAAGTTTGTCGTTTTGTTATGAGACCGTACTTCGAAATGCTTAGATATATTTTAAAAGTTTTATAAGATAATTTTTACATTTCTTCTTCCTGAAATATTTATTACAAAAGTTAATGTAAATAAAAATGTTACGTAATTCAGGCCGTTGTGGCCCAGCGGTATAATGTTTGAACCCTTAAGGCGACGGCTCTGGGTTGGATACTCACTCGGGGAATGATTATTTACATTTTGTTGCTCCGGTATACCTGGGGAATGTTTTTTTCATTCTGGTAGAAAAACCACGGCGTTGATTACCACCATTTAATACAAAATATCTTAAAAATTGAGCGAAACGTGAGAACGGAGCGTCTTAACACTAGGTTCCCTAGGTCCACTGTGCGGCGTATAAAAGTGTACAGCTGATTTTTAATATTTAACTCTGTGCTAGAAGTGAACAGTTAGTAGAGTTTACTTTCAATAAGAATAATAAGAGAGAGAGAGTGTAAAGAATACCCGAAAATCAAACAAAAATAAACTTAACTACTGAGGTACTAAATATTATAATTGAGGAATCTTTACCATTACTCATGTAGTAGTCAGTTTACTCTGTACGAATTACCAAATATTTATCACACAGTAATTTGGAGTGTGTTGCGAGAACAGACAAAGGAATTTATTTTGCCTCGTTTCTGAAATTGTTTACAAAATATTTGTACAAACGTGTACGGAAATTTTGTGGGAACGTAGGGTTACCATGGACTCACGTTTAATTGAGATTAATGCTGCAATATTAATTACAATAATTTTGTTATTTTTTTATTCGGTTGATTTACTATTATATCGTGATGCTGTTTGTTGGCTTGTGCTTGGCTGAAAGCGGTAGTTGGCTGAAAGGTCGGTGGTTTGATTTAGAAAAAATAATATATTTAGTTATAAAATAGCTAAAGAAAATCTTTATCATTTCTCATATAAATAATCTTCTCTAAATATGCTTTTATTTTATTCATATATCAATCAAGTTCATTAAAACCATAATAAACTTTATCTTTTATAAATGATTATGTAATATTAAAGCTATTTGCTGAATAATTAGTTAATAACCAAACTTCAAATTCCAGAGTAACCTCGTTACTCTTATTATAATGAATATTTGATCAAATCAAAAGTTTGAGCCGGCGCGGCGGTTACAAGCATCCGGATGCTGTGATGGTTACAAGGACAGGTCCGGGCACGCCCGGGCGGATGGACCCCTTAGCGAGTTCTGACTCCATTCATGCAAATGACAGCTTAAAAGAAAGTAAATTAATGCAGGATTTAGAGTATCTTGTGATTATTCGTGTGGAAAATATCCGTTGGATTGTAGCTTGTGGGTGAAATGGAGTTGTAGATAGGTGAAATGGAGTTTAACTATGTTTTGATTGTTTGGTTAAATAAACTCATATTTTTTAAAGCGTTTGCATTTGTTTTTTATAGCTTGGTAACTATAAGCTATGATCTGTATAGGTATAGTGTCAAAAACACGAACCCATTTTTCGCTTAATTTTTGAGATATTCCGAATTGAATGGTGTAATATAATCGCCCCCCTGATTGGGAGTAGAACCTACAACCGCGTTTACACTTTGAAACTATTTTACTTCGCCACCACGGCTTTAATTACATTAAAAATATAATATATTAAAGCCCTTACAAATAAAATAGAAATAGCATCGATGTCGTGTGTGCCTTGTGACATGAGTTTTATTACATTTTATCTTATAATGTGGAGATTTTGAGCCGTCAGATTTAAATTACGTTTGTTAAGCCAGCTGATCCTAAAATCCTCATGTTTCCATTTAACCCCACGCGTGTCGAGAAAATATACTGTAATTTATGAAATAAATAAATCTTTTATAAAAAAAAAACATCACGTTTTTTTTCCGCTTCATGCTGTATCCTGCATACAGCAGGGTAGGCGGAGAGAGCCTAATCTTGGAGTATTAACCTACAATTAGACCTCCGAATATTAGTGTTGAATCAAATAGCGATTAAAATAATATTTTTTCTTATGATCTGATATATCAATATCGGTTTGTCAGTTATAAGAATACATTGTTTAGCTTGGTCGTGTCAAACATGTTTAGGTATTTTATACTTGGTTGGTTTTTTTTTAAACTGATAGCTCAACAGACATCTTGTCCGTGATTTTACACAACTTGCTTTTGCTGATGTTGTTTTTCAAGAAAATACTATATATTATTGAAGCCGTCGTAGCGCAGCGACACAACATCTGACTATAAACGCGACGTTTGTGGGTTCCACCACTCAGGTGTATAATTACTCCCTTTCCTCGCTTTTTTTTCCTGTCGGTAATAAGACAAAGCGCGGCGTTGAGTTCTGCCACTCAACACAGCGCCATGAAGAAACATTGTTTTTTTACATTGGTAACAAGTACCTAAACATGTTTGAAACACAAGTAAATAATATTATGATTTAATATATAACATTGGTTTAAATTAACCTATCATAATATTGATCCAGATTGATTGAGATATACAAAATTGAAAACTAACACTAATGTAATGGTGAAATTGATAAGTTATCATTATCTATATGGGGTGTAAATGGTTTATAGCTTAATATTGTTTTTGGTATAATATCTTTTCATTTATATGAAACTTACAACCTACCCTAGGGTAGGTTGCTGTGTGAAAATATCTCTTAAAATTAAGTTGCCTCTACCTAGAGGGAAATAAATTTTGAGACACCCCGTTCCCCATTTCCACTCAGTTTTCGAGACATTGTGTGTTGAAGTGCGAAATTCAACGCCGGGCTTTATGTGTCAGAGTGGAGAAACGAAAATAATATAAATATAAGCGTTCCTCCGAGTAGAGATCGAATCCATAATCGTCGTGTTTACAGTCCGATGATACTCGACATAAATGCGTTTCGTAGTGTTGGGCTTACGGGTTAATTTTGAAATATTTTATAAGTATTTTATATCTATCTATTTTTTTGGCGCCACGCTGTATCCCGCACATAGCAGGGTAGGCAAAGGGAACCTGGGAACCTAGTGTGAAGGCACTCTGCATTGTTATATTTGTGTAATGGTCGCACGGGACTGGGCGCATTGTGTATTGAGTGGCGGAACGCCGTGATTTTTCCTAGACGCCAGAGCGAATAAATGAAAATATGAAACATTACATTTCCTTTAGTGGTAATCGAACCCACAACTCACAAAATTCAAACCAATTTATAACCATTCTTGCCCTTTTAGCAACAACACTAAAGTATACAGTAGATTCGTTATAAGTTTCACTATCCATACCTACATCAAATCTCTTAAGTCAAAGTTTACCTCGACAGCTCTTAACCTACAAAGAGGCGAGTCACGACACTTTGTGAGGCAACCCTGCTATCCGGGTGCGCTGAGAGTATGTACGTAAATATATGTTTATATAGTTTAAAAGATTTATTTATGTATTTAATTATGTCATTAATATATTATTGCTTTATTTTTTTCATTTTCGTATGGAAATATGAAAAAATTGCATGAGTAAAGTAAGTATTGTTATTGATAAGACGGCTTAGTTAAAATTAAAAATTGAAAAAAATATACATATTTTTGCTTTATACACCAAAAATATGCAGGCAGATAAATGAATAAGCAATCCCTCATTTTAATTAAGACATATATAAAAATTGAAGGTCTGGAATAGCTGATGAAGGATGAAGGGACCAGACGAAATTCGAGAAATAACAAAAGAGCCGAAGAGAGTCGAGAGCATCAAGCATCAAGAATTCGGCGAGAAGTTGAGAACGAAAGCGTCTAAATTGAAACGGAGTGTCTTCACACTAGGTTCCCAGGATTCCTCTGCTTACGCTGTTATCTGTGCGATACAACGTGAAGCTAAAGAAATCACACTCATAAAAAATACAGAGTAGCACGGTTAACAATGCTTGAAATTTAAGGAACATGTGCGCCAATTTTATCGAAAATTCACGTTGACCGGTTGAAGTGTAGCGACTCACTTTATTCCATTACATGTGAATGTTGAGTGTCGGAACCCAACGCCGCACGTTGACTATCAAGGCGGATCTCTTTTATAATTTCAGAAAACGAAACTAATACATTAAATATTGCATTTCTTCCCAACTTCTAATATTTTCACATAACGTCAATGCCAATATACTTAATATAAAAGGAACTATTAAAACGAAAGTCAAGATTGATTTACAGAACTAAGGTCTTAGCAGGGGCGAGGAGTTGAGATCTCGACCGCCACGGATTAGGTGGCTCTTAGCGATATTAGGGTTGATACTACCGTTGGATAGTTCTCTTTACTTAATTAGTTATGTATTTAATTTCAATGATCAAATATAATTTGAAATAATATTCATATAATGAATGTGAACGCAGGTTGTGGGTTCGATTTCTCGAGTCCGAAATTAAATATTTAATATTTTCATTTTCTGCCTCTAGTGACGATGTAAAGCGCGGTTTAGGTTCAGTTTCGTCACGCACATTCAACACCGTTTCGTTTTTCAATAGACAATGCCCCCAGATTTTAAAGAATTCAGGAAAGTGGAGAATGAAGAGGAGAACTAGGTTTCCAGGTTTTCTCAGCCTATCCTGCTATGCTCTGGAAACAGTGTAAACTTATCCTAAAATAGATTCACTTTTTATCATTGGAGAATACTGGCGTTCGTTAAGTGTAGTAATAGATCACAACGTTGCATTTTCTCCTACCGAAGCTGCGAAATGAAAATAATTTAAATCTCAAAGTGGAAATCGAACAGACACTGTCATCTTTAGACAAGGCCTTTTACTAAAGTAAGCAAATTTTAAAAATTGCAGTGAAATATTAACAGATTTTCTATAACTAGATTGGGTATAAAAAACGCTCGTTCTGATAACAAGGCAAAGCGCAGTGTTGAGCTCTAGACTCTACAAGTAATATCACGAAAATAGGATAAAAATTCAGGGGCGGAGTGTCTTAACACTAAATATCCACTACCTACCCTCCTATGCGAGTAATAACGTGAATTGTTTAACTAAACATCCATTAACTATATAGCTAACAGACTGCGGCTGTGGTTGTTGTTCCAAAATATCATAAAGATGTGTGTGAAGATGCCACACGATGTCGTTTCGACAAGAAATCTATTTTGTCTGTAAATTGTGTGCTGTAGAGTACTCGAACTATTCATTCCAGTTTACTCGAAACGTGAAGCATATTTTAATAGTAAGGTTTTCAAGTTTAAATGGAAGAAAATATATGAAACTTAAAATGCTGCTTCACCTAACCTTTGACTTCAACTATAAAATAAAACTTTTTTTGTACAGAATACATATACTTTTTGCATAATTCACGTATTACTGCCATTAATCATATTGTTACTCTTTTATTTTCTATTCCGCTTATAGCATGGTAGATGGTAAAAGAATTTAGTGTTAAAAATCTCCACTTTCTTCCTTATTTTGGAGCCATACACCAGAGCGAGATATAGAAGGTAATTTATATCTCGTAGTGAGAATCAAACATACAAGCAACGCTTTTCCAGTACGACGCTACACCGCCGGCCTAAATTATTGTTACAACACAAAAATTACCTATACATAGTTAAATATTATATTTTCAACGTATTTTAAAGGGAAAAATATACCATGTATTTAGCACAGAGCACGCCAGAGCATGCTAAGTTACATGTTATAAGAAAAATATACTCGAATCACGCCACCGCAAACATTTTAATTGGTTCAATACATTTAGTATGGAGGCGCATGCGAGTGAAATATTAAAGTGCGGTTAGAAGTTTACTCGAAAACGTATCCGGGACGTTCTGTATGGACCAAAATTTGTTTTTTGTATGGAGATATTTTACCTACAATATTTTTGATATTTTTATGGGAATAAATCTAATGGAAGCAACGTGGGACTGAGTGCAATCGCGATAGTTGTATGTTCGATGTCCACTTTCGTTATAAAATGTTATACTAAAAGTAACGTTTTTTGAAAGAGTAATACTTTTAGCTTCACGTTTTATTCTGCTTATAGCAGGGTAAATAGTGGGAACCTTTTGCTCTTCACTTTTGTCCTAATTCGAGATACAACGTTTTGAGAAGCGGGAGTCATCGCCACATTTTATCTTATAACAGCTGAAAAATGAAAAGAATGAATTCCCCCAAATATGGTTCGTACTCAAAACCATAACCGTGGGCGTATCAAGAGATATTTTCGAGGAACCTTGACTTTAATTTTGAACTGATAATGTATGTAATCGTTTGGTTATCCAATTTTTTAGATATAATTTGTTTTTGGTAAGAATTCTGAGGAGGGCACGGACCACCAGTCTCCTATTGATGCGCCCAGGATATGTTTACAGTATAGCTCTGCCCCACTGAGCCACAAAGGCTTGAAATATAACAAGACTACCAATATCTATTTAACTAAATCATTCCCCAGCCCTACTTAACAATAAGAACTCAGCGGGGATTACACGAAATGAATAAAACTTTCCGCCGTATATTGAATCAAGTTGGTTTATTGGACGCGATATTACCTCGTTATAACTATTATTTTAGTTACTCAATGCTTATTGAGAGGGACGTGGATTGAATAAAGTCATCAATATGTTTGTACCAACTGATTGTTTTAAGAATATGGAACTTTTATAAGAGATTCTTAAATGTACACTATGTTTATAAAAATAAATTATTGTTTTTTTTTTGTTTTTAGTGAAATATTAAATTAAGGAGAAATCAATCAATCATTAGTCATTCTGTTTTCTTGTCTCGTCTTGAATATTTAGAGGTTGTGCTCTACAAAATTTTAATAAATAACATTGAAAATAAGATGGCTGCGATGTAAAAAAAGTTAAGTATAAATAGATTTTTTTCATTTCGATTTGGTGAGAAGACAAAGTGCGGCGTAGAATTCCATCACTAGACAGCAATATTTCGAAATTAGGCGGAAAGGGGGAAGCAGAGTGTCTTTACACTATGTTTCTCCTATCTTCGGAATGGGTATACTCGTATAACTATCTAAAACCTTATATCATCTTCTATCAATGTGTTTCTAGGAATATATTTATTTATTAACTTTGTCATACACAGCATAAATAAAATTGCACAGGATTATGTACGTATTGCAATCATATAATGATTGAAATTAACAAAATCGCTTACTTCTTACAGCAATATTTTTTATCAACACTTTCATCTAATGCCTAAGTATCCTAAAAGCTAAAAATAAAAATAGTCCACCTCAAGAAGCTCTCAGCGTTAGGGTCAAACTGCCTCTATAATATAATTACGTCCTTTCCTTTTGTTACAAGAATTTCAGCTTAGTATTACTGAAGGGAGATTTGATATAAAATGAATAATCTTTGGTGTACCTATCATATATACATCTTTGGATGTTTTTTCACCATAATAAACAGTTTTATTATTATTTATTTTAGAATTTGAAAAACCGATAATATAATTTCATATTATTTATCTAAATTATAATTATATAAGAATTCTGCTAAGGGTATTTTAGCTTTTATTAGAAACGTGCACGAAAGTAGCGCCATCTCGCAAATCTAACTATAGCTTTTGTCAAATAGTGAATGACAATTGCTTATTATTTTCTATAAATAGAAAATAATATATTGAAAATTATTATAAAAGAATGGTTTTGAGAGAAAAAAACATAAGTTTAAATTTAACAAAATAAGTTTCTAGCCTATTGGTGATCTCAACCCCCTATTAAAGAAGGTGGTCTTTAATTGGAACTGTCCATTTTATAACAGTTAATTTTGTTAATAAAAATAATAAGTGATACAGCAGCAATGTCTAGTAGTTGATAAGTGTTTTTATCCAGAAAATTTCCTTCGTCTTTCGATATATTTTAGGAAATATCGTAGGAACATAACTTGGACTTACTTGTGCGTCTCATTTTTTACCTCCTATGACATATTCACTGCAAATTTTGTCGTAGGGATTTGGATACCATCTACAATAAAATATTTTTTTTGCTTCAAGCTGTATCCCGCATGTAACCGGGTAGGCAAAGGGAACCTAATGTTAACATACTTCGTTCCCCCCTTTCCGCCGAATTTTAAAAAGCATTGCGTGGTGAGTGACGGAACTCAATGCTGGGATTAAATGAATAAAATTGATTTTATTAGTATTGTAATTTTAGTTGACGTCCAATATCGGAAATTAAATCTTTGGTCTAATTTCCAGACTGTTTTAGGAAAAACATAAAATTTGCACTGACTACTTCTGATGTCATTTTTGTAGTTCAGATCACAACAACAATATTGCCTCAATTTGAAAATAAAACACAAATTTGACTAGGCCCTTATTATCCCACATTAGTGCGGCATCAAGCCATACTTTTGCACGTTCCTAATAATCGATATACTAACAGGCCTAATATTTTATTTTATATATATCTTTCATAAACAGAATTGACTTGTCTATCCTTTTATTATGTACATATATATATAGTGATATTATAACAAGTTATTTCTCACTCAAAATATAACACATAGCTAGCATGTGTAGGACTCACCGACGCAGGGGTTGTGGTTGACGACAGCGAAGATGCGGTCGCAGCGTTTCTTCATATGAGTGTTGGGGCAGATACAACCGAAGATGGGCGACATGCGTAAACCGGCCCAGGCTTCGCGACAGGCCTCCCTGAGTGAATGATAATAAGAAAATAATATTAATAGTATTTTTTTAATATTAAATTATTATTAATAAATAATAATAAATATATTAATATTAATTAAAGTCGTGGCGCCGGGGCACAAAGTGTGACTGTAAAATCGACTGGTTGTGGGTTCGATCCCCGATCCGATCGAGTGAATGAAATATTTATTTACTTCAGAACTCGGCGGAAACGGAGTGTCTTACAAGCGAGTTTACTTTTAATTTTACGAAGAGATTCTAAAAAAATATCAATTTTTGCACAATATTCATTTTCCAGGCGACACAAGCGAGAGACTAGCGAATCAGAGCTCAATACGTTTTTGCGAATTGGAGGCTGGAAAAATATTAAAAATATGATTAAAAAAAAATAAAAATAATAAAAAAAAATCAAAAAGCATTAGAACACTGCGATCCAATGCCTATAACGGATATTCTGAAAAACCAATACTACTTTTAATTCAGTACGGGCACTGCAATGGAATGGATATCGACATCAGCCTTCGTGTATCGGAATGCCTCGTCCTTGACATGTGAGGAAGGTCAGACAGCAAGCTCAGAATTAAACCGCTAACCCACCAGATCTGGGTTAGATTAATAGACACAGTCAAGAAGAAACTTGCTGGTATTGATTCACTATAATGTAGTTACAAATCGAAAATTACTGGTATGGTATAAAAATTTACTGGTAAAAAAATCTATGCGCATCATCGTAACATTACTAAATAAAATTTTATTTAGTAATATTACGTGAAAGATATTATTTTTAATAAGACTTTTTATAAGTACTTTTTCTTTTGGGTGGAGAACGGAGTGTCTTAACACTAGGTTCCCTTTGTCCACTTTGCTATGTGCGGGATACACCGTGAAGCTAGTATTAATTTTGTCTACTCTTCTAACTATAAGCGCGATAATTTCCGTTCGATTCACACTCGAGGGGTTGAAAAAGGCAAAATGTAGTGCTGAAGTCCAATATTTCACATGCACCAACATTCTTGAAAATTAGGCGGATTACTAAGAATGGAATACTGTAACACTAGGTTCCCTCTGCCTACCGTACTATAAGTAGAATACAGCCTAAAGCGAAAAAATAAGATTAATAAAATTACAATATGACGCCATGGGCTCATGACGTTAAGTCGATATATATAAATTTCTAGAATATATATTTTTTCCACTCAGTATACAAAGAAAAAAGTGATAATGAACGACATACGAACAGCTTACATTGTCTATATCAAGTGCGTAGGTCACGCAAGTTCTTTGGAGGGCCCTCATGCATTGTGCGTCATCGTCCCACAGTACCATCGATAGAATTATATTGGAAATTAGATCGAAGGTCAGATTTTCTTTCTCCTTTTTCTTTTTTCTCTTATTCGTACATCATGTAGTATAATATTGTTTAATCATTAGGCAATTAACATGATATTAATGAGAATTTTGATAATGACAAGGAAAATGAAATATTATTCTGTCTATGGAATGAAAACAATGTCATTTTACATTTTTATAAAATGCTTAAAACTTTGAACGTAGCAGTATTTGAACCTGCGCCTCTTGGAAACCGTCAAAGCAAAATAAGCTGTAATAAGCTTTTGGCTTAGTAAACAGAGCGCTTGAACGGTTTACAAGAGGCGCGGGTTCAAATTTTTGTACTTTTTCTAAATAAGTATTAGTCTTTTCTATGTATGGAATCTTATAAATGTTGAAAACAACATTTTAGTTATATATTTAAATTTAGATTTTTCGAAGTAAAATCTAGTTACAGAAAGAAATCCTATTATATTACATATGTGAGTTCAGTTCTACGTGACGTATTAATACAATGGGTGGCCATTAGACTATTACACCTGGGATTTGCTTTGGGTTGAGTTGGAACAGTAATTCGCGAATGACATATCCGATATGAAAATAGATCGTTATAATGTCATAGCATCCTTTTATTAGATTATTGTCGTTTGATTTTTTGCTTATTTTCAAAATTAATAAAAAACTTTTATACTACAAAAGGAAACAAATATATGTGTAAAAAAAGTTTATACATATTTATTTTACATATTTATTTTTAAAACTTTTATTATACAGAAATAATTAAAAACTGCCAAACAGTAGTTATTTTATACAACACGAAAATTAAGGAAAATTAAGGAAAATCACTCAAACATTTTAGCTACAAATTTTAAAGAAAATCAACATTATTTCAACCTGAACCGAAATCAAGATAACAAGGTATTTTATAAATACAAGGAAAATTTCCATAAACATAGATCAGTGAGTTCCTATCCGTCTACCACCTACAGCTTTCAAAGGTCGATTAGTTGCTGACAGATTTAAAAGTACAAGCCGTGCTGAAAGAGCGCGATAAAATTGGAATATCGATCGCGTTTTAACAAAATTCTGAGGTGAGTTTGGAACTAACTCTAAGGAATCTGATGATTTGTTTAGATTATTTTTGTTTGTTTCACGCTGTACTCTATACAAAGTAAGATAGACAGAAGGGAGAGTCCCTTAGTCCGTTTCCATTAAGACACTTCCGTTGCTCACTTTAAACCTAATTCTGGAGGAGCTTTAGTTATGAAAATGGGGAAAAATAGATTAATATATCACCTGTCTTCCATACGGCAATCTCCGTCGCGGGCTTTGCAAGCATTCTTAAAGCGTTCAAACAGTACGGAGCAGGACTTCTCATTGTGACAGACGCTCAGAGCGTAGGTGCAGGTTGGCAAGGTCTCAACCGGATACGGGTCTTTTTCTGAAAGAAAATTATAATTTATTTATCTATATAATGTCAAGTCTAATTGTACATAATATTTCATATTACTGAGAATATATCTTGTTAAAACCGTTCCCTTATTTCAATATTAAATTAAAACCTAACAATATAAAAGTATTTATATTCGTACGCTGTTGATATTTCTAAAATATCTCCGAAAGAAAACTTTTAAAAAATCTGTTTAGTTATTAATTCGCTCATATATCAATAAGTAAGTAGGGACGTGCAAACATAATTATATAGTTGTTCTATAATTAGAAAAATTGATTACATGCTTATCGTGCATCGATTTGATCTGTAACTTGTTCTTTAATTTTCAAAATAAAAATGATTTTAATTTTTGTCTATTTTTTCGTATGTAACCGAATTGAATTCTACTAAATTATTCTTACAGTTTTACTCTATATGGCATATAGTTAAAAAAATATAATTCAGTCCAATTCAAATTTTATTTTAACATAAAATCTTAATCTATAAAGCCTTAAGTTTAAAACAACATCCACATTACAGCACTTGTAATGAAAATGCTAGTCACCGCGACGCAAATCGATTTTCTGTCATTGAACTGTGTAGGTCAATTCGATGCTAGTATAGAACAGACGACGCGACACCGGCCCGGTCGGTGCAACTGAAGGTAAATTAGTGAAGGCTATTACGGAGCTATCGTCGTACAAACATATCGTTTTAAGCTGTCGTGTCGTATGGTTTATAATAGTAGCAGTTATTAGACTTGTGAATTATAGAGAAGGTTTGTTTGTTTGTTTTTTTTTTTTTCACATTTTATTACGCGTGCTGCAGGGTAGGCAGTGGAAGCCTAGTGTTGAGACACTCCGCTTCCCAATTTCCACTGAATTCTATAGGCGTTATGTGTTGAGTGGCGGAGCTTAACGCCGACGCCTCTAATAAACGCTACGACTGGCCACTAATAAAGGGTCTAGTAGGATAAGCACGACAATGTAAACTGCACTGGCTTCTAATGAATCGTTCTTATCACGAACAATAAAGTATACGCTATAAAATTGATATTTTGTACATTTCAATACATTCATAATTTCTTATATTTTATAATAATTAAACACATATTATAAGTAAAAACACAATGTCTTTGTCCATTTTCTTGGCTCTCACTTTCAACCGATGCAATACTACCTACACACATATGGGGGAGTGTAAAATCGATATAGCGTTTCTAATTTTACAACATTCACGGCCTTTCAGGTACTTCTTTCTTTCTGGACGTGTGCCAAATAAGATTACGCGAACGTTCCGCCCGCTACTGCTAGTTAGTTTTTAATGCCTAACTTACTATTCCAATCTCTATAATTAAAATGACCAGTCATCGTGGTATGTAAATAGCTTGGTGGTTGCATTTATTTATATTACTATGTTATTTTGTTGGTAAATGGTGGTATATGGTATATTGAGTTGGTATAAAGGTATAAAGTGGGGATCGGAGTGTCTTAACACTAGGTTCCCTCTGTCTACCCTGCTGTGTGCGGGATACAGCGTGAAGCTGAAAAAAGGTTGGTATATAGTTCGGGAGGTTGTATTGAAAAGTTAAAATCTATTAAGATTATATATCTTAATGATATTAGGATTTATGTGTCCTCGTACTTGTATAAGTAATGTTCTTTTTTAAGATTAATATTCCATGCTTCCGTACAAAAAATCTCATTTTGAGCTTCGCACTGTATCACGTATATAAGAGAGTGCACAGAGGTAGTCTAGTCCAGTAAGAGTGTCTTAATCGTTTTTCATTTGCGGATTTCTCAAAACATTGCGTGTTGAGTAGCGGAACTCTACCACGTGCTACGTTTTGTTACCAGAGCAAAGAAATGACAATAATTTATTCCCCCAAGTGAGCATCGAATCCACAACCAAAAGATTCTGACAGTCTTCTGAGTAGCAGCAATATTTTAAATAAAAAAAATCGTGTAAAATTTGAATCCAGAACCTGTGTTGTGTGTTATGTTTCCACCATATATTTTTTAAGTTAAGCAATATTCTATCTAGTTGAAAATGGATGGTTATGTATGTACTTATAGACTAAGAGGTCGCGGGATTTTTCGTAACGATCACGGATACGGCCAGATTGAATTCTATGGGTTGTAGAGTAGTCCCCTCATGTGAATGGTCTCGGTCTGCCTGCCCTCAGTGGTTGCAACTCCGAGATATAGAGCTTAGAAGAGGCTTCATTGTTACGAAAAAATAACGATCAGGGAAATGGTCAGTTTTGGTGCATACTCAAAGTATGGCGTGTCCTTATTTGAAATAAGTTGGTCTGCCGGCTCTCAGTGGTTGCATTTCCAAGATATGATGCTCGCAAGTCACAATATTGTTGCGAAAAAAAAACGATAATTGAAATGGTCAGTTTTAGTATCAATTCGAAGTATAGAGCTCCCACAAGTAAAATGAGTTGGTCTGCCAACCCTCAGTGGTTGCATTTTAGAGCTATCATAGTTTAAACACTATATATAATTTGTAAAGAAAGTCTAAAAAACATCTAAAACTTGCATAATACACGAGTTTTTCAAGTGGATGCGAGCCGCTATAGTATGTGTTTATTTTTTGTTCATTTGTAGAAAACGATGGTCAGGAATATCTAACGTGGAGCTCTAATAGACCAGCTAAAGTATAAGAATTAAAGATATGGTGTCTTAACAAAAAATGTTCAGTCTGATAAGCATTATTGATAGACCTATTAAACTCGAGGGTTCAGGAACATCTGATGTGGAACTCTTATAGAACAGCTAAACTATAATAATAAGATATATGGTTCTTTAACAAAAACAGTTCAGTCTGATGAATATTATTGATTGACATATTAACTTCGATGGCCAGCATTATGGAACTCTCATAGACCAACAAAACTATAAAAATTAGGAATATGGTTCCATAGTATTTTTTTTTGAGTTTGATGAATATTATTGATCCTTGAGCTGAATATGTATTAAGCGTGGCCTATTAAGCTCGAGGATCAGGGATATCTAATGTGAAACTCTAAAATATCACCTGAAAAAATAAGAATATGTTATGGTGCCTTAGCAGTTTTGGGTATTTTTAAAATAGAAAGTCATGAACATATATTATATTTTGCAACGATCCATGTTAAAAAAATCAGTCTATCAGTATAAGTTGTTAGTGATTTATTAGGTTGCACATAAGAAAGGTACCAGAGTATATTTTCCGTACGCGCCCGATTTCTTATATGTAAATATCATTGCGTGGATTCCATATGATAGCGCATTATTCGAGACCACTACTAAAGCATTAAAAAGAGCTATTTTTTTATGGAATAAGACAAGGCAAACGAGAGTACTGGTCACCAGATAAGTGATCACCGCCGCACACGACCTCGTGTAGCACCAGAGGAGCTACAGGTGCGTTGCCGGCCTATAAGGTGGAGATAGACCTGGAAACACTGCCACAAGTAGGTCATTCCACAGTTGAGTGGCGCGTGGAAGCAAATTCTTACGAAACCGCACAGTAGTGGAGTGCCACGTATCCAGATGGTGTGGATGATACTTAAGTTTGTGACGTACTGTGCGGTTAAAAAATTCGGCGGCAAGTAACAGGTCAAACAGTTCTTCAGAACACTCCCCATGATAAACGCGGTAGAGAACGCACAACGAGGATACATGTCTACGCAAAGACAATGTGTCAAGCCCTGCACAGATCATTGGGTCCCCAACGATTCGAATGGCTCTACGTTGCATACGATCAAATGGGTCGAGCTGATAGTGTAGTGCACCAGCCCAGAGATGAGAACAGTACTCCATATAAGGCCGAACCTATACAGAGCCAATCGGTGTTTTGGTGTGAAGTACTGTCTCGCTCTGTTGATGACCCCCAGTTTCTTTGAAGCCAACGAAGCCAACAGTCTAAACGCTAAGGCTCAATGTGCTGATGCTGGCCGCGGCTATAAGGGGAGTGTTTTGGAAGACTTGAGATATGACAAATGAGATTTTTTTAGTGGTTGAACCAAGTTCCTTTTACCCCATGAGGAAACATTCCCGAAGGATGCCCCAACTGAAGACACAAGTTTATTTCGGCACTGGTCGATGTTTTCCCGAGAAAGACTTGCACGGCCGGAGTAAACAGCGTTCACTGTGCTATCATCTGCATAGCAATGAATGCTAGAATCTTCTTACATGTTGTTGATATGCAGAAGAAACAACGTAGGGGACAACACGCAGCCTTGGGGAAAACCAGCGTTCACGGGCATATATTCAGAGCAAAAACTTGATGCTGCGTCCAGTGAGAAAGCTGGCGATCCACTTGCATAAATTCTCGGGAAGCCCATAGGATGGAAGTTTATCAAGGAGCGCCCCATCCCACACTCGATCTGCTACTCCCCTTCTTCTAGGCCCCTTTCCATTGCTTACAATAGCCGCAGCCCAGCGGTGGGTTAGGTAAGATCACCGGTTAAGCGACCATGGCGGAAGCCATATTGACGGTGATTATTCAATCGGTGATCCTCTAGATAAACCAAGAGCTGGCTATGGATGATGCTCTCTATGACTTTTGAGAGTAGGGAGGTGATAGCCTTTAGTTAGATGGATCGAAGCCATCGCCTTTCTACGGGATCAAATGGATGAGAGCGCTCTTTCATGAGTGCCGAAACAAACGTGCTAGCACCGGTGTTAGCTCAGGAGAAAAAGAACGGAGCATTAAGTGAGAGATGCCATCTGACCCGCTTGACTTGTGGCTGTCCAAAGAGGACACAGCTCGCCTAACAGCTCTTTGGTTGAACTTAACCTCAGGCAATGAGCTCTGGCACGGCGGGATGGTCGGCAGCGTTGTTTCTTGGTGGAGTTCGAGGCAAAGAGAGTGCCCAGGAGACCGGCTTCTCTTTTGCCGAGTGGACCAAGATGTCATTTCCTGTGCGTAGCGACGGAAACAAAAGCTGGCTAGGTTGCCAAGTGCGGCCTTTGAGAGCACCCAAAACTGATGTGTTCCAGACGGATAGCTCTCAAGCTTCACGCCGATTTTGTATGTTCACGAGCATTCGAGCTTCACGGATCATTCTAGGAATATATTTGTTCTTTCTAGCGATGATTTAGGGCTTATCAAGTGCATGCCCATACTTGACACCGGAGATTTGTCCATTGGCGGTAACACTAAAACTTGCTGATGCGATGCGATGCTTCTAAATGACCTATGTATGCTAGTACACAAGAAGTATAAAAGATTCATCTTGCATGCTGTGGAGATACGATCTGGTCGCAGGATGTGCGGAGTCAGTTTAAGTGACCGAATCCTCATGAGAGTGTGTGAATGTGAGTTCCACATTAAATGTTCCTGACCCTCGAGGTGAATATGTCAATGAATAATACTTACCAGACTAAACAGTTTTTGTTAAAGAACCATATACCTCATTATTATAGTTTAGCTGTTCTATAAGAGTTCCATATCAAATGTTCCTGACCTTCGAGATGAATATGTCAATCAATAATATTCATCAAACTGAACAGTTTTTGTTAAAGAACCATATACCTCATTATTATAGTTTAGTTGTTCTATAAGAGTTCCACATCAGATGTTCCTGAACCCTCGAGTTTAATAGGTCTATCAATAATGCTGATCAGACTGAACATTTTTTGTTATGACACCATATCTTTAATTCTTATACTTTGGCTGGTCTATTAGAGCTCCACGTTAGATATTCCTGACCATCTTTTCTACAAATGAACAAAAAATAGACACATACTATAGCGGCTCGCATCCACTTGAAAAACTCGTGTATTATGCAAGTTTTAGATGTTTTTTAGACTTTCTTTACAAATTATATATAGTGTTTAAACTATGATAGCTCTAAAATGCAACCACTGAGGGTTGGCAGACCAACTCATTTTACTTGTGGGAGCTCTATACTTCGAATTGATACTAAAACTGACCATTTCAATTATCGTTTTTTTTTCGCAACAATATTGTGACTTGCGAGCATCATATCTTGGAAATCCAACCACTGAGAGCCGGCAGACCAACTTATTTCAAATAAGGACACGCCATACTTTGAGTATGCACCAAAACTGACCATTTCCCTGATCGTTTTTTTTTTCGTAACAATGAAGCCTCTTCTAAGCTCTATATCTCGGAGTTGCAACCACTGAGAGCAGGCAGACCGAGACCATTCACATGAGGGAACTGCTGTACAACCCATAGAATTCAATCTAGCCGTATCCGTGATCGTTACGAAAAATCCCGCGACCTCTTAGTCTATTAGTACATTAGACACTTGATTAAATCTATCATCGAATATTAATGATAATCATTACAACCAATTAGAATGCTATAGTACACTGGTAATTAGTTTAACCGCTAACTAAGTGTTGAAGCATACAGTTAAATATTACATTATGTATTTCTTGTTTCTTTTTTATCTTCTTATCGATGAATATGAAAAATAATTAGTAAGGGCTGCTATTTCCAAAATATAGTAATAGAAAACCAGTCAAGTGCGAGTCGGTTTCTTAAGCTAACTTATATAACTTAATACCCAACTACATGAATACTAATTCTATTTAACCTATGTGTTCTATTTTTCTTAAATATTTGAAAGAAATCTATAAATTTTGTTACTTTTTGATACTTATCAAAAGATATGGATAGATAATGTTATATACGTACCCTTCTTCATGACGAACACGCAGGGATGATCAAACAAGAAGTCGCGGAACGAGTTACACTCGGGGTCCACGTTCGGTTCCCGACAGAGGCACGTCGGCTTGAAAAACGGAAACGCTTGCAGAGTACGTAGAGCAGCCTGGCATTTAGTCACGGTCACAGTTGAGCAAGCCACTGAAACAAAATGTGATAAATTAGCAAATATCTTTAATATTTAAGCTTAAGACCGTCATTGCGCAATGGCACAAGCGTGTGACGGGAAACCCGATGGTTCTGGGTTTCATTCCCACTCCTGGGAACTTATTATTTACATTTATTTACTTAAAAATACGCTTTTCAACTGGCAATGTCTTGAAAAGTGGGCGATAAGTGTGAAACGTAGCTTCTTAAACCTAAAAAAACCAATAGGTACTTGTTTTTTATACGAAAAGAATTGATTAATAAAGAAGTACATAAATAACAGATTCAGAACACTGAAGTTTTCTTTCTTATATACGAGTATATGTTAAATCTCGTTACAGTGTGTGAATTATGAAGTTAAGTTTAATAAAAAAATATTAAGGTTAACATAGGTTACAATCTGTGTTCCATATACATACATATAATGTGTATATTTTTCTTTGACAGTATCATATCAGCACTAACATTATAAGATGAAGTGTTTGTTTGATTGGACATGCTAATCTCAGGGCCTACTGGTTCGAATTTAATTAGTTTTTTTGTATTGGTTACGCCATTATCGAGAAAGATTATTCGAGGCAGCCTCTGTACCTGTGGTTAGAATTACCTGAGGCACTAAGAATATGTATCACATAACTCTTACAGTAGTAATTTCCATTTGGCCACGCGGGCAAAGAGCAGGTAAAACGCCTTTTTTCCCTATTTTAGCCATTTATAAACTAAAAATCTAGTCTTACGTATTCGCATGATCTCGACTGTAATATCCAATATATATATATATATATATATATATATATATATATATATATATATATATATATATATATATATAGTATAGTATTAAACTAGTTCTAAATTATATAAATTACCACAATATATTATATTCTCATTAATATACACGTTATTAGATTGAAACGATTAGTCGCCGTACGTAATCTAAGTTTCCGCCCAGACTGCAAAGTTATCCCATTCCCTTATATGATTTCATATAATATAAAATGTATAGTAAGTATCTAGTATCTACTCATAGATTTACTAATATCAATATGTTGATTCCCTGTGCAATACAGTGGGACAAAGCTAACTGTAAAGGCGTTGGATGTGGGTTCGATCCTAACTTGAAGAGATTATATTTAAATAATTTTCATTTTTCCACTCTGCTAGATCAAGACGAAACGTAGTTTTCCATCAGTCAATAGGCACTCGAAGGTTAATTGAAAAGTGGAGAACGGAATGTTTTAACACTAAGTTTCCTTTGTCTACCTTGCGGGTAAAAGCGGGATGCTGCTTTGATTTATCCTACTAACATTATAAATGTGAAAGTTTGTGAGGATGTTTGTCCATTCTTCTTTCTAAAAGGACTTAGGCGAAACTTACAGTAATACAGCTTATACAGCAGAATAACACTTACGCTATCATTTATGTAAAGATTTTTTAAAATTTGGCTATAATACGACTATACATCCAAGCGGGCGAAGCCGCGTCTGGGTCGCTAGATATACATATTTACAAATTGATCACATTACAGTGTAGAAAATTTGTCTATAACTGCCCTTATGTGATTTGCCACACCCACAAGCGTGATTATCTGAAGCATTAGAAGAGTTTTTGTCATTAGGGAGTGACCACACTATTATTTTTTCCCTATCCGATTGGGGAAACCTTTCAAATTACGCAGGGACATTGCTTAATGGACTGTTAGGTTTTTGCGAGGGTTAAGGTTAGATGTAGGCAATAATTTTCACTTTTGACGTATGTATCTATATATTAGAGATATTTAGGACATTATACTATAACTATTGTCGTCGTGGCGCAGTGTCACAGCGTTTGACTATAAATTAAAACTATAACCACGACGGTTGTGGGTTCGATTTTTACTCGCGAGAATGAATTATTTTATTTACAAGAAAAAAACCGCGGCGTTGTAAATTAATGTAATTTTTTTATATTAATTTATAGCTTTGATTCGTCTTTTTGTAGGTATAGTTTTGCTTTTCGTATACTATTGCTTTATATTTTTTATAAATCTTTTGCTAGTCTTATTATCGACTAGCAAGAGATTGAGAGAAAGAGGTTATAGAGAATCAAAAATTATAAAACAAGGGCCTATCCACTGTGTGTGAATTACTTGTAGTTGAATTCAACAAACACATAATAAATATCTATCTTATCTATCTATACTAATACTATAAAGCTGATGAATTTAGTTTGAACACGTTAACTCTAAGAATAACTAGTTCCAATCGAAAAAATATTTTTATATTTTATAGTTAACGCGGATTCGCCTGCTTGAACTTATTGTTATAACTCAATTCTTTACAATAAAATAAACATCAAAATCTTTACATACATTTTAGCTTATGTGTTATTCTGATGTATAAGCTATATTACTGTAAAGTTACATCTCAATCCCTTCAGTAGTTTTTGCGTAAAAGCGGAACAAAAATCCATCCTCACAAACTTTCACCTTTTTTAATATTACTAGGATATATGAAGGAAGGCTATTATAGGCTATATTACCTACGTTACGTTAATCCTATCGATTCTACTACTACTTGTGATCTAATTTACTTGGTGCGCTTAGATCATATTATGTCATTGTGTGTTATACATACATCTAAGTTATTTCCATTCGATCACGCGGGCGAAGCCACAGGTACTAGCTAGACTTATAAATCTCAGTTTTTTTTTTGTATATCGTTGTAAATATGTAAGTATCAGTGAAGTGGTTATCGCGTTACAACGCCAGAGGCATTATATCTCGAAGTGCGTTGAACTTGTGTTTTTATTTCAAACAAATTTATAGTCACAAATTCAGAATTGTCCTTTGGCCTTAGCGACCGCAAAACATTGGTAAAACAAATATTATTTCACAAAACAATTGTAATAATGTATATATTTGGATGTTAGTTTATTAAACATCGACAACATAAATATCGAACTTTCTTAATGTTCATCTAAAAATAAATTGTATATCTACTCCTGCATAACTTCTAAGTTCGTACTTTAAGTAGTTTTGTCGTTTTATTCCAATAGTGTATGAGTCACTTAAAAACTAAATATTCTTTATAAACTAAAATAATTAACACGATCAGCAACACATATGTTTGCCGTTGCTTTTTACGATATTTCCATAGATGACTTTGATATGATAGTGAACCGAGTAGCATGATTCCATGTTTTTGATTTCACGAAATTTGTAGATCACGATCTCAAGAGACTAATTATTAGGTCAATAAGAAACGGAAGCTAAACGGCTTCTTAGAAAGTTTGTTTTCAACCCGTAAGAAGTACTAAAAACTAAATACTAAACTAGCCATCTAGGAGTGCCTAGTGTACTCTATATGTTTTCTAATTAGAATAAATAACAAAATGAAAAAAGAAACATCACACATATCTGCCAAACAACTAAAATAATATTTAAAGCACCATGTCAATGAAAACATTAAATATAAGAATCGTATTGTCATAGTAAAAGATCAGCATAATCTGTACAAGATGTCATCTCATCGTAGCCAGTGACGAGGGTAAGTTATCGATATTCAAGCATTATGCAGACGCTTGGAAATTCAACATACAACCCTAATTTGTCTTTCGCGAGAGCCAGTAAAATGTGGTGACATTTTTATACTTTAAGCACTTATTGTTGTATTTGTGACATTTTATTAACACATATAGTATCTATTTGTGAAGTAAAGACTGTCTTTCATAAGATACTTTATTTTACTTTTATCAGCGGCTTCAAATTGCATCATTCAAGTGATATGACTAAGACTAGTGTATGCTACATGGCCCAATGTAAGTACTCGAGGTGCTTCTGACTGCACGTTACATCGAAATGAACCGTTACAATCTATATTACCCGGCGCAACATGTCTATATTAGCAATTACTTTCTTCTTTTTGACCATGGCATGGGAATAGTGGATAATCGATTATTTCTACTTCCTTTTAAATATAAAGTTAAAAAGTCAATTAGAGCAGTTAGGTATTGGATGTGGTGGCTACTACACATAAATCTTGGGAAATCATAAATCATAGCCACTCATTGTAACTAATCTTTGTGTGTTCGTGAATAAAAGTCGCATAACAGACCCTTGACCCATTATAAGGTAAGTCTGACTGCATATCAACATAATGTAATATATCCTATAGCCTTCCTAAAAAAATGATAATTCGAATTCAAACAATAAAACATTTCCGTTTTATAGCATTATTTTATTAGAAACAGCAGTTTTTCATCCTAGATAGTAGATAATAATGTGGTGTCAAAACACACTGTTTTCTTCAATATATAGGTACACTCTTGATATATTATACCTTCGGAAGGAAGTAGCTTCTTTGGTCTATGTTTATTATACTTTTCAATGTAAAATCTACGTGATATTTGAATCTAACATGAAATCCTCAAAAGCTTAAAACAAATAAGAAAAAAATATATATTTTCGATAGCTGTTTATAGTAGATATTTATAAATAAATTTCCCTATTTACTCAATATGTTGTACTACAACTACAGTAAGCGAGTGGGTCAGGGTTGTACTAAGTCCTTATAGCTACTAGGCGACCCGTATCTAGTTGACCTGTTAGGTGGTAATGATGCGATCGGCTTTTTAAAAAACCGTTTTATTCAATAATAAGGAGTAGTGTAGTGGTTTTAATTGAAGTTAATTGCCGACTGTTTTATATATATTTATATTTTTAAATTGAGGCCAGTCGTGGCGCAGCGGCACGAAGTGTGACTGTAAAATGGACTGGTTGTGGGTTCCATCCCCACTCGAGGAGATGAAATATTTACTTATATTTATATTTCCATTTCTTCGCTCTGGTGTCGAGGCTATGCGCGGCGTTGAGTTCTGCCACTCAACACGCAACGCCTCCAAAATTCGGCAGAAAGTCTGGAACGGAGTGTTTTAACACTAGGTTCCCTCTGCCTACCCTGCTATGTGCGGGATTCAGCGTGAAGCTGATTTAATTTGATTTTTAAATATGAATATCTGAAATATTTATTATAAGTGTTACGTCTTTTTATTGAATGTAAATTTAGTAAATATTTATTTTAGGCACTTACTCAAATACTTAAACTAAATGTTACCTCAAAAGAAAGAAACGAAATTCATATTGAAACACTTTGTTGCCCATCTGTCAAGACCGTTGATTTCAAAAATACGTGTAGGTATTAAATTAAAATGAATATCAAATATATAAGTTACGGTCCCTTGGAGTACAGAAAAATAAAGCTTCTAAGTCAATGTTATCAAAAGATAAGAGCGTTTATGCATCATTTTTGCTGTACTTTATGGGAAATTATTTGAGAAAAAGTGAGATTTTACAAATTAGCTTCACGATATATCCCGCACACAGCAGGGCAGGCAAAGGGGACCTAGTATTAAGACACTTCGTTCCCCACTTTTCACCGAATTTTGAAGGCATTGCGTGTTGAGTGGCGGTACTCAACGCCGCTCTTTGCCTCGACACCAGAGCTATGAAACAGTAATGTAAATTTAAATAAATATTTAATTTCCTCGAGTGGGGATCGAAACCACCACCAGTCGCCTTTACTGTCACACTTTGTGCCCTCGCGCCACGACTGGCCGCAAGAGAGATATTTTACAATAAATAAACAAAGAACAACAAATTGAAAAATGAAAATTTGTATTATAGATATATTAAATAAAATATAGCAGATAAGTCTGTAATATCAACTATATTATAACAACTATAACTGACGTTCCATTTGTTCTACAATTATGAAATAGTTACAGAACCTTCTGTAGGTGAATCCGACTCGCACTTGACCGGTTTTTTTTTATTTAATGGTTTATTATAAATATGTAATTGGTATTTCTGAGAATCATGTAACGAATGCTCAATATGTATGTTATATCTATAAGCAATTACCTCGGCTAAGCAATATCTCACTTCCATAAATAAATAACGAATTTAGTATTAACATTGAAAATTAGAGGCCAGTCGTGGCGCGGCGGTACGAAGTGTGACTGTAAAACCGACTGGTTGTGGGTTCGATCCCCACTCGAGGAAATGAAATATTTACTTAAATTTATATTTCCATTTCTTCGCTCTGGTGTCGAGGCTAAGCGCGGCGTTGAGTTCTGCCACTCAACACGCAATGCCTCTAATTCGGAGAATTCGGCAGAAAGTGGGGAACGGAGTGTCTTAACACTAGGTACCCTCTGCGGACCCTGCTGTGTGCGGGATACAGCGTGAAGCTGATTGATTAAAAATTAAAAATAAGTAAAAAAGTATAATTTCGTATAATATATGTATACATATTTAATAAGGCGAAGTAAGCCAGCTGTAAAGTCGACGTATTCTTCCCAAGGGCGACATATTATTTTATTTGTACATTCAGTACATTAAATTAATTACTTTTACTGCGGATTTGCCGCCTGTAAATGACGAAAAATTGTTGAATAATTCATTTTTATGTACGCTAGGACTTAGTAGTATGTTAGGTAATATGATAAATTCTTCTTCTTTCTCACTTCCTTGATACGGAAAATATCCAATTCAAACCTATTGTGGCCAGATAACGTGTTTAATCCATACCTATATTATAAATTCGAAAGTAACTCTCTCTGTCTGTCTGTCTGTCTGTCTGTCTGTCTGTCTGTCTGTTACGCAATCAGGGCCAAACCGCTAATTCAATTGTAATAAAATACTCATACAGAGATACTTGAGGGTCTTCGGATGAACATAGGTTACTTTTTTTTTCATATTTGTAATATTGTCAATATATACTAATATATTAAAATATTTTTTATTTTGACAGGCAATTTATTCCGCCATGTTAATAACAACCGACCGTTGCTAAGCAACGGTTTGCAAAGTTTATTTGTTGTTATAAGCAAACGTCACCCAAAATGAGCTTGCTTAACACATACATGGCTGGCGCCGACTCAACCTTATGAGATACATAAAAATAATGTTTTACAAAAATATTGTCCTTTAAATAATGTTTAAAAAAGTCCGCGATACACATACCATGTTTATCTCTGAAGCTTGAGCAAAGTAACACAGTAACAACAAGTAACCATTTTAATTAATTTACTTTATATTTATCGGGTTTTTGTTGTATGTATTTTCTATAATTTGATATTGATCCTTATGAAAATGAATATAATAGTCACTTTTAGCATTTCATCTAGATTGAAATTATAGTTCACTGTATAACATTCTAATAAATAATTAAGGAGATGTCACTGATTCGAAATGACCTAGCGAGCTACGACCGGCATAGTATGACCGACGCGAACGGGCAGATGACTTTGACGGTTTTCTAAAATTTCGAACTACTGTTATTTTTTATGTAATTATTGGCTGTTTATAATTAATTTCTTTTCTTTGGTTCTCCGCTTATTCGAGTATTAGTTAGATTTTCATGAATTTCTTGGTATGGTGTAAGTTGCGGCCCTTCGCGGCATCGGTATAATATTATTTAAGTATTAAAGAGAGAATTGTTGGTTATTTCATCTCGGTTGGATGGTTATCTATATCGTTGTTATACACTTAATAAATTGTGGTTTCAGTTTTTTGGGATTTTATTTGATATTGCTCGCATAACTTATCATATTTAATGTAGAAAGGACTTTAGTTATTACATTTAGTATCTATGAACGCGCGCAAGGAAAACGAGTAAAAAGATTTTTCCCGAGTAAATCAGTAAAATCGAGCACTGAAAGTCCAATAAAAATTAGTTCAGTTATTCTGGATATTAAGCTCGGGGAAATAGAAAGACAGTCAGAGACAAAATTATTAATAATGTAGCTGGTTTTGTTTAGTTTTTTTATTAATATTTTACTATGGTTACGTTTACTTATATTTTTTTCATTTAAATTAGTTAGATATTTTCAAAAACAATTTCCTAAATATATCTATAAGCATGCGTAAAGTTTAAGCGGGCGAAGCCGCGTCCGGGTCCGCTAGTAATTTAATAAAACTACAATAGTTTAAAATTATATCTGGGACAAATCAAAGAGATATATTTTGGCACTAGATTATCTGTTTTTTTTTCTTTCCTTCATTACAAGCTACAAATATTTTTTCAGCTTTATTCTGTTACGTAATAATTTTTAATTTATAGTATTTGAAGAGAACTCTCTTTGATAACGGTTTGATCTGCCATTTATCGAGGAAGCGTGACTACAGACAAACATTGACATTTATTGACAGATAGACATCCGTATAAGCCTAATTCAATATTCTTAATTCATTCAATATTACATCAGAATGTACCTAAATGTTCACTGATTCGAACTAGTGCCTACAAGTCCCATGAGGATTACAGTCTACTTAGTGCTGTCATCCTTGGAATATTAGATTTGATTATAATTTCAAAGTTATACTATAAATAGTCCAGAGACTAGTCGTGGTGCAGGGGCACAAAGTGTGACTGAAAAATCGACCGGTTGTGGGTTCGATCCCCACTCGAGGGGATGAAATATTTATTCATATTTATGTTTTCATTTCTTTGCTCTGGTGTTGAAGCAAAGCGTGGCGTTAAGTTCCGCCACTCAACACGCTATGCCTCCAGAACTTGGCGGAAAGTGGGGAACGGAGTGTCTAAACACTAGGTTCCCTCTGCCTACCTACTGTGTGCGGGATACAGGAATATACATTCAGGGTCGTCGTGGAGTGTTGGTACAAGCGTGTAAACGCGACGGTTGTGGTTTCGATTCTCCCTCGGGGGACTAAATTGTTACTTATTAACATTTTCCACAACAAGAACATACACAACAACACAGTAAAAAAAACATGTATAGGTAGGTACGCTGTAAAGTCTACCATTTCATATAGTTTCTCCCTCCGCCTCAAAGGGTATGCGGATATCCAGATATCCAGCTCATTTTTAGATAATATCTTAAGTGATGAGTATTGTCAAATGAAAATTCTTTTGACTTATTCTTCGTAATATTAATTATTTCATAAAAATTGAATCCAAAAGGCAATCGAAAATGCATTTTGGTCAAGCAAAGAAATCATAATATTAATATTATAAAATGCTATAAGAAATAAATGAAAAATCGCTTAAATTAGATTAAGAAAAATAGAAGATGCATCAAAATCGATAAACATTTGATATTAAACTACTGTATAGATTTATCGCGCATATTTTTACATTATTGAGATACGCGATACGAGTAGACTGGCCACGGAATGTCTTAAGTCTAGCATGAAGATCAATCGATCAATAAAACACATTTCTGCGCTAGGTTTCCTTTTATCACACCAAATTTTTATTTTTATTTAAACAAATTTAATTACATAAATTTGTTATGCATGAAAAATCGAGTAAATAATCGTTGAAGTTCTCTTTTTTTATTACAATAACAAGCTTACCATGTACAATAAAACAAAAACGATTTTTTTTCTTTAAAGTCTTAACTGAAGAACCATAATAACATGAGATAAACTCACAAATATTGATAAAAAGAACCAAATTTTGATTCCTGGACAGTGATAAGTCGTTTAGAAGCAGACTAATTGAGATAAATAACCCATTGTTTCATACAATGTCAAAGATTTTTACCGTAAAGAGAATTTTGTGCGATATTTTTCAAGGAATTAACAGCGACAAAATGGCCACCCCTCGTCAACTTTGTACCCATTGTTGATGCTGACAGGCTTAACAATGAATCTAGAGCATGTGACTTCGTTGGGAAATGATATGTGGTTGCTCTTGTACGATATTTAATTCAGCATACGTACTTTTATATTGAACGTGTCAGTAAAGTGAAAGGAAAGAAAATGTTATATTTTTAGGTTGAATATAATATTTTTTTAACATTTTTGAAGTGTTATTCCATAATTATAAAAAGAAAAATATTTATTAAGAAAATGTATAAAAATTTTAACGTATGAACCCGCGCCTCTTTGGAAACTGTCCAAGCGCTTTGAACGTATGGCTTAGTAGGTTGGCCATCTAAGCTTAGCTGGTTTCAAATCACGCTACGTTCCAATTTTTATGTTTTCTTAATAAATATTGATCATAATATGTTGAATACATTGTAGCGCAGTTGATTTTTTTTTTTAAATATGTGAGGTAAAAGTGAGTTTAGGATAAATTATGAAGAATGGCGAATTCTTCATAATTTATCCTTATTAATGATAAAATTTATATTTAGTTATTTATCTCAATGCGTGCTAAGTTATTTTTAATTTTTGGATGCTAAAGGATTTCGTTTTTAGCAATTATGCAATCAATCGATTTTTTTTATAACTTTAGATATACTTGTTATCTAAAATTTCCGTAACCAAAACGCAATATATATAAATAATCTTTTTTCACTACTCATAGAAAATTACTAGCTTCAGCTAATAGAAATAATATAAAGTATGAAACTATAATAACGTCTACATTGAAAATCTCCTTACATCTCTTTTACATCAGCTACACGCTTTTTTTAAATAAAACCTAGTCTTTTGTATGCATAGATCTATTCAAATCGTTGAGAGATTCAAATGCGTAGTAAAGCGGAGAAGTCCTTTTGTTATAGCATCCTATTGTATGCTATAGCAGTTCAAGGGCAGGTCTGTTTGTATGTAAGTTTTAATAAAAATGCAAGGAATAAAAGCGAAGAGTCCACATAAAAGGAAATAATATTTTTCATTCTGGACGTTTCTCGGAACTTGATTCGCAACTAGGAAATTTTACTATTTTACTTTTTACTACTTAGTAGGTATTGAAACTATTTTGTTTTAAGACTAAGTGACATATTTTTTTTTATTTTCACGTAATTGTCTTTTTATTTCTTTAAAGAAGAAATAATTTAGAGATATATTACGAGTACTTAATTTATTTATTATTATCAAATCAGGTCTATTATTTATTAAACTGTATTAAAGTGATTTGAAGTTTTAATGTAGAATTTGAATCTACGGTCTGAGATAACATATACATATAAGTATTCTAAGTTATAAGCAATGAATTATATAACGAGGTATGTGTGTTTGAGGACAGTCGTGGCGCGAGGGCACAAAGTGTGACTGTAAATGCGACCGGCTGTGGGTTCAACCCCCACTCGACGAAATGAAATATTTAAATTTGTATTTTTAATTTCATCGCTCTGGTGTTGAGGCAAGGCGTGGCGTAGAGTTTCGCTACTCAACTCGCAATGCCTACAAAATTCGGCGGGAGGTGGGAAACGGAGTGTCTTAACAATAGGTTCCCTCTGTCTATCCTGTTGTGTGCGGGATACAGCATGTCGAAATATTTAAAATTAAAATAAATATTTCATCTCCACGAGTGGGAATCGAACCCACAACCAGCCGGTGAGGCCAGTCGTGGCACAAGTACACAAAGTGTGACTGTTTATCTATTATCTACTTATAAATCAACTTTTAGCTTTCACAAATAAATGGTAAATTTAAAACTTAAACCTAAAGACTAAAAAAGACTGCTATAAAATAAGTAAGGCTATTTTCGGCTCGCTCCTGGAAAATTTCTAAGTATAGCTGCTCTATTTTTATTAAGATTGAAGGCCGTAAAGACATTTTTTATTTATATTATCAGGGACGAACTGGTCCAACTTTACGAGATAGGCTTTTGTAGATATTGGAACTTAAAAAATATAATAAAAGGGAAATGAAATTATTAATAAGATTTTTTTTTTAAGTATTTAGTTGGATAATTAGTTAAGTTTACTTTGCCTATTTAGATCGTATAAAGCTGAGAGCTTTGGACGAATCATAATAGTCGTATGCAATTGAATATTTTAAAGCTTTTCCCTGCATACACGAGTAAGTAGCACGGTAGGCACAGGGAACTTAAGCCCTCCGCTTCCCACGTCCCATTCCAAGTGCGTGTTAGATAAAAAAAGATAATGTTGCACTTTGTCTTGTTGGAGCGGGAATTAAAAAATATATATTACTACTATTTTCTACTTAGCTCCACGCTTTATCCCTAGCGGGGTAGTCAGAGAGAATGGAGCGCCAAATGCTACGGTCTCTACATACTTCTTTCGCCTCGTCTACTGTCATCAACCTCTTCAGACGTTCAGAGGGGAGTCCTCATGCTTTTTACGTGATCTTCCTCCAGCACCTTTAATACTGTGTTTTCGAAGGTCAACCGAGGTCTCCTCCTATCTCTCTATATTAATTCTCCTAAATTTTGATAGAACCAACAACTGTCACATTAGATACTATCCGACTGCGCCACAATGCTATGCTCATTTACACAAACATCAATTTTTGACCACTTCTCTAATGGAGACTTAAAAATTGCACGATTAATACAAATATAACCAGTATACGAATAAGTTTCAATAATTCAATATATACAAACTTTTATATTTTCTCAAAAACACTTGAAGCGTAGTTATTGATAACAGTTCCAACGTATTTAGTGGTGCAACCATAAATATGAAATAACTTTGTAGTTCTTAACTTGAACTCGGCTCTTTTGTGTAAGTTTAACAACTTTTGAAACGATGTACTCAATATCTTACTGTTGGCTTGTTGCATTTCGAATAAAACTACGAGATCGTTTTATATTATTGACGAATGAAATTATGCTTGAAGAAATTTAACAGCAGCAGGGAGCCTAGAGTTAAGACACTCCGTTCCTATTAAGACAATTTCATCTTTTTTAAATTATTTCTTCATACAAAAGACAAATATGGCAACCAACCTGTATGTATATCATCACAATTTGTGATAACTGATGGTGTAAAGCTTTCTTATAAACTACTTATTTGTAAAATATTACTCATTACTAAGCCCTTTGCTATGTATATGTATTTATTTTACAGGTAAAGACAGTATGTGAACTGGATCTCCTTTACACACGCATTCTCCTATTGTGTAACATTATCTATATCCACTGTGCAATCCCCTTCGTGTGGTCTCCATACAACGTGACATCGGCGAAGATAAGTGCTAAACTGGCACGTTCGGAACGCCATTAACTAAGAACTAAAGTGAACAGTAAAACTTCACTTTTAAGTCTTCACAAACAAAAGAAAATAAAAAAATCTTATAATACAAGTAATATTGTATAAACGGCCACACCAACTAGAGCGTTTTGTGTGAATAAATCTGACTTAAGAGTTCTTAGAGGACAGAGTCAAGTGCCCTCAACTCCAAAAACCCTTAGAGTAAGTATTATAAAGATTGTGGGATAGAAATAAGGTCAGATACTCGATTTGATTGTGATAATTGTGTTAGCGAGATAACGCAATAACTTGAATTCTTATATTGTATGAAAATCTATAGATATATGTGTATAAAACGCATGAGTGAGCGTCATTTGTCAATCTGTCAAAACAAACTTCAAAAATTAGACTATTGAGGTAGCAGGAGAGGAGTTTGCTGACGTTTGTTTTGGTTGACAGACGTATTAGTATCTTAGTGTTGAATATCTCCATTAGTTATAATGTGAAAACAGTATATGACAGTGTAAATAGATCCATAGTAATAAGGTGATTAGTATAGTAAGTTGTGTTGTTTTATAGGCTAGATTAATTTTATTTTATAGTTATTTTTTTTATTAAGGCTGTATTTTTACTGGATCTCTTTGTTTTACATGTATTCTATAATTGTGTATAATCATTACCCGTCATGTGTTTTCCATACATGACATTGGCGAAATAAATTGTACTCAACTGGCATGCTCAAAATACCTTAAATGAAGAAATCAAATCTATTGAGATAAATAAAAGTTTTAACTTTTCGCCGGCTCCTAGAAAAATACCTTTAACGTAGCTATTAAGGACTGTCTATATAAAAACCAGATTTTGAAGAAAGATTCTGAAGTTCTTCTCCAAGACATATCAAAATCAGCCACTAAGGCTGTGTGTAAGTGTCGTAGTTAACCACCTAAATCAAATCTTTCTCGTTAAATTTTCTAGATATTACTTTGAGCAGTAACGGTTTAAGATAATGGAAATAAGTGGGGAACGGAGTGTCTTAACACAAGGTTCCCTCTGCCTACCCTGCTGTGTGCGGGATACAGCGTGAAGATGAAAAAAAAAAATAGAAATAATATTTTTTTTCCGTGGAGCACATCTCACAAATGCGACACGACGGCCTCCGTTATTACATTTTGGAGATACCTATAATAATTGTGCTGCATATACCTCAAGTAATGCAAGGGAAGTGGAAATTATGCATACGTTGCCATATCCAAATAATAACTCCAAAATCAATATCTGATTTCTAGTTTGAGTGACTAAACTTATTTCTCCCGTGACCTGGTTCCGATCTATTGAAGGTAAATTGTAAAAACGTGAATCCTATTACAGAGGTATAGAGTTGAAAGTTGCAATTTGTTTTAATATCGGCCATCTATTGTTACAGCGCTTTTGTTATCTATACAAGTTAAAGTATATTTTATATCTTCATTTGTTCATTTTTTAGTTTATTGAAAGATGGCCATTTATCATGGCAGCACTTTTACGTGTGAAGCGAATATGTTTACAGTATGATTATGATTAATCGTTGTTAAATTCTGTGTAGCTATATGATACAGGGTGGAAGTGTCAGCGCTCCTTTTACGGGAACAGCATATAGGATAATACATTTTAAGCCCATACCTAAAGAAATTAATCAAGATATCTTAACAGTTTAGACGTAGGATAAACGTAAAATGAAAAAAAAACATTTCACGATGTTTATCCATATCTATATTTCGTGTGACGCAGTTAGGCATAGATACCAATAACGTAGTATGTGTACTACTACAAAAATACTACTAAAGGTTAAACAATTTTGAACTTTGCCGCTAATACCTAGTACTCGATTTCGGAATCAGGCGTATGGGACGGTGTCCCTTTGATAGGTTTATGTCTGCATGTGTTGTTCTTGACAAATCTCATTTTATTTAATAGTGATAAATTTATTATTTATTTTATTAAAAAAAAACATTTTTTCATTTTTGGTTTTTTTTCTTGTGTTAGGCTTTTATAGAGTAGTTAAAACTTTCATTTAAAGTGGTGCTGACAAAAACACTCTGTATACGAGTATATATTTGTAAATGTTAGCATAGATATGGAAATTTTAATTATCAGTAAGTTTTATCATGAATGTTTTCCATTACAATGGTTTTTTTTTGTTTTTAGCGTTACGCTGTATCCCGCACATAGCAGGGAACTAAGTGTTAAGACACTGCACTTTTCACCTTATTCTGGAGACATTGAATGGTGAATGGCGGAACTCAACGTCTCTCAACTCAACTCTGCTGCTGTGCTCCTGCGCCCCGACTGACCAATAGAGTTGATATTTAGAAACATTTCCTAACGCTATACTTAAAGCAGGTAGGGAAGATATCGAACCCTTAATCAACGAGCTTACAGTCGGGTGATATCTCACTGCGCCATAATGACCTTCATTTTGCAACATCATTATGTGATTTGACTGAGAATGGTCTAGACTAGCGATTTTTATTCCAGCCTTTCAGTTCATTTTTCTTTCAAACTTGAAAAACTTTTAGTCTTGAGTTATTTTTCATAGAGGCTTCAATGCTGAATATAAATTAACGTCGATTTTTATTCATCTTCATTGAGATTTTTAGATGATTGGAATTGATTGAAAGTAAGTGTGATTACTTAGCTCTCATATTTTAAGATTTTATTTTTCTAAATATATTTTTATGTATATATGTATTTAAAATTTGAGGCCAATCGTGGCGCTAGAAAGTGGGATACGGAAGTACCTTAAGACTAGGTTACCAGGTTCCCTCTGCCTATCTTGCTATATGCGGGTTACAGGGTGCAGGTAAAATAGTTAACTTAAATTGTGTGACGTATGTACCTACGCATAAATAGTACTATATTTTGGTTCTCTATTTTGTTAAGTTCTGGATGACAATTGTATATTTTTGACAAAAAACCCAGTGAAAATCATATTTACTTTTGGGTAATTTAAACTCTCTACGCCGTACTTTGAGGACAAAAGTAGTTTTTTAGCTCACGCTGCATTGCAGGATGGATAGAAGAAACCTAATATTCTTCTACTATACTTCATATACCACGAACTACTCAATTTCCAAGATATATGTAAACAACAAAAGTACTAAAAAATACAAAAATTACCCTTAGTAAGATTTAAATGTGAATAAATATAGATAGATATAAATATATTTTATTTGAATAATTACTTAACAGTACGTATTCAATACATTTTAAATTGACCCTAGAGTATTTTTTAAAATTTACTCTCGACAATTTTATTTGTAACTAATCGTTTTAATGGCTTTTATGTTTGAGTTTCAAGATTACTTGCTTCTCGATGAAACTGAAACTGGGTCGCTAGATACTCGATTTGTTCAAAAGAAGTATAGTGCAGTCTAGTACCAAATTCTGACGCTTGAATATATAAAGTTGAAATTTCTTTTAATTTTATATGAAATATATATTATGAGGTTTTTACTATCTTATTATAATTAATGAAAAATACGCACAATGGCAGATACTAGCAGTGAGGTGACAATAAGAATGAAGAAAAACGTTCCTAGGGGGTTTGGGCATGTCGAGAGAATGAGTGACTAAAGAATGGCTAAGGTAACCATGAAGGAAGAGGGAGTATTAAAAGAGACAGGGGAAGCCCTAGCGGTCACTTAAAAAGAATGAGGAGAGCAGTATAAAGAGGTTGATGATAGTGTACGTGGCGAAAGAGGTAATCAGAGTCCGTGGCGTTGTACATTCCGTTTTCTCTGGCTATCCTTCTAGGCATAAAGCATGAAGTTAAAGAGAAACATTTAAACTAGAGAAGAAGAAACAATCGAAATGAAAACGACGATATCACAACCAGCATAAAAACGATTCTTATTTGTATTAAATACAGTTATTCCAAAAAGCAGCTTTGAGTTTCAATGTAACAATGTTTTTAAAAACCTGGAAAGTGAAGTACATAGTAATATCGCAATCGCTACGTCGACCAGCCTACTTCTCAGGACGAGAAAGAAAAATGAAAACGCGAATTTATCTGTACTTTCAACAACTTTATTTTCTTTAAATTAAATCTAGCAACTTGTCGAGACTGAGGGACATAAGTATATTCACAGATCTCATACATAATGGTGCTCACAAAAGAAATACTTTCTACTTGTAACAAACGGGACGGGGGAAAGTTCACAATGGCAGGTGCTTTTAATTGCATTCGTTTGAAATACCTACTCTTGCAAATTCCCTACACACAACATTCCCAATGTTTATTTTGCATTAGGTACTGTGTATAATTACAAAACCTTAACAAGATATCCTCAATTTAGTTGGTATTAATAACATTTTTTATGATTTTATCGTTTAAAGATTTTGTGAAGTCAATACATATACTTATATATGTTATCGTTATCACCACAATATAATATAATACAATACACCTGCATAATGTTTAGAATTCCTATACTGTCAGTAAGAAAAACTCTAAATTTCGTTAGAGGCCACTTGTGCCGCAGGAGTACAAGCGGACGACTATGAACGCGACAGGTTGTGGATTCGAATCAAACTCGAGGAAATGGAATATTTAATATATTCATATGCTCGCTCTGATAACGTGGCTAAGCGCGGCTTTGAGTTTCGCACTCAACACGAATGTCTTTAGAACTCAGCTTAAAGTACAAAAAGGAAATATCTTAATGAAAATGGAGGGTTTTAACACTAGGTTCCCAGGTTCCCTCTGTCTATCTTGCTATATACGGGAATAAATTTAGCATGAAGGTAAAAAACGGAAATTTTATGTAAAGCTCCTAAACAATTTTATAGAACCTTTTCACTCACTTAGCAATAATATCGCATACTGTGAAAGCATCTCAATATTGCATAGTGTTTGCTAACTTAGTACGAGTGTTGGTTTAGGAACTTTATATGTGAACTGACAACACAACACAAGATCTAAAAGCTTATTTTGGTAGTTCTTTATGTGATTTAATTGAGTGAGATTGTTAATAAGACAGAAATCTATAAATGTTTTTGCAGCACAGGACATACGGTAGTTATTATCAATCAAACTCCAATCAATATAACTCATATTAAAATCTCCGATAATAAGCACACCAAAATTAATTGTATCAACTATGTTATTGTAATTATTTATAAAATGATCCAGCACTACTTCATTGACTGGTGGCGGAATATAGGCTACACAAATAGCTAATTTTATATTTTTATTTAATTCTAAAGTAACCCATATGTCTTCACAAGCACTATCCCAATTTATGTTACGTTTAGAATTAATATGGTTGGAAACTGCCACTAATACTCCCCCACCATTCAGTTTCTTGGAGTTAACCACGTTGCGATCTCTTCTATAGACATTGTAGTTTGCACTAAAAAGTTCTGAATCATAAATACCAGTACATAGCCAAGTTTCAGTAAGTACTATGAGGTCGTAGTTATTACAGCATACATTATTTAAGAATTCGTGAGTTTTAGTACGTAAGCCTCTAACATTTTGATAATAAATATTTAGCGAATCGAATTTTAAAAAATTATAAGTGGAATAATTACATGCAGTAGAATAAAACAAATATGTACAATTAAGTAAGCTTATCTAAGTAGTCCATGTTAGAAATCACTTTATAGTCCGAAACGTCAGTTTTTCTCATAAAAATTCTTCCATTACGCACCCACACGTGTTTATAATTCAACTCCTTAGCTTTGTGCCGAGCAGCTGCGTGAAGTAATTTAGTTGCACTTGAAAGATGCTCGCATACATAAATAGGGGATTTGTTCCCTTTAATGCCAAGATGAGAAGAGTTTAATTTTTCATTTGGATTGTTTTTATTAAATTTTATTACAGCAGCTAGTAGGTAATCACGCGTTAAAGGTGTATTCAGTTGAACTACAATAGAACGTGGTCTTGTTGATTTAGGATTAATTTTAGCAATACGAGTACAGCGAGCAATATTGTTGTCACCCAAATTATATCCAACAGTCGTCGCTAATTGTTTTACAATTGAAACCAAGTTTTCATTTTTAGACTCGGGAATACACTGAATCTCAATGTTATTAGATCGAGCTTGCTGTTCCATAACATTAATTTTATTGGTAAGACTTACAACAGCCCCTTGAAGTGACACATTTTCATTCTTTTGCTTTTCAATTATATCCGAATATGTGTCAATTTGCTTCTTCATATCATCGTATTGAGTGCTTATAAATGAGATTGATTGCTGCAAGTCCACTATTTTGGTATCTATACTCTTAAAATAAGAGCTGACAGTCGAAGTAATTGTTCTATTAATATTGGAAAGTAAGTTAGACATTTCTTTTTCAAAAATATCATTGACTATTTTGCTTATTTGCTCAGATGTGACGGCAGAAGATGAGCTTGAAGACGTAGGTGAACTGAGAGCTTGCCTTTTATGTGAACTTCTGGTAATATTCATCACTTCAGATTTTTACATTCAACTTATGTAAAATAATATATAGTAACTTATATCACACAATTAGAGTCCTTTATAACGTTTTACAGTTCCTTTTAGTATTATTTTCAGTATAAAATAAACAGAGCAAAATATAGACGTCTATCTCCGAGAATGACAGATGCCAATTTTATAAATCAATAAATAAATACCTTTCTGCTGTTAATTGGGACACCAGGTTCTCCTTGTGTACGAATGTAAACGAGATGGTGGATATTTTGTATGACGTTATATATAAGTCAATGGATCTCTACATACCAAAAATAAGCCTTTTAAGGCGAATACCTCGTGCAACATAGGAGACTAGTGTATAAAAGTTAAAAAAAAAAAAAAAAAATATATATTAATTATTGGTAAAGTCTAACTACATAAATTTAAAAAGGATAAGTTACTATAATTTGTTAAGAGAAAAAAAAAAATAACGATAATGGTAAAAATTACATAAGTAATAAAAATAAATATCATAAAAGAGAAATAAGAAACAAGAAAATATCAGGGGCGGTTTGTTGCGTTTCTGCGAAATCTAAGCACAGAGTCTCTAAATGGATCTAAGGCGCAATCCACGTTTAATATTTTACAAAAGCGAGACATAGGGGAATTTTTACCTAAAATAGATCTCCGGAAAGGTACTTCGAGAAGGTTAGACGGCATGCGTGTACTTCTAGGCACTTTAAAGCAGAATGATTGTACTAAAGAGGTATTATCATATATATTATTAATGCTTTTGTATAAGAAAAGCGAATCTAATATTTCTCTTCTTTTTTCTAAGCTGTCTAACCTAAAATACACAAGTCTATCTGCGTAGCTTTTTAGTGTCCTCGATTTACCTAACGAAAAAGCAAGATGGTATAAGAAACGCTTTTGTAGTCTCTCGATTCTCAGACAGTGAGAAGCGTAATGAGGTCTCCATACAACACTTGCGTACTCTAATATACTCACTACTAAGCTCTTGTATAGGGATATTTTAGTACAAGCTTTTTTAAATATTTTAGAGTTCAATGGTAGGTCTACATGTACAAATTTAGTAAATTTTTGTGAAATGTTAATAGATGCGGTCGACAAGAGAAATAGAGTTGATGTCATTTATACTGACTTTAGTAAAGCATTCGATTTAGTACCTACTTCCGTACTACTTCAAAAATTGTCGTCATATGGAGTCGTTAATTCTTTACTAAACTGGCTAAAATCATACCTCACAGAAAGGCAGTTCTACGTTGTAGCTAATGGATATGAATCTATAAAATGTAATATGACATCTGGGGTTCCCCAAGGTTCACATTTAAGTCCACTTTTATTTAATATATTTATAAACGATCTACCTAATATTTTCCTTTTCTCTACTCCATTTATGTATGCTGATGATCTAAAAATTGTCAAAACTATCTATAATCCAAACGATATTCGCTTACTACAGGAGGATCTAACAAGCCTATATAATTGGTGTAATCTGAATGGCATGATACTTAATACCAATAAATGCTCTCATATAACTTTTACAAAGAAGAAACGACTAACATCCACTAAATATTACATAGGGGGCTCTCCTGTTAATACAGTAGAAACAATTAAAGATTTGGGTATTATCTTCGATAAGGAGCTCACATTTGTGCCTCATATAGACAACATTTAGTATTAATATAGAATTAAAATGTTAATATTTTTGTAAAATGAATGTAATTTACCACTGGTGAATCTAAATAAATAAATAAATAAACTGTAACGTTTAGATATTCAATTTCTATTTAATGTGGCTTTAAACTTTTGTGTTATATTAAAGTGTAGTTAAATGTAGTTAGTTATTATAATAATAAACCCGCAGGGCAGGTAGTGGTGAGCTGTTAATAAGTGGTAACCCCACGGACCTAAGTCCTTCGGAGGGGAATGGTACTCTGTCCTCCGCTTCTAACTTGCTGTTACTGGCCGGCAGAGTGAAGTGCAAGAGTAGTATATTCTTGAAAGGGTGGATGTACTCAAACTACGAAATAATGGGGAAACCCTCACGAGTTCTCGTGATGGTGGAACCAGTGCTCATATCACCACAATTTCAGCCGTCCCATTTTACGCCCGCAGTATTACGTCGCTTTGTGAGGGCCCATGTGGTAAACTTAGAGAAATAATAAACGCGATGATTGTGGGCTCGATTCCCATTCAGAAAAAATATTTTTTTTTTCTTTTGTTCGCTCGGGTAACAAGATAAAGTGCGGTGTTGAGTACCTCTATTTATTAGGCAGTGTCTCAAAAATTAGACAGAAAGTAAAGAACAGAGTGTCAGACACTTAATTAAAAAAAATCTATATAATTCAAATTAAGTTATAATAGTAAGTACTAAAGCTCAATCAATACTGTATACCATTATTATGTGATTATGGCTTAATTACTGTATAGTGTTTAGTGCAATATATAAGGGATATATTACTATTGTTAGTAGTTCATTGAATTTCAGCTACAAGATATGTAGTACAACGTGAGGAACTGATTTTATAGAGTTCTGATAGCATTTAAGTAATCTTTGATGTAGTTGCAGCTTCAAATACAAGATAATTTTATTGTAAATATTTTCTCCGTAGTGTTCTTTAAAACCAAGTTTCTTTAGCCAACGCCTTAATTAATATAAAAGGGCTAAAATGTTGGTCTACATTATAAGTTTTATAATAGCAAAAGAACATATTGAAACTTATATTTATCATAAAAAAATGTGTCGTTTACTAATTATGAATGTGATCAAATATAAAAGATATATTTATTATGAGAAAAGTGTATATATTTATTAAAAAAAAATCATGTTCCATGATACAATTGTTTAGTGTACGTAAATATGCAAGTTTTATTTTTTCGAAGTTAAGCTTAAAATATATTTTTAAATACCTATATATTTTGTAATATTACACTAGTAACAAATAGTCAGTAAAAATATATAATAATCAACTAAAACATTTTAATTTATTTATAAAAAATAGATAATATTAGTTAAATATCAATTTCAATTTAATTTATTACTATCGTTAGAGGCAATAAAGGGCTAGCCCGATAAGCATGGGAAAGCTGCACTGGCTTATAATGATTTATTTTTAATATAATTGCATTGCTTTTTATCTTAAATAGCAACACCCCATTTTTTTGTCTCTAACTCTTACCCTCCTCAGAACAAGTATGTAAAGATGTACAAGTTTTATTTTTTTAAGTTGTTACTCAGTTAAAATAGCAATATTAGATTAGTAAAACCACAGCAATTCTTTAGTAAACATTTGAACTATATTAATTTAGGTTTAATTAATTTAGTACTATCATCTTTAGAGGCAATAAATTTGCGAAGCGGTTAATCTGTTAATCGCCATTGAACTGCTTGCGAGCTACCACTATATCAAGTCAGTTGGCGGATGTCCTAACTAACGGTCATATATTTCGCATATGCCTCCCAAATTGGAACATATTTTACGTTTATGGAATCGCTATTTGAATAAATTCTTTTAGTATTTTTAAATTCAAGAGATTTTACTTTCATTTTGTAGAAATTGTAAAAGGTGTATAGGAAAAATATAGAGTGACTTGTCACTTACTATATTTTAATAACGATTATTACATTTGGGACATATGTCAAAGTTAAAATATATAACATTGTTGAGTAGTAGGTGTATAATGTGTCCCGCACACAGCAGGGTAGGCAGAGGGAACCTAGTGTTAAGACACTTCGTTCCCCACTTTCTGCCGAATTCTGGAGGCATTGCGTGTTGAGTGGCAGAACTCAACGCCGCACTTAACCTCGACACCAGAGCGAAGAAATGGAAATATAAATTTAAGTAAATATTTCATCTCCTCGAATGGGGATCTAACCCACAACCAGTCGGTTTTACAGTCACACCTCCTGCCGCTGCGCCACGACTGGCCTCAAAAATTAAAAATCTGTTTAAAATTGATTTTAAAAAAATAGGTTCCGCTGAATTTTTTGCGCATGAATATTGCGCCACGGTGGATTATAATTAATAGAATACAATTTCTAAGAATTATTACATATAACTACAAACATGTTCATACAAATTACAATAAACTCACCAAGTTCAGAGCCACACACACGGGGAATGATTTCCAAGATTGCGGAACACGAAGCGTCCTCAAAACAAAGCTGCCTTGCGAGAAGACAGTTGAGGATCGCCATCGTGCCTTTTATCCCAGGCCCTGAAACAAAAGAAAAAATATGTTTAATTTTATTTGTTAACGTACACTTAAAGAAAACCGTAATCATTTTTGATCATCTAAACTTTAAATGTGATGCTGCGAAAATGTAGAATAAAATATAAAACATCAATAACATTGTCAGTATTTAAGAATTGTATATTGTTTAAATATAAGTCGTCGGTTTATCAAATGACCCAAGCACCAACTTTAGATTAGTTCTTCAGAAGAAGTCATTTCAGTAAATAATAAAGTCTACACTTGCCACTCAAATACTGTATTTTTGTCTCTTCAAAGTGTCGAAGTAATATAAACTTCTAGAAAAGTCATGATTTCAATTATGTGCTGAATAAAATATACTTCAATCTGCAGTTTAATACTCTTTCAGATTTTTTCAATAAACAAGCTGAAACCGTCAATGTAATCGAATCTGGTTGTTCAAATTAGAAAAGAATTCGTTTTTATTTATCAAATTTGTTAAAACCCCCTAGCTTGAAATGTATATAAAATTTCAGCAATTTAACTTAAATAGCAATATAAACGCTTATAAACCGGCATGTTGGTAATTGACGCTGATTTTTGTTACCGTTACCCAACTGTATAATCACGTCAATCTACCCTAAACAGGTGTCAACACTTAAATATAATTAAAAACTTTGTTAAACGCTAATTTCCTCTCATAGTGTGCGCACTTCCTACCTCGTAGAATATTCAAAAGCCAAACCGTACATTCGTTTGACGATCGATACGACTCTCGGTTATTTTGAAAGCAAAGATATTTTCAACGGCCTAAATTAAATTTATTCAGGTACAGTTGGAGACTGCATTCATTTACTTTACTTTTCGTATTGGAGTTTGCTGCTTATAGATTTTAAGCGTATTTGTTGCATACTAGCTGCCTGCCCGCGGCTTTGCACGCCTTATCTTTACAATTATTTATTTAAGTGTTTTTGTGAAAAATTGTTTGTTTTTCTTTACCTTCTAATTAATTAGTACAAAAATTTATCATCCAATGATCACATGATCACATTTTCAAAGTGTTACCAAATCTTGAGTACAACCAAGTTTTTATTTCTACACGCTAGCTCTATGTATACACTTTAATTTCATAGGCAACATCTTAATCAAAATGTATGGCTTGGCCATTTTATGGCTTTAAATTAATTTAAATAAATAGTAGAGTGATTGGTAAAGTATGCTTAGGAAAAATAAAAATAAAATACTGTCTAATTCGTGTCCTATCACTTTATTATTGAAAACAAGGAGTCCCTGTATTAATTTTCAAATTTGTAGTAGCAAAGCATTTCATATCTTAATGGGCGGCACTATACGACAGAAATACAGACAAACATTTTATAAACAGTTTGTTTCTATTTTAGTATGTATATGTAGACATTTATTTTTTTCGAAAACCAATATATTATATTTGAAATTTATTTTTTTATATTTATTTTTAAATTTGTATCAATTTCTATTTGAAAGTATCAAAAAGTATTATTGTTTTCTTATTGTCTATATAAAATATTTCAATTTCAATACTAAGTTTTTACTGCGAATTTCGGTTTTTACTCAATACTGTCAATTATTGTACAAATCGACAATCACCTATGCTTGAAATACTAGCTGCGTCATAATGCCGTCAATCGATGTGACATTAAACTATTTTAGAATAGGTCCCATGAATAATTTTGTGAGTGGAGTCTTCACTTGACCATGTCGTGTCACTCACTGTGTGCAAGTTGTTGTTGTTCTTTCATTATAGCGTTACGAAAGGGCCCGTCTGTTGGTTATCAGAAACTACATTTTAAATCGGATACCGTTTAAAGGAAAAAGAATCAATAAAAAAATGATTTTGTTTTCTTAACTTCACGTTGTATCCTGCACTAAGCAGGGTAGTTACCATCTTTGAATATAAATAATTACTTTATAATTTTTTTACAATCATTTCATTATTATTTCATTTCAGCTATAGTACAAGAACGTAGTATCTTGTCAGTGCCGAAAGCGGAACACTAAATATTAGTATACAAATGTTTTTTTTAGCTTCATGCTTTATACTACACATAGCCCTGTTATGTATATAGGGGGAACCAAGGGACCTAGTGTTACGATATTTCGTTCCCATTAAAACATTTCCATTGGCCACTATCCACTGAGTTTTCGAGATATTGCGTGTTGAGTAGCAGACAGATTTCAGAGAATCGCTTTCTTCAAAATAAATCAGTATCATAATGCTACAGAAAAAAGAATAAAAATTATAAAACTGTTCAGTTCTGCCTCATACTGTTTACTAGTCAGAATCGCTACAGTACAAATGTAAATATGAATATCCCCTGAGTGTTATTTGAACCCACAACCTTTGCGTAGCAGTGTTAATCAGATACGTCCCTAGTGAGTTACGACAGTGGATTCCATATTCCTTGTGTAAACAATATTCTCAAAGTCGATTTTTTCAAAACAATACCCACAGGGGTTGCCCTATATCCTATTAACTTTTCCCTTTATCAAACATACGTAGGTCAGCATTTTGAAATTAATATAGTTTACACATTTTTTTACAATTTCATCGTGGTTTTAGTGATTATTATAATATATATGTTTCCACAAGATAGATAGAAAAAGACGAAAGAAGAGTCAAATCTATTGAATATCTATTAGTAATTTGGAGAGTTTAGTAATTTGAACCATAAAAATAATTTATAATTTCAAAGGAATGAATAGATAGTAACCTACATAAAAATGAAATATTTAAAGAAAACATTATCACATATTACGAGTACATGAAGGCACCTTCGAAGTATTCGTTTCATTACTAGCAATACGGTTGGGTTCAATATTATACTAGTATACCTTTTATTTTACAATAATTTGATAATGACTAATGACTAAATATTTAAATTCATGATGTAAAAAACATAGCATTAAATATATTCAAAACTATTTATCAATAAAACAAAATATATATATAAAATACTGTAATAAACAAAATTAAAAATACAATAAACAATAATGAAAATCTTAACAAAATCTCAATCTCCCTCGTCACCACCTTCCTCTTCCTCGTCAAATTCACCTTCTTCTTCGGCAGTAGCATCTTGGTACTGTTGGTACTCGGAAACTAAATCATTCATATTACTCTCAGCTTCAGTAAATTCCATTTCATCCATTCCTTCGCCGGTATACCAGTGCAAGAAAGCCTTTCTTCTAAACATTGCTGTGAATTGTTCAGAAATACGCTTAAATAGCTCTTGTATAGCCGTGGAGTTACCAATAAAAGTAGCAGACATTTTTAATCCACGAGGTGGAATATCACACACTGCAGTTTTAACGTTATTAGGAATCCATTCAACAAAATACGAGGAGTTCTTGTTTTGTATATTCATCATTTGCTCATCAACTTCTTTCATTGACATACGGCCTCTGAAGACTGCAGCTACAGTCAAGTAACGACCATGGCGAGGGTCACAGGCAGCCATCATGTTTTTGGCATCAAACATTTGTTGAGTCAATTCCGGAACCGTTAAAGCTCTGTATTGTTGACTGCCTCTAGACGTGAGTGGTGCAAATCCTGGTATAAAGAAATGTAACCGAGGGAATGGTACCATATTTACTGCTAGCTTTCTTAAATCGGCATTCAACTGACCAGGGAATCTAAGACAAGTGGTGACACCAGACATTGTAGCCGATACTAGATGGTTTAGGTCACCATAGGTCGGTGTTGTTAGCTTTAGCGTACGAAAGCAAATGTCGTAGAGGGCTTCATTATCTATACAATAAGACTCATCGGTATTCTCTACTAGTTGATGAACTGATAACGTAGCATTATACGGTTCGACGACAGTGTCAGATACTTTAGGCGAAGGGACGACACTAAAAGTATTCATAATCCGATCAGGATATTCTTCTCTTATTTTCGATATTAGAAGAGTGCCTAGTCCCGCGCCAGTGCCTCCACCGAGAGAATGCGTTAACTGGAAGCCTTGTAAACAATCGCACCCTTCTGCTTCTTTCCTAACTACATCCAGCACCGAGTCGACCAATTCGGCTCCCTCCGTATAATGTCCCTTAGCCCAATTATTACCCGCACCCGATTGGCCAAAGACAAAATTGTCAGGGCGGAATATTTGCCCAAAAGGCCCAGATCGCACTGAGTCCATGGTACCAGGTTCGAGGTCCACTAAAATAGCCCTTGGCACATATTTGCCTCCGGTGGCTTCGTTGTAGTATACATTTATCCGCTCCAACTGAAGGTCGGAGTCGCCGTGGTACGTGCCAGTTGGATCAATGCCATGTTCGTCCGATATAACCTCCCAGAACTGAAACACGTAATTTATGTCACTGCATGGTTATACAAGAATTAGTGGTTATAGTGGGATTGGATTTTTTGCCAAGTCGCGAAAAAATTTCTTTAGCATAGAAATCTTGTACCGCATTTATTTGTTGTGGAAACAAACTTTGGATTTCTTTCTAAAAATAGATCCCGAGGACAGTCGAACCATTTTTATAATAAGCCCCTTTTTCTATAATATATGTATATAGCACCAATTCCAATATGGTTAGCAGACGGTTCGCCTCGTAATCGAAGAGCACTGATCCTATCCAGCATTTGACAAACTTTAGCTTTAGCAACTTTAGCAACTTTTTAAAACTTTTTGAATTTAAAATTGTGATTTTAAAAGTTTAACATATAAATGTGGTAAAAGAATTTGTGCAATACATATATTTTTATTTATTTATATAAATATAATAAAAACATTTACAAAATATCGATATCTAACATGATTATTGCAATAAATCTAAATAAAAACAGAATATTTTTATCTTTGTTCTACGTACATAATCATGTATACATATAATTTATATACAAAAACATAAAATTCGATATTTTACCTTGGCACCAATTTGATTGCCACATTGCCCCGCCTGTATGTGCACGATTTCCCTCATTTTACTATTCTGTAATTATTATAACTTAAATAACTTTACGACACCGACCCTACAATTCGACCTACTAGACAGATAGATGGTCTTAAAACAAATGAAGCTTTTTTCAAATATTCCATATAGATTATAGATTTTTTGTAATTTAAATTTTTTATTTTTATACCAGCCAGTTAGTTTGGTAACAAGTATGGAGGTTGGTAATTTTATAGGTCGACAAATTAATAGTGCTTATGTAAGCTTAAATACTGTTGAAAATTTGCAATGTCTGGACTTTATTTTAGTTCTGCACGTTTATAGCTTGGCTGTTATATATTTTGTGAGGTCAGTAGCGCAGGGGTAGAAAGTGTGACTGTAATATCGACCGGTTGTGGGTTTGATCCCCATTTGAATAAATTAAATATTTACTTACATTTATATTTTCATTTCGTCGCTCTGATGTCGAGGCAAAGCGCGGCATAGAGTTCCACCACTCATCACGCAATGCCTCCAGAAATCGGCGGGAAGTGGGGAACAGAGTGTCTTAACACTAGGTCTAGAGGACCTGCTGCCTACCCTGCTATGTGCGGGATACAGCGTGAAGCTGACTTATTGATTTTGTTATATGTTTTGAAAATGAATATTATATTATAAATGATTTCATAATTTTAAAAAAAATATGTTGACAAAAATGCGAGCGATGTATAAGTTATATTTTTTCACCTTCACGCTTATTCCCAAATATAGGGGGCCTCTATTTGTGAAGGGTGAAAGTTACTAGTTCTCCGCTTTCCGCTCCAAATCGAAATAATGTGAGTTTAGTGGCAGAACACAACAACACAATGTCGCAATATTTGACTTGAGGTACTTTATATTTTTTTTTTTCAGTTTCACGCTGTATCCCGCATATAGCATGTAGCCACAGTGAATCTGGGAACCTAATGTTAAGATTTTACCATTTTCCACTTTCCGCCAAATTCTGGAAGCTGAGACGAGGTATTGAATATCGGAACTCAACGCCACGCTTTGCCTCGTTACCAGAGCGAGGAAATAAAAATATTTCATTTCGTCGTGAGGGAATCGAACTCACAACCTTTCGCGTTTACAGTCACACACCTGTGCCTCTTCGCTATTACTATCCTGTGTTTGTGTAAGCCTATATTTCTAGATTATATATACATCTAAATTTACATTATCTATATATACTACCTACACCTATCTTAGCGTCTAGACTGTTAATTACCTAGAACTTTATTTTAACACTCGTATGCGAAAAATAGATTCATAACAAAAATACAAACCGACAAAACAAATTCATGCATAAAATATAAGCTTTTACCAAATTCTAAATCCTCTTTAATTAAGAATGAATATTTGATGAATTTTCGTGGTATAAAATTCGATTTACTTTAAAAAGATAGTAATAGCATAGGTTTTTTTTAGTGTTATGTTCTATATTTTAGGTACATGAATATATACATTTGAGTCACAGTAATAGACTACCAGTATGCGCGATAATTGCAGGTTCGATCCGTGGGGATGGATTATATTATATTGTACTGGTATAATAGATAACTGGTAGGTTGGTAACTGGTATAATAGCGCGATTTTGAGTTCCTTCTTGTTCCTTTTGTTGACTACACACAATGTCTCGTGTTTTGACTCGAAGAAAAGTGGGAAAACTCGACACGTCATCTTGTAATATATAGGTATTTTTTTATCTTTGTCCCTGTTATCTCTTTGAGGTTACTGAATATGTCACTGCTCAGTAAAAATCAAATCAGTTTCATGCGGTTATCTCGCATATAGCAGGGTATGCAAAGGAAATTTTGTGTTAAGACACTCTGTTCCCCATTTGCTACAGAATTTTGGAGGCATTGCGTGTTGAGTGGCGGAAATCAAAGCCGTGCTTGCCTAGGAGCCAGAGCAAAGAAATGAAAACATAAATAAAAAAAATAATAATCTTCTCGAGTGGGAATTGAACCCTACAAACCCTAAAATCAGTCAATTTTACAGTCACACTTTGTGGCCCCACGCCACTACAAGCCTCTCATTGTGAAAATAAAAAATAGAAAATAAGTTACAACCCATACATTTTCATTATAAATTCAAAATATTTTAATACATGAGAGCGCTGGCTGGAATTACTTTCTTGTTTCAGATTATCATCCGAGATCATAAGTTTATGTTTCTATGACTTTCATGACTATTCAGATGAGCGATACGAAATACTTGAGCTGTTAATACTTTAAGAATTATGAAGTTTTGAATATATTTTTTTTTGTTATTGTTCTGTTTCTCATTACGTTTTTTTATTTATACAACTGTATTTTTAGTGCAGTGTAGACACAGAGTCTACACTTACAAGCCGTAATCCGTTATATAATTGTGTAATATTAAAAAGTATATACGTAGCGGGATTAGAACGCGTGTCTCTCGGAAACCGTCATCCATCATAAACTGTAACAAGCGTATAATAATTTTGAAGTAGCTTGATGAGAATCTATGTCTTGGTTGTCGGAGCGCTTGGACGGTTTCCAAGACGCACGGGTTCAAATCCCGCTAAAATTTTTGTACGTTTTCTAAGAAAGTAACCTTTTTAGAGCTCCTCTACACTTTTCAACAGTTTAACGCGGAGTTAATTCATTTGTGTGTTTTCTGTCTGTCACTGAGTAACATAATGGTTTTAAATAAATAACTTTAATTTATTATCCACAGTATATATGTTGTATAGTAGCACTGTAGAAAACATGAAAACAATGTACACGTACAAAAAATACAACAATATTTTTTTAGTTTAACACTGTATCCTGCATATAAAGCAAGTTAGAAGGAACTTGGAAACTAGTGCAAAGACGCTCTGTTTCCGTTAAAGCTATTCCGTTCCCCTCCGCTAAGTTCTAAAGACATTCCGTGTTGAGTGGCGGAACTCAACACCGCGCTTTGCCTCCATACCAAACCGAGGAACACGTCACACTGTAACTCCTCTAATATAACAATTTTTTTTTTTTAATAATATACAACTCTATATAAATTCCCAATTACTCGAGTGGGCAATTTTAACGACTTCAAAGTCAACCGCTCGCTCGAACGTAAGCCATCTGACGTGTAAATGATACAATATATCCATCCCTCTCACACTTTATTAATTTATGTATAGCCATCTTTTTCACATTTAATGCCTGGATTACCTTATAGAGTGTTCAATGTATTATTTATGATGAACCACCAACGTAAAAGATTAAAAGATTATAAATTTTATCTTCCAGCCCAGAGATATCGATTAGCGTTTAACTGACATTAAATGGATAAAATGAATTATTTTATGTTAGTTAAATGCTAATCCAGTGGGTATAATGAGGCCAGTAGTGGCGCAGGGGCTCAAGCGTGTGACTGTAAATACGACAGTTTGTGGGTTCGATTCCCATTTGAAGAAATGAAATATTTAAAAGTTTAATTTCTTCGCTTTGGTAATGAGGCAAAGCACGGCATTGAGTATCGCAACTCAACACGTAATGCTTCCAGAATTCGACAGAAAGTGACAAACGGAAGTGTCTTAATGAGAGCGGAGTGTTATAACAAAAAAATCTGTTAAGTGCGAGTCGGACTCCCCCACCGACGCTTCTGTTATCTTCTTCTGTTCCGTATATAAGTTTGTAAGGATTATTTCATATTAAATGATCATTACATCTACAAATTTTCACTTTTCCGAATTTTTCCTTTATTTGCATTGTAAATTTTCACTTCCTGACAAATTTGTGTAAGCTGTACATCCACGGAAAGTACCCTATAGGTCTTGATTACGCGCCGAATTTCATAGAAAATGCACCAATCGATGCATTCACATATCTTTTCGTTGCAATGACTGAGAAGCTTGAGTCTTTCTATGCTTCAAGCTGCTAAATATCTGATATTAATTTCAGCTTGGTACCGCCATCCGATTTCCAGATTAATGTTCTTGACAAACGGACAACGTGATCCTATAAGGGTACAGTTTTTACTTTTTGAGGTACGGAATCCTAAAAAACATGTTAATCCTATATTTGTATGTCCAGTTTGACATAGGTATATATATACATACTAGCGGACCCGGACGCGGCTTCACCCGCTTAAACTTTACGAATGCTTATATAAGCATTCGTAAAGTTTAAGCGGGTGAAGCCGCGTCCGGGTCCGCTAGAATATCCGCTATAAAAATATTAAAACAAAGTAAAAAAAAGTATAAAATTATTGATATTTAAAATAATTCCCATCTTAGACTCAGCCTAGTTTTTTTTTTCATTTACTTAAGTTAAACGCCATAATTGTGATTTATGTATAAAAATTTTATATAAATATTTAAATATACAATTCACATCATTAACTGTTCTGCCGTAGAATAGAATAGTTTCATCTATACAAGCCACATGTACATTGCACAAAATATAATACCTATAAAAAACCTAATAAATTTATAATATTTCTAAAATAAATGAATAGCTTTAATAGACTTAATAGTGCTCCGCCTATAACTCACAAAATACTCACCGCAAACTCCACAAGCAAGAGGATTTACATTTTGATGATCTTTCACATCAAAGGTTTATATAAATCCAAAATTGTAAATTTTGAAAACGTATCATGATTAATGATCCCGCATATGTATATAGAAGAAAGGAAAACCTAGAAATAAAATATAGTGTTTTTCGCGTTCCGGTACGAATTCGAGACATTGCGTGGTTGCGTTGTTAAACCCACGGCGTACCAACGGCGTAGAGCGTGTGAAGCTGATTCTTCTCTCCTCTGTCTGACCTGAGAGGTCAGACAGAGGAGAAAGGAGAATCAAAATATTTAATTCCTCCAAGTGGGAATCGACCACACAACCACTGCGTTTACAGTCCTGTGCTGTCATACATAACGCTACGAATCAATAATTACCATAAAATTGTATATTTAAACTATTACTAACCTGTTTAAATAAGTTTATATAACCAGCATCTGCCCTAGGCTTGAACAACCTGCGGATATACGGTATACTAAGGTTACCAATACCTGTGTAAGATCATATTCATATTATTCTTTTCCAATGTCTTTTATTATACGAAAAAATGTGTTAGTAATTTATCCATATATAACTCTTTCGTTGACAAATCACTGTCAGGCACAGACGCAATTGCCGGACTGCGACTAAGTTGAAATTTTGTCATATAGACCTACTAAGCCTACACTCTTAATATATATAGCACTACAAGAGGATTTCATAACTCCATTTCCAGCGTGAACGGAAAAAGACGGTGATTTTCTATACTATGTCTTAAAGTCCCCAGGCCGTCATGGCGCAAGGGCCAAGAGCGCGGTGTTGAGTTCCGCCAATCAAGAGGCAATGTGCAAAAATTCGACGGAAATTTGGGAATGGAGTGTCTAAAAATTAGGTTCCCTCTACCTACCCTGTTATAAACAGGACACTGAAAAAAAATTGAAGGCGGCGACAACTTAAATTACATAACAGGGCGTATAATATCATCGTTTTCCTTAGAAAGTGCTATTTCCGTTTTGATAACTAACTACATCAAGTAAAGTTATTACGAGTTGGCGTAGCCCCTTAGTTCTCTATAAAAAGAATAGGTACCTATATATTATAAATACATATATTTAAAAAAGGCACCAGTTGTGGCGCAGGGGCACAAGCTTGTAGCTAAAAACGCGAGGTTGTGGGTTCGATTCCCACTCGAGGAAATAAAATATACAATATTTTCATTTCCTCACTGTGGTGCCGAGGCTAAGCGCGGCGTTGAGTTCCGCTACTCAACACACAATGCCTTCAGAAATCAGTGGAAAAATGGGAACAGAAGTGTCTTAACAGTAAGTGTACTTAACACTAGGTTCCTACCTCTGCCTACCAAATTACTTACGGGTTACAGCGTTCCGTTAAAATATTAAAAAATATACAGACAATATATTAATATTTGTTATGTATAGTTCTAAATAGTTATTATTTAACACTAAATTATGATAATTCCCATTTTCACGGACCGTGAGGTGAATACCGTGCAGCTACAGACTAATTAGGAAGTACTCCTTAAGTTAAGCTAAAATCCTTGTTTCGAAGAGCGAAGTGAGCGAACATGTCGAGTATATGTACTCGTATGTATGAGTGTGTGTATCTTATACAAGTTTATACAACACCGTTGTATACAGATATGTATAAGTTAATAATAATAAAGTAATATAAATATGTGTGTATATTTGGCACATAGTTTTAAATTGAGTGTTTGTGTGACTGAACTCAACGCTTCGTTTTTTTTTAAAACGGGGAAGTCTAAATGATCAAAATAAAATTGTTCTCCTATTTCAAAATTGAATGTAGATACAACCACGTTTACAGTTAGACGTTGACACACTGCGCCATGATGGCGATCTATGTTTAGATTAATATTAATAAATTATTTATAATATTTTATTTACTGTTACCGCTATTACTATTTCAAAATCGTGCTAGTAGGTACACATATGACATCCATACCTATATTATAAATTCGAAAGTAACTCTGTCTGTCTGTCTGTCTGTCTGTCTGTGCCGCAATCAGGGCCAAACCGCTAATTCAATTGTAATAAAATACTCATACAGAGATACTTGAGGGTCTTCGGATGAACATAGGTTACTTTTTTTTCTCATATTTGTAATATTGTCGATATATACTAATATATTAAAATATTTTTCAATTTGACAGGCAATTTATTCCGCCATGTTAATAACAACCGACCGTTGCTAAGCAACGGTTTGCAAAGTTTATTTGTTGTTATAAGCAAACGTCACAGAAAATGAGCTTGCTTAACGCATACATGGCGTGCGCCGACTCAACCTTATGAGATACATAAAAATAGTGTTTTACAAAAATATTGTCCTTTAAATAATGTTTAAAAAAGTCCGCGATACACATACCATATTTATCTCTGAAGCTTGAGCAAAGTAACACAGTAACAACAAGTAACCATTTTAATTAATTTACTTTATATTTATCGGGTTTTTGTTGGGTTCTATAATTTGATATTGATCCTTATGAAAATGAATATAATAGTCACTTTTAGCATTTCATCTAGATTGAAATTATAGTTCACTGTATAACATTCTAATAAATAATTAAGGAGATGTCACTGATTCGAAATAACCTAGCATACGACCGGCATAGTATGACCGACGCGAACGGGCAGATGACTTTGACGGTTTTGTAAATTTTCATACATTTTCGAACTACTGTTAATTTTTATGTAATTATTTGCTGTTTATAATTAATTTATACTTTTCTTTGGTTCTTCGCTTATTCGAGGAGCAGATTAGTTAGATTTTCATAAGTTTCTTGGTGTGGTGTAAGTTGCGGCCCTGCGCGGCATCGGTGTAATATTATTTAAGTATTAAGAGGAGAGAATTGTTGGTTATTTCATCTTGGTTGGATGGTTATCTATACCGTTGTTATACACTTAATAAATTGTGGTTTTAGTTTTCTGGGATTTCATTTGATATTGCTCGCAAAACTTATCATATTTAATGTAGAAAGGACTTTAGTTATTTCATATAGTATCTATGTACGCGCGCAAGGAAAACGACTAAAAAAATTTTTCCCGGGTAAATCAGTAAAATCGATCACTGAAAGTCCAATAAAAATTAGTTCAGTTATTCTGGATATTAGCTCGGGGAAATAGAAAGACAGAAAGAGATAAAATTATAAATAATGTAGCTGGTTTTGTTTAGTTTTTTTATTAATATTTTACTATGGTTACGTTTACTTATATTTTTTTCATTTAAATTAGTTAGATATTTTCAAAAACAATTTCCTAAATATATTTAGGAAATTGTTTTTGAAAATATCTAACTAATTTAAATGAAAAAAATATAAGTAAACGTAACCATAGTAAAATATTTAAAATATTTTTTTCATTTAAATTAGTTAGATATTTTCAAAAACAATTTCCTAAATATATTTAGGAAATTGTTTTTGAAAATATCTAACTAATTTAAATGAAAAAAATATAAGTAAACGTAACCATAGTAAAATATTAATAAAAAAACTAAACAAAACCAGCTACATTATTTATAATTTTATCTCTTTCTGTCTTTCTATTTCCCCGAGCTAATATCCAGAATAACTGAACTAATTTTTATTGGACTTTCAGTGATCGATTTTACTGATTTACCCGGGAAAAATTTTTTTAGTCGTTTTCCTTGCGCGCGTACATAGATACTATATGAAATAACTAAAGTCCTTTCTACATTAAATATGATAAGTTTTGCGAGCAATATCAAATGAAATCCCAGAAAACTAAAACCACAATTTATTAAGTGTATAACAACGGTATAGATAACCATCCAACCAAGATGAAATAACCAACAATTCTCTCCTCTTAATACTTAAATAATATTACACCGATGCCGCGCAGGGCCGCAACTTACACCACACCAAGAAACTTATGAAAATCTAACTAATCTGCTCCTCGAATAAGCGAAGAACCAAAGAAAAGTATAAATTAATTATAAACAGCAAATAATTACATAAAAATTAACAGTAGTTCGAAAATGTATGAAAATTTACAAAACCGTCAAAGTCATCTGCCCGTTCGCGTCGGTCATACTATGCCGGTCGTATGCTAGGTTATTTCGAATCAGTGACATCTCCTTAATTATTTATTAGAATGTTATACAGTGAACTATAATTTCAATCTAGATGAAATGCTAAAAGTGACTATTATATTCATTTTCATAAGGATCAATATCAAATTATAGAACCCAACAAAAACCCGATAAATATAAAGTAAATTAATTAAAATGGTTACTTGTTGTTACTGTGTTACTTTGCTCAAGCTTCAGAGATAAATATGGTATGTGTATCGCGGACTTTTTTAAACATTATTTAAAGGACAATATTTTTGTAAAACACTATTTTTATGTATCTCATAAGGTTGAGTCGGCGCACGCCATGTATGCGTTAAGCAAGCTCATTTTCTGTGACGTTTGCTTATAACAACAAATAAACTTTGCAAACCGTTGCTTAGCAACGGTCGGTTGTTATTAACATGGCGGAATAAATTGCCTGTCAAATTGAAAAATATTTTAATATATTAGTATATATCGACAATATTACAAATATGAGAAAAAAAAGTAACCTATGTTCATCCGAAGACCCTCAAGTATCTCTGTATGAGTATTTTATTACAATTGAATTAGCGGTTTGGCCCTGATTGCGGCACAGACAGACAGACAGACAGACAGACAGAGTTACTTTCGAATTTATAATATAGGTATGGATGTCATATGTGTACCTACTAGCACGATTTTGAAATAGTAATAGCGGTAACAGTAAATAAAATATTATAAATAATTTATTAATATTAATCTAAACATAGATCGCCATCATGGCGCAGTGTGTCAACGTCTAACTGTAAACGTGGTTGTATCTACATTCAATTTTGAAATAGGAGAACAATTTTATTTTGATCATTTAGACTTCCCCGTTTTAAAAAAAAACGAAGCGTTGAGTTCAGTCACACAAACACTCAATTTAAAACTATGTGCCAAATATACACACATATTTATATTACTTTATTATTATTAACTTATACATATCTGTATACAACGGTGTTGTATAAACTTGTATAAGATACACACACTCATACATACGAGTACATATACTCGACATGTTCGCTCACTTCGCTCTTCGAAACAAGGATTTTAGCTTAACTTAAGGAGTACTTCCTAATTAGTCTGTAGCTGCACGGTATTCACCTCACGGTCCGTGAAAATGGGAATTATCATAATTTAGTGTTAAATAATAACTATTTAGAACTATACATAACAAATATTAATATATTGTCTGTATATTTTTTAATATTTTAACGGAACGCTGTAACCCGTAAGTAATTTGGTAGGCAGAGGTAGGAACCTAGTGTTAAGTACACTTACTGTTAAGACACTTCTGTTCCCATTTTTCCACTGATTTCTGAAGGCATTGTGTGTTGAGTAGCGGAACTCAACGCCGCGCTTAGCCTCGGCACCACAGTGAGGAAATGAAAATATTGTATATTTTATTTCCTCGAGTGGGAATCGAACCCACAACCTCGCGTTTTTAGCTACAAGCTTGTGCCCCTGCGCCACAACTGGTGCCTTTTTTAAATATATGTATTTATAATATATAGGTACCTATTCTTTTTATAGAGAACTAAGGGGCTACGCCAACTCGTAATAACTTTACTTGATGTAGTTAGTTATCAAAACGGAAATAGCACTTTCTAAGGAAAACGATGATATTATACGCCCTGTTATGTAATTTAAGTTGTCGCCGCCTTCAATTTTTTTTCAGTGTCCTGTTTATAACAGGGTAGGTAGAGGGAACCTAATTTTTAGACACTCCATTCCCAAATTTCCGTCGAATTTTTGCACATTGCCTCTTGATTGGCGGAACTCAACACCGCGCTCTTGGCCCTTGCGCCATGACGGCCTGGGGACTTTAAGACATAGTATAGAAAATCACCGTCTTTTTCCGTTCACGCTGGAAATGGAGTTATGAAATCCTCTTGTAGTGCTATATATATTAAGAGTGTAGGCTTAGTAGGTCTATATGACAAAATTTCAACTTAGTCGCAGTCCGGCAATTGCGTCTGTGCCTGACAGTGATTTGTCAACGAAAGAGTTATATATGGATAAATTACTAACACATTTTTTCGTATAATAAAAGACATTGGAAAAGAATAATATGAATATGATCTTACACAGGTATTGGTAACCTTAGTATACCGTATATCCGCAGGTTGTTCAAGCCTAGGGCAGATGCTGGTTATATAAACTTATTTAAACAGGTTAGTAATAGTTTAAATATACAATTTTATGGTAATTATTGATTCGTAGCGTTATGTATGACAGCACAGGACTGTAAACGCAGTGGTTGTGTGGTCGATTCCCACTTGGAGGAATTAAATATTTTGATTCTCCTTTCTCCTCTGTCTGACCTCTCAGGTCAGACAGAGGAGAGAAGAATCAGCTTCACACGCTCTACGCCGTTGGTACGCCGTGGGTTTAACAACGCAACCACGCAATGTCTCGAATTCGTACCGGAACGCGAAAAACACTATATTTTATTTCTAGGTTTTCCTTTCTTCTATATACATATGCGGGATCATTAATCATGATACGTTTTCAAAATTTACAATTTTGGATTTATATAAACCTTTGATGTGAAAGATCATCAAAATGTAAATCCTCTTGCTTGTGGAGTTTGCGGTGAGTATTTTGTGAGTTATAGGCGGAGCACTATTAAGTCTATTAAAGCTATTCATTTATTTTAGAAATATTATAAATTTATTAGGTTTTTTATAGGTATTATATTTTGTGCAATGTACATGTGGCTTGTATAGATGAAACTATTCTATTCTACGGCAGAACAGTTAATGATGTGAATTGTATATTTAAATATTTATATAAAATTTTTATACATAAATCACAATTATGGCGTTTAACTTAAGTAAATGAAAAAAAAAACTAGGCTGAGTCTAAGATGGGAATTATTTTAAATATCAATAATTTTATACTTTTTTTTACTTTGTTTTAATATTTTTATAGTTTTTATTGTAATATTTGTGAACTAGAAATATATCATATAATTTTATGCATAAAACAGGAAATGGACATTAGAGACTAATTAAAATACTCTTTGTATTTTATTTCGCAAATAAAAACATTTGTTCCAATATGCACACTAGAGTACAGAATCACAATACAAAAGATTTTTTTCAGAGAGAAATCAAAAATGCCAATTCCAACTGGCTTTCCGTACATCCCGCCATACTATTCAATTTCTATCTACTATAGTTAGATCAAGAATATGTAGCAGCATAAAATAAATAAATAAATACTTGCAGCTACAAGCAATTTCAAAAATAGTTACTCCTATACTCTATACTCGCAGATAGAGGCCAGTCGTGGCGCAGGGGCACAAGTGTGTGACTGTGAACGCGACTGGTAGTGAGTTCGATTCCCACTCGAGGAAATTAAGTATTTATTTTAATTTATATTTTCATTCCTTCGCTCTGGTGTCGAGAACTCGGCGAAAAGTGGAGAACGGAGTGTCTTAACATTAGGTTCCCTCTGCCTACCCTGCCATATGCGGAATATAGCGTGAGCTTATTTTTCTATACTCCTTTAGTTTTCAATAAGAATTTTATTGTATCCTTAAAATTATTCGAAATAAACGAGCTAATATGCATTTAGTACTGTTATTTTACAATTCATATATTTTCTTAACACGAATGTAGAAAAATTTATCATGTCACTGTAATGAACCTGAATCTTAATATAAATCAATTATTTAATCATTTAGGCTGTTTCTATCTATTCTTCAACTTTCCCCCGGAACTCGCAATATTGAGTAGCAGAACTCAACTCAACTCAGTGTATTTGTAACCAGAATTATACTCCTTACAGGGGCTTGAACTTATAACCATCGCGTTTGTAGTCTGATATGAAAAATCAAAATATTTTCATGTATTCTATTCAATTTAATTTGTAATCTACAACGATTTGTTTTACAAACAGCTTTAGTAAAACTGTAATAAATATAGATTATCAAGATTAATTGTTGTAATCATTTTTTTTTTCGTGTTGAAATCTGATAAAATTGTAATTTTCCTTAATGTTTATTTAAATGGATTTTAAATAACATAAAAATTGTCCTTTGTTTATTTTATAATTTTGTGGCAAGCGCAGCCAAAAAGTTAGTTGTATTTTAACGTCGTAACCCGTCTAACCGTCAACTTGTCAAACGTCAAACGAATGTAGAAAAATTGATCATGTCACTGTAATGAACCTGAATCTTAATATAAATCAATTATTTAATCATTTAGGCTGTTTGTGAAAAAGTAAATCGAATTAATCATTCACATCAGTACGAGAACATTTAACAGAGATTTATAATCACGTTAATTGTATGAAAATAGAAACATCATAGCAACCTATTTTAAGCCATAAAAAAATGTACACCTATATAAATAATATATATAAGCCATAGATTACGCAATCAATTTTAAATATTAATACTTAAAGTTATATAAGGAGATTACTCGTATCGCAAGGGCACAAGCGCGCGACTATAAACGCGACAGGTTGTGGAGTCGTTTCCTATTAGAAGAAATGAAATATTCAATATTATCACTTCTTAGCTCTGGTAAGGAGCCAAAGTGCAGCGTTATGTTCCGCCAATCAGTGCCCCCACTATACGGCAGAAAGTGAGGAACGGAGTGTTTTAAGTCTAGGTTCCATCTGCCTATGCTGTTATGTGCGGGATTAAGCGTTAAGCCAAATTTATATAATAAATATCAAATCAAGTAGCAGCATAGGTCATATTTTTTAACTGGAAATAATAAATAATTCTTATAGAAATTTTGATAATATAATCTAGGATATTAAAACTTCCACTTTCACGTATCAGTCCATTAAATGATTTATCGTGTAGTCCAAGCGGGCGAAGTCGCGGGTGGGTCGCTAGTATATAATATGTAGTCGAGTCCGAAATTTAAATGGACATACAGAAATCCCCATCGGTAACCTATGACGTAAATCCAAAAGCCGAGTGAAAGCTTCGGTTATCAGATTAATTAGCCTAATGCATTCCACAGTACGTATCTGACGGATACCAACGTATGGATATAAAACGCGAACAAAGATTTGAGGTCGATTGAAATGTATTTATAAATATTATTCAATAGGTAAGTTGGTGTAAAAATAGTTATAATTTATATTAATTAGAATATTTTTTATATAATATATTTTTTGATTTAGGTAATTGTGGCGCAGCAACGGCGTGTAACCGCACGACGGTTGTAGGTGCGATTCCCAATCGGGGGAAATCATTATTTTCATTTCATCGCTCTGGTAATAGGGCAAATCACGGCGTTGTGTTTCGCCACTCAACACGCAATGCGTCAGAGAATTGGTAGAAAGTAGGGAACGGAGTCTTGGAGTCCTAATACTAGGTTCTGTCTGTCCACCCGTAGCATCTTGTGAAAATTTAACGCTGTACGCAGTGCGCAGTAAAATACAGCGTTTAGCTAAAAAGTATGCTTGTTTTTGTTTAGGCTGCAGATTCAAATCACAAAGAATGTACCCAAAATTTATCTTACACGTCATTTATACATTCACAAATTAGTCTTATAATAATACTTATTAAATTCTATAAATATACCAATTTTTTATAGCTCTAGATAACTTAGGAAAGTACTTAATTAGGTGTCAGTTTAGGTATCTTTTTTCAGCTTTACACTTTCTTTAGCAAGATAGGTAAAGGAGACCTTGTGTCACAACACTCATTTATTGTGTTTCCATCTATTCTTCAACTTTCTCCTAGAACTCGCAATATTGAGAAGCAGAACTCAACTCAACTCAGTGTATTTGTAACCAGAATTATACTCCTTACAGGGGCTTGAACTTATAACCATCGCGTTTGTAGTATGATATGAAAAATTTAATTTGTAATCTACAACGATTTGTTTTACAAACAGCTTTAGTAAAACTGTAATAAATATAGATTATCAAGATTAATTGTTATAATCATTTTTTTTCGTGTTGAAATCTGATAAAATTGTAATTTTCCTTAATGTTTATTTAAATGGATTTTAAATAACATAAAAATTGTCGTTTGTTTATTTTATAATTTTGTGACAAGCACAGTCAAAAAAGTTAATTGTTGTTTTTTAACTTTGTAACCCTTCCAATGAAAAAAATAATACCCTTTTTATTATCACTTTGTTGTGGTCTGTCTGTCCGTCTGTCGATACTATTTATCTCAAGTTCACGAGCAGTTTTCAAGCTGATATTAATATAAAATGTCCACATGTACAGTTCTTTGGTGCACGGAAAAAATAATCTTCTAAGTCGACGCAATCAAAAATTTAAGAGCGTTTATGCATTGTTTTTGTTGCATTTTATGTGAAATTCGCTGCGCAATTCAAACTTATAGAGCTTCTTAGAGATGGATGTATAATTATGAAATTTGCGAAGAAGTATAAGAACTTACCGTACAAATATAGTAAAAATACGAAAAATGAAAGTTTATATTACAGAAAAAAATCTATTACAAAACGTGTATTTAAAATATAAATAAAGAAAACTTTTTTTATTCCAATAGAATAAATTATTTTATTATCTATTTATAAGTAATATGATGGTAATTACTGTTCCTGAAAGGTTTTTATACGCTATTTTATACAATGGCCGCGACCGCAAACCGCACGTCAGTGTCGAATGCACGTAAATTCATTAACGGGATAATATCACGATAGTTTTAGAAAATAATATTTTTTTCCGACGGAAAGTATAGAAAAAAAGACCCTTGATAAAAAAAATCCTTCTTTTTAGAATAAAATTTATTTCAATGCTACTGAAATATGCTGGTGCAATTATTTATATTAAGAGTGTATATATATTTTTTATCGCTAGGTCTTCTCCCATAGCAGACCTTAGGAAATATCTTTCGTAAAAAAAATAAGCAAAAAAATCATTTGTGTTTAATTACATAGACCCATTAGCATACGAATGACTGAAAGGCAAGTCATTGTTAATGAATTTTATGCAAAAGAAGTCACATACAAAAATTTTGGAATGTAAATAATTTGGTAAATAATATCGAAACCATATTTCCACTGAAGTTTCATTGAGCTACAGTTAGACCAATCTACACTTGGTGGTTCTTTTGGGTTTGACCTTTTGCGGAATTTGCGGAATGAAGAAATCCAAAAGAACCACTGAGCTACCTATATATTTGATATATTTAGTACCCATGCTATATTAGACAAAACAGTCATGGACTTTACAAAATAGTTTTCAACCTTGGAGTTTTATTTCATCAATTCCGTTGGACGGAACTCAACTCCGCGATTTGCCTCGTTACTAAAGCGAGGAAGTTGTAGATATTAAATATTTCATTTGTGCCCATGCGCCACGACGGCCTCTTAATATAAAGACACAACATTAAACAAATACGTTAAGTTGATAAAATTTATCGATTTAAATATTAATGATGACTAAGAATGGCCGGTAGCCGCTCGTTAGCTTTGAATTATAAATGTAATCAATAAAGCTACGGTTAAAAGATAATTTATATTTATAAAATATTTCTTTACGTATCTACGTATTAATTAGATTTTTTTTTTTCAGTAGGGTAGGCAAAGGGAGCCTAGTGTTAAGACACTCCACTCCACAACTCCGCCCTTTGCCTTGACACCAGAGCGAAGAAACGAAAATATTAAATATTTCATCGAATGGAAATCGAACGCATAACCTACAACAGGTTATATATTTTACAGTATTTTCAGTCATATGATTGTGCACTTGCGCCACGACTGACCTCGATTAATTCTTCATATAGTACGTATTTACAAGTTGTTTTTGGAGAACGTTTATGTTTGATTTCTTCTTTACTATATGATGATGAAGGCGTAAGAAGGGCATTATAATTTTTTTCACATTCGCAAAATGCACAAAATGTCTAAAATAAAAAACAAATTGGTACTGCTATCTTAAAACTTTATATAACAAGAGAAAAAGAGTAAAACTGAAGTTAAAGTGTAGAATTTATTCTTACACCTGCAACCCTACAAATCGCGCCACTGTATTTTAGCCTTGCTCGGAGATTTGGAACGGTTTCCTCGATATCTCTGTCTAGATATAGTACGTCTTTTTTAGACTGATGTGAGGTAAAATCTACTAAAATAGAAAGAAAAGATAGTCAGATTTCTCTATTTTCTTTCATTAGCATTTATGTATATAAAATTAATTATAATTTAGTAATGTAGTTTTGGTGAGCTACCAAAATATAACTCATGATAACAAAATATATGTATGTAAAACTTAAAAGCATATGCTAGAAAATCTGAGCACAATATTTATTTATTAAGCTCTTTAAATTCGAACTTACTATCTACGAAGTACTGCCGACTAAATCTTTTTCTTTCTAAATATTTTTATATCAAAACCTTCGTATGCCTACCCCACCATCTCATCTTTATTTTGTTAGCTTATACTAATAATTCCGAGGCCGAGAGGCCGACTGTAAACGAGGCAGTTTTGGGTTCGATTCCCACTCGATGGAATTTATTTCTTCGCTCTGATAACAATAATATAAAACAAATATATAAAAAAAGGCATTCATCACGCAATCCCTCAAGAACTCGGCGAAAAGTGGCCTCCAGAGTGTATTAAAACTAGGTTCCCAGTTTCTCTCTGCCTTCGATGTGCGGAATACAGCGTGAACTTAAAAAATAAAATATAATATAATTAATACCAACAATTTCCTTTAAAATAATTATAAAATAACCAAAATAAAAGATACGATCAACGTAAATAAGCCTAACAGTCTCACGAGTTGACATTTCTACTACCACATATTTTCAAATAATAAAATAATTTCAAACATGTTGTATCTGAACTCTACCAATGTTTATGAAGAAACTCCTTCACAATTTTTCTATCAATTTATCCAAAATTAATGTTTTGAGAGCAATAGGAAAAAGAAACAAAAATACATTGATTGCTCTAAGATCTACGGTGCGAGATTTGCCTTCAGTCAGTCAAATATACATAATTCGTAGGTACAGTTCAGCCAGGTTCGTTTATGGCGTGCCTTTGTATATACCGGTAACGCTGCGACAACGACATCGTACACGATTTAACTTGTTTTGAAATTTAAAATCGTGTTAATATTATTATTTATTTTATTACTTATATTCATTCGTTTTTCCGAAAAATGAATTAGTTATTAATGATATTTATTTACTTTATAATTTTTTTTAGAAGATAATGTAGCAATAAGTAACTTCTTTTTGTAATTACTGCTCTTTGAGCTATGGAACTTTGCATATATTATAGCACTGTAAATTGAAAATATTATAAATAACATGTATTTTTGTATCCAAGATTTCCACTAATAATGTACTGATGATATAAAGTGTTGACAGGTCAATTTAAGGTACAAAAAGTAGTAATTGAGGAGACCAAAGCATAGCACAGAGTCTGATTAAAACGCAACAGTTGTGTTTTAATTCCTATCCGATGCAATTAAATATTTTTATTTTTATCTTCCTGGTAATAACACAAAGCGCGACGTTGTGTTTCGTTGTGGGGATCAGATTACTCTGTTAGAGGGAACCTCATATAAAGATACCTTATGATTAGTTTCCTATCCCTAAATTGCAGTACAGCGTAAAGTTCAAAACAATAATTAGTGAAACTCAATATCGGGTACAAAAATATGATTTCATTAATAAGAACTAGGTCATTATTTTATTATAAACATTAAATATCGTACGATATAAAAGTGGTTAATGTAACAACGGAGTTTACATATATTTACATAGCAAAACGACATTTGCTCGGGTCCGAACAGATGATTGTTCACTGTTTGTTCAAACTTCAAGGTTCAGTAGATTTAGCTGATTTGTTGAAAGGACGCACTTTGCATTGCAGAAGTCACTGTTGGGCACGGAGTATGGAGAAAAATTTTAAAGTATTTTTAAGTAATAATGTAATATTTAATATCTTACAAAAAATATGTGGAAACTCGTATAATAAGAAATTTTTAAAATAAAAAAAAATGTTAAAGAAGTGTCGGTCGGCAACTAATTGCTTCGTACCAATTTCGTGATTGTAGCTTATAAACGTTGACAAAAAGTTTGGAAATAAACTACAAATATAATGTTATGATAGTTTTATTTGTATTAAACGATCTCACTTTTTGCCAAGTTTTATAGGTCGGGAAGTACCTAAGTTTTGATAACACAGGGGATATCATACAAAATGCAGTGAAACACATCATACAATATTGGTTATGAATTTCGGCTCAATACATATATTCATGAGAAGAGACAGACAGACAAAAGAACAGCATAGACCACACTAGGATCACTTATTAAGATAATTTATTTTTTAATTAAAATATTTAATTAAAAAATGACTTCAACTTAGTAGACCGTGATTCGGGATTACTTTCGAGTTAATGAGTACGCATACTGTCTTAAATACATATTAGACTAATAGTCCTCAAAATTTCGGGTTTTCTAAAAAGACGTAGGTGTGAGGACCCCGGTATCTTGGGCTATTATATCACAATATCGGTATTGATATCACAACTAAGATATTTTATCAACTAAACTATCTATCTATTATTATAAAAAATCTGGAAAATTTTGTAAGGAAATTTCTTCTTTAGTCTTATATATTTCGTAGTGTTACAGAGCGCGGGTCGGAATTAATTTACATGTTGGTTACCATTGAGCAATTCAGTGGGGTAGTTGCGGCTAACTTATAGACAATTGGTTTTACTTCACTTTGAAATCAAGACGAAAGGAGAATTCAAATCCTGAATATAATAATGAATATATTTATATATTTCTACTTTAATATAATGAGGGCAGTCCTAGCGCATGGGCAGAAGCGTGCAACTGTAAAAGAAATAGATAATGGGTTCGATTTCCATTCGAGGTATAAAGAACTCGGTGCCAATCCATTTCCATATGACTTCTTTCTGATTGAATTAGATCCTGTTGAGTAACAAAATCTGTACCACACATTATTTTTATGGGAAATGAGGAATGAAAATATTTCCACCATTAAGGATCGAACCCACAACCATTTTATTTACATTCAAACGGTGTCCTACTATACCACTATGGACTGATATAGTATATTAACATTCTATCTAGAGCAACATACAGTAATCTGTCGAAATCGTACATAAAATCATTTGATAAAATATGTTTGTATACAAATGTAACAACACACAAAAAAAAACTAAAATTAATCAGTCCCACGCTGTATTCACACTGCAGGGTATGCAGAGGGAATCTATTCTAAAACCTCATTTTTTGTTGAATTCTGAAGGCATTGCCTGTTGAGTGGTGGAACTCTACACCGTGCGGGGCCTTGACTCGAGAGCGAAGAAATAAAATATACATTTAAAATAAATATATCACATCCTCGAGTAGGGATCGAACCCACACCGTCTCGTTTACAGTCAAACACTTGTGTCCTGCACCACGTTATCTAAATGATTACTTTATTTAAAATTTAAATATATTTAAGCATATACATACATTATATGTTTAAACATAAACAATTTACATTCCATACACGACGATAAGACAACAAGTGGTGATAATCTTTTGACGACGCGAAGTGACGCAACGTCGCTTTAGTGACTTCAGCTATGAGCGATACAAATATTAAATCCTTTAAGTGCTTGCTTTTAAACTACTTTAGATGGTGGCTTCGTACGTGTTTCTCCATCCACTTATTTAAAACTAGTCCACGTTGTTAGGGATATTGGATGTTGGGATTCACAGATTTGTGACGTAGAACATAACGTTTTGATATATTTAGATTTGCTTGTGAGATTTTTATAATTTTTCACATAGTAGCAAGATATCAGTTTATTTCATTTGTACTGTGTCATAAAATGAGCATATAAATAAATATGTATTTCCTGCATAAACAAAAAGATGTCCTACTCAAAAGTCCCAGAAATTTAACATAAATCCAATAGAAATTTGTAAAGTACTCGTACACTTTAAATAAAAATCTTATACACTTTATTCCTTTGAAAATTAAAGGAAGCTGGCCTTTCGTATAAAGTACTATATAATCACAACTTAGCTTCGAATACCGACTCGAATAATATATTGCAGTCCTATTCTGGATCGGATTAATATTGTTTATTCGACAGATACGATGCGATTTCCAAATATATCCAGACTGTCTCTTCGCTTATTTCAGCTAAAAGCATTTGTCTGCTTTTACAGAGTGGGTTATGATGCTTTAATAATAGATTTTAATGTCAAATTCAAAATTTACGGTTATATTGTGTTAACTTGTGGTTATGAAAAAGCAGCAGTAAAAGACTCTATTTATATATAATAATTTAAAAAGAAAAAAACTGAAACTGGAAATTAACGAAATCTTGTGTAATATATTATTTTTATTTTGAAATGCAGGAAGGACCTTTAAATTAGGTATATTTGAAAAGTTTTATCAACATCGTCGTTTAATTTTCGTGACCAGTTTAATTATTTTTTTAAAATTTTCTATGAATTCTATTTCTTTCAAGATATTGCACGTATAGAAATAAATATATATTTCTAACAAAATATCTAACACATTTCTAAGTACAGAATCAGAACTTCTCAAAATTCATTAAAATTTACTTCGATTCTGAATCTTACAGAATCGAAGTAAATTTTAATGTAATTTTTGATAATTTATTTTAGAATATTCAGTTATAAAAGTCAAATTAGGTGTTTCAATACATTTACAGAATAAGTATCTGAAGAGACGGTCAGCTGCGCTTCCGCGATCGAGTTACTAAGTTCGAGAGGTCTCAAACGGGTACAAGGAAGTCCTTGTTTAAATTGAACATCATTTATTCATTCCAATGCTGTGTTGTGCGTTTGTGATCGATTGCTGAGTATTTGCCGATGTGGGGTAATTTAAGAATCTGTTCAAGAAGTAAAAGATGTAAAAATAACTTCTTCAGTAATTGGCATTATAGGAATATTCTATTTTTTTTTTCAGCTTCACGCTGTTACACGCACGCTTATGCATCTGCGTTACGACTGGCCTCAAAAAGATACTTTTGTTGTATTTCTGTATGTTTTTTTTTTCTAATATGCTGGCCACGATTACACTTACAATTATTGCCCCAATATATGACAACCACTGACAGACAAACAAATATAGTAAAAAATTATGTATGCATTTAATTAATCAAATCAGCAAATAATTATTATAATTTAGCTTCACGCTGTATTCTGTATGCTGCACGCTGTATAACAGGGGCGACAGAGGTAACCTAGTATTAATACCCACGTACCTGTATTTCATTCAGCTCAATTTGATACATTTTCCAGCTGTAACAGTATGTACCTATGGTATAAGTTAAAAATAAATAAATAAATAAAATAAAATATGCATGGCAATATACATAAATAACATAGTTAAATATGAATAATAAAAACTATATATTTTAAATATCATATTAATCGAGACGCGTTCGTGTATTCTCGTCCCGAGTATCGCGACCGTCGTTTCGTATATATAGGTGGTGGTGATGCTCGGAAGGCAGCGGTCGAGTCGAACTCTTAAGTACTACGGCACTAATAAATATGATGCACATAAAGACTCGTACCAAGTATATTATAAATATACTATAATAATTTGAAGCCTATGATGGCACGATCTTTTAGGATCGAATTTCTTATAAAGGCAATATATGTGTAGGAGCGACACATATTGTGGATCTTTGATCCATATTATAATATTGAATGTTGCTTGACGTCGCGAAGGCTGACGTGATGGGCTTATGCGAACTGTTATAGCGACATTAACTATGTCGTGGCTGATGCCGTCTCGCAGTATGCTCGCGATACGTAAGCTATGCTTGTATGGCGTTGGTCATTGATATATTATATACCACGTCTATGACTTGGTATACGAGTAGTAGGTGTGTGGTGCTATTTTATGTCCCAGCTCCGGTGTATGTAGTAGTGTCCGCCTTCATACAGGTGTGTGGTGCTATTTTATGTCCTGGAACTCTGGTGTATGTAGTAGTGTCCGCCTACGGTTCGAGACACGACTGTGGGGTGTGTGCCGTGCGTTTATTTAACATATCGGCCGCCTTGCGGTAGTGCGTTCGTTCCAACGACTTATATTGATCTCACAAATCAATCAACATCACGAATCACTATTCTAATAAAATCTTAATATAAACAAGCGTAACAAGTACCTTCGGAAAGATCACACACAAACGTCCCGGAGGGTTCAACGATGACTGTAAAGCCACGGTCTGGTCGGAACTCACGGTGTAGGGCGGGGAGGGGCCCGTACTCTTTCTTCCTTTTATTATAACTAGTTCGCAGTTATAGTGGAGAGGAAGATAGGACGCACTCTTGGCTTATCTTCGGACGAGCTTCGAGTTATGACAATGTTATATTGTCGAGTCTACAGTTATCTAAATAACTGACACAAGAACAACTTCTGATGGCAAATATCTTATTAAAGCGATACCTTCTAATGGCATAATATAAAATTCTTAACACTGTTACCTCTGAATCTCTAAAAGATTTTGGGTTCTTCACGATCACAACTATAAAGAGTTCTAACCACTAGACACATCACGAGCCAAGGCATTAAATATTAAATAATATTTTAAAAGGTGTTTGGGATATCAGTTACACAGTGACCGATTGAGCTGAAATTTGAATTTGGCATAACAAAATGGTGGAATATAATGTTTTACACAACTCAACTAATATAGTTGTCAAATGAAATAGCTTGATATAAAAAAAAAACAACACACTATAAAAAATTAGAAAGCTGGTTTTTAAAATGATTTTGTTAAATTCATATTTTATTCAAATTTGAATTTTACTGAATTTCAAGATATAATAATAAATATTAAACACAAAATTTAACAAAATCGGTCGCGCTCTACTTACTGTGGATCAACTCGGTACTGCCAGAACGGGTTCAAGTAAATCTTTGTTTAAATTCAACATTATTTATTCAGATCTGCGATGCTGGGACACTGTGTTGCATTCGTCGTGCACATTTATCAAAAGTATGAGCTTTTTATATTTTAGCTAAGTCGTTAGGTAAGTGACCCGTTGTTATTGCTGTTACTATTTTTGTTTATTTGAGTAGCTTTTATTTTGCTTTATTTTGTAATTTAACTAGTGATTGCAAAATAATAAAGTGAGTTGATGTGCCTCATATCAAGGCATTTTATCATTTTTAAAAAAATGATGCCAACTTTGTAATTAACACCTGATCTGGTTGAAAATTATTTACATCCAAATGGAAATGTTCCAAACAGGAGATGAGGGAGAAAAATGGTGCACGAATATTTAGCCATTCTGTTGCTAAAAAATGCATCTAGTGAGTATTTCCACTTTCTAGTGTTAGTCTTTTTTTGTCCCGCATATGTTCCGCACACATCAGTTTTTTTTCTCCCGCATATGTTCCGCACACATCAGGGGAGGCAGAGGGAATCTGAAATTATTTAGAAACTCCTTTCCCCATTTTTCGCCGGACTCTGAAGGCATCGCAAGATTTTATATTAAAAAAGTAAGCTTATCAAAATTAATAAGCAACTGTTTAAATATTTTTAGGACTTTAAAGTTTTACTTCATAATTACGACGTTACTCCGGCACGCTCTCTTAATCGCACTTAAACTAATTATATAGTTTGGTGTAGTTGTAGCTCGCTGAGGAGCTTCCTCTAGGAATGGATCGTTTTTGGAAATATACATATAATATTAAATTGGGAGGATAGATGTTCGTTCCACATTCATGCAAAATCTACAGAACGAATTTTGATAAAACTATTCGTATATATATAGCTTATACATCAGAATAAAACATAGGCTACAATTGATATAAAGATTTGAAGTTTGATTTGTTGTAATATAACAATTATTGAGTTATTGATTTAACGCGACTGTCTTGTTTTTAACAGTAGGTTCCTTCCCACTCTGCTATAAGCGGGAAATAGCGTGTACTAGCAAATAAATTAAATTAAAAAAATATTTACTAAAATAAAAAAAAAAAATTAACTAACGATAATAAAATGTCTTATTTTCATCGTCTCATAAATATTAAAGACATGACTAAAGCAATTCTGTTTATTTTACAAAACCTCGTCGGTCACCATTGATCGACATTGTACGTTGATTGACTTTTGATTGGAAATTAATAGCTCAGCGCATTCGACGCCTAGGTCACTTGTACAAGCCTTCGCATGGGTTTTTAAAACATCACAAAAATAAAGTGGTTTTTTTTTTGGTATTTGAGGCTTATGCATTTAGCCCTACTGTCTTTAATAGCGGTATAGGGTAGGAGTGATGGTACCTTGTCTCTAAAAAATCGCAAGCACTATATGGCTATTGGAAATATAATAAAGGCCGTAGTTAATATACCATAAATTTAATGTTTAATCGGTTAAGGAATTGAACTGTTATATATATATATATATATATATATAAGTAAAATATTATAATATTTTCTAATTTAACAAAAAAAACCTAAATATCAATAGAAGTTAAAATCGAAATTATCGAATTATCGTTATTTTCCAAATAAGTACACACCTATTAATTAAACTGTTATGACAATTAGCTCTTTGAATTTTCTCTTTCTAACAAGTTGAGATTATTGTAGCGCTGACTGAAAACACGATGACTATTGGTTCGATTTCCACTCAAAGTAATGAATTATTTTCATTTCCTCACTGAATTCCACAACTCAACTACATATAACTATTTTCTACACAGAAAAATAGTAGATAAAATTGCAACTGGGTTGAGCAAATAAAATATTCATCCTACTTTAAAATAAGTTTATGTAAGTTTGAAAAACTCAGATTTCGCGCTGCAGCCAGTCGGCTTAATCAACGCGAGTAATGGAAGTGCCTTTGTTGCGAATCCACTGAATCAAGATGTTATCGAATGTACCGAGAGTATTATTAAAATTCGAAACTACGGATTTGAGATCGTAAAAGATTTTATATATTTAAGTATATATTATATAAATAAGTTAATGTTATTAGCTCTCTATAATTGTGTTTCGTTCAGAGATTTTTTATAATTTAAACTAGAAAATTATTGAATTAAACTTCACGCTTTACGTGTTTTATGCTTTTTCGCGCTGCGTTTTCACGCTGTATCCCGCATTTTGCAGGATAGGCAGAGAGAACTTGTTAAGACATTCCATTCCCATTAAGATTCTACCGTTCTTCATTTTCTGCGCAATTTTGAAGGCATTGCGTGTTAAGTGGCGGAATCATCGCCTCGCTTTTTTTATCACTGGGAAATGTATTTAGACAGACCGCCCATAAGGAAGGCAAGTGCCTTACGAATGAGCAGTACTGTGGAGTCCACCAGTAAGTCCGAACCCAGCCACTAAAATCCAGGTGACACCCTCTCCACCAAAATAAGACGCTGCAGGATCGCTCGTGCATACTACTACAACGCCGCGTGGAAGATCCATATTGCGGGCTACTGTCACCTTCAGGATGTCCTGGGTTTCTCCTTCTTCTACCCCTACCTATATATTTAGTTTTAATACCTGTATTTTATACATATTTATTTTAGTTTTAATATTCACAAAATTTTATAAATGACATTTTATTTAAAATGCATAGAAAAGTTCAAAGAATCGAACTTTTACGGTTTCATTCAACAGATATTGGCTTTACGAAATTGTATTAGAAAATGTTTAACTTTCTTGAGGTGAGTCGCAAAATACTTGAATGTTCATTGAAATTTTGCTTTTTATTATAATAAAATTTTATTGATACTGATATAGTTTATGCAATTTTTTAAAGTTCTCACAGTATCCCGCATATAGCAGGGTAGGTAGAAGGAAGCTAGTTTAAGATACTCTGTTTCCCACTTTCCACTTAATTTAACGTGGCTTTATGTTTTGTTACCCGAGCAAGAAAGAAAGTTACTACTCCCCACGAGTGGAGATCGAAACCGCAACTGTCGTGATTATAGTCAAATATACGATAGCACATAGCTTGGGAGTAAAAGACGAAGAATATTTTGAAAACAACAACATTAAAAACTGATAACTTTCAGAATAATATATCCTTTTTTAAAACTTTGCTATATAAATACGTTTTTACTATACCTTTAAAAAAAACCTTGTCAAATATATGTATATAAATATATATTTGAGGTTTTTTTTACCAAAGTTACAATATTTTTATCAATCGAGATTATTAACTCGATTGGTCATTAAGCTTTCTGTCAAAGGTCATAATGGCACCGCATTGCGGTTGACTCATTGCAGAACATAACCGTTCTTAAGTCGTTGTTAATAGGAAATATATTATTTTCTTTGAAAGTCTTTACGAAACAAAAAAAAATGTAAAGTCACGCACGGTTCCGTGTGAATGGACTCAGGGGTGTATATGTTGCAGGATTTTTTCCTGTTTACTAATAAACTATAAGCCTTTAATAATATCTACTTTTAATTTATTAAAGGCTTTAATCGATTTTTTTTATGCGGTTGTCGTGGCGCAGGGGAACATTAAACACAAAAGATTTAGATTCAATACCACTCAGGGGAATGAAATATTTAATATTTTAATTTCCTCGATCTGGTAACGAAGGAAAGCGCGACGATGATTTTCGCCACCTGATACGCAATGCCTTGGCGGTGTCGTAATGGGAACAGAGTATCTTAACACTAGGTTCCCAGGTTCTCTCTGCCTCCCCCGCTAGATAAAAAATGGGCTAAATAATATTTTTTTTAGCTTCAAGCTGTATCCCGCATATAACAGCGTGGGAGAGGGACCCTAGTGTTAAGATACTCAGTTCCCCATTTTCTCCCTAATTTTAGAGATCCTTTTTGTATTTCATATCTTATATCTATCTTTTAAATACTGTTAGGGAATGCAGAGATAACTAGATGATAAGCTCTCCAATCTCCAGCTTGTTCCTCCAATCTCTACTTTAAATATTTAATAAATATAAATGTTTTAATTGAAACTTGAAACCTCAATTACCGGATGCGTCACACTACGCAATAATAAAGTCATCCATGTTCCTTTATTTTTTACTTATAAGCTTCATATTTTAACTCACATAAAAAATGTATCCAGAGGACATTTAGTGTAAAGACACTACTTTAAATCTCTCTTGCTAGTGCAGGGAAATGAATATTATTATTATAATCATAAATAATAATAATAAAAATAAAAATAATTAATTCACCAGCAGAGTATCGAATCTATAGCCACCGTATACTCTCAGACGTGGTCCCATTGCACCACTATGGATTTAAACTAATCATTTATATGAGTAAAGCAAAGCAATTTGCGTGCTATAATAACTAACTTACCACAATAAACTACTTAAGCCGTTACAGTGTTGTTTTATTAGAAATTCTATTTATAGAATGCGAGGAAACATAAGCTTAAGCCTGACCAGGGTGAGGTTTGTCGCGAAATATTAATACCAGCACACTCGGTGTTAAGCTTATATTAAATGAATAGTGCTACTATAAATTCTTTTGGTAAGACAACTAGAATAAAAGTAAAATACAAATATAACAATTTGAAATAGTGGATATATATATCTATATGTATGCAGAATTTTTTAGTTTGACGCTGTATCCCATACATACAAGGTAGGCAGAATGGAACACAAAGTAGGTAGATGGAACCTAGTGCTACTCCTACACTACACTCCGTTTTCATTAAGACACTTCCGTTCCCCACTTTAAGCCCCAATGTAAGCATATATATATTTTTTTATTATGTGATAATTTCTTTGAGCAATATTACAACATCATTTGTTGTGTTATGTTAATTATAATAACTATTTAAATAAAATGTTATTATTATTTATTAAAAAACTTGTACTAACATATTAAGAGACCAATTGTGGCGCAGGAGCACATGTGCGACCGGTTTTAGGTTTGATTGCCACTCTAGAAAATTAAATATTTAATATTTTAATTAAAAAAAGCGAAGGCATTGGCGTCGAAGCAGAGTACGGCGTTGAGCAGTTCCCAGGAAAGTGGGGAGCGAAGTATCTTAACGCTAGGCTCTCTCTACCTACCCTGCTACATGCGGGACACAGCGTGAAGCTGAATAAACCTTCACTTCTATTGTTTTTTAAGAGCGACATTACGCAAATCTTTTTAACGGTTTTTAAAGAAAAAAAATAGTTACTTATTTATATATAAAACCAGGTTTATTCACTTGTATATTATAAAATATGAGGGCACAATAACGTGGTCCAATTTTAATGACGTGAAGTACACTCACTATGATTTATTACTTTCTGATAACGATCGGTCGATTATATTCGAAAACCATTGTTAGTTATGTCGTTATTTGGAAATTATGTGTAGTGTATTATTTAATAATTTATTTGTTCAATAGGTGTGGATACATATTTTTGTAGTCACTTATATACATATATGCTTATATTGCTAAGGTGTTTTTTTAAAAGGGTGGTTTTTGATAGAGGGCAGTGACTGTAAATGTGATGGTTGCGAGTTCTATTTACACTCAAAGAAATGACGAAACGATAATTCAGCTTATACATTTTTAAATAATTTACATACCAACTGAAATCTGCTCAATCATTTAAAATGTCGTTCGTGCGGTTTGAACTTGTATGACTGATTTTCATTTATTAATGTACAAATGTATTTAAGTGTACAGGTTGGATTGAGTTCAACCACAATTCAGCGAAATTATAAAAAAAAATATATTTCCTCACTCTGGCGAGACAAAGCGCGGCGTTCTGCTCTATCACTCAACACGCATATCTTAACACTGGACTTCTCTGCTACTAGAAAAAAACCCGTTACTTGATATACCATATTACCCGATTTTTAGAGTGATATAGGAAAAGTGAAAAGGCAGTTAAGAAATAATCTAAATTACACATTTGTACTCAAAGTGAACTAGAAAAACTAATAAGCATTAAATTGTGAGCGATCCCCACCGGATAGGAGGTTGTTAGAAGTAACATTTATATTTCAACATTGTATTTAAAACGTGCATTTTCGTAGCGTGGGCTATTTAAATTGCTTCATCCGTGCTAGCTCTACAAGCTACGATCAACGTTTATAATACAACGAAATAAACTTAACTATGTAACGAACGACAATCTTGTGGAGATTTCTTTGTTGTGGCGATAAAAACATAATATTATGAGTTTACCATATTTTATGGATGTGTTGTATGTTATACTTATTACAGTTACACTTGTCATATAAATTATAGTTTTGCCAGACCGTGATAAAGAAAAAAATTGGAATGACTTATGAGATCAACCACCAACCCTCTTTCAGGATACACATTTCAGGATTGTTGGCCAACAGGAAGTTGAAGTAATGGGAAAGTATATTTAATAAAAGTTTACAAATTTAAGTTTGCCAGCGTATGTACTCATTTTGTATGAAATTAATTACAAATAAGCTTGTATTGATTTATATTCTATAAATTTTCCATTTTTAGATTTTTTGCTTTATATGTATTATAAGTAAGACACTCCATTCCCCATTTTCCGCCAAATTCTGGTGGCATTACGTGTTGAGTGTCGGAACTCAATTCTGCGCTTTGTTTCGGCACGAGAAAGAACAATATAATTGATAGAAATATTAAATATATAATTTTCTCGAGTGCGAATCGAACCCACAACCTATCGCGTTTACAGTCACAATTTGTTCACCTACGCCACGACTGGCATCTACTGACTAGTATGTACTAGTTTATCTCATAAAATATTTTTGCCACAAAGTTTGCCACACCCACAACCACATCAAAACTTGGGATCAAATAGTGAAGGCTCTTTCAATAGTTAAAGCCCAGCAACTGGCCATCTGTCAAACGTAAGCTCGATGGTATTAATATTTAAATATTGAAAGTTCGACGACCGTTTAATCGATCGTAATCTATTATTATGATAAAGCTCAAATTTTAATGATACTTAATAGCCATACTCATCGGTTTTTCAATTTTATTTTTCATTATTTAAAGACATGTTTCATAATTTACTATGTCGTATTTCCATATAAATGAATGACATAAATTGTTTTGATAATGTATTAAATATTGTTGACGATATTTTTTTAGGAAACAAGCCTGTCACGTCAAGTCAAGAATCATAATTAGATATAATAAAAAAAATCGCATTGAATCGCAAATGTTATACGTATATAAAAAGTATATTTAGTTTATTTATTAATAACTTTACTATGCCCAGTGAAAAAGCTGTTGATCCACTTGCAAAAATTCTCGGTAACCCAAAATAATGAAAATTTTGCTATATAATTTTGCAATAAAGCTAGGCGGCCAGAAGCCACCTAGTAATAAGAACGCATTTCCTAACTTTCCGCTTTCAATCTCTTGTTATCAGATCCAGGAAGTGAAAATAAGTAATTTCGGCAAGTGGAAATCGAACCCACAGTAGTCGCCTTTTCAGTTTAACACAGTGCCACCTGCATCACAACAGCTTTATTAATTATATATAAAAAATAAGAGAAATATATGGTAGACATTTGAATATTCGATTGGAAGGTATTTATAATTTAGATTATCAAGTACATGAAAACAACGTTAAATATTAATAAATTTAATAACAAATCACAAAATTACATTTCTCTTTATCCCTAGTGTCTATTTCTATTTCTGTTTCGTAAAATTTAAAGTTAAACTGTCATTTATTTAACTATTCGTAGCACATCGCTACGCCGTAGCAGTTGTACGTAGCAGGTGTCAGCGGACATTAGTGTCGAATAGAATTACCTCGGCACGCTCTAAGTAATAAATGTAACCATTTAGCTTTATCGATTTCCAATAAATAGATTTACTTTCATTATATGTTTATTAAACTATTTAATTTAGGGTCATAATAGGGAACTGTAATAGATACTGTAGATATTAGATTTTATTACTATCAATTATGTCTATCCATTCGCTTTATTCCGTAAAAAGCATGTAGGCGAGAAAAACTTAGACTCAACATCCTACCTAATTTCTTTATTTTGTTTAAGGAATGTAATAGAATTTGATATTTATTTTCTCTGTCACACTATAATATTTTTCGAAAAGGCCAGTTGTGGCGCAGCGGCACAAAGTGTCACTGTAAAACCGACTAGTTGTGGGTTCGATCTCCACTCGAGGAGGTGAAATATTTACTTAAATTTATATTTCCATTTCTTCGCTCTGGTTTCGAGGCAAAGCGCGGCATTAAGTTCTGAAAACCAAAACGCAAAGCCTCTAGAAGTCGGCAGAAAGTGGGGAACGGAGTGTCTTAACACAAGGTTCCCTCTGCCTACTCTGCTGTGTGCGGGATACAGCGTGAAGCTGAATCGAAAAGAGCCACTAATCGTTATATACAAGAAGATTACCAGTTTGTATACAATTTTATTTATGTTTATGTAATATCTGATATACATATATATGTGCACCAAACTTTATAATTTTCTGATTATATCACATTAGTCTTAAGTCTAACTAAGCACTCTCCTCTTTATTTTACGAATATGCTAAAATGTGCTCTTTGGCACCAACCTAAAAGCTAAAGTCGTATGCAAATTTCAATTAGAATCCCACAATTATTACAAGTTTATAATGAAGTTGGTACTAATGCTTAATATGAACCGTCTGCCGTAAAACTGCCTTGGGTAAAGTTTATTCTTCATTACTTGACTTTGTGCGAGTTTAGTATGAGTTTTGCGGGTTAATTCACGTGCTGACTTAAGAAAATATAATTATTAATATTTGAATAACACTGTCAGAACACTGTGTGGTTATAATATATATTATTATGATATGAATAAAAATAAATCAGCTTCACGCTGTATCCCGCACACAGCTGGGTAGGCAAAGGGTACTTAGTGTTAAGACACTTCGTTCCCCACTGTCCGCCGTGTTCTGGAGGCATTGCGTTTTGCGTGGCGGAACTAAATGAATAATTAATATGATATGAATAATTATTATTTTTTTAATTTTAAGCTTATATGTGTTATTTAGTTCGGTCTGGATATGTTCCTATACTCGTTACTATAAAGCAAACTAACTGTAAAAATGTTCAATTATTTATTAATAGATTATAGGTTAAATTTTATTTCAGGTTGTTGTTACCCCTTACAGATATAGAAAAAGTAGATATCAGAGTCTCTTTGTTCTTTGGTTTCTGCTCATGTAGAGATTTGAGAAGTAGTAGTTTGCCTAGACAGACTGAAAAAATATATATTGTGAATTTATTTCACTCAAGGGATCTGTCATCAAAGAATAAAAAGCACTGTGTAAGTATTTAGAATAATCTTAATAACATAAAATTCAGAGTTTGTTTAGTTGAATGTGTTAATCAGGCGCAAAAGTTTCAAAATGAAAAAAATGGGTATTTTTACTTTTTTTCACTTTACCTGCGATTAGAGTTCAGACACTTAGAATATTCTACCATGCAGGTAAAATCCTAGTATATTTATAAAGCTACACACCAATTCAATAATTAATAGGCCAAGCACTTGTTTGATCCGTAATCAAGATTGGCCATTTCCCAGTGAAACTACTATAACATATAGCTGTACTCGGTTACTGTCCATTTGGATTAATTCCAAGCTTATGATTAGAAGATAGTAATCTAAAATATACTGACGGTTAATAGAAATACTTGTTTTGTTTTTAAAATTTATTATATTTTCTAAGGAAATTCAATTTGAGGAATATCTGATTAACGTTTCTTAGAACGTCTCTTAGGAGAGAGAACCTAGGTTATAAATTTGATTTTATCGTGCTGAAATTTTTTTTTCGTCTGCTGACGTTTCCTCCCATATATAACAGGGTAGACAGAAGGTACCTAGTGTGAAGACACTCCATTCTCCATTTTCCGCCTAGTTGTAAAGATATTCCTTGTTGAGATGCGGAACACAACGCTGCATTTTATTTTCCAGTTTATTTGGTTATATTAAATTAATATTATTACTAATTGTTGAATATTGTGAGAACTTTCGGCTTCAATGTAACTTTACTTAGCGAAATAAAAACAACAATATTTTCTCATCATTTAAATAGAGCTGTAAAATCTAACAATTGTAGGAGACAGATAAGAAGGATATTCGTAACTTAGTCTATGAAAACAATAAAAACTTTTGAATGCGAGCTCAAGCTGAACTATCCACATTAGCAGCATCTTTTCATCTTCAGTTCAAGACAAATCTGTAAAGTTTTACGTCCTTTAAAGTAGTAAGTCCTTTATAAAAAAAATCATTTGTAATATAGTAATCATATCATAAAAATAAATAAATCAGCTTCACGCTGTATTCCGCACGCAGCAGGGTAGGCAGTGGGATCCTAGTGTTAAGACACTCCGTTCCCCACTTTCTGCCGAATTCTGGAGGCATTGCGTGTTGAGTGGCAGAACTCAACGCCGCGCTTAACCTCGACACCAGAGCGAAGAAATAGAAATATTAATTTAAGTAAATATTCCATCTCCCCGAGTGGGGATCGAACCCACAACCATTTACAGTCACACCTCGTGCCGTTGTGCCACGACTGATGTCATATCATATCGTTACGCCAATAAATAGATATAAAGATAGATTCACGCTTTTCCCCATAAAGCAGAATAGACAGCGGAAACTTAATGTTGTCACTCTGTTTCCAACTTTCCACTCAATTTTTGAGACATTGCGTGTTGAATGGCAGTACCTACGTTGTTATCGCATGCTAACGGAACGAGAAAATGAAAATATTACATTCCCACGATTGGGAATCGAACTCGTTGCATTTGCAGCTAGACAGTGTGCCACTGCCACAACCACCTCTATTTTCTAATTATTAAAAACAATAAAACCAAAAAATATATATAAAAAAAATTCAAAAATTTTAAGCGAATTTATAATGCAGTACTTTTATTCCATGTATTTTTACCATGGCTCTAAAAGTCCTTACGAGGCTGAAGTTACGTGAGAAGTTTTCATTACAACCCCAAAGCGATGTGTGAAGCCACAAGTGCGTTCTACATAGGTTTTTACGATGTAATTACGTGACACCTTTCATTTGTAGGTTAAGCATCTAATGAATAGATTACTGTTGTAGTATATACTACAGTACTGTGACGTTGTATAGTAAATTTATATGTATATACAAGTTACAAGTTCGTTTTCCAGAGACGGTTCGTCCAAGGAATAGAGTGTCGTGACACTGGTTTCACTCAGCCTACTATTAAGTGTGAGATACAGCGTGAAGCTGCTTTTTTAATTTTTAGGCTGTAACTCAAGGAAAAAATTAAAACTTTACAAGATCACGTTAATCTGAAATTAATATATTTTATTTATTAATTATTTATTTCAACGGTCTCTTTAAACTAACATTTTTATTTTAACAGATACAAATAAGATTCTAAGTCAACACAATCAAAAGATATATAGGTGCCTCCAGTGGACCTACAATTATGAAATTTCAATTCCCTTACAACTTATAACTTATAATTCCTTGGATAGGAATCAAACCCACAACTCTTCCGTTTACAGTTAGCCACTGCGTCACAAAGATATATTTATTTAAATTTTGTAGTTTTAGTAAAAAGAAATATAAGGCAAAAGAAACGATTACACACCACAACGGCGGTTTTACCACTGGAATAAAATACGGAGTAATACTAACGAAGTAATTTTAAATTGAACTACAAGATAGCATTCTCAGTTCAACCACGTTATATTATTTTATCGTTTCAAGAATGCTTATAGGAAAAACAAATAATAATTTACGTAGGATTTCATACACTTTATGATTTAATTTTATTTTAATTTATTTGTGTTAGTTTTGTATAAATCATGAATCTTGTGGGATAGAGTATAGCTATAGCTATATAATTTATAGTAATAAGTTTTTGTGGAATACAAATGGTACAGTATTATAGATACAAGATTAATAAAAATTGCAGTTTCCTTTCTTTTATAATTTATATAGTACTAGCGACCCGCTCGCGGCTTCGCCCGCTTTAACTACTGAATTATTCATGTAATGTACCTATGTTTGCAAAACACTTAAGATTACTAATGTGAAAATTATTTAAACCTTAATGCAACCCGCATTTTCGTAGTTCCAATAAGGATGTTCCAATTGTTTAAAAAAACACACTTAAACAAATGACACAAACAACAGAAAACTTTAACGAAAGAAATTATAAACAACAGCAACTACCTACTATTCTCTTACCCAAAAATACTTAAAGGAAAGATGTAACCAACTATGTCGCGTTGAAATACATTATAATGATTGAATAACTCCAAAATACGTGCAATCGCTTCTAAATTAACTTTGCTATGGAGCCAGGCGCAGAATTGAAGCATTCTCTCGTCCATCACCGTAGTAGCTCCGAACGACATCTGGGCGTTGAGACAGTATGAAATTGGAAGGATTATCAAATGCCATCTAGGCGGTCAACTCAGTCAGGAGAGACCCTCGGTTTCCTGAGGGAGGCCCATCTTAAACGACCAAGGTTCAATGCAAGGCTCAAGGCAATGCAAATGCAAGGAGTCGGATTTGGAGGAGAATAGAAAGTCCCTCGGAAGTAGTCTTACGTCTGACCTAGGGCGGCCGGGTATGCCACGGAGTGCTACTCCTTAGGTGCAGGTGATACATTGGCGCAGCGGAATGCGTTGGACGCGAGACGACCAATGTGTACCTCCAGGCTTTCTATTTTTATGTTGCGATGATGCGTGGTGTTCCTCACTTAGTATGGCGGCTGCGTCACTCTACGGAGGATGAGGTTCTAGACCACCTGCAGGATTTCTCGTTGAGTGATACTCGCTAGGGCGTTGTGATGTCATCAGTGTATAGTGGGTAGAGAGCAGGTGATAAAATGCTGCCCTGGGGAACAACGGCAGCGATCGAGTCGCTGCTAGACCTCGAACTCTCAACTCTCACGCAAAATGTCCTGTCACTGAGGCAGGGAGGCAAAGAAATGCGCGACGTGCTGGGGGGTGCCGGCTCTGAGCACTTAATGAAGTAGGCCCGGGTGTCAACGCGGTCGAATACGCGCGCTACGTCGAAGAAGACTACTATTGCACTCTCCTTTCGGTTGATCGCTGTTGCGGCGTAGTATAACCAGAGTGGTATACCCGCTTGCCAAACTGTTCGCTTCGTGGGTGGATGAGCGACTGGAGAACTGAGAGGAATAACTTCTCGAACAGCTTGGCGACCGCGCTAAGGAGATATAGATCGGTATCCCTCAGGCTGCGAGCTCTTCCCAGCCTTGGGCAACATGATGACCAGGCCTTCCTTCCATGCCCGGGGGAAAGAAGCCAGGCGGGTGCGGCGGATCCATTTTTATAAGCAAAAGGTTGCGGGGCGCGGGGGGACGCGTGGTAGGCGGCGAGCCGTTACACAGCAAGAATTTTTTAGTACCGTAATTTTAAATCTATGCTACTAATCTTCTAAAGCACTTATTGAAATGAAAAAACAACATTTTAATCTATATTAAATGGCCAAAAGGTAACTAATATACTTATATATATACTGAAAGTAAGGGTTAAACATGAGTCGATATAGCTTTTCTCTAAAACTATTTGTAATTTCGAAATATTGTAAAGAGCAAAGTTTATCTTTGTTTAACGTAGAAAATTAAGAACTTATTTAAAAGGATAAGGATTAATATCATTATGAACACACATCCCTTACAATAAGAAAATATATTTAAATTACTATCTAATTTCCGTCTCCTCTACGCTTTCATTAGTAAGACTTAAACGATTTTTATTTGCATTTCTTGTTCTACGACCTATGAACGACTTTTTCGTGGCATAATTAAATTAAAAAAGGAAATGTTTAAAAAGGTAAAAAAAATAATAATAAATAAAAATAATAGAAGAAGAGTGAACAAAATAAACAACAGGATACTTAAACGAAAGAAATAATAAACAAAAGACAACCTACTATTCTATTAATGAAAAAAGATGAAACTAAATATATCGCGTTGAAATAATACATTAAACTCTAATTATCTAATACGCACAATCGCATCTAAGTCTACTTCGCTACAGAACCGGGCGGGGAGACAGGCGCGGCGGACGCGTCGCGGGGCGCGGGGGGACGCATGGCGCGTGGTGAGCCGTTTCGCAGCAAGGATTTTTTGATATTGTAACAACTTCTAAAGTACTTATTAAAATGAAAAACAGTAAAAGACAGTTTTGATCTCCATTAAATGGCCAACGTAACTAATATACTTATTCATATGCTGAGAGTAAGGTAATAAATAAAACTTGCGCCAAAACTGCGGTTTATAGCTGGCGTGATGTGTCAATAATTAAATGCGTTTTTCTCTAAAACTATTCGTAATTTCAAATTAGTGTAAAGAGCAAATTTTATCTTCGTTTAACGTAGAAAATTAATAAACTATTTAAAAGGATAAGGATTGATACTATTATCGACAAACATCCCTCACAATAAAAAATATATTCAAATTACTATTTTTAGACAGAAATATGCTCACTGTATGTTATCCTTAGAAGATACAAATATGCTGTCGCTGACTTTTTTGTAGATCTTATTAAGAGGAATAATACTTTAGTACATTATTTTCATGTAGGACTTACCATTAAAGCAGCGCATGCGTGAAAGTGTCTCAACGGGTAGGACTTTATGCACATTTATCATATTTAAGTCAAATTACAATAACATATACATATTACAAACTATATATAAACCTTCCCTGAGAAATACTCTACCTAATGGTGAAAACCGCATCAAAATCCGTTGGGTGGTTTAGAAGAAGATCGCTTAGAAAGGCCAGACAGAGACGAAATGCGTTCTTATTTTATAAGATTTAGAGATAGTATTGATATCAATCGACGACGTTATACGATTGCAACACGACACCTATATCGTATAGTTATCGCTTATAATAGGGTAGGCAGAGGGAACCTAGTATTAAAACCTAGTGTTTAGTGAATATAAACGGTAACATTATTTTTATTATTTTTTTATTTAATAGTTCAATGATATTTGGCTAAGATTAACCTGTCATGGCTAATGCCTCTATTAATTATATTGAAAACATATTTGCTAATACATATACAGTTAGAATCCATGATACTTATATATTAAATTTATACAACAGGCCCGGCAGTTGTGGTCCTGCCCAGAACAGAAGCGTCAAACCACAATAAATATTATATTTTAAATTTAATATTTTTTGACACGCCTTTACGTATAATACGTTCATATATTAAATGGAACTGTAATGACTGTATAATAAAATCTACGAAATTGGATTTTTTTTTATTTTTTTATTTTAATTCTTACTTACACTACAGACTTATGGTCCGTACCTTTTGTTATTTTTACATTTCTTTTAATACTTTTTTCTATAGATATTACCTAGAACTAGACTTCTGTTTATACATACATATATTTCTATATTTATGAAATTGGATTTGGCTCACTTGTAAAAATCGTATCAACTTTTGGCAGTTATTATAGCTTAGGTTACAATAAAAGGATATGATGTCATCGAGCTGGAGGTGTGCAGGATACAGCGTGAAGCTGATTTATTATTAAATTTTAAATTTCTATATATAAGATACACATATTAAAGAATTCTAGAAATTTATCATTAATATAAAATAAGTTAAATTAAATTTATAATTTATTATATTCTTTAATATTTAAAAATAATTCATGAAACTGTTTTCGTGATAACTTGCTGCATTTCAATTTTTTCCCATACTAAAACGCTGTATATTGTTTAGTGAGTCGAGCAGAATTACCCAGAGGGATACGAGCTGGTAATGTAAATTACAATATACGTATAGTTTTATAAAAATCTCCTTTACTAAGAATTCATTTTTAATTCAGCAACCAGTACGGTTTTTGTTTAAAATTTTGTGGGAAAATGTAAGTGCACTGAATGATTAAACATTGTTATTTTCATCGCTGTGCAACGTATGAGATTTAAAAATATAATTTGGAAGTTAAACAACGAGGGAAAACCGTCTGCTAACCACGTTAGTATTATAATTGTGGACTATTTTATGTGATTGCTCGTTTTGTAAATTGATTGATTTGGAAAAATTGTTTTGTGCAAATTTATGATTCGTAGTTTATTTCATACAAAATGAGTGCATTCGCCTGTAAACTTAAAAAAAAAAACTTGCACGAGATTTGGCAAGAAGTGAGAGTTTACAGTATAAATAAGGGGAAAAAATTGAAAAATGAAATTTATAATTAAATTACAGATAAAAACTATTACATAGTTGTAATTTTTGTTACTTTTTTTACGAAATAAGTGCATACACTTAAATTTGTAAATTTGTATAAATTGTACATACTTCTCGTTGATTCTCATCCCGGAATAGATACGAAAGCCTAGGTGGACGAGTCCAATACGCACGTTTTTTATTAATTATTATTTATTTACTATTTTATTTTAAAAACTTTTGCAGCTAACAGTTATATTACTAGTGAATTATAAACTTAATTTAAAAAATACTGCATAAACTAAATTTTATATCCATCAGCAACACTCGCGATTAAGGCGACGACTTATCATTTTCCAAAATCGACTCACAGATTTACCTTTTATAAGCGAACAAAGGATAGACAGATATACATACTATCATATATGTATGTTTACAAGTCATAATCCTCCTTTCACGCCTCGTCGCAGTCGAGTAAAAATAACTTTAAATCAAAAATATATAAGTACATTTATTACGGAATATTCGCCCTACAATTTGCTGTTAAAACATCGAATTCCACTCGAACGATGTTTATTGCGCAATTGGATAAATTATGTAGCGTACAACATTGAATGTTTCCAAACAAAAATTGCGTTACGTTTATATTTTTTTGTAGAAATAATATGGATTATTAACTAATAAATAATATAATATTAAAGATATTTAGAAAGGGTTTTTCTAAAAAAATCTTTGTTTCTTAATTTTTCCAAACCTAAGAAAGGTTTACGCTGTATTGCGCTCGTAGATTCCCATTCCGAAATTAAAGAAAGACGAACTGAAAAAAAAGTAAAAAAAAAACATATTTTAAATAATAAAAAAATACCTAATTTATGTGTTTTTTTCTTATATGTTATTTTTTTCTTTTTTTCATTTTTATATATTATTATTATTGTTTTTCAATCTCTTATTCATGTTTATTTCTATATTCATATTTATATGTCCTAATCTCCTATACAGATAAAAATATATAAATTAGAAAAGTCATTCTGTTCTGTACTAACACTCATCAAGAAACATTGTATGCTTATTAACAAAACTCAATACCAATATTATTTATTTTAGATTTTTTTAATTGGGCATAATGTAGAATACATAGAGAGAAAATGATGCTAACATATTGTTAATTTTCCATTAGAATTTGAGACATTAAATGTGACGAAACTTAACGCCGCACTTTGCACTATTACACTGATGTAATGAGAATAATTCATTTCCCCAAGTAGGTATTGAACCTACAATCATCACGTCTTAGACGCTACTACTACGCCACGATGTTCTCAAATATATTTCTAGATTTGAAGATTTTATATACGATAAAAACCTATAAGCATTGCCAATTCTAGAGAATCACAAGAATTTTCATACAGCTTTATAAAAAGAATTGCATCGTAACAAGCAAATACATATATTTAATACAAAATACATACGTTTTAGGCGACACGTAGAAAAATGCTTGAAGATATAAAAAAAGGCTACTTTTCCGCAACGAAATGGCGGTGTTTATTGGAACCAATAAGGAAGGTCGAAATAAATCAGTGGCAATAGTTTCTAGAAAACAAGAAATAGTGTAAGAATGTAGTTTTGTTCTTTAACAGGATTATTTGTTTTCGTAACTAAACTACTTATTTAAGATTATCTATTTAGACGTATGGATGGAGGTCGTGAATTCAAATTCGGCATAGACAAAATATTTGTAAATTTTTTAAATATTAACTTAGATAGATGATTTTAATTAAACGAAATCAGGGTCAGCTTTTTCCTACTAATACGAAAGTAAAAGTAAAAAATAACTAAGGCTTAGTGAACAAAAATGTAGAAAAAGCAAAGTGTCTTAACAATAAGTTCTCTTATCTTGCTACGCGGAAAAAGATATAAAATCGCAAAATGATTAAAAATCTTTATCTATTTAAACATATTCTCATATTAAGAATTGCTAGTAAATGGGGAATGAAAGTATGAATACAGCGTGAATCATAAAAAGGAAAACTTAAGAATTTAATTCTGTAAACATGTGACAGTATTAATTACACGTAACCTAAAAAAGTAATATTCCCATACATTTTAATTTAACAGATGATTCTTGTCCATACACATCGCGACCGCGGTGTCCCAGATTTGACCCATATTCAACCGTAAATATTATGAATATCGACATTTGCCCGCAGGTCGAATCCGTAATGGATGATCGAATGTTGTTGTATAATGAGTACTGACATTCGCTATATCAACAAGCAATAGCCTACTACTGTTCTACAGTTATTTGCAGATGAATAATCAACTTTTGTTACTGTTTGTTTAATTGGGTATATAATTTTATCGTATAGTTGTTTATTTTTTGTTTTGTGGTTAGGTTTTAGTTTAATTGATGAGAAAGGAGTGATAGACCACTGTGGTTCATAATAATCAGCTTCACGCTGCATCCCGCACACAGCAGGTAGGCATAACCTAGTGTTAAGACGCCCCGTTTCCCGCTTTCTGCCTTGATTGCCTGAATTCTGGAGGTATTGCGTGTTGAGTGGCAGAACTCAACGCCGCGCTAAGCCTCGACAGAGCGAAAAAATTGAAATATAAATTTAGGTAAATATTTTATCTCCTCGAGTAGAGATCGAACCCAGTCGGTTTTTCAGTCACATTTTGTGCCCTTGCGCCACGACTGGCATCCACTATGGTTCATGAACGAGTAGATATAAAATAAAAAATTTGTATTTATGTATGTGTGCATGTTGGAAATATACGAGTAGATTTTGAACCTATTACCATTGTGTACAGTTATAGTTAGCCATAAATTTTGACAGAATCCGTATAAACAATTCAGCTTAGTAAAAACACCTTTCAGAAAAAAGGCTGATTGAAAAATCCACTCGAACAGGCTAATATGGATGATTAATTGATTTCATACATTAATTATTAAAATAAGAAGGCGTATTATCCAAAGGTCTGCATTCAAAACCTGCTACGTTCTGAGCCGAATCTTCATACTGAATATGTTAAAAAGTTGTATTTTCTAGTGCATAAGTAATACTCGTACATATTAAGACAATTAAATTACTATTACAATATGGCAATTACAAGATTCTCTATTTAATATACAACGCCCCAAATTATGACAGAGAAAGAAGACCGGAGTGTCACAAAGGTATCATATGCGAAATCAAACGTGAAGTTAATATAAGAAAAAAAATAATGTTTATACTCGTACCTACATCATATATCAAGGCAGGATAGATAAAGTTCGCTTTGGCTCTTTATTATGGATAAAGTAGACAGCAAAAGGCAAACTGGGTGAAGGAAAAAGTTGTGGCTGAGTTAGACAAGGGAAATATATAAAATCGACTATCCCGTCTGACATTGTCGACTATCCCGTCTGACATCTCCTTACATGTACTACAAATCTTGCTAAGAAATTCACAATAATTCAATTTTAAAATGGCAATATTATTTCCAATAGGAATAACCTTCAAACAAATAATATTCAAATTGGATTCAGCTAATTCGGAAAGTGAAAGTAAACAGTCGATCCGAAGCATCTATACATTCAATAACTTGGTGGAACATGAAGAAACAAACAATAAAACAAAAAGTAAACTCGAGTCTGCTTTGTATTCATGACTTTCAATAAATAACGACTCGTGCTAGGTGTGAGTCGGGCGTCACTACCGGTTTTTTCATCGAGTTTTAACATTTTCTCCTTTTTATATAGAACTCTTAGGCAGAGAAAGTGTAGAGTAGAAAAAACTTCCCTTCCCTTCTTTGTATATAAAAATGTATGTCATTAAGATATGTTTCGAAGCTAATATTATTTCAAGGTAACGGAGGAGAGACAAAGCCGTATAGACGGTAATAAGTAATGAAGATACATTTTTTAAGCCTATCCCGCATATGGCAGTAGGTAGAAAGAAACAGCCACTCCAATTCCTTTTGACAGGCGGAACTCAACGCCGCACATTCACTTACGTAAATCCATATATATTCACAAAATGCATAATATGTTTGAATATTAATAGGTAACAGATACTAAATATATCTAAATAATATAATAGATTCCTCCTTAAGTCTCATAAAATTATTTGACGTCGCCGAAGAAAAATCATAGTAGGAGCTTCAGCCGGAAATGTTATGTAAAAATTGCTTAAGGTTTTGCACGTTTTCGATACTTATTTGAATAAAATTACAAAGCTATTGTCACTTTAAAGCTTTACTTATGAAAACGTGACAGTTATGTCTTAAATACGAAGAGAATTTAATAAATTTTAACTTTCTTGCGCCGCACCGTTCAAAATATTTTGATCAAGTTTGTAAAATTTATATTGAATACATAGGTACTAGTACTCGCACTGTACCTATAGATGATAATTTTAAAATCAATTTATTGATTTTTCATAATTACAAGGACATTACTAATTGAACCTACGATTTCAACAGTTTGTAAATTAATCACTTTTATAGGTATGTACATTTTTTTGCCATTTTACGATTTATCTGTAGAAAATGTAGAAAATGCCTGAAATGAAAATGAGATATTCTTTTCCCGTCTCTGTTTGCGGCGGATTTCAATGCCGTAGCTTATGCTATCAGAGTGAGGAATTGAAAGAAATTTTATTTCCAGATCCGGAATCGAATCCTCAACGGTCATGTATACAGTTTGACGCTATCCCACTCCATTACTATGAACTCTATGTATTTATCTGAAATCTATATAAAACTGGCCAAGTGCAAGTTCCGTATCGTTATCTATAAAAACGGCAAAAAAATCATATATAGAAGCCCGATCAAATATTTATTTTACTCTATGTTTGAGTATATGTTGTTATAGCGGCATGCAACAGACATACAGTCACATCAGTTGTTTAAATTTTAACTATCTAAATCTAACTACCATGGTTCATGAGATACAGCCTGGTGATAGACGGACAGCTAGACAGACACAGGGACAGTGGATTCTTAGTAATAGTCTCCCGTTTTACCCTTTGGTTACGGAGCCCTAAAGCAGAGAAAATAAAATGCCAATTGCTTTACTTCTATTTTATATTTTTACATAGAAATTATAAAGTAATTCCCCCACCGTATTTGCTATTACCGCACAAACTAAGCTCATAATTGCACGCGTATGTGAATTTCCCACTGACTTTTTCCTGTAAATTTAAAAATAAAAATATAGTGGTTTATAGAAGATAAGAGTCGTTTGCTAAAGCTGGTTTAGGTTTGTAGGTCACCGGGGTGCGGGGCAGGCTATGCTATGAAATTACATAATGCCGTTGCGAGAGTACACGCGATCGAATACTTAGAATAAATAGAAAAGAATGTTCGAGTTTAATGATTTAGCGACATTTCAATTTTATTTTTATATTTCGGTTTGCTTAAATGTGTTTTTTTTTGTATGATGTAAATTTTGTTTAGTTAGTAAGCATGTTTTGAATACTTTTTTGTGTGACGCTATCATGGTTCAGTTCTCACGTACCTTCTTAAATTATTATTTTTAAGTTGAATTTTCTCTTGAAAATTAAGCAATTATGTGAATAAGATTGAATGTAAATAGTATACATAAATATATATAATTTGTATGAAGCTTCACATTTTTTTCCCACATGGGTTAAAACACTCATTACAAACACAAATTTAGAAACATCGTGAGTTGAATAGCGATATTCCAAGCTTTGCTTTTTCCACCAGAGCGGGGAAATTAATATAAATATTCCCTATAGTAGGAATCGAAACCACAACCATCACGTCTAATGCAACTTATAATTAATGTAAAAAGTCATAAGGAAATCTCTATGCATGCGTTTTCTACTAAATGTTGTTCTTGCATGTATCTACTAAACATGTATGTATAGCAATGCACTTATGTATAAAAACCCATTCAGATAAATAATTAGGTACACTGTAAGTCGAGAAGAAAATACCTAAATCCAATACTTATTATTAATATCGAATAAAAACATGATAAACTATGAATGGATGAAATATATGAACTGATGATGATAATGATTATATACCTCCTATAATAGTATAGTACATACCAGTAATTATTTATTTATGTAATATATTTATATTTGCTGCCTTTCATTTTTTATTGGCTTCACGCTATAACAGGGTAGACAGAGGGAATCCATTGTTAAGACACTTTCTGCCGAATTTCGAACGATTATGAAAATATAAATTTTAATAAATAATAATAGTGGGGACTAAATCCACAACCAGTCGCGTTTGCGCCTGCTGCCACAGGCACATTGCGCCACGACTGGTCTCTCACCTTGTTCAAAAATAAACTAAAATGAAACCACAAATCTAAATCCCGTATTTATTCAACAAAACGCGACGAATACACGATATACCTACATATTTCTATACAAACATCGCACGGCAAGATGTAAGTCAAGCAAAAACTAGTGTAAATAATATATTTCAAAGCGGGATAACCCCCTCAGAAAATCATAAATCTTCCATCTTCCATTTGAAATATGTGCCGGCGCTTCAAGAATTTAAATTTTCGCACCAAAGTAACAAATGGTTTGCGTCGTCGCGAGTAATTTTTCACCATGAACGGATTTTACGAACGCTATCTCGTTGCGATAATCTTTTCTTCATTATTTTCTTAGCAAGGGTGCTATTATGAATCGTTTAAAATTAAATGTAGCACGTCGTGGTGTATTGGAGCAGCGGTTGACTATAAATATGGGTTTAGATTTGATTCTAATTCGGGGGATTGAAATAATTTCATGTCCCAGTCAGATAAGGAAAAGGTGATGAAAGGTGATTAAGATTCCACCAGTCAACTCGTAATGTCTTGAATTTGCATGTAAAGTGATAACAATATGTGACAATTTTTTTATCTTTGAAGTGAATACGTCTATAAATTTGCTACCGTACGGGGCAATCCAAAAAATATAATGATAACATAATCGGGACACACAGTTTGGCCTATCACTGGATAGGTAAAGAATCAAAGAATTTATTACAATCAGAACAGTGATTGTTTTGCAATTAGTATAAACTTTTGACTTAGAGAAGCTATGAAGTTGGTTTAATTTTTAATCTAACGATTGTTTACAAAATTTAAACAGTTAAAACATTTAATGACAGTGACAGTGATTGTAATAAGGTGTTTTATTTAAAAAATATATTATCAAAAATGTATTATGTCGGCCTATACGCGTCAAAAAGTTAAAACAGAATAACATCGTCGAATATATCGTATATGGTTGGAGCGGGCATTTCAAGAACAATCTAATGTTAGTAATAAAACACCATCTGACCGAAAGAAGCAGTGCCGGGAACGTAGAAGAATGAATATCGCCGAGCCGATCAACGACGGTGCGAGTGTATCTGCAGCTGTGGCTGAAAGTATGGAAGACGACGATGAAACCGCTTCTACATTGACAACGAACTGTATAGACATATATTATGTGCAATCTTCGATTATTAAGAAACATTGGGCAGTAGCTAGTGTACAGTTCCATACGACATTCGTCAACATTCCATTCGAACATAAATTTGATGTGTGTGATTGTCTATGGGTTTTGTGACAACAACAAATAAACATCTACCGCTGCTTGAAAAAAAAATCCCTGGCTCAGTGCAACAGACAAATTGCAGCTACAGCATCAGTAGCGATATCATCATCAACAAGTCACAAATCTCGTGGAGTCACCAAATATCATCATCGATAGCTTCACTGAGTGTAATAGAATTAACATTGACGTGGGAAGTGATTCAGAAACTCATTTGAAAATGAAAGACGCAAAAGCTGATGATATAAATACAATGCATCTTCAAGTTCGTACTCGGGTGTATGTATATCATCGCGGTCACAACGTTAGCCGAAATTAAACTCTATATTACGATCATTGTTTAAATATTCTAATAACATAGCTAAAATATACCCGATTTCGAGCCTGATCTTACTACACCACAAAACCGCCTATTATCAGCGAGTTCAATTTGTTTCATATTTAGGCTTTGGTAGTCATTTTGAAGTATCTTGTATGCCATTTATGCCACTTTTTTTTACTTTTCGTATGACAGATCTATAATTAAATAAATTTTATTAATAATAACTTTTTTCTTGCGTTTATCCTAAATACATAAATAAAAGTATGTTATTTAAAAAATACAGTTACATAAACGTATTCACGTACAACAAACGGCCGCGTCCATGACACAGCCACACCCAAGTTTCATTTACACACAATTAAATATGCTAAGAGTAATAAGAAATATTTTAAATATTAAACGTTCACGTGTATACATTTTTTTATTATATAAATACGATAGTTTCTTATTTTGAATGCATGTTTTAAAAATATTTATTTGCTTATCCTACTCATAGCAGAGTAAGCAGAGGGAGCGAGACACGACTGGCCTAAAATTTAAATGTTTTAGAGTACAATTATGGAAATAATGAAATCATCTACCATTAATTATACTTACAGTCCAAAGTAGTAAAAATACTTAATTTAGCGTTATAATTGTATGTAATTTAAATGTTACACTTAACATATGAAACTTGTCTTTAATCCACTCCTTTATATTTAACGTTCAGATAAAATTTACCGGTAATAACCATAAAATAAAACATAGTCAAAATCATTAAAAAAAACATATTTAATACTTCTACTTTTCGCACCTACACGAAATCTGATTGATCTAACTTCACTAACAAAGCAGCCTTAATTTTTCTCCATAATGTTCAATCTAAGACTATAAATCAGGATATCTAAAAAATATTGAGACGTCCGTCCGCGTGGCGGCACGCTTGTTCCTAGCATGCTAATGAGGTTTAAGGGCACTCACAGACGGGCAATTTGTCGACTTGACAGGAAACAGAGCACTTGTATGGAGGGTGAATCAGGAATTTGATATGCACTGATTTTGTATGGCCTCAGTACTTATATTGGAAACGGTGTATTTAGAGAGGATCGAGTAGTCAATTTGTTTGCAATGAGATTTGATGGGATATACTGTTCTGGTGTTACGATGTCGATATTATATCAATTTGGTGCAATTTTATTTACTTGTTAGTTATTAAAAGAAAAAGGAAATTTGTGAGGATTATGATATATTTTTTTTACATTTTTGATGTATTTTTGATTGTATAAAAATGTATAAATGTATAATGTAAGCGTGTTATGGAATTGTCATAATAATAATGTTTTATCAATTCAATTCTGAAACGCATAAATTCAAATCCTCAGAGTGTCTTAATAGTTCGGCAATTCCAATCGGCAACACACAAAATATATATTTTTAACATTTTTAAAGTGTTATTCCACACTTAGGATAGTCAGTTTCCAGGAGGCGCGGGTTCGAATCCCGCTACGTTAAAAATTTTATACGTTTTATAAATAAGTATTTTTCTAAATAAATACAAAATATATATCATTGTGACTTAGCGCGACTGGTTGTGGGTTCGATCCCACCTACAACCTATCGCATTTATATTTACACGCTTGTGCTGCGGCTTCAAGACTGGCCTCACCAAGTATATGATTTGTTAATAAACCAATATCGGTAATTACACTATATGAATACATACATATTTATATAGTTACCGATATCGGTTTAAAATGTCAAAGACATTGGACTAACTATAATAATGACAGAATGAATGAATCAAGTTATATTTAACGTAACATTTGAATGCCACCCTACAATGCTAAATAATGTCAACCATTATTAATATTCCAATACAACATAAAAAAATATACGTATCTATTTATGTTCATATATTTTTTTCAACTTCGCACTTCACTTCAACATCCTCAACGCCATTGCCTGCATTCACGAAAAATGATAATAATTTAAATACAATTATTACCTAAACTAGAAATCGAACCCACATCTAAACCACAATGAATGATATATTATGTAAAAGCTTGTTTGCAAGCCGCCTAATCCCCTTATATCGTTCACGTGCATCGAAAAGTAATAAATCGGCCTGAATACGATTTAAAAAGTTGAAACTGAAGCGAAAAGAAATAACAAGCTCCAAATGAAAGAATCTGTGAATGTATTCAAGGCGGGTTGACTAAGGGGTAAGTCGTACGATAGCAAAAGTATATTACAATAGAGAAGAAAAAGTACTGAAAAATATTATTTATACAATGATTGAAAATTCATACTTTTTTTTTTTGGCTTCACGCTGTATCCCGCACACTGCAGGATAGGCAGAGGGAACCTAGTGCTAAGACACTCCGTCCCCCACTTTCTGCCGAATTCTGGAGGCATTGCGTGTTGAGTGGCAGAACTCAACGCCGCGCTTTGCCTCGCCATAGCGAGGAAATGGAAATATAAATTTAAGTAAATATTTCATCTCCTCGAGTGGGGATCGAACCAACAACCAATCGGTTTTACAGTCACACTTTGTGCCGCTGCGCCACGACTGGTATTTTTATTTAATTTTCAATTTATAAATTAGGATGAGAATAATTATTTAAATTATTATAAAAAAGAAAATTGGCTATTCATGGACCTGCTGGATCACCTGATTCTTCTATCATTCTAAGTGAAAAAATCACTTATAACAATGAGCTTAAAAATTAGTACCCGTCATCCGATGACAATGTTTTCTTGCTGTGTGATAAAGACAAAAACTTTTAAATTAGATTTCTATATGTTATAAATTACATATAATAGGTTTCACTTTCTTATATAATTTGGACATATAATTCGTTCTGCTGAATTTAGCTATTCATTACTTTTTATTCCCAATTTCTTAAAGTTGATACATGCATACATGTGTACATATATCTATATATTTATATACTCTATAGTGTTTTTTCACCTTCACGTCGTATCCTGCACATAGCAGGGCAGGCAGAGGAAACTTAGTGTTGCAACACTTCGTTCCACAACTTTCGAACCGAATTTTCAGGCATTGTGTGTTGAGTAGCAGGAGTGGCATATACCAGAGCAAAAAAATGAAAATATTAATAAATAATACTTCCCTCGAGAGGGATCGAACCTACAATCGTTGCCTCACAGACACACGCTCGTGTCCCTGCGCCACGGCCTCTTTGTTTATAGTGATAACATAAAAATGTTCATTTTACATAGAGAATACTGCAAAAACTTAATAGCATATCATGAGAATAGCGCAATGCTAGTGCAAATTATATTTCGCAGAAATAATACGTATAGGGTAATGGGTTCTAAAAACTCATCAGCTATACAAAGGTGTTGAATCACCTGACTCATTTGTTTGTTCATATATGAAAAAGTGTTATAACTGCTTGACTGTTATTAAATATGCATTTGCTAAAGGTTAAACTATTGAAAATTCAAATAAAATAATTATAAAATAATTTTGATAGTAGGGGAGAGGCACATTTGAACGATTTTTAAACTTTGTGTCATATCTAAAAATTCTACAGTTTTTAACTTGTTTACTATTTCACAATGCTTAGTCCAACTATTGTGCAACAAAATCGTAGCATCTGGGGGCACGGCAGTGCCCCCGCCAAGTCGAGCAAAAAACAGCGGCACGGCCGTACCATCCTTTTCTCGAAGCAATTCAGGCCATTTTCAACCCCCTATAACTTCGTTGTGGATAAAACAAGAAACCTGAATTTTCAGTAACTAATCAGGCATTATATAAACACGGTATATTTAAAATTTCAGTCAATTTGAACCAGTAGTTTAAGAATGACAACTTGTTAAAGTTTCTAAATTTTGTCACTCACTGACTGACTCACCGATCATCAAAAGTCCAAGGCACTTCTAGCAGACATAGAAGCTTCAAATTTAGAATATAAATAGAGTTTAGTGTCTTAATCATGGGAAAACTTAAATATTTTGTAATTTCGGTCCCGTTTTCCAAATACACCAACTGCATGAATAACTTTGTAATTCCATATAAATGTATAGGATTACAAGGTTACATTTGCAGTTAATGAATAATTATTACTGTATAATAGAAAATAATAAGTGTAGATAGATACCAAAAAGTAGAACTCTAAAAAAGAAGTGAGATGCCATCAAAAACATCCTGTAAAAAAACCCAAGTCTCGCAGCTCAATCTTTCTACCGTAAAAAGTTGTGAGATCCATGTAATACCAAGTCGGTTAATCTATTTAGTCTCTACTTAAAGGACCTTCTGTCTTAAGTTATTACAGTAATTATTATCATGCCAATATTAAAAATATTTTACGTTTTAAACAAATAGATCGACTTGGACATCGCATGATTTGATTATTAGTATGTATCACACTACACAGCACGACGGGCCAGCAACCGAATTCCTTACCAGAGTCCTTCCGAATATGAAGTCTATTATGTCTTTCGATAGGTTGTGCTTTCATGCGATGTCCGAGTCGATCTATTTGTTTAAAACGTAAAATATTTTTAATATTGGCATGATAATAATTACTGTAATAACTTAAGACAGAAGGTCCTTTAAGTAGAGACTAAATAGATTAACCGACTTGGTATTACATGGATCTCACAACTTTTTACGGTAGAAAGATTGAGCTGCGAGACTTGGGTTTTTTTACAGGATGTTTTTGATGGCATCATATTTAGGAAAATATATAAGTTAAAGGTGCAATATCAACTTTAGTAGCAGTATTCAAATGTTCAAAGCTGCCCCCCTTCCGGGGTAGCTTTGAACATATATGGGACAGTTTTGAACTATCATCGAATTCAATGAAATTAGAAGGCTTTTAAGTAATTTTATCAATAAATTTAACATTAGAAACGATGGAGATCAAATATACCTAGTTTAATATTGCGATTGTACTAGTACTAGTGTTAAATAACTTTAATATTATTAATAGACTTTAAAAAAACAAAAAAGTAGCTTTGGCTTCGTAGAAGTAATTAACATTATGGGATCAATCATAGAATAAATCTAAGATTATGAAAATAAAACAAAATGTTTTTTAAATAAACAGCTTACTACCCTAATTTGAACTTAAAAAAATAAATTTAAAGGAAAACATGGATGTAGTACGTGACGTAACCAGCAACTAAAATTAGGGGAAGTAATCTACGTAAGAAATAAAAATCAGCTTCACGTTTTGTCTCGCACACAGCACGGTAGGCAGACGGAACCTAGTTAAGATACTCTGGAGGCATTGCGTGTTGAGTGGCAGAACTCAACGCCGCGCTTAGCTTCGACACCAGAACGAAGAAATGGAAATATAAATTTAAGTAAATATTTCATCTTCTTGAGTGAGGATCGAACCCACAACCATTCGGTTTTACAGTCACACTTCGTGCCACCGCGCCACTTTCGCGGTAGTTTTTTACATATAATAATATTCAAAATTGCCCCCTTTATTTTGTTCAAAGCTGCCTCAGTGGTATTTGAATATTTCCAAACGTTTTTTTTTCAAGTGAAAGTTTAAAAATTGTAGTAATCTCTAGTTTATTGCATGATATATGAAACATTCTAACTAAAAGAGGAAAAAATAAAACAATATACCTTGAATTGGATCCCTGCGATCCTTACGCGTTTATTTAAAAACGCATAAAATTTTACTCAAAATCAAACACTCCTCGTAAGTCAACAACTGGCTCTCATATATCAGCGGTGATAAGTGACACGTGTGCAGGTTAGTACTGCCACTGCTCAAAAAAAATCTACCAAAATTTCTTTTTAAAATAGCTCTGTTAACACATATTTTCAAAGGTGCCCCTGTTCTAAGCTACCCCCCTCTCCCCTACTCTGAAAAAATCACGCTTACTATGGCTTTACATTGTATCCCGCATACAGTTACTTTTGTGTCATTGCGGGTTGAGTATCTGAACTCAACTCTTATTACATCTGAACTCTTATTACAAAAGCGAGGCAATAAAATTAATTTATTCCTCTGAGTAAGAATTGAATTCGCAACCGTTGCGTTTGCAGTTAGACGCCGCACTGTAGCGCTACAGCAGAGGTAATATTTTCAAAAATACATACTTAAAAGTATTTTCTTAATAAAAATGGAAGGACATAAGGACATCAGGTTTGAGCTACGAAACTACTTTATCATAAGCGGCCTCAACGCGTTGGACCTGAGACCCCACGCAAGCCTTCCAAAGTATAGGGTTCTTTTGAATTCGAGAATTATCAAATAGAATCATAACAATAATAATAGTAACACTTTATTGCATGTTTACAATTGGATTATACGTTTGATATACACATTATATTTAATATCAATGTACAATGGCAGCCTTATCTCTTAGAGCGATCTCTTACAGGCAGTAAAGGATTTATAAAAACGAAGAACGCAGAACGGTACAAAAAGTTGTGTGTTCTGCCACTCAACACGCAATGCCTCCAGAATTCGGCAGAAAATGGGGAACGCAGTGTCTTAACACTAGGTTCCCTTTGCCTATCCTGTTGTGTGCGGGATACAGCGTGAAGGTGATTTATTTATTTTATTATAATAAAAGTGATAAATACATTTTCTGAATTAAATACAAATATTGTAATAGCCATTTACAAAGCCACTCCGTCACGACGGCTTCATATTAATTAATGTATGAAACTGGTGCTTTAACCAAGAGCTCATCATCAAAATAAAATCATGATTTTAAAGCCTGATAAGAACATAATAGCCTTTTGATTGTTATCATTTCCAAAAACTAATCAACTATTCTTTAGTAATTGATTGAGTCACGAATGTTTAATTTTTAATGAACAAAGAAAACGGAAGAGCGTACCTATATGTATAGGCTTAACAAAAGTAAAATAAGTATGTTAAATAAGGCCGTCGTCATGTAGCGGCACATTGTTTGTCTGTAAACGCGATAGTTGCTGGTTCGATTCCCACTCGGAGGAAAAAGTCTTGTAAAGTGGAGCATTGCGTTTCACCGCTTAACACGATAACGATGTCACGGTAATTAAAACATATAATTCCACTAATTTGTGAGAAAAGTAGCGAACGGAGTGTTCAAACACTAGATTATCTCTGTCCGTGTCAAATGTATTCTATTTCTATATATTTGATAAACTTTTTAAAGCCACTCAAAATCATATCAGAATGATATATACTAATAAATGTAGGTACATTTTAAATGTCACAGGTCATATGAACTGACGGCGTGAAAATATCGTGAAACTGTATAACGAGATTATTTGAGTAAGCTATTTTACACGTTTAGTTAGCTGGTTTTCATAACTGAATTAAATATTTTTATATATATATTTTTTTTGCGGTTTATATTTATATAAATAATACTTGGCCTCATAGGCCAGTCGTCGCGCACGTGCACAAGCGTGCGACTGTAAACACGACAAGTTGTGGGTTCACTTTCCACTCGAGGAAATGAAATATTTAATATTTTCGTTTCTCCTCTCTGGTGGCGAAGTAAAGGTGCCATTCTACATACAAAGCCTCTAGAATTCGGCGAAGAATGGGGACCGGAGTGTCTTAACCCTAGATTGTCTCTGCCAACTCTATTTAGCGTGAACCTAACATAAGTTTATATTTTACTCATATTTTCTAGAAAAGTAACAAAAATTTTTACTGATAAAAGTTATGACAATAAAAAGTTTTAATGCTCTCGGACATGCAACTTTTAATTGTCACAGTTAAAGCCACTTTTGTACACATTAAATGCAATATTTTTTCATTTTAATTAAAGAAATAAACATTCTTTATAATAAAAAAGCATTTTATTCTTCTTTCTTTTACGCACTTACGTAAAAACTTAGAGCCATCAGAACAAGACCTTAGACCTTTTTGTTTCATTTCCAAGACAAAGTAATGAAACTTTCTATCAATTGGGACCCACTCAAGCACTTTGATGTCTCAAACCCACCACACCAGAGGACAAGAGACAGTCAGCTCACTCTGCAAGTATCCCGGCCAGTACTGTAGGCAATTAATTGGCGGTAGGCTGATACAATAATTATATCAATTGATAAACGTATGCCACATCAGTCCTCCCTTGATCACGGACTACTTCAAAGTGTTCGAAACGTCGGAGAAAAGAAAATGAAAGAGTTTCATTAAAAAAAAAACAAATGGTGAGGTGCGTACGTAAAATATCAAATAGGAGGAATGCGTTTCTCAAAGCGTCTTGCCACCAGGTTCGTTCTATAAACGATAGTATACGCGAAAAATTAAAATATATAGTGCTCAACAAAAGGGCAAAAATTCTTGACGATATTTAATATTTAAATTTATTTTAAAGTTTCCCACAACTCAGTCAATGGCAAAATACAAAAATATTGAACAACTCAATTTTCCTTTACAACGCGAGCTCGCACAAAATTAAAAAAAAATACTTCAGGTTGTGTGTTTTACAAAAAAAAAATCAAATAAAACTATGTGTTTTACATAAAATAAAAAACAGAGTGTTTTGTTTAATTTTTAAAATTAAATTAAAATTAAAAAATGAAGCAAAACACAAACAAAGATTTTAAATCGTCGTAGTAGGTCATAAATTTTCTCTACTTAATATTATCGACACCCACAATTTGATCATGTACTCGTATATCGAGTTTGTTAAGATTAACCACGTTACCACGCAACGGATTAAATAATTACTCAGGCAGTATCAAAACTGAGTTATCTTAATTTCAAGGTGTAGAATATTCAATTAATGTTGAAACTTTATACTATTACTAACCTATCTTACTAATTTTATAAACACGAAAATTTGTGAGTATAGATTTTGGTTACACTTTCACAGAAAAAGTATTAATCGGATTTATGTTAAGTGTGACTGTAAATCGACTGGTTGTATGTTCGTTCGTTCTGGTGTCGAGGCAAAGCGCGGCGTTTAGTTCTGCCACTCGACACGCAATGCCTCCAGAATTCAGCAGTGGGGAATAGAGTGTCTTGTTGTCCCTCCTGCCGTTTTTCTATGGTAAAGGACAAGGCAAACGAGCGTCCGGGTCACCTGATGGTAAGTGATCACCGCCGCCCACGACCCCGTGCAACACCAGAGAAGCTGCTGGTACGTTGCCGGCCTTTAAGATATGTTGGGCGCCGGAGACCGGCATCATCTGATGCGAAACGTAGTGGCATAAAGCCACTACTTCACGCCGGTTTTAAATGCCGGGGGTGGAAATGATCCGGTCGAGTCTACCCAGGCGTGTTGCCATTGCTGGCGACGTGACTCTACCACACGTACTTTAGTCTTCTCTTACGACACCACCAGTACCAGGATGATCCTATATTCTAGACCGGTATCACATGGCATAACGGCCTACTCTGCTTTGTGCGGGTTACAACGTGAAGTTGATTTATTTTATTTTATGTAGGTAAAGATTTCAGAGTAACAAATAAATGAAAAAACGTGGTTGTTGTAATAAATACAAGGACTGAAGGTGTCGAACAAAACATTGACAGCTCACAAGGTGTTACAAAATTATTTAAAATTACAAAGTTATCAACTTGACTTCCTGAAGTGTCAAATTTCTGTCCAAAAATATCTCACAGGGGAAATATAAATGTATTTTGTTTGTTCCATTTCAGAGGATAAGTTGAAGGATGCTTTTGACTTCTGATTTTCTATTTATAATTCCAATTAGCCCCTTTTTACCTCATATTTCACTTCCACTTAAAAATTTATAATAGAAACTGGTATCTAGAAACAGTAATGCTAAATTTAATACAAGGCTAGTCTTTAGATGTAGAGTATTATATGTTTCTTGTATTTGGCCCATTGACTAAATGTAAGTCGTGAATTTCTGAAAGTTTACCTACTCTGCTAAAGCGTAAAGCTAAAATATGTTATTTATAAGTAGCTCATTTATATCCTGCATATAGCAGACAAAGCACAGAGCATCTAGTGTCAAGACATTTCGCTCCCCGCACAACGCCAAATTTTGAATCCCAGACATTGTGTGTTGAATAGCAAAACTTAGTGCAGCTCTTTCTCTTATTATCATAGCGGGGAAATGAAAATGATTCATTTCTGCAAGTTGGAATCGAACCAACAACAATTACATTTAGAGTCGGACACAGTTCCACTTTAACGATACTCGAACGTTATTTACTCATTTTCTTATATATCTACAGCGCACATATACTAAATTATGACGTCAAAATTCGCAAGCCATATACGTTATAATAAATTTTTACTAATACGTTTTGTGAAAAAGAAACGGAGTCGGTCTTCAAATACATAAATTGGTGAGACCAAATGCTTTGAGTAAACTTCTACGCCATCAAAATCTTGTTACTGATTTATTTCGCTATACATTTATTTTGTGATTAGAAGATTATATTCATTACTTTTAAAATATCTTTTTGGGGTTAACGTTTTATTCCATATATACCAGGGAAGAAAATGAGAGGAGGGTCTGTTTTCCATGCACTATACGAGACACCACAACTACATTGATTTCAAGGTGATGAAAAATGGCAATATTCTGTTTGATATTTTCGAAAATCATGCCTAAAAGGTCTTCTTTCTCTTTTTTCGGTTATAGTTTTAAATCACCATATTAGAAAAAACTATCAATTTTAAAGTATAATAATTTCTCCGAGCTAGAATCAACTGCGTCAAAGTATAAAACATAAAACATCTTAATAAAAAATTGAAATATATATTTTTTAATGAATTAGGCAATTTTGAATGCTCAAATTACATATAAAACTTCCAGACCTATGTCAGATAGTAGATGATATTATTCACAAAATAATACTTACTTTTCATCCACTTCAATTATATATTAAAATACAAATTTACACAACAGCAAACACGATTATACTGCAATCATACTTTTGGTTTTGCTGTTATAAACTTTTGATTTAAGTTTAGTTTAGTTACCGTGGAAATTGAATTCTCAAAATTTAAACGAGTTCTCTTAGAGTATTAAAATATATTCTGTGAACATTTTGTTTGACATGGTCGTGGCGTAGTTGTGGTATGCAATGGTTCTGGGTACGAATCTCAAAAATAAAAATATTAAAATTATGGAAAAAATCGTTCAGTTCGATTTAATGCACTGTACTATATGTGCTTAGAGTTACCTAAGGTACTTAAAATTTTACTCAGAATCCTGGAAGCGAAACGCCTGATAAAAGATTATATAAGAAGTAAGAAGCTTATATAAGATAGATGTTTACCTGATCTGATAAGACAAAATGTGCCATTTAGTTCCGCCACTTGTCGTCATAATTAGCAGAAATTAAAAAAATATCTCTCTTCGAAGGTTGCATAACCCATAACATGTACGAACATAAAAAAAATATTTTATAACAATTAAGTAAGTTTCATATAAAATGGTAACAATGTCGTTTCTCACAATATTGCTTATCTATGGCACTCTTATGACGTAAGAAATAAACAAGGGAGAAGGAAATCAAATATTTACAGACAGGAAATGGGTCAGCGACTAAACGAGATACTTTTGGCCGCTAATATTTCTGTCTTCTTAATCTAGGGATTATACATCAAGGATCTTTGGATGTTTTTATATAATTAGAAAGATTTATTAAGAAACGTATTGTGTATTAATAATTTTGTTCTTTTATACAGTTTTATTTATTTTAGTATATGCCCTCTATATTTTACAAGTCTATCTATTTGGAAAAAAAATATTAAGAGAAAATACTCGTCAATGTATTCATTCTAACTAAAGTAAATATCTTTTTTAACAAAATTTTCATATACTTGTATATAGTCCGTGAAGTATAATAAATAAATGAATGCGACGTTTGTGGGGTTGATTTCCACTCGAGGGAATGAAATATTTAGTGTTGTCATTTCTTCGCTCTGGTAACAAGGCGAAGCGCAGAGTTGAATTCCGCCACTCAACACGCACGACGGAACGGGAAACGAATATATCTTAATGAGCACGGAGTGTCTTAACACTAGGCTCCTAGTGAAGTACAAAATTAATTGCAATTATATAAATTTGCAATTACTTTTTCTATGAAATTTTTTGACATTTCGATTTTTTTCTTTATTTGTTTTATAACTTCTCAGCCCGTGCCAAATATCTTAATCTAGAATTTAGAAGCAAAAATCGATGGATAAATGCATATATCTTTTAATTACGCTGACTTAGAAACTTGATTTTTTTGAGCTCCAAGGGCTTTCAGATCTATGGGAGATCTAAAAATATAATTAATATAATTAAGAATATAATTTCAGTTTCATACTTCCACGAAGCTTAGATAAATGGTTGATAGACAGACAAAAAGGCTTCCTATAAGGATTCTGTTTTTTACTTTTTCAGTTACAGGACCCTACAAAGAATGAGAATACCACATCAAAATTTATAATACGCACTATTAGCACAGCTATATTCAGATAATATAAAAAAAAATAAGACTTTTAAGCAAGTTGCTGGTCATATCATGTTCGACAGTCTATAGCGAGCGCGTTGAAACGCAACTAAACATCTATTGCTTCGTCCGTTAAAACGATACAATGTATAGTAAACTAGCGTAATGCAACGATAGCAATTCGTGGTATAGATACAAAAGTTCCAAACACCGCAATACGGCTCTCGATTAAACTCCCAACTACTTGTAGCTAATTAAAGGACGTTGCGGGCCTCTGTCGCAGTGGCTCTGCATTGGTATCTACGGTATAACGATTGAAATTTTGGATATAATATCTATTTGTATATAGATGTGAGGTTAGTTGCGGCGCAGGAGTACAAGCGTGCAACTGTAAACGTGACAGATTGTGGGTTCGATTCCCACTCCAGAAAATTAAATATTTAATATTGTAGTTTCCTCGTTTTAGTAACGAAGTAAAGTGCAGCATTCTGATACACAGTGTCTCCAGAATGCGGCGAGTGGGGAACGGAAATGTCCTAACATTACACTTAACATTGCTACGTCCAGGATGCAGTGTGAATCTAAAAAGTACATTTCTAAATTTTATGTGTAAATAATATAAATAAAGTTAAAATGTTTAATTTTATACATATTAATATTTTTACTAAGTGAGCTGAGTGTTCCTAATAAGTAAGTAAATTATTCTATATTCAATTAGACTAATCGTATATTTTTTACGCTGAACGAGATTCGAATCCATGCTCATTTTTCAGGTTTCCAAATAATATCCTATACCTTAATATGAATACAGTTTAGAACTAGTGTAGTAGTGAAATTCTGTAAGAATTAACTAGTAAAGAAATAATTGAAGGCAATCAATCATATTCTCATTACTATTTTATGATAGTTAGATGGCTATAGACTACATAATTATAACGTATAATTACAAACTACATTATAACCAACAATAGCAACAAAAATGCGGCGCTCAACGCTGCAATATCTCCAATTCAGATGAAAGTAGGGTACGGAGTGTCTTGACACTAGGTACTCTTCGACTACCTTGCGAGCGAGCAAGCAAGCAGTTTTATACATTCATATATTACTTCGTTAGGAAGTAAAGCTCTAATTTTAATATACCTTCCTATTACTGGAGCAATCTGGTCTCTAATTAAGTGATGTAAGATGTGATGTAAGATTTTCAATTAAACCAATCCCAAACATGTAGTGCCAAGTGACCTAAATGTTGCAACATGCGCTTGTTACGGGCGTCTGGGGACAACGGTACTTACGTCGAGTCTACGGTGGAAAATTCTGTAAAATTTCATATTATTATTTTTAAGACAACTTCTTGTCTTGCTAGATTCAAATATTTATTTAAAATGTTTCGATATTTCTTATTTTTAATCAATATATGAAGTTCTTTTGATTCTTCGTCTTTCTCTATCTTTATTCACATACTGCTGGGCACCTCATTAGTACTCAAATAACAATACAGCGATTATAATATGGAAATCAGATTGTAGACACGACGGTTGTATATTCGATTCCTACTCTGAGTAATACATTCTGTATTACTGTCATTTTCTCCAATTTATAACACGTCTAAGCGCGGCGTAAAAATCCGGCACTCATGTAATATATCGAAAATTGGATGATGCGTGGAAAACGGAGTGTTTGAACACTAGGTTCCTTCTGCAAAACAGGCTTAAAACAAGATAATATTATTACTTTATTAACATTCATTTATGAAAACAAAACTGCTATAATTCAAACGTAAACTGATAAGCGTATTACACAAATGACTGTCGCTTTAGGCAATCATAATAAAGTTTCACTATACATTAACATTAATTGTGTGTCATTCAAATATGTATTTACATTTGTATAAATAACTAATTTACATATAAATTAAGTTTCATTAAATACTATTTACGATAAACACTGAAAACAATGAATTATAATAAATTTATGCTATAATTATTTAATAGGCTTTCAGATAATAGCTGGGCAGTTTAGTATGTCATTTTCGATATAAAATAATAGACTTTACCAAGATTTATTTTTCTTTGTTTTTTACATATAACTCTAATTACGTTGTTAGTAATTTCTGTCACTATATTTTATTTTTTTACAAAACTCATCATATTATTCTTGATCTCTTGTCATATTTATTCTTGATCTTTAATCTGCAATTAAGCTTAAATTTTCGTTAAACAAATTATTTTTCTCAATAAATTACTTACCAACATGGCGACTATAATATTATTGCATCGAGTCGAAGTGCAATTCAAAAGCAGGTATACAATTGTACTATTTGAATATTGACTTAATTAAGCCTCCCCGGTAAATATCAAGGTTCTCAATCAAAGGTCGAACAAAGCATCTGCTTTGCGTATATTTTTAAGTAAATCAGGTCACGGTTCAATTGCATTTCAATGGAACACATGAAACTTCATAAATAAGGGTAAAACCTTAGTGGCTGCCTGACGAAAGAAATTTAGAACTTTATACATAAAAAGACATGTTCTGTTCACGTCACATTCAGTCCTGGCACCAAGGCGCTCATGCATATGCTTTATAATTACGAAAACGATCCCTAATTATAAGACGTTATAGTTGAAAATTGGTTGTGCTAAGTCTAAATTAGCGATGCCGAAATATGACTCTTGGGCTTTAAGCGGAAAGGTTAGTTTTGACTGCGCTAATATATCCGCAACAATCTATGGAATGCAAGCAATTAAGTAGTTTTAAAGCAGATTGCGGATGCTTATCCGGCACACGTAGGTACATACCGTCCGTCGTCGAGGTGATGTTCATCTTGGCTGGAAAGTCTTTGAGCACACGGACCAATCTCAAATTCTATAATAGTCACTCAAATAATCAATTAAACAAAGTTTATGCGGCAAAACTGCGTAATTAATAAGTCAATTGTCCTAAAATGCAATAGCTATCCGCACTGAACACCACCAGTTATACCACTTTCGTGAAACCAACACGCGGTCAGATGTCGATTTGGCGCGAACTCTTGACAGATGAGATTGATACGCGTCAATCGCGACGCGACTGTCTCCACACACCGGCGCCACTACAGAGACAGTTGGAAATTGGATTCACAGCAATTATGTAGAGATGTTACTTTGCTAGCAATCCAAAGGTTTTTGATAGTGTAACGACAAAACAAATAGTCCGGAATGAGCGAGCCCCGGACATGCGCAGTCGGGACTGGTGCATGCGTACATTCTTAGGCCGCGGCTACCAACCGGTGGGGTTTACGATATTTTTACGGTTATTACTCAATTACCGGATGAATTGTCTCTTTTATCATCATCACAAATGTCACACCTCCTTCTGACATTTACTTCACCGTATCAAGTATTAATATACCTGGTATTTTTGCTATATATACGTCGCCTTTAATCCTGTTCAAATGAGCACCACATAATATTTTTAAGTAGAAATAAAGGTCACCAATGGCTACAGATGTTGTCCATGAACAATTTTTTATATTCTAAAATCACAAAAAAGTGTCAAAAGACAAAAAAAAACTTAGATCCTGTCAATTTTTGAATTCCCTGTGGACGGCTCCCTATATCTGCAGTAAAGCTAGGTAGGCACGTCCCGCGCCTGGCTCTTGAGATATTTATCCGGCGACGACTACCTGATATGTACACCAGTCTTATAAACAATATATCAATGAATCTTAATACCACGTCATAGAGACGATAACGCAACGAAAATATTTCCCTGTTCGCGGATCACCGTACCAAACTGATGTAGATATAGCATGATCGCGAAAAGCGTATGCGTACACGCTGTTTTGAATCTTAAGTCGATAGCGTATTGCTTAAATTTGTTTACATGGAATAATAACCATACGTAATTTAGCTCGGTTAAAATTTATGCAAACAATTTTGATTTGTAACAGGAAAGGCTTAGAGGATAAATCGGCTTGTAGGAAGATCCTTTCAGAATTTACATGATTGTACGTAAATGTGAGTAATACGGTTAACATGTCTCCGTTACACTTTATTCATAATTGTTTGTGTGGAAGTTGGGGAAAAAAACGTAAACCACTTTATTATTTTTGTCTAAAAATTTTTATCATGTCATTTATTAACGCCACATTTTTAACGGCTATTTTTAATATGACTGTCTTTATATTTTGAATAATTATTTATATGATATAAACTCTACATAAAATACATGTTTTTTTAAATTTTCCATTACCTAATATAAAATTTATCCAAAACTTATTTCGATGGCCTATCTATACTTTGTAATTTCATCCTGATGTATAAGCAGTTTGTCTTTGAGGAGTTACATCAAAAGACTTGGCTAAAAGTTTTACGATGTTCCAATAAAAGCTCCAAGTTATTTGATAATATCAATACGACCAGCAAAGTCAACAAGTACTCAAGTATAGATCAAGTTATTTAGTTTCACAAATATATAATTTTTACATACTTTTTTTTAGATTAATCGATGTTTTTCAATTACTAAGATTGAAATGTTTAAAACGACTTCGATACGTCACAATAGTTATTACAACCATACGAAAGGTGCCATAGAAAACGCTTTTGGATCCTCTCGATTCGTTATATGATAATTAGATATTAAAAATAATATAATAGGAATAATATAATGGGAATATTCCAAAATAATCTTGGTCTGTGGCGATAAAAGATGTTTAGTATTCCTTTCGCCAAACCCAGTATTCCATTCCAAATGGTTAGTTAGAATTTTGTCGATATGAGTGTAAAATCCGATCCTATTATCAAAATTAACTCCGAATTCACTGATAGTTGCTACTTCTTCTAGCGTCTTGTTATCGATTGTATAAGTTTGCGAGTTCAAATGAGTTCTACTTGAGAATCTTATACATTTACATTTAAGTATGTTCAGAGCCATCGCGTTTATCTTAAAGTAGTCTACTAGCCTGCTCAAATCTACTGTAGAAGGTCAGCGTCATGTTTGCTTTTTATATGCAGATCATTGGCGTTATTAAATTGTATTTAAATAGTGATACAATACCGTGACAAATATATAAAATAAAACTAGCCCCATAACTTCCTTGAGGTCCCTCGTTGGGGAAAACCTGATTGGGTTAGAAACGGTTGAGCCGATCTACTAACAACTACACTGGAAGTCTTATTACAGGAATACGTGTAAAATTATTTTAGTAGGTTACCTGTGATACCAAAGGATGATCGCTAAACCTACACTTAAGTCACACACTGCTCCGAGCTCGTCACCCTGTTTTGATGCAAAATGAAGGTAGTGATTAATCGCGATAGTTGTGAGTTCATATTATAATAGGATAATAATATAAAAAATGTTGGTATATATTTTTACTCTTTTTGCAAGCAAGGGAGTTTTTTTTTTATTTTTAACATATCAATAAAATATAGAAATGTAAAAACTTGAAGCTAAATCAACAAGTGTCCACGAAAAATCGTCTCAATTCATACTTCTTAGTAATTACCTTAATATGAAATTGTTCGTAGTAAGTTTCGAAAGGATAAAACATACATGGAGTTTCATTTAACATTCGCTTATGTGTACGTCTAATATTTATTCAGGTCTTGTTATTGAAAAAGTTTCATAAAATTATGTATATATAGGTACTTATACAGTAAATATTGATTGTTATTAGGTATATTTACATTGTATATTTATAGGAAAATTATACAGCCTTATACAAGGGTAACATTTTTTTCTTTGTTTTTTTTTGCCTTGTAATAAGAGCGAGGATATGAAATTATTAAATAATGAATTTCCTCGAGTGGGATTTAAACCCATACACTTCGCGGTAACAGTCAACCCTTTTTTTTATAATTTACTTTAGGTTCCAAGAAAAAATACCAAATAAAATACAAGACTTAAATAAATGAAATTCCAACTTAAAAGAACTTTTAGGCGCCATTTTTGTTGCGCAATCATATAATTGAAAGGTACTACTTACTCTCTTGGCATGGAGCCATCCCCAGCAATTAATGAAATTTTATATTGAATTCGATATTGTTTTATTTTTAACTAACTTTTGTCTGTGGATTCGTCAACGCGGACCTTAGAGAGATGAGATGTAGGGAGAATTAAAAAGATTTTTTTTTATATAATTCCCAAATTTTGAGGCCGTCGTGGCGCAGAGGCACAAGGGTGTGACTGTAAAGGACGTTTGTGCGTTTGATTCCCACTCGAGGGTATGAACTATTATTTATTAATATTTTTATTTCTTCACTCCGGTATATGAAATTCAAAAATTATATTACTTAAATGAGCAAATTATCAATATATAAAGTACAAGATATTTTTGCTATAACATAGTGGTTCCGGGACAGTGTGTGATTGCATACAATAGTTATAGGTTCAAATTTTCCTAAAAAAAAACACTTCTTCGCTCTTCCAAGAGAGAATGAGAGAACCCACCTTTTGGAAAAGCAGCCCGACTAATATAAAAATTATTATACCTGGCATTAAGTTCCACCACTCAAAATCTATACAAAAATACCATTAACCAAAATACCATTAAATATAATTTAACAGTTCATCCTTTCTCTAATAAACGTCACATCCCCGTAAGAGTAACGCCCTGTTTTTACAAAGTTTCCTCTATATTCAGAGCTCACGGGCCACGTAAGACCCAATTCAATTTAAAAGGGTTCTATTTACAGTTTAATTCTGTGTTTATTTTATACAAATGTGCTTTCGCTTATGTGAAGTACAATATTCTCTTTCTATATTAGTTGGGAAGCAAGGAAAGTGTTTAACTATAGAGTATATTCCTAAATTACGTACTTTGTTTCATTTGAAACTTTATAAAAAGGGGAAATTTTATTTATAAATTACTTTTTAAGACATAATAATGTGCGTGTAACATCTCATTAGCGATGGTTGTGGATTCGATCCCCACTCGGGGAAATAATTATATTTAAATTATTTTTATTTCCGCCGCAACTTTTTAGAAAAATATTCTCTAAATTTGGAACAGAATATCTTCATACAATTAATCAATCGTAACACATCATTTAATCTACTTTCTTAATAAATACTTGCCTCGGTTAAATCATAATTAATTTCAGCAGCCCTTACCTGAAAATACACAAAAATAAACTATTTAAAACGATCAGTAATAAAATTCAAAAATTATGGTACTTAAAGGAATGCAAAATATCGATATATAAAGTACAAGATGTGATGATGTTAACTTCACTAGCAATAGTATCTTTTTGGAACCTTTTGCAAAACTCATGATGAATAGAATTATGGGGGTAATTTCAAATAATAAAATTGAAACCCAAGTCTCTGCCTAGCTCGCTGTATGCGGGATACCACGTCACGCTGTATCCCGCACACAGCAGGCTAGGCAGAGTTAGTGCTGAGTTAAAAACCCCGATCTTCATTTTACGCCAAATTTCGTTTCGTTTCGAGGTGCAGGACACAAAATGTACCCCTGTGCCACGAATGGCCTCTTTGTAATTACAGTTAAATGAATAATAGTTTTTACAATACGTGGTGTTCTTAAAACTTTTCAAATTTAATGACCTTACTATGGCTGATAAATAAATTACGAATCCTCATAACAGTTTCACAACTAATAAACCCATTATGTTTAAGTCGCAAATTTAAAGCCAACAAGTTTTGTAAAGTTTTTATATCCTCATTAAGTACTAAATGAAACTGAAAGTTATACAAAGACATCAAGTAAGGTACGTCGGTTATACAGCGTTTAAATGAGTATTAATAAGGACTAGCATAAGGAATAGTAGTCCTTATCTCTACATATAATAAAACAGTAAAAATATTTTGTCTGTACATTGAGTATTTGTAAATGAAATGGATAAAGACACACTAAAAAAGAATAATAGACAAAAAAAACATTTTTTTGTTTTTTTTGTCTGTCTGTTTGTACGTATGATTACACTTGTTTTCAAAAGTACTGAACCAATTTACTTAAAACTTTCACTCAGCAGAACATTTACAGTTTGTTTCAACAAAATCTGTTCATTAAAAAAAATTATCGTTTGAATGAAGTCAAGGCATGAATTCGCCTGCAAATATACCGTAATCTTGAATAAGTTACATTGGAAATTTAAAATCCAAAGTCAATTCATCATCATTATACGACAGCATTAGACGACCTATCTTTATATATAAAATGAATGTTTGTCCGTATGTTTTTTTATACAATTGTAAACTATGCATTTGATCATGTAATGATGATTAACAAAGCTGTTCTGCCTGAGCCTACAAAAGTTTCTGAGTTGGTACGACAAATTTCTCTCCTTAGAAAATTAATGACGTTTCTAATATACGCACGTTCAACCTTCCAAACTCAGATTAAAAAAATAATGTTGATATTTTATTTTTTATTGAGACCGTCACCGACATCGAGAGTGTGGAGTTCTCTTTATATGCAGGATACACTTGAAAGTATTATAATAGAAAAATAAGATAATACATAAATTTTACAAATATTTTTTAATAAGTAATCATACCCTAAGACCTTCACTATAATTTTTTAATATGCCTCGTTGATAAATAGGCAAAAATAATAAAAAATATTAAATAATGCAAATTATTTAACACGCTTATTATCGACAGTACCTTTACCCCTAATAAGGCTTCTTAATGCGGTATAAGGACGCATATTAAGATTTCCCTCGGCACACTCCTCTCTACTTTGGACTTCTACGTGAACGTATAGTTCTGTTCTGTTTCTTATTTTATGGCTTTTAGGCGTGCCAGTAGAGCACAGTTTATTTCGCCAATGTCACGTAGAATGGAGAAGACACGATGAAGATTGGTAAATTAAAAACAAAAGAAAATATCACTTAAAAGACTGAATAAAACGTATAAAAATAGAAGGTCTAATTAGATATACCACCACCTGAAAGAAAAAAAAAAATAAAAACATGACGTCACAAACTAAAATACAGTAAATCTACAACAAACAGTGTTAGTATTAATCTATACCTAGGTTAGTTCACAATTTAATTTTATTATGTCTAATATATTTACATAAGAATGTACAAAGGGGACTAAACACAAACGATAACACACACTGAACATTAAGGGGACGAGGGACTTTATGGGGGAGGACATCATAGATAGGATGAAGTAATTTAGGACAGGAGAAAAGGATATGGGAAACAGAACCTTCGTCCAGGCCACATTCGCAAAGTGAATGGTCCCTGACCCTGATCTTGGCCAGATGCACTGGAGTACATGCATGCCCAAGGCGCAAGCGACAGATTGTAGTTATAATTCTCCGTTCAGTAAATTTTTGATTGAAAAACCAAGGTCGCCTTGGAATATCAGGTTGTATGGTTGCATAAAATTTACCCTTATAAGATTTTAATGACTTCCAGTAATTATTCCAGGACAAGTCCAAACGAGTATTTGCAAGTGACAACAAATCTTGGGCCGAATTGTGGTAATGTTCTAAAGTGCCACAAGCAATAGCATTCTTCGCACACGAGTCTGCGGATTCATTTCCTGCAATACCAGAGTGGCTAGGAATCCAAACTAATAAGACTGATAATCCTTCCCGATGGCATGAGAATAAAGCTTCGCGGATCCTTAAAATAATGGAATATCTTTTCCTGCTACGAAAAGGATTCTCTTTAATGGCCAGTAGACAACTGAGAGAGTCAGTAAAAATAACAGTCTGTCGAAAGTCATGGGAGCGGGCAAACAGGATTGCTTCTAAAATAGCAACAGCCTCACCTGTAAACACCGATGTAAGGGGGGGGCATTTAAACTGTAATGTAATTTTAAATTTGGGAACCCAACACGCTGCACCAACACAACCATCCTTAGAAAGTTTAGATGCGTCAGTGTAGATGAGAATATGATTAAACCAATTGAGATGGATGTAGGATTGAAATTCTGTGTTGGTGTTCAGTGAGCCTTTAACTAGACCAAGATTTGTGAGTATAGGAGGGGAGTAGGTTAAAGCACGGAAGGGGATGGAATAGAGAGGATTTCTTGTAAAACAGGTGACAGGATTTGGAAGTCTGGTAAATTTCAGGAAGCTATCTAACAAGCACGATATATTTGGATTATCAGAAACAAGTTCAGATAGCTGGGATAGGCGGGATACTAAAGGATGGGATGACAGCTGTAAAAGTTTGCAAACAAAACGATCGGAAAGGAATTGTCGGCGTATTGTGTAAGGAGGATCAACACATTCAACCTGGAGTGCGTTGGTAGGAGAAGACCTCATTGCCCCTAAAATAATACGAAGGCATTTATACTGAATTTTATTTAATTTTTCTGAGGCGGCTTTATTACAGGGGTCAAGTACAAAAAAGCCATAATCGATGTGACTACGAATCAAAGCCTGGTACAGTAGTTTTTGAGAATATGGGTGTGAGCCCCACCACACCCCGGACAAAGCTCTAAGAGCATTAATACCTTTTTCGCATTTGTTAATAATATATTCAGTATGCGCAATTCCGTTCAGCCGGTTATCGAGAAAAATGCCTAAGAATTTAACTTTATTTACAACAGAAATATATTGATCCATAAATCTAATATTAATATTAGGAATGGATCTTTTTTTACTGAACACCACCGCCTGTGATTTAGCTACTGATAGTGATAAACCATGATCAGATAGCCATTGGTCAAGATAGTGCAAAGCAGTATTTATTTGTGAAGTAATGTCCTCTACAGATTTTGAACTACCATAGAGAACGATGTCGTCAGCATATTGAAGAATATTGCAAAAATTGTTGACAGACAAATCGAGGTCGTGGGTGTATATGCTGTACAGCAAAGGACTAAGGACCGAACCTTGCGGAAGGCCCTTCCAGACGAGTCTGGGTGGGACAGTAACTAGCTGATGCCTCACAGATACAGTTCTACTGGTCAGCAGATTACATATGAAATGCGTCAACCTCGCAGGAATACTCAGCTGTTGCATCTTCTGCCTGAGCAACGGAAGAAGAACATTATCATATGCAGAAGCAATATCCAAGAAAACAGCAACCAAATACTCACCCTTCGCAAAGGATAGTCGAATGTCTGTCGTGAGAATGCTGAGACTATCTATTGTACTTAGACCCTTTCTAAAGCCAAATTGAGAGGGTGCTAAAATGTTTCTGCTTTCCACTATCCATTCCAAACGATTTTTTAAAAGATGTTCACAAATTTTGGCTAGAGTAGAAGAAAGAGCAATGGGTCTATAGGAGTTTGGATCTGAAGGATTTTTACCAGGTTTTAGGATGGGGATAACTATTTGTGATTTCCAGGATTCAGGAATCTTTCCTGAATCAAATGAAGCATTTATAATTTTTAAAAAATACATTTTGGAATTATCACTAAGTCTTTGAATAAAGGAATAAGGAACGCCATCTTCTCCTGGAGTAGAATCTTTTAAATCCGTTAAGGCAGTTGTGAGTTCATCAAAGGAGAAAGGAGCATCCATCTCATCAGAGGAAACTCCTGGCGTGGATATAGGAAAGGCATCATGATATGGAACAAAGGGAGGAGCTAATTTGTTTGCAAAGTTGTAAAGCCATTCAGAAGGGTCATTGGAAGGAGTTTGGACAACATTAAGTGACCGACGAAATCTCCTAACGCTGTTCCAAACTACAATAGGAGGAGAACGGGGGTTGACGGATTCACAAAATTTGATCCAACCAAGCTTCTTCTTTTTAGAAATTAATTTTTTTAATTTGGCGTCACTATGCTGATATTCAATAAAATTCTCCACTGTCATAGAGACTGTATATGACACTTCAGCACAAAACCGCTTGTCGACAGAATCAGTGCATTCCTGATCCCACCAAGGATTGGAAGGCAAATAATTCTGTGTGGAGCTTTTTTTAGGAATGTGGAGATCTGCAGAAGTCAAAAGGGCCAAGAGAAATTTTTCATAACATAAAATTACATTCTCATCATCAATGGAATCCGGAAGAGATTCAATCATATCATCAACAGAAGAAGAAAAGTCCAACCAGTTGGCCTTTTTTAAATTATATGGAAGCAAAGGTTTGAAAGCAGGAGGGGACATGTGTCTATTGTTTAAAGAAAGGAGAATAGGAAAGTGATCACTACCATAGGAAGACGGGAGAACATTCCATGATAGTTGGGATGCCAGGGATGGGGAACAAAGTGATAAGTCAACAGCGGTTTTGGGATTCTGGTTTGGATTAACCCTGCGAGTCGGAGAGCCATCATTGACAATGCAAAGATTTACATCATCAATCATGTCAACCAACAAAGGAGAGAATCCATCACAGTAATAACACCCCCACAAAATGTGGTGAGCATTAAAATCACCCATAACCAGTACTGGACCCGGGATAGAGGATATGATAGAACGTAGCTCAGAAATGAGGGAAGTCGAAGGATGAGGGATATAGAGTGAAACAAAGGAAATATCAAGAGCCCTTATAGCTACAACATTTAACTGTAGGCTATGAGGGGGGAGGGGAATAAGGGAAAAAGGAGTAAGGTTACGAATTAAAATGGCACAACCTGCAAACCCATCGCTTCTGTCATCCCTCAAACATGTGAAACCAGAGACCCCAAAAGGAGTATCAGGCCTCAACCAAGTTTCAGAGATGGCAATAACAACAGGTTCGTGCAAGTTGATAATAGTAATAAGCTCGTGCTTCTTAGCACGAACACTATTACTATTCCATTGTAGGAAGCGGACTGGGGCCATTATTTATAATTTGGAATAGATGTACTAGGTTTTGGGCAACGTTGGGCGGTAAAGGAATCTCATTACATGGAGAAATAATGTTAATGAGCATTTCAGTTAAGGAAAGGAGGAGATTTTTATAATTATCCATTGGATCACTATCCTTTTCTAGGATAGCGCAGCCATTGGGTAAGGAAGAAGGACAATTGCCAATAATGGCTTGGTGGGATTGTCTATCGTATCCCTTGCCCATAGGAGCATGAGGACGCGATTGACGTATGACAGTTTTACGGTAAGAGGATATAGGAGTAGGCGAAGGATTGGGGGATTTGGAATATGTAGGAGGGGTAAACATTTCTTTTGCTACGTCTGCATAGGATTTTTGGACGGTTGGGAAACGAGAGGAAGCTTCCATGTAGGATATATTATCCTGAGACATAACAATTTTGATAGATTGTTGTCTAGCATACTCAGGACAAGCTTTGTCAATTGCAAAATGTTTTGCTGTGCAAAACAAACATGATGAAGACTCTTTATTAACATCACATGAATCACCATTATGAGGCTGCGTACATCTATAGCATCTAGGCTTCGATCGACACTGAGCTTTAATATGGCCAAAACGACAACAGTTCATGCATTGTATGGTCGGGAATTTGTAGGGTTCTAAGGATAGGACAGAACTGTAGCTAAACACTCTCTCAGGCAACATTTGTCCACGGAAAGTTATTACCACGGTTTGTGTAGGAACCCAAGTAACAACCCCCTCACTAACAACCTTACGATTCAGGCGTCTCGCTTTCATGACAGCGCCACAGCCTGAAGGAAGCACAAGAGACTTCACAAGTTCCTCCATTGAAAAGTCAATGGGAACTCCCTTAGCCAAACCCATCTTAGTGACATTATATGTAGGAATAATAGCTTTGTACTTGGCCAGAGCCAGGAAGGGATTATTCAAAAACTTATTGGCAGCTTGTGCATTGGAAAATTGGACAGATACTTTATTTCTGCCAATATTTTTAATACCATCATTTAGTATTGAGTCAACTTTGTTTTGATGCAAAAATTGACCAAATTTTATAGCCCGTATAGCAGTTCCTGATGCAGGGTCTTCAACTTCCCGAGAGACTACAACAATAAAGGGACCTTTGTCGTCAATTGTGTAGGATTTAGGACCATCGGACATACTAGGGTGAACATATAGATTTTCATTAATAATATTAGATGTAGGTAAATCAGTCATTGTCTTTTTATGGACGTTTTCGTCCGTAACACTATTTTCGCCTTGGCGTTTTCTCGAAACATTATTTAAAATTTCCAAGACAGACGCACCACCAGGGTCCGGTGGGTCGGGAGGCCGATCTTCATCCATACCTACCCACAATTAACAAACAAACAAAAATATAAAAAACTTACCGAAACGAACAACACAAAAACACAAATATTAATTTAAAACCACCAAATTAAACTAAAACTACATATAACCAACTATTTAAACACTAATATCCAACAATATTGCAATAAAATTTAGAATTTTAACAACCAAATCTCACTATACGTGTGTCAACCAGTACATACGCCAGCGAAAAACGAACGTATAGTTAAAGGATTTATTAATACTTAAGTATCCTTAGATAATAAATATATTGTGGGAAACTAACAAGTTTTAACAAAAAGTTTTATTGAAAGTTTTGTTTGTTGCTTTTTTTTAATCCTTTACAAAAACAAATATAAAATAAATATATTTATGCCAATTTACGATTACAAGTACCTACTTATATGTCTGTGGCTTTTGAGGGAACCTGGAATCCTAGTGTTAAGTCACTCCGGTCCCCTCTTTCCGCCTAATTCCCGAGGCATGGCGTGTTGAGAAGTGGAACTCAATGCCGAGTCTGCCTCGTATCACAACCGTCACGTTTAGATTGGCACGAACTACTGCGCCATAACGGCTTCATATATTTTATATGTTCTATCTAGAACGCTCTATATCAAGAAGTAGTTTTTATATATTAAACACCGAACCTAAAACCAACAGTGCAGCCAACAGTTTTAAGCCAATTTTAAAATTATTAGTGAAACCCATCAAAAGATAATTATCCAGCAAGTGATTAATTGCCTTAGTTGATATTATTAAATCTCAAAATTGCGGGCGAGTTTAAGAACTAGATTAAGTATCCAATCTTCTATCAGAGGAGCGTCAATAATTTGGTTTTGGGAATGGAAGTTTCAATATAAATTAAGTTTAATATTAGTAGTAGTCATTGTACTTTCTAGAAATATTTTGAAAATAAGTTATGTAAATTTTTTTGTATTGGATTTTTCTCTGTAGATATGTCCACCACTTTTTATATGTTATTTTATAATCTATTATAATAATATATTCTTCTTTCTAAGGGATTTGGTGATGTAGCAGTTAAAATAAAATTAATATTGTTATAATTATTGAAAATAAACTGACAAAAATAATAAAATTACCAGTTTTTCACTGAAGTTGAAAATGTATTATTAAAATGTATTATTATAAATATAAACTATCGACTTTTGTATGGTAAATAACATGAGTGAAAGAATTTTTCTTATCAGCCGAGTAATATTTGTGTTTGGATATGACAAAAAAAATGAATTTACTTTTTTTCATATACACGATAAGAATATATATACAATTAGAAGATATTTAAAATGATTTCTTATTATTAAACTAGTTTGATTTAAAAAAAATAATTTTAAAATTTTACGTTGAAATTAATTTCAAAAGTACCTACTTAGAAGGTTTCAAATGGGTTCCAGCGTGAATAAAACATCAAGAATTATGTTAACACGCGTCCTAAAGCTGTGTTGATTAATTCATAGAAACCCTTACTATAAAGCGTATGTTTATGCACTGTAACGGGGATATTATATTATGTGGACTGTAGATTTTATATAAAAATTGAGATTGATAATCTCCTATACCATCGTGTCATAGTTGCCTGATAGTCTGTCTGTGTACATGATAGTTATAGGTTCGATTTCCAATCCAGGTATTTATTTTCATTTCTTCGTTACAACACGCAATATTTTTAGACTTCAACAACGAAATGCCACAGACACTTGTTTTCCTCTACTTAACCTACCAAGAAATTGTTTAATAGGTACTTAATACAATAAATTAGTAATCAATGATGAACAACAGATCTAAAAATTACAGACAAAACTTTTTTTTAGATAACTTACTTCTATTAAACACAATAGACCAGCCTGTAAAATATATATTATGTATCAAAAGAAGGTTGTAAATGTAATGTCACTTTTACGACCTTCTCTTAAGACGAGGCGAAGCCATGATTATCGGGTAAATAACGTACTTACAAGGTTATTCAGAATACACATAAGTTTCATTATATATACTTATATATTAAAAATATTACTATCAGCGTTAAGTTCAGTATCAACACGACGTGTCTTAAAAGTTGGGTGGCGCGTGAGGAACGAAGTGTCTTGTCACTAAGTTTCCTCCGCTCACCGTCCTTTTTGCGGGATATATTGTGAAGGTAGAAAAATATAACGATATTTAAATAAAATTAATCTACCTAATTGATGAGTGAAATTAGGATTATGTATTTTCACTTTTATTTTTGACATGATGTACATATATTATAATATATATTTTGTGCTACATAAACAGTCAAAAAATGAATTTGAAAAATTTTAAAAACACAAAAAAAAATTGTGATTAAGATATCGTTTCTGCTTATAAATGACCACTTATTGTTTAAATTATGTAAAGCCTTTGCTCTTGGCTACGTATAATTTTATTAGGTCACGAACATCATATTAAAATATTATAACAGCGACGGTCAGTAAGTCGTGGCGTGACTTTGGGGTGATTTTGACACATTTGGGTTACAGGCGACGCGTTTAAGTCGTTTGATCTAGTACTAAATTCGATTGCGTGCTGATGTAGATTACACTATCGTTATATGATTTCGAACTCGCAACATTTAACGTATAAAACCATTATTATGACTTTTTTTCGGCCAAGCTTTTGTTGTAAGCATGTTTTTTTTATAAAGGCTTTTTTAGATTTATTCAAAAAAATTGTTCTTCGATCAAGATTCTACTACCGTACTTACTAATTTAGCTATAATATAATAATAAGTTAAAGCGGGCGAAGTCGCAGATGCGTTGCTAATGTTGCACAAATAGCTTTATTCTCTACTAGAGGGCGCGCGCGGCTTCGCCCGCTTATTAGGAGTGAATTCTAAAAAAACCACAAAACACGTGTTCAATAAAATATTTTTAACAGTCTAAATTTAAATTTTTATAAAAATCGGTGGCAATTTAAAGATTTTTCCATATAAACTTTCAACCCCTTATTTGAACCCTTAGGGGGTGAATTCTTAAAAACCATGAAATACGTGTTCAATGAAATATTTTTAAGAGTCTGAATTTCAAATTTTGTAAAAATCGGTACAGATAAAAAAAAAATCCATACAAAGTTTCAACCCCTATTTCATCCCTTTAGGGTTAAAATTTTTCAAAATCCCTTCTTAGTGGATGTCCAGAATATGAAAATAAACATCTGCCCAAATTTCACTTTTCTACCATCAGCGGTTACGGCTCTGCGTGCGTCTTACCTCAGTCAGTCAGCACAAGTCCTTTTATATATATAGATATGTCGTCAGCTTCACGCTGTATCTCGCACACAGCAGGTTAGGAAGAGGGAACCTAGTGTTAAGACACTCCATTAACCACTTTCTGTCGAATTCTGGAGGCATTGCGTGTTGAGTGGCAAAACTCAACGCCGCGCTTAGCCTCGGCACCAGAGCGAAAAAACGGAAATATAAATTAAAGCAAATATTTCATCTCCTCGAGTGGGGATCGAACCCACAACCAGTCAGTTTTACAGTCACAATTGGTGCCGCTGCAGCACGACTGGCCTCTCTATAAGTAAAACAAAACGATGAAAACTTATTCACAAATTTAAAATACACTAAAACATCTTTCAGTAATTATAGGGTTTTTTATAGAAAATTATTTACCAAAAAGTATGGATTTATAGAATTAATTTCGAAATTAGCTCAGCAAATGTGGCTTGAATATGAGTTAGGTTAATTGGAGATCATGCTTCATTGATATAGGCATTATTTGCGATATTTAGTTCTAACATGTTTAATGCGGCCGCACGTTCATTTGAATTAATATTTAATGTACAATAAATTTACCGTATATTAGCTAATACGTCTAATATGACGCAGACGTCAAAATGATTCAACGTTTAACCGTGCTTTGGATTTATCTTTATAACTTGCAATTTTTTATAGAATTCAGAGAGAATATATCATAGAAGAAACCAGTGAGAATTCGCTGGCTTGCTTCGTTTGGAAAGGACGCATTACGGGACAGGGAGACGAAAATAAGGGGAAGTCTACATATCTCCAGCATTATACCTTAAAAGGGTAATCACCCATCTAGGGTGGCTTCACGCTTTATCCCCATATAGCAGAGATATAGCAGAGGGAAGCTAGTGTTGAGACACTCCATCCCCAACTTTCGTTTTATTAAACGCCACGTTTACCTTGTTACTATAACTGTCGTGTTTACAGTCAGATGACGAGCATTCCATCAAAACCACCCCGTTAAAACACGTACAAGAACCCACCCTACATAAAGAAATGTCCCATCAGTCAATATTACAGTAAAGTTCGAGGAAAATTGATTCAAATCATGGAACTTCTGTCCTCAGAGTTTAATAGTACAGGGTGTAAGCCCGGGGGAGGAAATTTGTTCCACAACTTAAGCGGTGTTGACTTACAAAACAAAAGTTGTAAGATTTTTCGCCATAACTTTGTCATGTCTATGTGTTATTGTTGGTTGACTATGCCATTTTTTGTATGTTTTCTGTAATATTTTATCAAAAAAATATTAAATTTATACATTGATTCACGCTGTATCCCGCATTTAGCAAGGTGGGTAGAGGAAACCTAGTGTTAAAACACTCCGTTCTCCATGTGTGTTGAGTGAGAGAACTCAATTTCGTGATATATACTATTACTAGAGCGTGGAAAAAACCCCTTCCCCCCGTTTCTACTATGTATTATATAAAATTATATTCAAACGTCAAAACTACATATCATTTATAAAATAAACTTCTATTACTTATTTACTATTGTTGCTTAATGTGGCATTAAATTTTTGTAATATATTGTAAATAGGCTGTAGCTCTAAAGCCAAGTACTAAAACAAAAAGAAAGGTCAACCACTAATATAAAGAGCTCATTAGATAATTTAAACAGGAATTAACTAGAAACTATAGTAATGATCCAAGAAGCCACATTTCAGTCTAGCATTCTTGAGAAGTGTAAACTTGCAAAAACAGTATTTAACCCAGATTTAGCTATCAGCCCAAACGAGCCGCTACAAGTTTGTATCTAGGGCGATTAAGTTTCAGATACTTAGTCCGTTTACAGAACATTACATAGTACCTACTTGTGTACTGTAAGATGGATTTGCTTTGATTTGCCTAATGTTTGTGATAAGGAATTATATTAATGATTTATTGATGCATATATATTTTTTTGTTTAATGTGTTCTTAGTACTTTTGAGAAATAGATATTGAACTTATGGTTTTCATTCATTCTGTTTAAACTTTTTTTATGATTATTGTCGGATTTGAAGTGAATGCGTAAAAATGGACAAAACACAATTCAACCGTGAAATATATTAGCCAGTGCGTGGAGAGCGGAGTATCATTGCACTCAGAATCCCACTGCCTTATTCTACAGCGCGCAAACGAAAATGAAACAAATATCAGACTTTTTTGTTACAATACTTTTCTACAAATATTACATTACTTTAATTGCCATATTAATATAATACAGAACAATATTATCTTTAATTTCAAATAGAAACAAAGATCCTAATAATAATCTAATAATACGTATATATTAATATTGATATTTAAATATTTTATATAAATATAATTTATTTCAATAATCAACAAAAACAAACCACCAGAATCATCCAAAAGAAATAATTAATATGGAATACAAACGTTCACTTTAACGTGAAATCATAAAACGTAACAAGAACCCACTCAATAAACTCATTGCGGGCCCAAACGTGACTGGTGACTAAAAAATAAAAGCTAGGCAATATGACTGCTCTAATAAGGGAAGAGGAATGAAAAGACGACAAGGCATGAGGAGCATAAGAATCAAAGGAACGCAGTGTCAGTTGGAACGCTGGATGGTGCGTCTTTAATAAATTGTGTTGTAATAATTGTTAAATATCTTTACGTTCTTATGTTTTGCACAGTATCTGACTGTTATAGCGACGGCTTTGGGTTCATTTTTCACTCGAGGGAATGAATTGTCTCTCTCTCTGCCTACCTTGCTATGTGAAAAAGCATGAAGCTGCTGTTTTTGTTAAGTTACTCTACATTTTCTACTACACTAATTATAGTCACATGGCTTTCTCTTAAATGTAATAGTAAAAACATAAAGACAAAATATTCATAGTGTTGATTAGAGTTCACAATTTAAAAACAAAAATCAGCTTCACGCTGTATCCCGCACACAGTAGAGTAGGCAAAGGGTAGTGTTAAGACACTCCGTTTCCCACTTTCGTTGAGTGGCGGAAGTCAACCTCGTGCTTTACCTCGGCACCAGAGCGAAGAAATGAAAATATAAATGTAAATAAATATTTCATCTACTCGAGTGGGGATCGAACCTACAACCAGTCGATTTAGCCAGCTAGCCACGACTAGCCTGACTTGTTTACCATATATGTTTTAAAAAATATTTGAAAAGATGGACTAGACAATTTAATTAATAAAATAAATTTAATATAATAAAATAAATACTTCTATTCTTCTATGTATATTCTTCTATTCTAATATTTCAATAACAATATAATATGCAGGATTATAAGCGTTTAACTGTAACCACGACAGTTGTGGGTTCAATTTCTGTCCAGGCAAATTACTTAATATTTTCACTTCCTCTCTCTGGTACGCAACAAGGCAAAGTGCGCAACACGCAATACCTCGGCGGAAAATGGAAAACAGAGTGTCTTAACACTAAGTTTCCTAACCTGCTATATGGGGGATACAGCGTACAGCTAAAAAACGATAAAACTTGATTTTACCTAATGTAATTTGCAAAAAATAATTTCATCTCATAAATAGCAAAATTTTGAATATTGAGTAGTACGAAAAAAAACAATAAAAAAATATATTTTAAAGTTTTAGTCACATCCAGTACTAGGTCGCTATATCAGTGTGGACGGGAATAACCTCTTGAAATTAGTCAGAGAGCCGCCGCGTCCTTGCGTTTTTATTGCGGGCTTTTTAGAACTAGGATACCGTTTTAAGAACGTGTGCACGCTACCTACCAACATAGGTGTATATTTTATAAATGTATAAGATTTTTTAGCTTCGCACTATATCCCGCACATAGCAAGGTAAGCAGATGTAGCCTAGTGTTAAGACACTCCGCTCCCCAATTTCCGACGATTTCGGTTACACACTTGTGCCCCTGCGCCATGACTGGCCTCAAGTAAAAGAATAGCCTCAATTCTGAGACTAGACTTCTCAGATTCTGATCTGAAGTACGTAAATACGCATAAAAAAGTAAACAAATAAGCGTTTCATCTACCATTTACCATTTTTATACGAGACTAAACCTGCTAATCTCTTTTAATATTTAACTTCTATCATATGTTTACAAAACCAAAAAAATGATATGCCCATATACATAAATATTATAATATATCATAAAATCAAAATTCCATCCTCGAATTAAGCCCAACTAATACATACCTCAACAATTTGCTGAAGCTTTACTTGGCATTACGTTGATACTAGCGATTTGTCCTCAGCCTATACTATCCTATCTTCTCTTATTCACAGCACGTTCGTGGACATACGACTTTTTTTTTCCTTTGGACCCCTTAATCGATTGCGTCACATTATAGGTTTCCTTAATTAAGTTAGCCAATTTTATTTCTATGGTAAAATTGGATATGCTGGTTTGGGATTGACAGAGGAGTAAGTAAATAAATCAGCTTCACGCTGTATCCCGCACACAGCAGGGTAGGCAGAGGGAACCTAGTGTTAAGACACTCCGTTCCCCACTTTCTGCCGAATTCTGGAGGCATTGCGTGTTGAGTGGCAGAACTCAACGCCGCGCTTAGCCTCGACACCAGAGCGAAGAAATGGAAATATAAATTTAAGTAAATATTTCATCTCCTCGAGTGGGGATCGACCCCATAACCAGTCGATTTTGCAGTCACACCTCGTGCCGCTGTGCCACGACTGGCCTAAGTAAGTAGTGGAGTGAGTAGTAGGTTAGTAATATTCTAGTATCAATTCTTTGTGGTATTGTAAAAATATGTCATATTATGTTAAACTATGAACGATGTTGAATTGAACTTTTAGGATCTTCCATGGTTAGGTGGAGAACGGAAATATCTGAATGAAAACGGAATATCTTAATACTAGGTACGCCCCCACTACCTACCCTGATATGCGCAGCGTAAAGCTAAAAAAGTAGATTTTTGCTATTTTTTTTCTTATATTCTACGTTTACGTGTATTTCGTACACAAATGAGCGTTTGTATATTATTTTTACTGTAACATGTTTATCATTTTACATAATGGAATATATGCTAAGTTATATTTAATTTAATAATAGATACCAGTTAGATTTCTATGAATTGTTAAAAATCAAATCTAACGGAAGGATTTATTTTAAAAGTTAAAAAAATAATATTCAAAAACATGAAATGTTTGTATTTATAAAAACACAAAAAAAATCCATTTAATATGAGTTACACTACCGTTGGAAAAGTAGCCTTTGAGTCTAAACGCTTTACCAACTGCCTTGACGACGAAAGATAATTAAAAATGCATAATTAAAATGTCATTTTATCTCTCTACTAAACCCTTTTTTAATGTTGCAATTTTAATCTTCAGTGTAAGAGATGTCTATTGTTTTGGCTCTTAAGTTTCTAAAAATATACGAGTATAATTATAATATTTTTTAAATGTGAAACTAAATCCTTTTATTATCGAACAGCGTCTGACTGTAAACGCGACGGTTGTAGGTTCGATTCCCACTCGCGGGGATGACTTATTTGTATTTCGTTTTTTATTTCGCTCTTATTACAAACAAATCTAGAAAATAAGGCGGAGATTAGTGAGTGGAGTTTCTTATCACTAATTTCTCTCTGTCTACCATGCTATATGCAGATTACAGCGTGAAGCTAAACATTTTTTTTCGAAATCCTATCTTTCTAGAAGTACAGTAATGCTCTGAACCACAGAAAAACATCAAATTCATTCAGTACTTAAGGAAAGAATCATTGATTATTTTTAATTTCATATAAACTACATATTACTACTTACATATTTATTTATTTAATTAGAGAAACACATTATAATACATTTTAATTTGGTTCATTTAGGTAAAATAATAATGTATATAATTTTAGTAATTCCATACATACAAGCCAAGTGGCCGCAGAAACATAATTTATAGTAATAGCAGTTTGTTGGCATATACCGAACAATCACTTAATGCTGGACAAGGTCGGCATGAAACGGTAAATATGGGCTAGACTATACAGACCAAGAGGGCTAAGCAAATATTCATGCTTTGCTTAAGTACGACTTATTGGAATGCCAGAGGCAGTTCTTAAATGTTTAGTACTATTTAATTTTAGGTTTCATACCTACAATCATAAAATTGTGTGATTTTATAGCTTTTTGACTTAATAAATATATTTTTAGAGCATTAATAGATATTTTAACTAGATTTTAAGTTAAAGTAAGAAAATCGTATATTACTCAAAGGAGTGAATTTGTGGCAATTCTTTGACAAAAGTTTTTAGTAATTAAGTTTGCTTGTGCTTCACTTATAAAAATGCGCAGAAATAATTACTCAAGCATTTATATTTAATAAATATGTTTAATAATTGTTATTAAACATTTTTTATATTAAACTGTTACTATATAACACTAAAATTAGCACTCGTAAATGGCCTGAACACAAACGCACCTTTGACTGTTCACTTAGACTGACCGCGGCTCTTGTATAGTTATATAAAGCCCCTCGAGAAATTAGTTGAAATTCGGTCAGCTTATAGATTGAGACGTGATTTATGTTTGCCTAGTCTGGGAATACCTAGCTCATTATTCAGTTAGCGCTTTCAGGTATTTAGTATAGCTTAAATGGAAGTTAACCTTTTAAATGTCAGACTTTGTGAGTAAATTCAAATCGATAATCTTTAAGTCATTAAATTTGTATTCGTATTTAAATATTTTCACATTTTCCAGGTCAATTTCGCGGTTTATATTATGTTGTAGAGAATCTAGTGTTAAGATACTTCGTTTTAGGCAACAATTCGAGATATTGCTGTTGTCAAAATACAATACAAGACCGTAGACTCTCCTAGTAGGGATTGAAATCATAACCACTGACCACAGTGGTTGTAGTCATAAGCTTGTAAACAGATGTTGTTCCATCATGCCGGTTTTTTTTTAGTTTCAAGCTGTATGCCCCACATAGCAGGATAAGCAGAAGGAACCTGAGAACTTAATGTTTAGTTGTTGGTACTCTGTTTCCATTAAGAAACTTCCTTTCTCCACTGTCCTGCTCATGACATCGTCTTTTAGAGTATGCTCTATGATTGGAATGAGAAGTAGGTCTATCCAAAACAAAAGACATTTTTCCTTAATATACTTCGCTTCTGATTTTGAATATATGTGTGCAAAACAAAAATTCAAAAAATTTAACTTTATTGCCTTGTTTAACGGTTTATAATTAACAAGTCCTTACTTTCTGTTCACTGAGTGCAACAACTTTTTTTTTGTAGCATTTCACATAGTTTGACATGTCGCCGAATCGAGCCCAAAACCGTGTGATTACAGTCCTGGGCCACTGCACCACAATGACCTCATCAAATCAATCAAAACATTCTGCGTAATAAAAAAATCATTTAATATAATTTTACAAACAATATCATTCAATTTAAGATACAATCAACGCATTAACACAGATTCAAAGTAATTAACGGCTTAACATAACCGTTGAACTAAATCTGCTGTGTCAATAGAGGTCGTGATGAATGAGAGAGTAGGTCAGAAAAAAATTGCCTCTTTACCAGCTCTGGGGCGAATACAAAGAGATATTTTATAATGCACAATTTGTAGGAGAGTTGTGAGCTTTCGTTAATATTTAGAGGTTTTTAAGTGTTTTACTTATAGTTTTTAAGTTATAGTTGTTTGGTGCTGTGTTTTCTTTCTTGTGCAGAGAACATATTAATAAAAATTAGAGGAAGTAAAAAAAGTGATGTTCTTAACAAAAATGTATTATAATATTTCAAAATTTATCAATATATAAAACTGGTGTTTTGCACATAATATGTAACTTTGATCTACAGTTTACCATTCTCATATTTGATTCATATTTTTAAAGTTATGAAATATGTACATATTATTTTTAAAATAATAATAGTCCTTTACAGTTTAAGACTCTTAAGAAAAGAGAAATATGATCATTTTTAATTAGATCCATATATCTATCTATATACATTTTTTTATTGAAATAACAATACAATAAACATCTTATCGTCAAAAAATTGTCTAAATTTCTTAGCTCGTCTTTAAATCTTGATTATACTCGTATCCTACAAGAAAATATCTAAACTAAGGCTAGCAAGTAGGCTGAGACAATTCAGGCACGTCGAGACAAATGAAACGTACATAGGCCACGACCCCTCTTGAGCCCTCTCCAAGACGAGGCGGTAGTGATGTGGGTACATCGATAAAATGTGTTAAAAATAATATATTATTTAATATTTTTCCAGGTTCAATTCATCATCAAATCAAGAACGTCAATCTCAAAGTTTATTATTTTAAAATTTACGTTCATACCTGGTCAAAATAAATTAATATTTAATACATGTTCTATAACATACATTGAAAAGCCATGACAATAAAAAAAATATACAGATTGAATAAATAAATATTTACTAATACTTGTGATTTCGTGTTTTACTTACTAATACTTGTGACAGGTTGTGGAAAAATGCTTAGTTATAGAAAATATCGCATTTTTTTATATAAATATTGTATTTTTAAAATTTACAGCTAATTATTGCTGTAAATCACTCAAAACATTCGTATATAATCCATATTAACTTTAAGGCGAAAAAGTATAAATATGAGAGATGGGATGACAATGATGATTCTTTTTTATTTCTATCTTTATTCTAGTAAATAGTAAATAACAAAGATAAAAATACAATAGCATATATTTTAAAGAAAATAAATAAGGAAGCGTTCCCGCAGCCACGCAATAATATCAAAACATCTTTGAAATTCAGTATAATCTAATACAATACTATACATTAAAAATATTATTATATATAACATTATGTGTTAAGTCAATTAATGCAAAGAAGTGTAAATATGATTTTCTCGAATTTTTAACATCCAGTTCCATTAAAAATTTCTGCACAAAATATATTTTATATATACTCCTATAAATCAACATTGAAGTAATGTTGTAATTGCTTTTATTATATGTATAAATAGACTTTAATGAAATTATATGTCTTTTTCAACTTTACCCTGAATCCCTCATGTAATAGGGTAGGCAGAGGAAGCCTAGTGTTAAGACACTATCTTCTTAACTTTCCGTATTCAAGAGGCATTGCGCGAGTAGCGAAACTCAAAAATGAAAATGTCTCGAATTCTGGCGAAGAGCAGAAACGGGGTGCTATAATTATGTCGATAAATAGTATCGATATTTCTTTCTCAACACTACAAGACAATGCACTTCTGCCAACGTACGCAGACCTACACATACTAGCTAGAAAGGCCGCCTAGATCCTTTTAATCTTATTTTCTTACACGGACAACTTTAACATTATGCAAAATAAACAAAAAAAATATTTTTAGTATATTTTTATTTGGATGTACTAAGAAATCTAAAATCAAAAGCAAGTAATTATTGAATAAAAATATTAATTTAGCTGTAGTGAGCTTACATAATAAATACCACCATAAATATTGTTTTTACTTTTATAATTTTACTCCGTAAAGCAGGATAGATCAGTTTTAAGACACCCACAATCTCATCAAAAAAGACAATATATTTGTCTTTATTTTAATTCTAAACTACTAATGATATTATGTCGTTAATCTCGTAATAATTACGTAAACAAAATAAGAAAAGATAAAAAGCTTGAAGACTAAGAATTAATTAAAGGACTCCTCTAAAAACTGTCTTTGTAGCTATTATTTATTTATTGACTCTATAAAAAGTGAGTTGATTATGCAAAAAGTTGATTATGCAAAGTGAGTTGATTGGGGGTCCAAGATGGAAGGCTTGCTCGCAGCGACCCCTGCCAGCCCTTACGAGGGCTGCAACGTTCCATCCGCCACGTGCACCTCGAGAGAGCGCACTGATAGGGCGTCCCCCCAAGGCGACGCGCACCAGTGCGTCCCCGCTGGTGTGTCAAGTGGCGACGAATGCGGCGTTGGGGACCGCCACCCAACACGCCATGTCCGGAAAGGCGGGAGGTGGAGAACGGAGCTACAAATAGCTACGTGGAATGTAAGAGGAGGGATGGAAGAAAAGATGAATGAATTATTAGATGTGATGGATGATAGAGATTTGGATGTCGTTTGTGTGACAGAGACCAAGCGAAAGGGCAATGACACGACCGATTTGCCGGGCAGTCGGGTCGCTTTCTGGGCCGGCGTACCAGAGAGCGAGCGGGGCTGTCAAGGTGTAGGTGTGTTATTGTCCTCTCGATTGGTTAGTGCAGCGGTTGAGTACAAGGCGATCAACCCGAGACTGCTTTGGGTTCGCTTCAAGCTGGGGTTAACAAGAGTATTCTTGTTAGTGGCGTATGCGCCAGTATCCTCAGCTCTATTAAGCGAACTCGAGGAGTTTTGGGAGAGTGTCAGGGATGTTCTAGGTAGCGTTAGAGGGAATGAAAAATTAATAATATGTGGCGATTTGAACGGATGGGTCGGAACTGCGCGAAGCGGTTACGAGGGAGTGTTAGGTCAGTATGGTGACAAGAGAATAAATGAGGCTGGAAAGCTTATATTGGAAATTTGCAAGGAAAGGAATTTGTTTGTGGCAAACACTATGTTTGACCACAAACAAATTCACATGTATACATGGGAGCGAACGGAAGGGAAAAGTATGATTGATTTATTCCTAGTGGATCAGCGTATTCGAAGCCAAGTCATGGACACACGAGTGTTTAGGGGTTCTGATCTGGGAACAGACCACTATCTAGTCGTTGCTAGAATAAGGGGTCTGTTCGCGGGTTGGCGCAACTACACGAGGTGTCCAGACTTGGAGTCGAATTACCGCATAAGAAGCTGGAAGCTTCAAGATCCACCGACTAGAAAGGAATATCAAGAAAGAGTTTCCAAAAAGCTAGACAGCAGTGAATCTGGAAATGGAAATATTGAAGTATGCTGGCAGAACCTTAGGGATTGTATGAAGGAAGCAGCGATAGAGGTATGCGGTAAAGGTAAAAGGGGCTTTAGCAAAAAGCGTGATGAATGGTGGGATGATGAAGTGCAAGATGCAGTAGAAAGAAAGAAGAAGGCATGGCAGGACTATAAAGCCTCTGGTAAAGATAAAAGTATGAGAGAGATAAAAAAGAAAGAGTATAAGCTGCAAAAGCACCAGACGAAAGTACTGATCAAGATGAAGCGTGAAAAGGCAGAGAATGAAAGAGATGAAAGGTTAACGAACAACTTCAAGGAAAATACGAAGCTTTTCTGGAGAGAAGTTAGTGTTTCTCGAGGTTGCTCGTTAGCCTGTAGAATGAAAGGGGTGCTTTCGAAGGACGGTGAAATTCTAACAGAACAGCCACACGTTTTGCAGCGATGGGCGGAATTTTACAAGGAGATGTATGAATGTGATGACGCCTCAGTCTCAAGTAGCAGCGAAACGCTGAGTCTTGATGTAGCTGATGGCGAAATCAGTGTAAAAGAAGTTGAGAGTGCAATACGAAGTCTGAAATGTGGTAAGTCAGCGGGAGCAGATGGAGTTACTGCCGAGATGATCAAATATGGTGGGCCACGCGTCTTGGACTTGTTCTGGTTTTTGTGCAATTTGTGCTGGAAATCAGGGGAGGTCCCAGACGATTGGCGAGGTGCGGTCATCGTGCCTTTGTATAAAGGCAAAGGTTCACAGATAGACTGCGCAAGCCATAGGGCTATCAGTTTGACTAGCTTAGGTAGTAAAGTTTATGCCAAAGTTTTAGCGAGAAGAATGCAGGAGAGATCTGAAAAGTTGTTGTGGGAGGCCCAAGGGGGTTTTAGACCTGGAAGAGGGTGTATGGATCAGATCTTTTCCCTCCGCATGATCACGGAAAAATTTTTGGCCGTTAACCAAAAAGTTTTCTGTGCTTTTGTGGACTTGGAAAAGGCGTTTGACAGAGTTGTTAGAGCGAAATTATGGGAGATACTACCCCGGTACAATGTGAGCGGACCCTTGCTGCAGGCTGTAAAGTCTCTTTACAGAGATCACTCAGCCTGCGTGCGAGTAGGAGCTGGCATGTCGCCCTGGTTTGACATCCGATCGGGTGTTAAACAAGGTTGCGCCATGTCAGCTTGGTTGTTCAATTTGTATTTGGATAGCTGTCTCCAAGGAGTGAAACAAAGTGATATGGGAGTGAAAGTAGGTGACCTGAATGTGAATTGCCTGCTGTACGCAGATGATGCAGTGCTTATTGCATCATCAGAATGCGAGTTGCAGGCATTGGTCACCACTCTGAAAGAAGGGTGTGAATATAATGGTCTAAGCCTCAATGTGAATAAGACAAAGGTTCTGATTTTTGAAAGAGATGAAGAAAGGACGGAATGCAAGATCAATGTAAATAGTATGATATTAGAACAAGTGAATGAAGTGGTATACTTGGGAAGTATGTTCAGTAGAGATGGAAGATACGAGATGGATGTGGAAAGGCGTATTGCTGCCGGTAACAAGGTTAACGGAGCCTTAGCTGCATTGATGAGACGGCGAAACGTCAGCACAGCTGCGCGTTTGGCCGTACACAATGCAGTTTTGGTACCGACTCTGTTATACGGCAGCGAAACGTGGGTATTACAGAAGAAGAATGAAAGAAAGATGAATGCTGTGGAGATGCGATCTCTTCGTAGGATATGCGGAGTCAGCTTAGCTGATCGAATCCGCAATGAAGAGGTACACAGAATGGCAGGTACCAGCGAGGATGTCACGGTGAGAATGAAGAAGAACGTGCTCAGCTGGTTTGGGCACGTCGAACGAATGAGTGATGAAAGAATGGCAAAAAAGATTTATGATGGAAAAGTGAGCGGTAAGAGAGGTAGGGGGAGACCTCGGTTGACCTTCGAAAACACAGTATCAAAGATACTGGAGGAAGGTCACGTAAAAAGCATGAGGACCCCCCGAAGGGCATGTATGAAGAGGTTGATGACAGTGGACGAGGCGAAAGAGGTATGTAGAGACCGTAGCGTTTGGCGCTCCGTTCTCTCTGACTACCCCGCAAGGGATAAAGCGTGAAGCTAAGTTAAGTTAAGTTAAGTTAAGTTATTATGCAAAAAAAGGTTAAGCGCGAGTCGAACGCGCCCACCGAAGCTTCTGTACCAATTTGCTGGCGTATGCACTAATTTTATATTAAATGAGCTACAAATATAAATTTGTAATTATTTTTTATATGAAATATCTATAAATTTTCACTTTTCGGATTTTTTCCTATATTCATATTACAAGTTACTTAGTTTCATAATGGGAGGTCCACGGGAAATATACTATACGTTTTGTTTATGCAGCAAATTTCATCAATACTTTCAAAATTTTAGCTTGATATAATCAGGAGATAAATAGTCTTTACAGACGGATAGTCAGACATCAAAAATATCCTATAAAAGTTCCTTCATGTTCCTTTTGAGGTACGAAACAAAAAAAAAGAAAATTAGTACACATAACAAAATGTATTTACACACACTAACAAGATATCAATGCTTCGTTAATTCTAAGCGTCCTTGTTATTCTAAGAAGTCCAAGAATTTATTTTGTGTTTGAAAATATTAATAAAGTAAAGATCATGTTTCTTCTTTACAATTTGCAAATAATATGCAAACTAATTATTTATTATATTTTATTTAAAAAATAAATTGTACTTACTAATGTCAAAAGGGTTTCTATTGAAAAACATCTCAATTTTTACCAATTAAGGGTTATATTTATTTTAAAGTCAGTAAAGTAATTTACTACATATTTTTAGACATTTAGTGATTGCTCAAAGTACATATATTAACTCATACCTACATTTGAAAGCAGAAAAATAGGAGTTTTTTTTTTCTTGCATAAGATGGTAAGCTAACGGGAACTACTTGTTCAGTCACTCTGTTCCCCACCTTCTGTTCAATTTTTTAGACACTGCGTGAGTCAAGTGGCGCAACTTAAAGTAAAGTTTACCTACATACAAAGTGCATTATACGTTTTTTATAAGCTTTGCACTGTATCCCGCATATAGGTTTGGCAGAGAGAACCGGGGAATCTAATGCTAAGACACTCCGTTTCCATACTTTCCGCGAAATACTTGAGGTAATGCCTGTTAGGTGGCGGATCTTAACGCCACACTTTTGCGCTTCCAGAGCGAGGAAATGACAAAAAATACATATTTCGTTTTCTCAAGTGGGAATCGAACCCATAACCCTGGCATTTACAGTCGCACGCTTGTGCCCTTGGGCCACGACGACCTCAAACGGCTTCCTGCATAATACATGTTGAAGTATATTATTTAATATGGTATCTGAATCACGAATCTCTTATCATCTCTTCATATTCTTCTTTTTATTCTTATCATCTTAATTAATATAATATCATGCGAAACTGGTCCATTCACCATCATTTCGGAAATTCTTACCATTCTGCAAACATATTTTTAACTAACGATATTTTTACGTAATTATTGAGTCTCAGTGATATTTGAAACAACATTTCTATTTTAAAATAATTTAAAAATTCTTTGATATTGAAAGAGTCACTCCACTGAATTATAAGGTCAAATGAACTCTACAACAAATTAAATTTCAAAATTCAAAGCAAGTAATTAGTGCTCAAATCCAATGTCAACCTACCATAAGTTCAGAAAGATGTTTCAGGGAATATAAAAGAGAATATGAGAGTGGTATGCTAATATTAATTTAGAAAACATTACGTACATATGCGAGGGTCAGAGAGCGAAGGGTGAACACTTTACGAGGGCATAAATTTTGCAAACTTTGACTTATACACCCTGTATGAGCCTAGATGCGGGGGTAGCGGGTTTTCTTGACAATAAACACATTTTTGCAGCAGAGTAAGTTAGCATAACCGACAGGATTTTCATATTGACTGAGTCAAACAGGCAAAAAGTAGGCTTTTATATATAGATTTTACTAGATACCTACTAAACTATAACATTCTTTACTCCATTTAACGTGACATTGGCGATGTGATAAGTGCTCAACTGGCATGTTCGAAACGCCATTGTCAAGAACCGAATAGAATAGAACATTCTTCACTTTTCATCTTTATAATCATTTTATGTGTCATTTAGGTTCATAAACATAAAGGGCCCTCCTTTATGTATGAAGAGGTTGATGACAGTGGACGAGGCGAAAGAGGTATGTAGAGACCATAGCGTTTGGCGCTCCGTTCTCTCTGACTACCCCGCTAGGGATAAAGCGTGAAGCTAGTTTAGTTTAGTTCAGTTTTAGGTTCATAAAAAATATTAATAAATTACTTCTGCATTTATTGAATTTATAGAGAGATTTGTAGTAGAAACAGAAACTCATAATTCTAATTTACCATCAACTGAAAAAGTAACAGTAATAAAATTTAAAACGGAAGTCAAAATATAAAATTATATTAAATACCAAAAAGTAATTACAACATAGCAACAATACATTTGGCAGCATCAAAAAGCAATTAACTCGAAATGTATATATTAAAGAAGATAAGAAAGGACCCTTTTATGAAGGACTTTGGTATAACACATGGGCCGCTAATTGGGTGGAGGTAGCGTCAAAGTAAGGTCCGCAAACGTTACCCCAGGCGTTACGGACACGTTGAATGGTAATAAAGGGAACTATAAGTAGCAACACGTTAGTGGTTGGGCAAAGGTTTCCCTAAGAGTTTATAAGTAAATGGTATTTATTTTTGATGTTTTGTGTGATAATTTCGTAAGATGTGAATAGGAGAAAATTTTGAGGTTATCTTAGAAATTAGTTGGTTTGGTAGTATGAAACGGATTAAAGGTGGTCTATGGGTATGGGACCTTAATAGAAGATATCTATAAAGATTATCTTCAAAGTGTTGACGATTAAGAAGAACTTTTATCTCATCTCTACGACAACACTTTGTAAAAGAAAGTAGAAAACATTGAAAATGTCTGCGAAATTAAAAGTTCTCTAAGATTTTTTTGTCACACTTGTGAGGATAAAATTCTATATACTTTTTTTGAATATATCGTTTACTAGAATTAGCCAGGTTAAGAGCAATATACCGTACTAAACGAAAATTAAACTTTTGAATTGTATTTGGATTTTATTTTGTTATAAAAAAGAAAATATGATGGTCCCCTCTTGTATAGTCAGCAGCTTAAGTCATATTTTAATAAATATTTATTCTAAATTTTCAACAAAACCACATACAAATAACTACATATATTTATTAAAAAAGGTCCAAATAAACTATTAAGGTTAAGTTATACACAATTTCTTACAATTCTTTTGTTTTTAAAAACAAGGTGTTACCTATTATAGAGGGTATTATAATGTAATTCATTATAGCTCTTAAGGGTTAATACCAAATTTTTAGGCTTTTGTTTAAGCCCCCCTTTTAAAGCTTCTATTTTTAGAATTTAACGACAAATATGTATTTTCAATATATAATTTTTACATTTTTTCCTGAACTAATACTACCTGTAGATGCTAGCTGCCAAATTTCATAATTCTAGGTACAACCGGAAGTACCTAAATGTTTACATTTTTCACCAGTCTACTATAGTTGGACACAGTTTATAGAGTATAAATATATTGATGTTGTAAAGCTATCTTAGCACAGAATTAGAATTGGCTAATGCATTTAGGTCTTAGTTAATATTTACCTACTGTTTATTTCAAAGTCAAGTTCAAGTCAAATAGACTATGCCACGAATTTCATACAAAATGTAGGAAAAACGATACACAAACGCTCGTATCTTTTGATCTCGTTGAATTAGATGCTTGATTTTTTCTGTGCTCCAGGGGACCGTAAACCTAAATATTTGATATTTATCTCAGCTTGCTACCTCCACTCGATCTTGAGATAAATAATCGTGACAGCTGGACAGATGGACAACAAAGTTATACTATAAGGGTTCCATATTTTTCTTTTGAGTTACGGAACTCTAAAAATAAAATAAAATTAAAAGAGAATCAGTATTAGTTAATACCAATACATAGATAGATACTATATCCGTAGAAATAGAAGTTTTAACACCATACATCGAGACTATCGAACATAAAATCCCAGAAGATTTTCGATAACGTAAGACGCTCCGGGCAATAATTTAAGTAACTTCAGGAGAACTCTTGAACTCTGCCGAGTGAGTTTTTTAAATTATCAAGATACGAACTTTATTTTATACATCCGGAATGTATTGAAAATTCATTCGGAATTTCGCGGCGAAGATTCATTTGTTACATACATCTGCGATACATTGTTTTTAGAAATTAAAATATTATGTAGATAAGACTTGTAGAATAAAAAAATATAATTTGTAAAAATCGAAGCTACAGTAACAGCGTGAACGTGATGCTTGTGGATTCGATTCCAACTCAAAAGTATTTATTTTTCTGCTCTGTTAAAACAAAATACGACGTTGAGTTCAATATTGATATATAATTTTAAATCTCTGCCAAAGAGGCAAAGAGAAGAGACCTTTGGCAGATTGTCTTTATATTTTTACTTTTAAAAAATAAACATATTGAGACTAGGCCTTGCGTGAGTTCTATCATTGTCTGGTCTGTCGTAACTTTGCGAATATTTACTATCGGCATGACCTTATACGTTAGGTCGAATTAGTATAACGTGAATAGACGTTTTTATAATAGAATATATGGAGCAATGTATGTACATAAAAGATAATGATCATAAGTCATTTAAAAGCTCTAAATATTCAATCTTCGGTACTTATTTGAATATTAAAGATCTCTAAGATCTTTGCAGTCCAGATTCGTTAGACATATGAGAAATTGTCGATTTCACAAAAAAAAAAATTAAATCTAAAAAGATACTCCGGAAAGGATTTCCCCACTTTCCGCTAAATTATTGAAATATTTCGAGTAACCAAAACGTTAAAAGTCTCGGAACTCAACGTGTCACGGTGTGTCTTGTTACCGGAGCGAGGAAATGAAAATATTAAATAATTCATGCTCCGAGTAGGAATCGAATCCGCATTCGTCACGTATTCACACACTTTGACAACTTATGACCATCGTATTCATCAGATATTAGCTTAGGTAGAGACTATATTTTCAACAATTATTAGCAATCACAAATTTTAAACAATAATCACCAATTAATTACATTACCTAAACAGTTATTTCTCATGTCCTACACTATCTAATATCCGCTCGTTTGTCTGTTCCTATCAAATTTGCCGGCGGATTGCCCCATAGTCCGCTAACTGGCCTTAATGTGCTCTCACTTTATGGTTCGTTCGTTAAATTTGTTTTACAAGGATAGTAATCATAAAATTCTAAATGGATCACTTTGTTTTCGTAAAAAAGATTTTCTGGGTTGATGATTTGTCTATACTGACAAAGTTTAGTCGTTACGTTAGTAGGTATAGTAGGTATTCGATTTCTGCTCTTTGTAAATTATGGGTTCGGTTCCCACTCGGGGAAATAGAATATTTAGTTCATTCATTTCTTTGCTCGCAAATTTTCCAATTATAATTTCATATATCTGTTTAATTGCTTCACCAAACAATTCAACGTCTAACATTTTATACTTCGCTAACAAAGATGCAAAGTAAATATGTCGAGGTTGCGTATAAAACCGACTTCTTTATAACAAAATGTTCATTTTTCTATACCGTGAGCTTCAGGATAAAGCAAAGGCGGTTCACTTCTTATGACTGTGTGCGCTTCGGTATGAAAAGAATGCAAAATGAAAAAAAAAACACCATTTGCTGATAGTTTTCGTGTGTTTTCAACATGTAATGACGCATTTAGATTAGTAGTTAAGTTTATTATGTTAAATATAGGTATAACACATATACATGTACTCTACACTAAATCAAAAACATCAGACTTAGAAATCTACATTTGATAGGACATTTAGAGAGAATGGACGGAGAAACTAAGGCAGGAAAAAGCTGGTAAGAAAAATCCAGAAATGGAAGGAAGTGTAAAAATATTCTGGATCAGGCTAAGGCTCACCCTCCCCCCTATATTCATAAATATTAAAGCCATACATAGTAGCGTAGTGGAATACATAGAGTCCAGCCATAGTGAGACTGTAAGCGCGACAGGTTGTGGGTTTGATTCTCACTGGGGGGAATAAAATATTTTCATGTCTGGCAAATTGCGCCGGTGAGTTCCGCCACTTAACGCGCAATGCCTCCAGAATTGCGCGGAAAGTGACAAATAGATGTGTCTTAATGGGAATAGTATCTTAACACTAGGTTCACAGATACCCTTTGCCCAACCTGCATGTAAGGAATACAGCGTAAAGCTAAAAATATACCTCTTAAAACATGTCTCTAATAAATATTAGAGTATTAAATTTAACTCGTCTTAAATTAAAAGAAATATCAACTACAACAATAAAAGTGAGTATTCTCAATACACCATGGTTAAAATTACATATTTAATTATTTAGATAAAAAATCTTTCTCCAAAAAAAAAACGAATCCGCTACCATCGATCAACTACTTATTATCCTAAAACACATAACCTCAATAAAACCTAACCAACTAAATTAAACGTGTTCTATACTCCCAAACTTTGGCTGATATATCGTATTTTTTGCCTCAGTTTCACTTGCCAATTATGTTAGAGGGACAACGTTCTGGACATGATCGATAAAGCCTTTACTGCTGGCGCCGGTTGGCCTACACCGGCCACATTACTTGTAATTACTACTAGCGAACCCTCGCTTTTCTCGTGCTTTATTGTTTTAATAGCATAGAACGTTTGTGCCGTAAATCATTTAAATATAAGTATATTTTTTAGGTTTTTCACTTAACTGAAAGTAAACGGAATTAAATTATTTTAAATTAAACTGTTGAGGCCGCCGTGGCGCTGAGGAATAAGTAAGTGAGTGTAAGCGCGACTGTTGTGGGTCGAATTTCACTTGGGGAGTAAAAAGTTAATTTTGAATGTCCTTGCTCTGGTAACGAGGGAAACGAAGACGTTGAGTTCCGCCATTCATCACGCAATATCTCAAAAACATTTCGGTTTTAACACTAGGTGTCCTCTGCCCACTCCGCTATGCAGAAAAAAACATAAAACTACTTATTTATCTAAATTCTATTAATTTCTTTGTTTCTCATAGTTAACTGTTACATTTTCAACCAAAAACTATTACTATTTACAATAAACAAATAAAAATATTAATTTATTTTAATTTTGATTATTTCCACAAAGCCAATAAAAATAATCTGATATTTCAAACTATAACAAATCATACTATAACAAAATTATCATAAATTTATTTACTTCAAGCTTTTGTCAATATTTTTGTTATTTCAGTATTAAGCTTTCCAGTATTTTGCTTGTACGTTCCTACTGAACTCTAACTTTTAATCCAAACTAGAAGTAACTTGACTTTCAATAATAAAAAAAATATCTATTAAACAATTAACTAGTTATCGAACATAGAGACAACAATTAGCCTTTAAATGTCATTAAAATGTTACAGCATAGAAATAAGGCGATAGGTTGTGGGTTCAATTTTCACTCGAAGAAATGAAACTTTATTCATTATCATTTCTTCACTCTTGTAACTAAGCAAAGCGACGCATTGAATTCCGCTACTCAATATACAATACTTCCAGAATCCGGCGTAAAGTGGGGAACTGAGGTCTCTTAATGGGAACGAAGTGCCTTAACACTAGGAAAGGTTACCTCAGCCTA